>OZ038379.1:84767779-85436415 GCA_964036045.1 Eutreptiella sp. 'Long Island Sound 2002' | reverse complement strand
CCCTGGTATGTGGTGTGAGGTCAGCTCTCATAGCAACAATGCCCCCGCCTGTACACAACCGAGGTGGGCACATGTGCATGGCCCGAATGGAGGCAGTGTGCCGCCGCATCCATCGGAGGACATCAGGAGCCTCGTGCTCGATGGCATCGGCATTTTCTTCAGTGACATGGATACTCAAACCCCCCACCATAGGCTTCACGGCAACATCTTGCCCCAAAAGGCATATTGCCAGTTGCGGCAGAACTTGATGAGGTGCCCGCCGTTGGCGTGATTGGCAGTCCTGTGGCACAACATGCAAACAATGTTGGCCTGAGGGGTAAGAGGGGACCAACGTCAAACGTGAGGGGGGGAGGGGTATACAACATAGGGTTTCGGTTTTTTTTTGGTAAGTGCAGCACACACTTCCTCCACAAAGGAGAGAAGCCATCAATGAGTGGGATCTATTTCACAAACCACTGTCTATGACAATAGATAGAGTAGAATCAGGGGCTAGATCCGTAGGCACAAGATGAAACGGGCACCCACCAGGGTGCATCAAGCATGAGCATCAGACATGGAGTGCGCCATATACTCCAATTAGACGGCCGTATACCTGAGGTACATGGCCGTATACTTGGAGGTATACGGCCGTATACTAGGAACTATACGGCCGTATACTAGGAACTATACGGCCATATACCCCTAGTATAGGGGAGGCAAAATCCAAGACTCCGGAGTTCCTCCACTGCCTCCTTTGGCAAGTAGTCCACCATGGTTCCCGTGTAGTGCACCACTACACAACACGTGCCCCTCCATGGGCCTGAGCCATGATAGGCCCAGGGATTGAATATGACCCCTGGCCACCTAGGCATTGCTCTGGCCATGATGGTACCACCACGGACTAAGCTAAGTGGGAGCTCCCTTCCTTGCCATGGGGCACCAGTCCAGAGAACACAACCGCTCTCAAAGAGACACTCGCCCCAATCATGGATACCCCGCGTGACAATCGCTGACATGGGGTAGGTAGGATTGCAATGCATGTGACCAGGCATTTGGTGGTCCATGGGGGAATAGACAATTTGGAGTGTTGTCCAATGAAACCATTGAGGCAACACTGCGCATGCATATGCATTCAACTCCCAAACGGCCTCTTCGGGCAGAGGCATTCGCTGCACACAGGTGAATAATGCGGAAATCCCCCCCCACTTTGTCACCACGCAAGGGAATCGGGACACAGGGGTATACACCATGCATACCCCCCCCCCCCCCCCCCACCCACCCTCCTCCACCTTCGCACAGGACGTTCGCCCCCTCCCCCGTTGCGGGGGAGTGGGAGAAGCAAGGGGAGCCGGGGCCCCGTAGGTCCCCGGACAGGTGGTCCCTCCCACCAGCCCCCCATCCCGCTTCCGTCTCGCACATGTGCGCGAGCCCTCCCCCACGCGACGGGGGAGGGAGCATGGGTCACACGGACAGGTAGTCCCTCCCTCAGCGACGCGTGCCCCCCTCCCCCCCGGACAGAAGGCGGCATCCCCCCCCCCCCCCCCCTAGGTCGTCGTCGGCGCCCGCCCGGCTTGCGTTGCGCCGGCCGACTGCTCCCTTGCGCTCTGCCCATGGAGAGCGCGTCTGGCAATTTCTCCCGCCGGCACGTGCTGAGCGCCTCAACAACAACAACAACAAGAACACCGGTGGCGGCCGGGGGCGGTGGCACCAAGTCGGGAGGTGCCCTCCCAAACCTGCGCAGCTTTGGGCCAAAAACAACTATTTTTCGCCCAACATAGCCCCCAAACCCGGGCAAAACGTCCAAACTAAGGGAACCGGTGACTACACTCCACGTGCCGCTGGACTTCGCCGTATCAAAGAGCCCTTCAGTGCCCTTGAGCTACACGATATGTCCGAGAAACGGCCCAAAAAGGCGCCAAAAAGGCCCAAAATCTGCGCAATGTGCACCAACACCCTGAAACCAAGCACGGGCCGCAGCTATGTGTATAAGGTCTGATGTCTGATGTCTGATAAGGGATGTTGTGTGTGCGGTCTGTCCACGAAGATGTCTGATATTCTTATGTACTGGAGGTGGGTCTAGGGGTCCAAAGCCCCCCCCCCCCGCCATTGTCCACACCAAATTCTTCACAGGAAACCCCGCCCCCCACCCATCCCCCCCCCCACTATCGGGTGCTTTCCAGCCTCCCTCCCCCCCCCCCCCCAAGGAGAAAAGGCGCCACAGAAAACGCAGACCCCCCTATTTGGAAAGCAATTGCACACCTGTTGTTGACAGTAGTGTATGTGACAACTTCAATTTGATTCTGATTTTGGTTGTTTGAGCAGACAATTTGTTTGTGTACTTTGGGAAAGGGGAAAGGGGAAAGGGGAAAGGGGAAAGGGGAAAGGGGAAAGGGGAAAGGGGAAAGGGGAAAGGGGAAAGGGGAAAGGGGAAAGGGGAAAATGTGGGACCAGGAAAAGTGGGAAAATTGAACAACCACCACACAAAAAAGCCAAATGGGAAACATCTCAAGGGATTGCATCATGACCATTGCAACCAGCATCAGTTAAATTCAGATCCACAAATAAAATGGTCGTGGTAATGCCACAGAACATCAAATCAAATGTGCAAACAGGGAAAATGGGGAAAATCTTCGAAGACAGCACACAACAACAAAAGGGCACATGCAAATACGTGGGCATCCTCTCATTCATCGATGAGTCCATCCATGTCATCAACTGGCTGCGAGCAACTGGGCTGGGAGCTGCTTGGTGGTGCCGCAGAACGGGTGACAGGGTCCGTGTCCGGCACAAAGGCATCCCATTCTTGCAATAATGGCAACGCATGCTGCGTAGCAGGGTCCCGCAGTTCCTGCCGATCGCTGTTACCTGCCACCTTCACACCAAGCACATCCAGACAGTTCAACAGCGCCCCCTTTGACCAATCACGCAGCCTGCCATTCTGCGTGGCCATCACCAATTTCGCCTGCATCCTGGCCACACCACGCCTCTTATTTGGCTTCCGTGGTGTGGCCAATTCGTCTGCACTATTGTTCTCCCCCTCATCACAGACATCATCTACAACATTCACCACCACGTTCCCACAAGGACGTGGACTTGCGCAAAAGCATGCATGGCACACCAGACATGTATTGCACCGGATGCGAACCTCCTTCTTGCATGTGGCACACTCCATACCTCTGCGAAAAGTGATGAAGTCATGGTTGCCAGCATGCGAGTCAGGGGTCCCATCAGGTGCAACAATGCTGACCACATCTGCCTGGTGCCGTTCTGTACCCTTCCTTGAGGGTGCCGTTGAGCTCAGTGGTGTACCCGGCCCTCCAAAGAAGGGCAGGCTGTCACCATCATCAGCCACTGCTTCATTACCTTGCAGACATTGAAGCATTGCAGCCTCCACAGATTCTCTGTCCCCTACCTTCTTTGAAACCCTTTGTCTTGGGCGCAGATCGAAGCCTGCATGGGCAGCCAGGTGGCGTGCCACTGCAACGCCTTGTCCCTTTGCCCATTGCTGTAAAGGGGGCAAGTTGGAATGCAATGCCATGCACATGCTCAGGACATGTGTCTCCACAGTGTCATGCATACTACTGCAGAACCTCCCACGCAAAGAGATGGCACGCTCTACTGCAGCTTCAGCGGGGCAATATGTTCGCAATAATGCGAGAACGCGCCACACATTCCCCCACTGCGCATGTGCCCTTTCAGGTGCCAGTGCCTCCCACATCTTGGACATTTGCACAGTTGCAAAGTGCTGCACCATGTGCTCCTTAAGGCCTTCCCACTCCACCAAGGCACGGTCACAATTCACATTGGCTGCACCCAACTCTTCTTGGTGTGAAGTCATGAACTGACGCAACTGCTCCACCCCATATGCAGCACGCTCATTGACCGGGAGGGCAACGAAACAGCCATGGTCCAACAAGACTGCGCACTCCAACACCCCCCTGGGGTCAATGGTTGCCTGCCCCTCCTTGATGCCTGCAAGCAACACATCGGTCACTGCACGCGCCTGAACGCCTGGAAAAGGAGGGGTTGTTGCACACTTCTGCCCACCTGAATCAAACTGGACCAACTGCACACCACGCCACGCACCAGTTACAGTCTGCTCCTTGAATTGCAACCACCCTGGACCCTCCTCGCGAGCCACCCTCTGCAACCGGGCTTCTAGCATACCCGTTGCAGTGGCTAAGTGTGCACCAGTGGGCGCACGTAGTTGTGCCACACTGTTAAAACACCGCATGCCGTGCACGATGTCCCCGTAGACCACCCCCCATGCAAGCAAACTGGCATCATGGCAGTCCTCCCACACATCCTCCTCCTTGGTAGAATGCTGCACCTTGGAATCCAAGTGTCGTGCCACCCAAGGGACATTGGCCAAAAAAGCAGTGTTGCGCCGTGCATGCGCCTGTGACCACCTGACGCGATGACTTGTGGGGATGAGCTGCAAGCCACTACGTTTATCCTGCACATGCCTTTGCACACACTTTTGCAACTCCTTCCACTGCCGTGCCCCATTGTACAATCCTCGTTGCCGATTGACGGCCGCCAAGTAATCAACATGGGTTGGGCCAGCAGCCTCCAATGCAAGACCCAACTTGCGCTGCAACACATGGCACGGCTCACCCAAGGGTGTCATCACCACTAACCACTTCCCAATCAAGGCGAACACATTGCTCTCAATGTGTGAGACATCAACAACGTGCCGCGCACTGGCACCCCGCACACCAAGGTTAGAAGCCCCGTCCACTGCAAAGGTCACTACCCTCTTTGCCCACCAATCACGGTCAGGAATCCAGGACATCGGGATGCATTCTAGCTGCGTTGCAACCTCATGCGCATCACCACAGGCCACATCCACCACACCAAGGAACACCTCACACATGCCCCCAGGGCCAGTCCCCGGAAAAATAAGCACAAGTGGCATACTCATTGATGCGATGCCTCTGCCTATCCGAGCCGTCAAGCAACACTGCAATGAACGTTGCCAGCAATAGGGCATGCGTTACCTCATCGTGCATGGCATCATGCATTGCGGCAATAGCCTTCTCAACTATCCACCGCCGTGATGCATGGTGCCCAGGGGCGGATGTCAGAGAACAGTGCAGAAGGATGCGCTCACTTATAGCACGGATGGAAGTGCACATGCGTAACCCTATCTACACCTCAACCAACCGTGACAGAATGGCTGCCTCAGCATCCGACACTGCCACACCAATGTCCATGGCTTCCCCCCTGACGAACACAACGGTCGCTTCCACCACCACAGCTGTGGCACCAGCAGTGGGGCACAATGCGCGATACCGCTCTGCACAATGCAGCTTGAAACTGTCCTCAGCCAATCGGTGGTGGTGCCCTGGCCTATGCAGATTCTTTCGGTTTGATGTTGTGCCACGTGATAACCCCAAGTGGCTTTCCAACACCTCCTTCCGCCACGTTTTTGGGCCGGAGGTCTTCATGCGCATCCCTACAGCATATGTTCCCAATACCAGGGCTTCACTTTTCTTAGGGGGACGAGCCACCCCAGGAATGCCACACACGTTTGCCCACGCACAACACACACACTCAACACCCCCACTTGTCGTGAACTGATACTGCCAATGAGCGGCTACAAACATTTGTAGTGTCTTTGGGCCACTGTCCAGCTGCATGGGAGTGGCCTGCATCAACACGCACAATGTGTCCTTCCCCGATGCGGCCAATGCAACAGACCTCAACCTGTCTTGCTCGACTGATTGTGCCACTGAGGATTGTGACATGCCATGGTCTGCATGCCGCGCATCCCACTCTTTTGCATGCCGTGCTCTCAGTTGCATCTGGTGTGCTTCAACACGCACTCTCAGATGCCTTGCCACTCGCACCTTGCGCTTCTGCAGCAACTGTGCCACTGCCTCAACAAATTCTGAGGACGTCTGTAGCGGCGCCGAGGCAGCCACACACATCTCATTAGGCATGCTCTGGGCATGCGTACTCATGTCCCCTACCCTTGAAGCACTCTGTGTTGCAGTTGGGGAAGGGGGGGGTGCGCCTTGTGCCAGCGCCATGGCTGGCACAGAGGCGTCCATAGGCACGCTCTGGGCATGCATAGGCCTGTTCCTGATGTACCCCAACCTTGATGCACCCTGTGTTGAAGGAGGGGTGGGGGGGGACGCACCTGGTGCCAGCGCCATGGCTGGCACCGAGGTGTCAGTAGGTACGCTCCGGGCATCCCGTGTCTTACCAGGGGCCGGCGGTCCGGTCCGTTGGGAGGCACGCTGCGACGTGTCTGGTGCAACCAAATCTGTCTGTTTCCGCTTGTATAGCAGAAACGTCGCCTTTCGCGGGTCGGGGGGGGGATTCATGGCCTTCACCGTGGTGTCGTTACACAACCACCACCTGTCGTTGAAAACGACATGCACCACAAAGTGACCCTCCTCCCTCGTCGCTGCAATGTGCAACACCATGGCATGCAAGGACCATTGCCACCCCAGGCAATCGAGAAACTCATGGTCCACAACCAACTTGTACTCCTGCTGGTTGTGGACATGTAACCCCACGACCTCGTTGTACACCACCGATGTATACATTGGTGCCTCCCTGGGGTCACCCCCACACGGACACGGGGGGGGGTTGTCAGGTAACCCAACCGGTCTCCCCTTCATTCCCTCCTTCACACGCTGGCGCACACTCTGTCCCTGGTTCGTCACATGCAATATCTGCGCTGGCATGGCTGTCTCCCCCCCCTCCCGCAGAACCTTCACCCCACAGGCACCACAGTATTGCCAGAACTGCTCGTACGACAAACAACATGACAGAGCAACCACCCCAGCGGCCGTGAGCTTGGGCACCATGTACTTCCAACACTCGGGCATCTCCGCGTGCCGCATCCATTGGAATTTTGGTGCAGGGGCTTTGCACTTGCATCGCCCGCTGCATCGGCACACCGTCTCACACATGGCATCCTCCATTGCCAGCCTCTCAGCAATGTCCTGTGGATTGTATGCACCACCTCCTCCATGTGCCACAACACCCTGCCACAATGGTCCCCAGACACCCTCCTCGTCCAGGCATCCTGCGTGTCCTGCGTGTCCTGCATGTCCACCCGACGCCACCAACAGACACTGCAGCGTGGTACCCAACCAACACCAGTTGTACCCATGTGGATTCTCCATTCCCCATGGTCGCCGCGGTGCTCCACCAAGTGGCCCACTATGCACCTGCATGTAAGCGGAAAGCGGTCTCATCGAGGAATGCACGGTCCCGCGGCGGGAGTGTCCACCAGTCACCACGGGAGTACAACACCACCAACCTCCTCTCCCCGTGCCAAGAACAAGTGCCATGCCATGCACCCGTACGCACGAGAACCGGTTGCTGGCATACATCGTACGTGGCGCCAACCCGTGTAACACCATCCAAGCATTCCATACTACATCTCCGTCCACCCCGACCATTACATACACCACCTACCTCCACCCATATGTGTCCCCGTGTGTGCTGGCCGGTGGAAAACACTGCCGACCAAGGGGACGCGTCATGCACATGCTGATGCGGTTTTGTGAGCACATTGCAAGACAATTGCATGGTGGTCCATGTGAACCAATCAGGCAACATCTGCCTTGCCATCTTGTTCACCAGGGTCACTAGTGGCTTGTAGTTGCGTGTCCGTTGCACTAGACGAGTGCGGCGGCAGTTTGTTGCATTGGTGTGGCCCTTCATACCACCAACCCCTAGTTGCAAATGCCACGCTCTAACCCCCCCAACCGGCCCACGCTTGTATGCCAAGATGGCCATCATCCCGTGCAACGTGCAAAAGGGGGCTACCTGCAGCGAATGGTCAAAGACTGCACCCCGGAAATGACCACCTCCTTTGACACCATCTCGTTCCGCCTCGGCAATAACCACCACCGTCGCCCGGTGGCACTGCTCCTCCATATCCCCACAGTCACGGTAGTGCAGCGGATGCCCCCGTCCAGGCACCCAAACAGTAGCGGATGTCAACGCGCTGTCAATCCCAAACCCTGACGTCACAATGCTGTACCTGTCTGATCGCAGCAACACCACACTACCGTTCACGTGCTTCGCCAAGGCAGCAAAGTGGTCAGCCATTCCCCCTTGGGGCAGGCCACGCCATGTGTCCTTCTCAAGATCCCGGTTCACAGATAGTGAAGACTCTTGAATTGAAAGCCCACACATGTCGCGAAACACGGCGATGGCCCTTGCCCGCAGCGATGCGCCGTCCAACGGGGTGTTGCTGGTGATAGCATGCAGGCTTTGGGCCACGGCATAGTAGAAACATGCCCCGGCAACGTATTGGTCGGGAAGAATGCGAAGCTTCAAGGACCTTGCCGTTGGTAGGACTCTGCCAACCTTGGCCTTGCTGGGCTTTTTGTCCACGTGGTCCAATGCCATAGCATCTGGATCTATCGGCGCTGTCTTTGTGCCTTGCTCTTTCTTGCCACGTTTCACGGCAGCCCCATTACTTGGTGGGGGAACCCCTGGGCGCTTCTTGCTCCGTGGGCTCTGTCCCACAGAACTGGGGTGTGCAACCGGGGTGGTCGCTGACTCTGCACTGGACTGACTGCAAGCCCTCACTGTCGCCAATGAACTAGGGTGTTCAACCGGGGTGTACCCTGAATCTGCACTAGAATGACTGCAGGCCTTCACTGTCGCCACAGTGCCTGTGCTAGAAGGACTGCAGTCCACAGCAGCTGGCTCCTTGGGTTTCTGTGCAAGTGGTACAGGAGACTCCTCCAAGGAACTCGCCACCCCTCCATCACTAGCCGCCGGTGTCAGACACACAGGGTGGGGGGCCGGGGAGTGTGACTTACCGGCGGGGCAGACCTGGGACCAGGGGTCCGGTGTTCCACGTTCAACACATGCCGCGTTCGCACCACCTGGGGGGGGGGGGGCAGGTGGACTTAACACCTCACCAGTCTCCACCCTAGGTGCACCTGCCGGGGGACCACGCCCTTGTGCCAGGGAGGACGAAGTGGGAGTCACAGACTCATCGCCTGAGGGGTCTCTTGCCATGCGCACCGCCGCTCCACCCTCCTGCGCTACGGCAGAGGACGTGGAGTCACTTGGGTCACCTCGGGGGTGCCCTTCTTGACTTAAAGGTTGGGTGCATGGTCGCTGTACACCGGCCGCCTCCATCTCCTCCATGCGCACCGCCGCTCCAACCCCCTGCGCTACGGCGGAGGACGTGGAGTCACTTGGGTCACCTCGGGGGTGCCCTCCTGGACTTAATCGTTGGGTGTATGCTGGCTGTACACCGGCCGCCTCCATCTCCTCCACTAGTACCTGCAGCATCTCAAGCCCTGCAGCATCCCTCCATGCGTTGTCCATAACCCGTACGGCTGCATGCAGACGACCGGGATGACTATCTGGCACCTCTGGGCTAAAGGGGCTGCAACGCAGCAAGAGCTCGTTGCAGTCTTGCATAGGCACCCGCATGCTGTTCGCGAAGTGGCGGCCCAGCGTGTATGCTGCCACCAGGCTGTCCTCAGTCAATGGTTCTCGGCGCTGCTCTTGCAGCCCTTGGCATGAAATCGTGAGGCAGCGGGCTGCCTCATGGGCGGCTTGCAGCAACCCTTGGTCAAAGCGCTCTTGCCGTGTCTGGGTGACAGTGACACACGCACGTGGGACCGCAGCCTCAGGCAGCAACGAGTTGCGCCGACCGCTAGCGCGCGCCTTGGGGCTTGGCAACAGGTCGCTCACCAGTGGTTTGGGCCCACTTGTCGCTTGGGGCCACATATATGGGCCAGGCGTCACATGGCGAATAGCCTTGTCATAGAAGTAACCCATGGTAGGGGTGGGATACGCCACGTCCCCAGTCCAGAACGGCCACTCGTCGACCAGAGGTAGGGCACGCACCAGTTCACACCAAACGTCCCTTTGCTCTGCTGTCTTCACACTTGACGGCCACCCGGCAATAGCACCGGCCTTACGACTGCCTGGCCGGCCAGTGTTCCGTTTCGCAAGTCGTTCCCACACGTCTGTGGCAACATCCCGGTAGTGCACGAGGCTCCCCCCATCATGCATGGTGGGCTTGGCAAACCCATGCTCGGTGTACATGAACCGGCACAATGCCCTGCAACCATGCAGATTCACCACATCAAGGTCACACGAGGCCATGCGGTCCCTCAACCGTCGCCATAGGCGCCCGGCCACCTCCGGTGTGGCCTCCCACCCCAATTGTCCTGTGGCCAGCATTAGGCCATACTTCATTCTTGCTGGCTCCAGCAAGTGCTCCGGTGGCCATTCAGCAGGCTGGTCCATTGCTTGGCTCGTGCACCACGACTGTTAGTGGTTTGGGTGACCTTCGAGGCTTGCAGGGTCCACAACCGTGACCACTATGGGGCTCCCACGACTCGGGGGGGCAATCAAGGGCAGGTCCTTGGTACTCAAAGTGCCAGCCGGGCTGGTCCTCAGGCTCACCGGCTGGTCCAGGAGACGCCGTTGCTGGTGGGTTTGTTGTCGAGAGCGCTAGGGCTATGACAACAAACGAAGTGCTGCTGCTCAGAGGCACGCAGTGGCTACGTCAAGGCTTAGTCGCGAAGCGCAATGGCTTGGACTGAAACCGAAAGCTGAGGCTCAAAGGCGCACAGTAGGCGATCAAGGTTCAGTCGCGAAGCGCAATGGCTCGGACCGAGCCAGGTAGCTGTGGCTCAAAGGCGCACAGTAGGCGAACTGGCAGAACGCGAACTCGCACAGGGAAAGGTGTAATGAGGCAAAAACAAACTACAAGGAGAAAAAGTACAGATCAGACCACAGAACCTGGACGCGGCGTATCCCCGAAATGTTTTGGAGGTGAGATATTGGACCCCTTTTGGGGGCTGTAGACCCTGCAAATATTTGACGGAACCCCTTCCGTCAAATATTTTGGGGGTGTAGACCCACCAAATATTTGACGGAACCCCTTCCGTCAAATATTTGGGGGGTGTAGACCCACCAAATATTTGACGGAACCCCTTCCGTCAAATATTTGGGGGCTGTAGACCCTGCAAATATTTGACGGAACCCCTTCCGTCAAATATTTGGGGGCTGTACACCCACCAAATATTTGACGGAACCCCTTCAGTCAAATATTTGGGGGCTGTACACCCACCAAATATTTGACGGAACCCCTTCCGTCAAATATTTGGGGGCTGTACACCCACCAAATATTTGACGGAACCCCTTCCGTCAAATATTTGGTGGGTGTAGACCCACCAAATATTTGACGGAACCCCTTCCGTCAAATACTTGGTGGGTGTAGACCCACCAAATATTTGACGGAACCCCTTCCGTCAAATACTTGGTGGGTGTAGACCCACCAAATATTTGACGGAACCCCTTCCGTCAAATATTTGGGGGTGTAGACCCTCCAAATATTTGACGGAACCCCTTCCGTCAAATATTTGGGGGCTGTACACCCACCAAATATTTGACGGAACCCCTTCCGTCAAATATTTGGGGGGTGTAGACCCACCAAATATTTGACGGAACCCCTTCCGTCAAATATTTGGGGGTGTAGACCCTCCAAATATTTGGGGGCTGTAGACCCACCAAATATTTGACGGAACCCCTTCCGTCAAATATTTGGGGGTTTAGACCCACCAAATATTTGACGGAACCCCTTCCGTCAAATATTTGGGGGTGTAGACCCTCCAAATATTTGACGGAACCCCTTCCGTCAAATATTTGGGGGCTGTACACCCACCAAATATTTGACGGAACCCCTTCCGTCAAATATTTGGGGGTGTAGACCCTCCAAATATTTGACGGAACCCCTTCCGTCAAATATTTGGGGGCTGTACACCCACCAAATATTTGACGGAACCCCTTCCGTCAAATATTTGGGGGTTTAGACCCTCCAAATATTTGACGGAACCCCTTCCGTCAAATATTTGGGGGCTGTACACCCACCAAATATTTGACAGAACCCCTTCCGTCAAATATTTGGGGGCTGTAGACCCTGCAAATATTTGACGGAACCCCTTCCGTCAAATATTTGGGGGCTGTAGACCCTGCAAATATGTGACGGAACCCCTTCCGTCAAATATTTGGGGGATGTAGACCCCCCAAATATTTGACGGAACCCCTGTACACCCACCAAATATTTGACGGAACCCCTTCCGTAAAAGATTTGGGGGCTGTAGACCCTGCAAATATTTGACGGAACCCCTTCCGTCAAATATTTGGGGGCTGTAGACCCCCCAAATATTTGACGGAACCCCTGTACTGTATCGTTGTTGAACGGCAATTATCGTTGGCGTGTCTTCAACCTCCTTTTTGGGCATCCCCACCCTGAAGACCTTGGAGACCGCCTTCAATCTTGGGCAGTGAGGCATGGCCACATTCGTACCATTGCGGACAAACATAATGAACGCACAGTGCAGCAAACCTAGTGGTGATCACATGTGTGTACTCTTTCCCACATCTCATTAGGCATGCTCTGGGCATGCGTACTCATGTCCCCTACCCTTGAAGCACTCTGTGTTGCAGTTGGGGAAGGGGGGGGTGCGCCTTGTGCCAGCGCCATGGCTGGCACAGAGGCGTCCATAGGCACGCTCTCGGCATGCATAGGCCTGTTCCTGATGTACCCCACCATTTTGGGGGTGTAGACCCCCCAAATATTTGACGGAACCCCTTCCGTGGAATATTTTGGGGCTGTAGACACCCCAAATTGTCATGTATTGTCCTGTATCATTGTTGAACGGCAATTATCGTTGGCGTGTCTTCAACCTCCTTTTTGCGCATCCCCACCCTGAAGACCTTGGAGACCTCCTTCAATCTTGGACAGTGAGGCATGGGCACATTCGTACCGCAGCGGACAAACATAATGAACGCACAGTGCAGCAAACCTGCTGGTGATCACATGTGTGTACTCTTTCCCGCTGGTGCTGTGGCCGGTACTGTTGTGATGTGCCAGGGATGGTCAGAGGCCATGGGTCAATGCATGTTCTTCTACATAAAGGGTTAGTGGCGCCCCAGAATGTAATCTTTCACCCCGTGGGGCAGCTTGCGCCACCCACATTGGGGGGCTTCCTCCTCGTGCACCGGAATCGGTGCACACACCCCAAGGGTCCCAGGGCAGGGGTGCACACCATGGAGCAGGGACGCCACGTACACACCAATGGGGGTGCGGAATTGCGCACGCAAGAGCGGCAGGGAATCCAGGCACGCGTACGCGTCCTGCCACAAGGGCAGGTGGATCGTGCGGTACGCCCCTACTGTCTCCTTGTTGCTGTACTTTTGCTTCCAGAAGAGGGGCCTTCCCACCAGGTGCTGGACGAGTCGCTGCTCCCACACGTCAAGCTTGGATGTGTGGGTTACCCTCACCAGCCCCCCCCAGTCCCCCTCTCCCCTGTCCCCTTGTCCATCGTCCTCAACCAAGACGTACGGGAGCGCCCTTTCGGTGAAGTCACGCAGGATGACCCCCAGAAGGCGGGGTTTCACAATGTTCCCCCGTGCATCCCTCAGAGAAACAGACACCTCATCCTTCCGATTGTTGGCCATGATGCGCTCAAAGTCCAGCAACTGATCCGCACTGCCTGGTGGATACCCCCATGGGTCCCGTGCCCTCTTGTGCCTCCTCCATGGCTTCCACAGCCAGTGCCCCACCACCCCCCCAGCCAACCGGTAGATTGTGCCATGCACAATCTTGTCCACAGTTGCGGCCTCCCTCAGAACCCCTGCCAGCTCAAGAGTGTCGCTCACAGTCCCAGAGGCTGCTTCCCACTGCATCGCGTGCAGTGCCTCGAGCCATACACCAGGGGTGGGGTGGGTGGTCCACCGTGCAAAGTGCCCGAAGAGGTGCAGCTCCGACTGCGCCCTGCTGGTCAGGGTGTTTGACCGCCAGATGTCGTGCATGATCCCTCGTGTCTTGGACACCAGGGAGGCCAGGATCACTGGAGCTTGCAGCCCCTGGAACCTATCGAGGGTCGCAACCGTGCTGAGGAGGTTTACATGATGGGTCTACCACTTGCGGCCAACAGACGCCACGCAGTGTTTCAGCCACACCATCTGTGCGTAGTGAGTCGTCACTACCGCTACCGACTGTGCTGGGTAGGTCCCTTTCCTGGCAGCATACTCCAAAAAATGGCACACCAGCAGACCCTCCTCCATGCTCAGGCCCCCCTGGTTCAGCAACACCGGATCCATTCGCAGGGTGGCCCATGCTTCCTGTACGTCGTGCCACATTCTACCTAGGTCCTGTGCCCCCAAAGTCTGCTCCAACTCCCCCCACCAAGTGGACCTAGCGAGGTCCACAATGCGGATGGGGTTGTTCAGGATGGGGTCGGGGAGGGGGTGCTCAGATGAGTGGTAGTGGCCAACTGCCCCCCCCGTAAACAAGGCACGCATGACCATGGCCAGCGGCTGGGTCATCCGGTACTGTTGTACCAGGATACTGGCCCGGCAGCGCGTGCGGTACAAAAAGAATTGCAAGGTGCCGGTGGTGCAAAACCGATGTGAATCATGCCAATGCACTTCCGGGCCAGGACCGTCCATTACAACCCCGTTGAACTTGAAGGTGTCCGCCCGTGGCCATGCCACTCTCTGGGGGACTACGTCAAGCCCCTCAGCCTCACACCAACTTGCCAAAAGCTGGACGTGGCTGTAGGGCCGCAACTGCCCTGGGTCACCACACAGCAAACATTGGCTGCCCATGGCGGCCAAGTCCAGGCCTATAGGGATGCTGTGCCTCGACGCCTCGTCCACGAAGCTGAACGCGAACCTGGTTTTTTCCTGCCCTTTCCCAAGCAGCATCTTGTGCCGGTTAGCAACCATCCCAGCCGTGGCAAACAGAACACGGCAGGAGTTGAGGGCACATTTGAGGGTAGGCTTGCAACCTGGGGTCTTGCCCAAGGTCTTCTGCACCTCCTTCTGGTCGAAGGGTGCCAGGCCTGTTGGGGCAGTAGCCCGTTGGTCTCGGAGGCGCAACCAGGGGGCTCGGTGCTCGCCAAGCACCTTCTCACGAAACACACTGTCCTTGTAACACTCCTCGTGAACGCGTGCCAACAACATGTCGTTTTGTGCGTTCGTGGGTGCAGTCACCAACACGCATGCGCGGGGTTGGGTATCTGACTCAGGTCCCCCCACCTTCCTGCCCATGTTCCACGTACTCCGGTCAGCAGGTTCAGGGTTCTGGGCGACCAGGAGGCCTTGCTGCCGTAGCACGGCCTTGATGCATGCCACCAAAGTCTCCGACTTCCCTGTGCCAGCACCACCAGTCAATGCCGTGATGCATGACTCATCCAACACCTGCCGCACAGCCAACGCCTGTGAGGGATTCAGCCCGTGCTGTTTGACAAGGTGTTTCAGGATGTCCTGGTCCTCGGTCGACAGGGGAGGCGTGTCCCTCGGTTCGGCCCGCATGTTTGCCAGCAGTTGGGGCCACGCTTCTCCGTCCTGGATCTCCCTACGCAAGGTCTGAAAGGCACCTGTGTCGGGGACAATCTTACACCAATAGGTGTCAGCGAGATTGGTGCGTGGCTTATTGGTACAGCTGATCCAAACACGCTGTCCTGAGATGCCATCTCCATGCAACCTCGCCTCGAAGTCCGGCTTGTTTTTATCCCAGTGGTGGTTGCTGCAGATCCCGCCACGCACCATGTCACCATCGGACAGCTCATAGTTGCCCCAGACCTCCATTTGGGAGGCCCATTGTGGCGGTGGGGGAGCATTCCCATCCCCATCGCCATCACCGTGGGGCCTCCATTCCTCAAAGGCCAGGCGCCGCTTGGTGCCGTTCTTGTCTGCCCACACCTCAGCGGCCGCCATCTCATGGACGGTGTACACCTCTGATGCTTTGGTCACGAACTTGTCGCGGTCAAGCCACCGTTGCGTAAACCCTTCGACAAGGTTGTCATCGGGCCCGTAGTCCATGTTGTTCAACGTGGCCGTAGTGGGCAACAGTGTTGGCTGCTGTGGCTGAGCAGCGCATGGTGGTTGTGAAGAGGGTTGAGCTCCTTGTGGCGCACCCGAGTCGACCGGCGCCATGGCCGGGACAGGGGCGGATTGCTGCAGCTCGAGGGCACGCATTGCTGGTGCAGAGGGTTGGGTACCCTGTGGCGCGCCCGAGTCAGCCGGCGCCATGGCCGGGACAGGGGCGGATTGCTGCGGCTCGGGGGCACGCATTGCTGGTGCAGAGGGTTGGGCACCCTGTGGCGCGCCCGAGTCCACCGGCGCCATGGCCGGGACAGGGGCGGATTGCTGCGGCTCAGGGGCGCGCAATGATGGTGCAGAGGGTTGGGCACCCTGTGGCGCGCCCGAGTCCACCGGCGCCATGGCCGGGACAGGGGCGGATTGCTGCGGCTCAGGGGCGCGCAATGATGGTGGTTGTGCCGAGGGTTGCGGTGGGATCATGACGAAATCCACACCCCCGGGTGGCGGCTGGGGCGGTGCTTGTGGGGGGGCAGAGGGTCGCGCGCCCCTGTGAGCCGGCGCCAGGGCCGGGACAGGGGCGGAGTGCAGCGCCTCTGGGGCGCGCGGTTGAGGTGCCATTGCCTTTGGGGGGGCAAAGTGCGGCGCGCCCCTGTTAGCCGGCGCCAGGGCCGGGACAGGGGCAGACTGTGGCGCCTCTGGGGCGCCCGGTTGAGTTGCCGGTGCCTTTTGGGGGGCACAGTGCGGCGCGCCCCTGTCAGCCGGCGCGCGGGCTGAGACAGGGGCGGAGGCGCGCGCCTCTGGGGCGTGCGATGGTGATGGTGATGGTGATGGTGGTGGTGCCGTTGCCTTCGGCTTCGGCTTTGCACCATACTTGGTCTTGGTGAGCCATTTTGGAGCCATTTGGAAGAGTGCCCTACGAGTAAGAGACGCTCGGCGCACACTGCCCGAAGAGCTGGAAATTCGAACGTCTCGCCGAAGTCTGGGGTCGCTGCGGGGGGGCTTGCGCAGGGAACAATGACCCAAATTGCGGGGGGGCGGACTGAGACGCACGCCGCTGGAGCAATGAACCGTACTGCGGGGTGGGGCATGGCCGCTTTGGGGCGGGAGCCAGTGGGAGGAGGGAGGTACGGCGGTGCCTGCTATATTGGGTCAGCGTCACCTGATCACTTGGTGGAGGGGGCAGCGGCCGACGCGGCACAGGTGGCGGGGCTGGCTTGGGGATACGGGGGGGTTTTGGGGTGGCACACATAATTTCAAGTACCACTGCTGCATGCTCCTCGTCCCTGCTGAGGAAATGCGAACGACTAATTCGCATGCCCTCCTGCCACACCCGCAGGGGGTTTTTCTTGGGCTGCTGCACAGCAAACCGGTACATCGCTCGGCGGTTCAGCACCCCGTCTACAAAGTACTGGACCCCACCCCCGTGATTCTCCCGGATGAGCTGCAGTGTTTTGGCACTGTAGGGCCCGTGTACAGTGGGCTTTGGGGGGGTGGGCGGGTCCTTGGGTACATACTTGGGGGGTTGCGGGGGGGATGGCGGTGGCACGGCAGTGCACATCAGGGCCTCCTCCACGGCTTCCAGGGCTACCAGGTATGGGGTTGGGGGGGCAGAGTGCGGCGCGCCCCTGTCAGCCGGCGCCAGGGCCGGGACAGGGGCAGACTGTGGCGCCTCTGGGGCGCCCGGTTGAGTTAATGTGGTTGGGGTTGGGTTAATGTGGGGTCTGCGTGGAGGACTTACGGGCATTGGAGAGGTTGTTGGTGCACGGCAGGGTGAAGGGGGAGAGGGAGGCGGTGTTGGCAATGGAGGCTGGGGGGAGGCCAGTTTGCTGAGACACTTCTCAGCATCAGAGTCCCACGGTGGTGATGGGGGTTGGTCTCCAAACCGCAAGAGCTCCGGCAGATCCCCCCAACCGCATTCCGGGAACGAAGGGCTGGAGGGGGCGGAAGAGGCCACACTAAGGGGGCTAGACGCCATGGCAAAGTGCAGCCCGCAGTGTCTGGGTCAGAGACGCAACGGTCTAGACCCTAGACGCGCTTCCTCGCCTCAAGGGTCAAGGGTCAATAACAAAAGAGTGCCCTATGTGTAGAAGAGGCTCAGCGCACGCTTGTCTCCTAGGCAATACACGCATTTCCCTTTGTGTCGAGAGAGACATGCACAACAAGGAACAGATAAGCGTTGAAAGGAAATTGGTACCAGGAGCATGTGACATGGGACCCCTTCTCAGTAGCGGGCAGCATGTTCATCATTGAAGGGGTCTATGGTCATAGGCGCCATGGCCTAGACCACGGACGTACTAAACACCTCAAGGGTGTTGTGCATGATCCACTAAATAAAGTAAAATCAAGTGCGATAAAACCAAAACATACCATGAAATCACAACCACATTAAATCAATGGACCACCAGTACCCACATAGCAGAGCCCCTTCTCAGTTTTTTTTTTGGCTGACGATGGGAACTCTGCATCACCCAACTCAAATGCAGTCCGTCACATTGGACAGTACTGCGCCCAGCAAGGCGGAATGAAAAAGAAACCTTGGGGCCGGAATCTGCGCAATGACCCAGACAAGCTGTCAAGGTAGGGGCTGGCGTATGTTGTGCAGCACAAGGGTGCAGTAGGGCTGATTGCAGTGGTCTTTGGCAAGTTTGGCAAACATGCAGATCCGTTGGAGTATGGGGAGATGCCTGGCTCCATCCAACAAAATAGGGCCTATAACAGTAGGCCCTAGACAGATTGTTCTCACATGGCTGACACATCATCGAAGGGGATGCATACGCACATGGCACAATGCATGCTCCATCTAATAAAATAAAATCCATCAAGTCCATCAAATCAAACAGAACCAAGACACAAAAGTATTAGCAACGCACACCTCTGTGAATGGTAACCAGAACAGCCAAAGCAGAGCCCCTTCTCATAACATTGTTTTCGGTGGAAGTGTCAGCCTCCGGGCGCCATACGACTATGGGGATGTTTGAAAAATGTCTTGGGGTTGGCCGGGACAGGGGCTGCGCCTCGAGGGCTCTTTAGGGATGCTGCTGCTGCGAAGCCGAATCCCTTCCCCCCCGGATGTGGAGTTGGATGGTACTGATTTTCCCATGCTTAGGCAAATGCTGTTTCATGCCCCACTTTCTCAACAGCTCTGCCGACCAAAACAGGGCCTAAGAAAAAAGGTCCCTGCGGGGGTCTGTGCCTCTACTGTGGGGGAAGCACAGACCCGATGTCGGCAAAGCATCCCCCTGCGTTTGCGCCCTTAGAAACAAAAAATCATCGAAGGGGATGCGTAACCTCGTTTGTCAAATAGCAAACATGGAAGCAAATACCATGAAATCAGAACCCCTTCTCAGTTGTCGTCAGCACATTCCTCATCGAAGGGGTCTGTGGTCGTAGGCGCCAGGGCCTAGACCATGGACATACCAAACACCTCGATGGGTGTTTTTCAGGAACAAACAGCACACGTTCAAATACACCTTCAAACGAAATGCAATGCGACACGTGGCACCAAAGTTGCAAATGTTCACGACTTACACCATAACACACCTCTGAGAATTGTAGTTTGTGGGTAATCTGTAGTCTGTGATTTTTTCCATGTTTTTCCACTACACACAGAACCAACAGAACATCGAACATCACAGACACACACCATGTGATGCTGACACTGAAAGAGGCAAGGCAGGCTTTTCCACACCATTGCGCATGGGGTTGCGTGGGGGGTGTTTTCCCTACACTATGGATTTCTCTGCATGGTTTTCCAAACTTCCTCAAGAAACACCACGGCAAGACGGAGGACGACAAGACAGAGCACAGGGGTTTTAATGGTCGTCACCAGATCCTGCAATGAACAACAAAGCGTGAGCAGGGCATAGTGCAGCACATTGCAATGAGCCTTCGGGGCTGGGACAGAGGGGCGGTTTAAAACAAGGAAGTCAAATTCGAAATCACTGCAGAGCCCCTTCTCAGATGTATGTTGCTTGGTTTTCAAAATGGTTGCTGGCCATTGGAGGACATGGTGCACATTCTGGTGGACATGGTACACTGACTGCTGGGGGCGGTCCCATTCCTCGGCCGCAAATCCGCAAAGCTCCGTCCGCACAAAACAGGTCCTAAGAAACAGGTCCCTGCGGGGGTCGACACTGAAGACCCACGCGTGACGGAGCAGCACATGTAAATTGTCATGCATCGTCATTGAAGGGGCTCACAGTCAGCAAATTGTAATTGGTTGCAGGAGCAAATGTGCCAGAACCCCTTTAAGTTGTGATCAACGCGTTCATCATTGAAGGAGTCTCTGGTCCAAGGCGCAAAGGCCTAGACCACAAACAATCAAAAACACCTCAAGGGCGTTGTACACAAACCAATTGTCTGCTCAAACAACCAAAATCAGAATCAAATTGAAGTTGTCACATACATTGTCAACAACAGGTGTGCAATTGGTTTCCAAACGGGGGGGGTCGTTTTTTCCGTGGCACCTTTTTTCCTTGGGGGGGGGGGGTTGAAAGCACCCGATAGTGGGGGGGGGTGGGGGGGTCACGGGGGGGGGGGGTTTCCTGCGAAGAGTTTGGTGTGGACAAGGCCGGGGGGGGGGGTTGATGTACTGAATAATCAAGGGGCTGGGGGAGGGGGGTTCATGGTCTGGTAATGATGGTCCATAAAAGTCTGATGTCTGATGTCTGATAGCCGACTAGGTCGCTATACACATAGCTGACGGGCCGTATCTTGGGCTACGTGGCGGCTCAAACTCCGATTCCGAGGGCACCTAGTCCAACCGCAACCCCCCAGCTTTTTGTGGTTTACAAGCCTCAGAATCGCCCAAACGGATGCCCAGACACCCCTACCAGTGGTCACTTGGTACAGCCGGAGGGCAGCCCAGCCCGCGCACGGTTGGGGCAAACGGTGCGTCCACCGGGGTCCCCGGGGCGAAAAAAATCATTTTTTCCCAAGTTGTTCCTAGACCACTTGGGATACTCAAACAGGTGTTTTTAGGCCGTTTTGAGCCCGTGGTGGCGTGTTTTGGGCCACGGAACATCCCAAAATTCCGGGAAAATGGGCCGTTTGGGGACCAAAAATAGGTCCAAAATGGGTCAAAAGCGCATTTTTCCTAGAGTGATCCGTGGAACATTCAGGATGCTCAAACAAGTGGTTTTAGCCAATTTCCAGCCCGTGGTGACGCGTTTTGGCCAAGGGAAAATGCCAAAATGCCTTGAATGTTGGCCGTTTTAGGATCAAAAATGGGTCAAAAATGGGTCAACAACGGGTTTTCCCAAAAGTGATCCCAGACCATTTGCGATGCTCAAACAAGTGTTTTGAGCCCATTTGGAGCCGATTTTGATGGAGTTTAGCCCCTTCGACCACATGTATGAACCACCTTGTGCCTTCCGCACGTAACTTAGAGCCGCATGGTAGAGCCACCTAGAGTTGGGGAGAGGGGTGTAGATTAGAGGATATATATGCATGTATGTATGTATGTATTACTACACCCCTGTCCTCTTAAATCTAGCTAACAACAAGCAAGCAACAAGCAAAAAGCAACAAGCAAGCAACACTTTTGCTTTCCGTTTTGGCTGCTACTCCGTTCCACCGCTTGGGGCTCTACTCTACTTTAGCCATTTCGTACAATAGGTGGTCCCCTTACCAAAACAAAGTTTTGAGCCAAAAATTCACCGGTGGCGCCCCGGCGGGAGGTGCCCGGCCAAAACTGCGCATTTGGTGCCCGAAGTCAACCTTTTTTGGCCCCAAAAGGCACCGACCCACTCAAAACGGCAAAACGAAGTGAAACGGTTGCTGCACTTCAGGTGCGCCCTGATTGCCCCGTGACCAAGAGCCCCTTGTTGCCCTCTAAGTCGACAATATGGCCCGAAAATGGCTAAAGATGGCCTGAATGTGCGCTGTTTGTGTCAAACAGGCCCAAAACCAAGAACGGGCTGTATCTTGGGCTATGTGGCTCAAAACCGAATTCCGAGGGCATCTAGTCCGCCCACAACCCCCCACTTTGTGTGGTTTCCAAGCCTCACAATCGCCCAACGAGACGCCTAGACCCCCGTACCAATCGTCGCTTGGTGGAGCCGGAGGGCACCCGGCCCGCGCACGGTGGGGGCTAACGGTGGGTCCACTAGGTCCCCGGGACGAAAAACATGAATTTTTCCAAAGTTGATCCCAGACCACTTGGCATGCCCAAAAAAGTGTTTTTAGCCCATTTTGAGCCCAAGGTAATGCGTGTTGGCCCATGGAAAATCCCAAAATGCCTTGACAATGGGCTGTTTGCGACCAACAGTGGGTCAGAAATGGCTCAAAAGCGCGTTTTTTCAAAAGTGATCCTGGACCATTTGGGATGTTCAAACAAATGTGTCTAGCCCATTTTGAGCCCAATTCAATCCAGTTTAGCCCCTTCCGCCACATATATGCACCTAGTTGTACCGTTCGCGCGTACCTTAGAGCCGTATGGTGGACGAACCTAGAGTTGGGGAGAGGGGTATAGATAAGAGTGTCTATATATATATATGTGTGTGTGTGTGTATTACTACACCCCTGCCCTCTTAAATCTAGCTAACAACAAGCAAGCAACAAGCAAAAAGCAACAAGCAGGCAACACTTCTGCTTTCCATTTTGGCTGCTACTCCGTTCCACCGCTTGGGGCTCTACTCTACTCCAGCCATTTCGTAACCTAGGTGGTGCCCTTGCCAAATCCAAGTTTTGAGCCAAAAACTCACCGGTGGCGCCCCGGCGGGAGGTGCCCACCCAAAGCTTCGCATTTGGTGATCGAAGTCAGCCTTTTTTGGCCCCAAAAGGCCCCGAAACCCACTCAAAACGGCAAAGTGAAGTGAAACGGTTGCTACACTTCACGTGCGCCTTGATTGCCCTGTGACGAAGAGGCCCTTGTTGCCCTCTAACTCGACTATATGTCCAAGAAATGGCCCAAAAATGACTTAAAATGGCCTCAATGTGCGCTGTTTGTGTCAAACAGGCCCAAAACCAAGAACGGGCTATGGGCTATGTGGCTCAACATAGAATTCCAAGGGCACCTAGTCGAACCGCAACCCCCCACTTTGTGGGGTTTCCAAGCCTCATAATCGCCCAACGAGACGCCTAGACCCCGGTACAAGTGGTCACTTGGTGGAGCCGGAGGGCAGCCCAGCCCGCGCACGGTGGGGGCCAACGGTGGGTCCACTAGGGCCCCGGGACGAAGAACATGATTTTTTACAAAGTTGTTCCTAGACCACTTGGCATGCTCAAGCAAGTGTTTTTAGGCCGTTTTCAGCCCGTGGTGGCGCGTTTTGGGCCCATGGAAAGTCCCAAAATGCCTTGAAAAGGGGCCGTTTTGGGACCAAAAGGGGGTCAAAAATGGGTGAAAAACCAACCTCTTCCAAAAGTGATCCTGGACCACTTGGAAGACTCAAACAAGTGTTTCTAGCCCGTTTTGAGCTTGTGGTGACGCGTTTTGGCCCATGGAAAATGTGAAAATGCCTTGAAAATGGGCCGTTTTGGGACCAAAAGAGGGTCAAAAAAGGGTGAAAAATATCCTTTTCCAAAATGGATCTTGGACCATTTGGGATGCCCAAACAAGTGAATTGGGCGCATTTCAAGCCCGTTTTGACCCACTTTAGCCCCTTCCTCCACGTATATGCACTAAATTGTACCCTTCACAAGAGCCGTATGGTGCAGCCACCTAGAGTTGGGGAGAGAGGTGTAGATTAGAGGATATATATATATATATATATATACATATATATATATATACTTCCACGGACAAATGTGGACCTTTTGCAGCACCAAGTCTGTTGTAGAGCTGCACACACTGAAAGGCGTCAGCCAATACCTTAGCATGGTCCATAGGTGGCTGCAGGTGGACCTTGTCTGGGATGTCATTGAGAACAGGGAAAAGGCAGTCATGCATTTGTGTTTTGGACAATTCCCACGCTTCCCATAACGACACATCAGAATGCCAAAGCCTATTCCATGCGTTTGTACCCAAAATATGTGCGTAGGGGGAGGGCACCAGGACTTCCCATTGCCATGGGTGCCGTACTACAAACATGTCTGAGGGCATTAGATAAAAGCGGATGCTGCATGACTGCTGGCACCTAGAGGGCATACAGTCAAGCTCTTGCAGCACAGTGGCCCGCACTATACTCACGTCGGTGTAGAAAGGTAAGACATAGAAGGACTAGATGTCCGTGACAGGGACACGCCATTCAATAAGTTCTTCAAGGGGCACCGGCTGTAGCAAAGCGGTCCTCGCCGGAAAATGGCGCCGCTGCGCCCGTCGAGGGTCGGCTGGCAATAGATGCCTAGGGGGATGTGGAACATATGACAATACGCACACATTGGTACCATTCTCTGACAGACAGGGGCAGGCGCATGTACCCTAAGGCTTTGCATATCCTAGACTGCACCACTACTACATGCAAATTACTACATCCGCACTGTATGTCGGGACGCGCACCACATACCAGCGTTTGACCCTGAATCACAATTCACGCACAGTGACTCTTCGCACATGCATAAAGAAGCTATCAAACAGTGGGTGTCCAACACGCCCGACACAAGCTGTGGCTAGGGACAACAGCTCATCGCTGGTGTACCCACGGTAATGTGATTTAGTCAGATTCTGTAGGAGTGTAGCCATGGACCCGGACGTAGCATCCATCTGTCCCCTATGCAGCATAGTAGCCCACCGTATACGATCTACACCACCAAAACGCGTGACATAGTTAAGTGTGGGTGCTTCGTAGATTTCTTCGTCTCCGCTTGTTGTGCCTCCGCAGACGAGTGTAGGAGTTCCATCATCTTACTAGGCATGGACTTCAGTAGTGCACTGTGGTCCTTCGCCTTCTCCTTCTGTTATTGCCAGTGATCACCTCCAGTCGTGTTTTGATTTTTCTTTGGTGCCATAGTTAGAATTCCAGGGTTTGGGTATACTCGAACTTTTGAGAACGGTACGAGTCAAAATACAACTTGTCAATAAGAGACGGCGGCAAATACACGCAAAAAGAAAGCTTATCACACGGCCATTAACTGAATGCGGTGCAAGCAGGTGGGTGTCAAACCAATTGCTCAAACCGGCTGTCGGTTGCAGGGCAGTCAAAAAGCAGAACACAAGCACGCAGAGGACAACGCAGGTATTCCACATGCAGACCAAGCTCCCAACCGCCGCCGACAGCCACGAGTGTCCAAGCTCCGACTCGATGGCATCCAAGTACTTCTGCACCACCTCACGGAGACCCCGAACCCCCCTGTCCCCCTCATCCAAGGCGCCCCCCCCCCTGCTCTCGTAGTCAGGCCCCACAGCCAAAGGCCTCGGCCTCGTGGTACCAGTGCCGTTGTCCACACTTGGGGCATGGTACCTCTGGCGGGTTGGTACAATTGATCCACCTCTGGCTCTTCTTGGACCAAAGCTCCCGCAGCCGGTTCACGACCCGGATTTCCACCTTTCCCTTGCGTCCGGCGTTTGCTGGTTGTGTGGCCTTTTGACGTCCACTTCTACCAGTGGACTGGGAGGACGACGAGCTGTCCGAGCTGTCACTTGACGCGCTGGTAGCTCCACTGGAGGAGTCGGTATCCCTCGACCTACGCCTCCTACCTTTCTTGTTCTTGTGGCGTGCCTTTTTCGCCTTCTTGCGTTCCCTGCGGCGCTTCTTCTTTTCTTTCTTGTGCTTCTTCTTCCATTCCTCCTTCAAGTAAGGGCTCCCTTGGCGATCCATCTTACGCATGACGTCCCATACGGCATTTGCCAGACTGTGCTCGCCCGCCCTTTCCGGCTGCTGCAGGTAGTCACGAAGGGCCTTGCTGAGTCTCACTATCCATTTGGGCGCACCCGGCCGCTTCCTGTTTTCGCGCACGTTCTCTAGGTTCAGGATCTTGTATGGGCTCTCTTCCTCGTCGCTACTTTCGAGCTCTCGTAGATGCTCGTCATGCTCCTTTGTGTTTGCCCCCTCCAACCGGACGTGATGCTCGAACTCGTCGTATTCTCTGCGGGCCTCGTGCAATGCATTGCAGTCATCAAGGTTGTGATACTCCTCCAGGCGAACCTGCACATATCTCATCACGGGGAAGTCCAACAGGGCACCTACATATGTTTCGAAACACCAGCAACGTCCACATATGCTCTGGCTCCAGCCCCGGGCAGTTGACGCTGACGTCTGTCAACACAGAAGGCAAGTTGCTCGCAAACCTGCCTATCATCTTCTCTATGGCACGTGTCAATGCCTCGGCTATCGTCGGCGACCCCGCCAAATACTCCCTCCAGGTTTCATACTTCTGCACACGGAAGACGGCCAACGCTGCCAGTGGGTGTGAGTCTCCAGCTCCCCCCGTTAGACGGGCCCTCATCTCCAACAGCATCCCTGGTGCGACACCGAGGTCCCGTAGGCTCACATTCCTCACCAACACTGTAGCCCCCACGATGCAGATGACGCGCTCAGGCTGTTCAGGACACCATGCTGCAAACTACCGGTCGTCATTGTCTAGCTGCACTGGTACCTGGTGCACGGCTCCTCGTAGGTCACACAGTAGAACGTGGCGATCCCAAACCAGCAATTGCCCCTCAGGGTCCAGTGGCCACTCACCCACACCTTCCGGGAAGAACACCGTCTTGTGCACCTCAGCGTAGCCGTCACCAGTGTGCACCCTGTCCCACTCATCGAGTACCGTATCCGAGTCCCAACCTTCTTCTCGATCTTGCCTCCAATCCACGAGCTCATCCTCAGCTGCACAGTCCACGGCCCCAAGATCATCTTCACCTGCCACAGGGGGGCCACCAGGCACCTCCGTACCCAGCTCTCCTGCGCTCTTGCCGCCGCTGCTCCCCCGGGGCTGCCAGACCCCGCCCAAATGGGCACGCATCGCGCTTGGCGAGCAAGGGTGTAGGCTATTCCCCTAGCACGGGCACGATTGCACCGTGTGCGCGTGTCGCCGCCGTGGGCTCAACAGGCACCTCCGTACCCAGCTCTCCTGCGCTCCTGCCGCCGCTGCACCCCCGCCCTTGCCAGCAGCGACCGCCACTGGACCGGGTCTGAGGGAAGCCAGACCCAGCGAGCCTCTCACCGTCGTCACAGTGGATTCCATCGCCCGGTCGGCCTGCTTCGCGGGAGACACCGGCGTGTGTCGCCGCTGTGGGGTCAGCAGGCACCTCAATACCCAGATCTCCTGTTTTCCTGCCGCCGCTACACCCCCGCCCTCGCCAGCAGCCGTCACTACCGGACCGGGTCCGAGGGAGGCCAGACCCAGCGAGCCTCTCACCGTCGTCATAGTGGATTACATCGCTAGGCTGGCCCGCTTCAGGGGAATCGCTGGCGTTTGCCGCCGCGGGGGGGGTCACCGGGCGCCTCTGTACCCAGTTCTCATGTGCTCCTGCCTTCGCTACATCCCTGCCATCGCCACCAGCTGTCGCTACTGGACCAGGTTGGAGGGGGGCTGTCGTTGGATCCAGCGAGCCTCTCACCGTCACCACCGTAGGGTCCATCGCCAGGCCGGCCTGCTCCGCGGGCATCATCGGCTTGTGTCGTTGCGGGGGGGTCACAGGGTACATCACCACCGTGCTACCCCGGGTTCCGTCCGCCTTCGCATCCACGCTCGCGCCCCCAACCGCCCCCATGGGGTTGGGCCTGAGGCGGGCCGTCATTGACTGTGCCCACGATCACTCCACCGCTGTCGTCACGAGGCCCACCGCGGCTTAGTCTTGCTTCGCCCGCGTTCTGCTATCCCAGTCGGCCGGTCTGGTCATTGTCGTCCCGGACCACTTCTCCACGTTGGCGAGCTGTCGGCGCTCCCACGGCATGAGGAAGGCACCCGTAGTCGCGGGCTGCCTCCGACTGGGCCTGTCTGCTCATGTAAAAATGAAAAACAGACTGCACAGGGACAAAGTAGCAACGTGCTGTCCAAGCTACAGTTATGGCTGTGACTGCTGCTGTCCCTGCTACCGACATCCTCCATAAGAACTACAATACAGCGTACAGGGGTTCTTACCACTCAGCTCGTTTTCGCTTTATCTTACCATCTCTAGATGTGTCGACCTACACCGGCAACCTGCAACTTACAAAGAAGAAAGCAAACACAAAAGAACCGTGGGGGGGGGGGGCGCGGTGGAGAAGCCTTGGCTGCTCCCGCGCCCGAACTCCACGGCCCCCTCCTCCCCCACCCCCACACGTCAATCATGGTGTGTGGGCAACGTCTTGGTGCTGTGGCACATGCATGGCTCCCGGGAGTAGTCCCGGGAGTGGCCTTGGCTCCCCACCCCCACGGTACGGCAAACTCTGCCTCCAGTGCCGCACACAGTCCTTCTGGCACTTCATGCCCCCAAAAGGCTAAACCTTTTGCGACTAAATCACAAATGGTCCATTTCTCACCTGTGGGTGAGAGGACGAGGCCCACTTTTTCACTGACTGGACTCCAAACCGCCGCCCCCAAAACGCCTTGAACCTCCACCTCCTCTTCTACGTTGGTGGTCAGCCATCGCGCTCTGATGGGCACGCGGACATCGTAGTACTTTTTGCCCACGGTGACAAGCACCGCCCGATAGTAACCGGTGCTGGCACCGGTGGTGGTGACAAGAGCGGCTGCATTGCTCCAGCGGGAGCCAAAGAAGACATCAATGGCCTCGCAAGGCGCATCACCGCGGACCACGGTGGTGGTGGAACCGGCGGCTCGCTGCAACAGCTCCGGCGGGACCTCCTCAATGCCGAAGCGCATGTGCAGCCGGTATGGCCAACAGTCGTGTTCTGCCTGCACCAAGAGAGAAAGACTAGAGGGAGAGGGGACACTAGGCCAAAGGTGCACCCGTCTACCTTCCTATGACGGCGGTATACTCCCGCTATACGGCCGTATACTGAGTAGATGGCCGTCTACCCATGAGTATACGGCCGTACACCTGGGGGTATACGGCCGTCTGCTCACGGTATACGGCCATATGCCTAGGGAATACGGCCGTCTACAGGTTTTAGCATATGGAGTTCAGCAATTGGAACACAGGATTTAGCAATTGATATCTGGTTGCATGCGCACCACAGTTTGTGCCTTTGGCACCTCCGCCTCCGGCTCCAGATCGGCTGCCTTCTTCTTCCCCTTAGCCGTGGACTTGGCTTTGGGCTTGGGCTTGAGCTTGTGCTTGGCAACACGAACATGCGACCAGCGAACCCAATCGAACGCCTCCGCGATGGCGACGTCGAGGAGGTGGTGGTGCCAGCCCAATGCGAACCACCGCAACACTCCTGCCAAGGAGTCCTCATTGGGGGGCAGGGCCACTCCCCCAATGCCACCACACGCAACCACCTCTGACCGAGGGGGAACCCTGAAAAAGTTATTGGCCCCATCGACAGGGGGGAGAGCATTGGCATGGAACTGACTCAAGGGCAGTACTTGAACTCGGGGGCGGGCTCTGCACTGGGTCTTATGCGGATGGGGAGGAGGCTCGCACATGTGGCAAACAATGTCGTGCCATTCATAGGCATGAGCAAATGGTGTGGGGCAGGGCACCGACCATATTGTGCCCCAGAACCCTCAGTTGCACATGTCCGTGTGCGGGGGTCAGCGAGGTTCTAGGGGCAGTTGCGGCAAGCCGAGCATGTGCCCTCAATGGCATGCTGGGGGCAGAGTACCAGGTTGCCACAAGAAATGCACTGAACAAGGTCGGGGTCACCCAAATCCGACACAACATTGCAACGCAGATGACCACACAAGGCCTCATCAGGCTCCACTCTCTCTAAGTTTGCCCATGGAGGAAGTATGATGGGATAGGTGTTGACCTACTCATATTTTGTGCGGCCATTCACAACACAAGCAAAGACCCCGTCTTGATTTATAGAACAGGGCGGGGGTATGCCACCCCTGTGGATGATCTTGGCGTCAGCGACCCATGCATCGCCAAGGGCGAGTGGTGCGATGGGCAAGATCTTGAAGGGGTCCGGCAACCCCAAGCGACCGGCAAGCACAAGGTCCCCGGAGTTCCCATCACTTGGGGTTGCCGCTAGCACGGGAAACAGGGCAATGAAATGTTTTTCAGGGGGGGCACTGAAAAAATTTTGTTGACATCTCTATGCCACCATTGATTGCGTGTGGTGCCTTGTTTCACAGCAATGAAACACACAACATTGAAAACCGGGTTTTCCGGCCGAAGGTCACATCTATATAGGTTGGCCAAGAGTCCCGCGGCGTCATGGAGCGCACTTTGGTCATTTTCTTGAGGATCCATGATCCTCACTGAGGCATCAACGGGTGCGGTCCTCGAGAGCCCATTCTCATTAAAAATGTTGATGCCCTGGGCGGGGGTGGGAGCATGGAGCTGGGCAATTCTTCCCATCAGCTCCGGAGGAAAAACTCCCCTTAGGAAGGCATACCCACACTTGGGAAGGAAGGGGAGTGCTTGATTCCCCACCATGCCCAAGACATCCTCACTGACCTCCACGCATCCATGCTCATCCCCAATCAGGGGCAGTGTGCTGGGGGGGAGAACGATGGCTGCGTGGTTGGGGGTGGCGTTGTACCATGGCAAAGTGTGGCCCTCTAACTCCCTTTGCCATTCCCAAGGGCTCTCAGAGTTGAGGGAGTTATAATGGGCGACAGTCTGTCCCAAAAGTCCTTTCCCACCTACTCACTGCGCCCTTCCCACTTTAACCACCCTGCGTTGGAATCCCCCGAGACCTCAATCCCAAAATACCCCTCAGACACTTCGGCCTCACGCAAATAGTACCGGGTCACACTAGAAGGCCCAGCACAGGATTTTTTAACGAACGCGCTTGCTTCGTCGGCGTCTGAGGCGTTCAGTGTGACCTTGCAAGCAAGAACTTGGGGGTTGTTGTCTAAAAAATTTATTATGCGGTCTGTGAGTGATGAAGGCTCACCCACCCCTGCCTTGTTCAGCACAACTCGCACAAAGGGGGCGTGAACAATTGAGGAACTCATGGGGGGAGGGTTGACCGAGTGACACTGCGGGTGGCATCGGGGCAGTAAAGGCCACGGGTGCCCACACGGTTGGTCACCTGTTGGCCCCTTTTCGGCAAGAGGGCGAAGTCGGCGGGAGACATGAGAAAGGCCTGTGTGAGGAGGTGTAACATAACGAATTCATGCAATAAATGGCAAGAACACCCATGAATTTGGATCCGTATACCCTCCTTAGCCGGCCGTTTACTCGGAGTATATGGCCGTATAACCCCATTATACGGTCGCATACTCGGAGTATACGGCCGTATATCTAGAGGTATATGGCCCTTTACCTGGGTACTCTAGGGCTTGGGTAGACGGCCGTATACTCATGACTTTAAAGTGAGCAACTTCACCACAGGCGTAAGGCAACAAATTCATGCAAACGAATAGTAGCCTAAAGTTCATTTACATCAAGGATCATCGTACCAATGTCACAAGTTGCACAATGTTCTATGTATGCAATGTACCAAATTGCCTTTTTCGGCCCGTATATTTACCAGGTATTCTCGAATGCCAGGCTATGCACACCACACCGGCTAGGGCGCACCCACCAAGGTGAGGGCTCTGACCATGGCTATTGGGCCCGGTGGGATGCACACGGGGTGCTTGGCCTTGAAGCAAGGGAGGGTTACTGCCCCTACCTGCGGCACACAGAAGGTCACATGCATTCTTGCGGCTAGCCTAGACACCCCCTAGTGTTCGCCGCCAGTTGTGTTCGTCTTTAGCCAGTGCTCTAGTGAGGGGGGCTTGAACAAGTAGCTAAGGCACACGACCAGGGAACCAACACCATGCCCGCCTATACCATCTCATACCAAGCCAGCTCCTTCCGAATTGCCCAACCACCCTGTATTGACATCTTGCCCCCTCCCCCGCGTCCTGCTCTAGCGCCCGGGTGATGCCCATTTGGGCACCCCTCCTCAGGCCTCACCTACGGGTTTTCCCTTCGGGGGAAGGTCGGGCTCCTACATCGTTGCCTTCCTACAAGGGGCAACCCAAAGATTGCACCGTCGCTATGTGGTGGAGGGGACATGGTGGGTCCTCTCTTCTCTTTGAAGGGTGTGCCTGTGCGGGGGAGGGGTTGTTGCAAGGGGGGGGGTTCCCCAAAACTAGAGGATGAGATTGAGGACGTCGAATTCGTGGAGGGTTTTGCCGAGGACAACATTGTGTGGTGGCTTGCAAAGGGGATTCCCAAGCAGCCACATACTCAATTTTTCTGAGGAACGTTGCTTTGGGCTTGGGCTGTACGTTTCGTTTTCTTTTTATTCGGCGGGAGGGGGGTCCAAGGGGTCCAAGGCGGCATGTGTTGTGTTGTGCGTGGGGTTTTTGTTTTTTTGGGGGGGTACGGTGTTTGGAGCATAGAAATTTGCGGGGCCGCTAGCGTTACGGAAAACACCCTAAGTTGTCTATGCAGGCGCAAGGGGCTCAAATCCTCAATGCTTCCCAACGCATCACTTCGGTGTCGCATAACAACATTGCGGTAGGTCATGTACGTAGAGGTTGCCTTCAAGACCAAGTCGCCGCAACACATGCAACGAATGCAGGAATACAAGCAAATACACCGGTGGGGCGTGTAGACGGCTTCTTTCGCATGCATTTGTAGTACTCAAGACGCGGAAAAAGGTGGGGTCAAAAATACTGCATTCAGCCCCCTAGTGTTTTCTCCATCTTCTTCTTGGTTACAAAACTTTTTTGGATGGCACCATTGTTGCAACCCTTTGTCCGAGAATCAGCATATACAAATGTTTTTGCTGCTTTGCGGGTATGTGAAATCATCTTGTAGGTGCATTATTGTGACACATACATGTTTGTCTTACTAATGCGGTACTACTTGCTGCACAAGGTGTATTGTTCAAATGTTTGCTTCCTAGTTACAGAGTCACTGTATACCGCTTTTTTAAAAAAGAAAAGATCGCTCCAAGGGCGGAATGCAATGAAAGAAGTACCATGTAGAGAGCTCCCCATCTGCAGCGATCTTTGGCAAGCTTTTGTGAAGTTTTACAATTTTCAAGTGGGCATATGTGGACTATTACAACTCGAGCGATCATTGGCACGCTATTCATCACACGAATGAATGTCACTTGTTCTAAATGCTCACTGCTATTCCCTACCTTCCCATTTTGCATTCTTCTCCTACCTGTGTTGATTCTGCCCATTACCCTAGTGTATTGCAGTACAGAGGTCCTATCATATGATAGTTCTGTAGATTTGTTTTGTATTCCTTTTGTCCCCCGAGGGATCTTTAGCACGCTTTTTTGATTGTTTGTTCATCCTCATTGTTGAGTTTGACCTTATTCCGTGTTGGTGATGATAAACACATTCCATTTTTGAATTTTAGCAGTGCTGATGTTGAGCTCTAGATCAACATTTGACATCCTCGAGAGCACATCAACTCACTGTTGCTTCTTTCTTTCCACTTGTACCCTAACAACCTCCAGTCCTCGGCTGCAAGTGTAACTTGTGAGTTTGCGGATGATTTCAATTTCGTTGGATCGCAACTTCTGACTTGGTGCAGTATATTGGAGCCGTGGTGTGTGCCCTGATGATGGTCAAACTCTGACTTTTGTACTGCCCAATGCCACTTTCTTTGTCATGGTTTTATGGATGTAGTATTTTTCAGAGACTTCCTGGCACAGTGGAGTTTGTGCACTTTGCATTGGGTCTAGGCCGGTCAGCTTGTGAAGGATGGCCCTGGGCAGGCTGGAAACACTGCTTTTCATGAAGTCAAATGACCCCCCCCCAACTTTGGCTTAACGGCTCAAAACAGCCCCCTAAAAGTTGCTACGCGTTCCTGAGGACCCAAATTTTGCGCCACTGTGGTTAAAGGGCTGTTTTTGGGCCCTCCTCGTGGCTCTCTCAGTGCTTCTTCGGGGCCGATTTCTGAGTATTTTTGGCTTTTTTTTTGTGCACACCTGTTTACGTCCATGACCCCTAATCTGATGTAGAACCGACCCTCCCTCCCTTGCAAAAGACATAAAAGCACAAGAGAAGCATTGGATTCTCACATGAGAACCTCGTCCTCCACCCACTCCTCCAATTGAGCGAACAATTGGTCGAGGTTGACATTCGGTTGACATGTGAGCGGATAAGCGGACAAGCACGTCCGTTTAGGATTAGGGCGGCTCAAGGGGAAGGGCGAAATTGAGATACCAGAGTTGCAATACAAACATAATTTGGATGCATCAAATTGGGTTGAAAGATGGACGATCTACTCCCCCCTGTCTTTGCGCCATCCAAAATCCACATTTTTAGTGCAAAAAGGTTTTCTTGCATATACAGCATTATGCTGAGACCGCATAGCCTATTGGATGCCATACCATCCTAGCATTCCTAACAACCGACCCATATTTTTGGGTCCTGTGTTCGAACCCGCGTGGGGAAATTTTTTTCTGACCAGGCGGTGGGCCCCAAAAGTGGCATCCTGTGTAACTGCGACGTACTGGTTCTCTGTGAATACCGCAAAAAGGATGTGAAAATCGGATAAAAATGAGGAAGCGGTACAACATCATTTTGGTCAAAAATGAGTATAAATTCGAATCCGGGATGCCCAAAATAACCCCATGGCTTGGGTTCTACATTGGAATCACCATTGGTCGGCGAAGGGAAGGGCATTGGTTTGGGTGCAATGGTTTTGGGATGACATCCGGGTTGAGAGCCGTACGGCCACGGCGGCTGATTGTGAGCAAGAGAAGGTGGGAAAGAAGGCCCTGTGATTCGAGCAAACTGCCGTGCGGGCATGGGTGAAAGGGCAAGGGTGGGATTGCATTGCCAACTACATCGAGGGGGACAATCTTTTACAGCTCTAGGTGCAATCTGGGCGGGTTACAATGACATGGACTGCTTGTTGGCGTTTGTGGAGAGGAAAATTTGCACCAACTTGTGACCATCTTTGGAAGGAAGGGAGCTTGGAACTTCGCGATTTGAATGTGTTGAAAGGTGCTTTGTCCGAGATGTGGAGTGCCCACGAAGCTTGTGGGTTTGTGGTGACCCTGTGGGCCTAAGTGTGGGTGGACCACATGTGGGGGATTGCGAGGGAATGGGGCACCCTGTCCCCATTCAGTGCTTTCAAGGGTGAGGGGGGGCATCAGTCGTTGAAGAGTGAGATTAGGAAGAGGAGCTTCAAGGGGGGAGGTAAGAAACGGGGGTCTCGCCTAAGGGGTGCACGCCGAAAACTAAGGAAGGGCTGGGGCGAGGCGCTTCGAAACGACAATCTGGACTGGGGGTTGTATGCCAAGCGGTTCAACATCTGGCAGCCATCCTGGACCCGACAAGAGGCATATGGCAGTGCTAACAAGTATTGGGAAAGGGTTATGCATAACGGGAAGATGTAGGGTTTCTCACATCTTTGTCTTACATTCTTACAACTTTATTGTGCATACTTTGCTGATTTGGTGGTGGAATATCACTTGGACACATGTGACTAAACGATTGGAACACTGCAAAGAAAGATCCCAACAATTGCCTCCACGTTTGCTTGCAGGCACGGCATGCATTGGACCTGGGTTGTGGGTTTGTGTTTGGGTGTAAAGGGGGGGGGGGGTAAAAGCAAGCGTTTACCTGGATTTTGTGTATGTAAAAGGGGCATTTTGCATTCGGAGTGAAAAGATAGCTGGTAAGTAAAAAGGGCAATTTAGGCACGCCAAAGCGCCCTTTTACGCACGCAAAAACGAAGTAAAATACCTGAAGCATAGTACAAGGCCTCGAAAGCACAAGAGAACACTACGATTAGGGCAAAGCCTTAACCAACCCACTGCCCGCACTATGCACCAAACGGTGCACCCCATGGAGTGCAAAGTCAGGAGGTGTTTGGAAAGCAAGGATTCCTTCCACTGTCACCCCCCCCCATTGCCAAACCTTGAGCAAAATTGAGATTCCCTGCCCAAACGCACCAAAACAATGGAGACGGTTCCCCCCGCAAAGCCAGCACACATGTGCCAAAGGGTCCTTACACTTTAAATTGCGACACCCTCAGAGGGCATGTTGCGCCTTGGTGTCATCTATGATCACACAAACAACGGGAGCTGCAAACCCTCCCTCATTCAAAACTTGCATCTCATTCACAGCTAGCACATCAAGTGGCTCTAGGGCGTGGTGCGGAACCCCTAGTTAGGGCACAATTTTTGGAACACCCACCTAGCCTCGATTTTGGGACAAACCACCTAAAAAATGGATTCGGCACCCTCAAAAACGCCCCATCCCCTTTCTTTGCCCACACAATCCTCATTGTAGGGGTGGTTTCTTGGGGGGGGGGGCAGGGGGGGGCAAAGTGCTCTTTTGACTTAGAGCAGAGTTAGAGCAGAGTTAGAGCACCTTGCTCTAACTAGTTAGAGCACTAGTTATCGCGTGATAACTTAGTTATTGCGCAATTATCGCGGGTAGTTATTGCGCACCCCTCCTCCATCCCTCACCAGGACAAACAACACAAAACACTTGGCACAAAGCATTTCGGGTCCTTCTTCACACAAACTCCTCAATGTCCAAGGCCTTGGTTGCCTCCAGTCCTAAAAGCCCTTGCTCCAAGGCGTTCATGGACATGCAATGGTGCATGTGGCGGAGGGACATACTTGGCCTCACCAAGGACCTACCCTTGAAACAATTTTTGAGTCTCCTCTAGTAAGGCCCATGCATATACTAGGTGTGGATGGAGAAAACTGAAAAAATATTCCTCCACTTCTCAACAAACAAAGTGGAATGTGCCAAGCACCACTGGATCCACCTGGTGGGGGACCAACATGAGTCTCCCCAAGCTTTCGAAAACTTTGTGGTCAACGCACGGTGGCGTTCCACTTGGGTTAGAGTGTACATCTCCCTCACCCTCCAAAGCTCATACAAATCCTCAATGCATTTCAACATGCCATGCACAACATCCCATAATGGAGGTCCACCAGGGGTCCGCACGGAGGGGACATGCTTTTTGAGGCAATCCACAAATTGCCTTTGGAATGGGGGGGGGGGCTGAGGAACACTTTGGTGCTCGTAAGATCAAAATCTTTTTCCTGGGCCCTTGAGGCCGAGGAGAGACGTTCCCCCAGAGGAATGCCTGAGGTCTCATCCTTGAGGGCATGTTTGAAGGCCTGCAAAGCTACAAGAGCTTGGGCTTTACCAAGGGTACCAGGGGGGGGGGCTGAATGGTGGTCTCCGTGCGCTTTGCAATGCCATTTAGAATGCAGCATTCTGCATGCTCGTAGTCCCCAAGCCGTCCCTCAAGGGTCCCACATCTCCAAAATGCCCCCCATATCGAGGTGGACTCCACCCCCATTTGCTCAAAAATACCATCGGGGTCTTTGCAGAAACCAACACTTAGAGCCGCCCCCCCCCCCCATTGCTTGCAACCCTTTCCCATCCCACGTCAAAATAACAATGCAAGTCAAAAATGGGTTTTGAAAGAGGACAATGTCGTGCCCCACCGCCTTCACCTCTTGATTAAGGTCGGCGGAAACATCCAGGCTTCATGAGGCTCACAGCTTCACCTTCAAAGCATACTTTGCCCCCCCCCCCCCCATACATTGACCCATACATCCGCACGGGTAGTGGATGCCTTCCACAAGGAAGTGGCATCCACTGGAATGACAACAATGGCAACACCGCTCGGGGGAGGTTTTCGGGCCATAGATATTGCATTATGCACAATTGACTGCAAAGGCACATGGGTAGCTACCCTATTACAGCTTGTGGTGGACCTTATAATAGTTGCTTGGGGAAAGTAGGGCATGATCCATTGCCGAACGGTCCTTAGGTCCCATTGGGTACAACGGCGGGGCATTTGCAAAAGAGCCCGCTGGGAAAAATGCATGCTGCATGCCATGCGTAGCATGCTCAGGGCCTCATGCTCCTAAGCTATGAATGCAAGATGGCCACCAAGTGGGGCACAGAGGGCTGTGCACGACCAACCACTTAAAAAAACTTCTCCCTTGGTGTTGGTGCCACACACAATGTTGGTATCCCCCAAAAGAACTGAAACGGGCCTCTAAACAACATTCCACCGCCGCCGCCGGGCCTTGCGACATTGCTACTCGGTGTAGCACCGCAGGTTAGCTGAATTCAGAGCCCTCATGGCCTCATTAACAGCAATATCCATGAGCAATAAGAGGTCCTAGGCGGGAAATGAGGAATGGTTTTGACGCATGGGCCAAAAAAATACGCGCGATAACCCACGCGATAACTCGCGCGATAACTAGGTTATCGCGCGATAACTCGCGCGATAACTAGGTTATCGCGCGAAAACTCCCACGATAACGCCCGCGATAACTCAGTTAGAGCACCATAACCCAACGCGATAACTAGTTAGAGCACCAAGTTAGAGCGCAATAACTACCGCAATAACTAGTTAGAGCACAGGTTCGTGCGCACTAACTGAAGGGGTTAGAGCACATTGGGCAACCTAAAACCAAGGTGCACAAGCTGCTTGGCGTGCAATGCACCAACGCGCCTGCACCATAAGAAATCACGCTCCATCGCTCACCCTTCCATGGCAATGGAGTGTGTAGTGCCCGAATGTTGAACAACACCGGGGCTTCTAGCGTGGCCTTGCATGCCCAACCCCCAACGTCACTACCCTTGCACAAACGGGTATGCCGCTTTTTGTCCCTATGGGAGGGATTCGGCAGCCACCACTCTCCACCCAAAAAGCTCCCCCCCTCAAAGACCCCACACACACAATCAGCGCCATGGGCGCCCCATCACGCAAATGGGTGTGAAGGCCCATGGTGTCGGTCCCTTGGGGGAGAACAATTTGGATGTTACACCATGTGAACCATGGTGGAGCATTCCAAGTGCAATACTCATTCAGCCCCACAACCAAGGGGGTGAGGGGAGGCCTCAAGGTAGCAGCAGCCATCCTGGTCGATCTAAAATTAGAGGGGTTAGCGTTTCCGCTTCCCACGAGGCCATGGTGGCACATGTCCACTTGGGCCCCATATCACTCCTCGCCACGAAGAATGCCCTTAGGCAACCCCTTGATCAAACCCACGAATCCTTGACTCCCACTCCTGCCGCTGCACTGGCTGTGCACCCCTGGTGGACCCACCCCCACCTGGGCGGTGTAGTTCGCACTGAGGGTGGAGGTGAGGCTGCGCACCTGCGCCTCAGGCACCCCCAGGAGCTGCAGGAGGTCATCCCTCGTCTTGCGCAACGCCTCCACCTCCACCCTCAGCTGGGCTGCCTCCACCTCGGCCTTCTACCTCCCCTCCTGGGCCTCCTTCGGGTCCCCCCCCACCGCTTCCAGTTCCTCCCCCCTCTTGTGGGCCACTTCGAGGGCAAGGTGCAGGGCATGGTGAGTGTTGTCCTCGACCTTTTGTGCCCTCGCCAAGGCCGACCTCTGGTCGGCCGCCCTCCCCTTGGACAATGCGGCGTCCACCGCCGTGACGGCCGCTTGCTCCACCAAAGGTTGGCAAGCGTCCGTCACGTGGGTGGCCACTATGACGGCCAAGGCTCCCACATCAAGGGCGGTGGGGGGGGGGGGGGCTAGGCCGCCACCTTGGCCACTTTCGATGGCTTGGGGGAGGGGGAGGGGGCTTTACCCTTAGGGTTGAGGGGGGACCCTCCTCCGCCTCCACCACCACCACTTCATGGCCCCGCTTTGTGGGCCTTCGCCCTTGGGCGCATACTCCTGGGCCCACAAGGTGGTTGCATCACGCACACTTTGGGGGGGGTCCAACCCCCCCACCTAGTGCATGCCCCCCCCCCACTGTGTAGCTTGTGCCACACCTCCCGCCCAGTGTACTCCCCCGTTGCTTCATCAACGAGGCAGAGCCTCATCAAAAAGAGCTTTTTGTGTTGGGGGCGTCGCTCATCCCAAAGAAACAGAAAAAAGCCGCAACCGTTTCCCCCTCAGGCACATTCGGCCATTTGGCCGTTTCCCCACCAACCCACATATAGGAGGGCAGGATGAGGTTGGTCTTCCTCTCCACCCCCTCCTCCTTTTCCGTGATGGTGACCTGCCGGTAGCATCCGGTCCCCCCCTGCCGGCAGGCCTCGTTTGCCGGCTCCCCACACCGCCACACTGCGCCTTCGGCAGCTTCTTGATCACCTCCCCCTCCAGCACCGCACGGGCCACCACCGGCTTGGCGGCCCGTGCTTCTGCTGCCTTTGCCGCTCCTGTTGCGGTTGCCTCGGCCACCTCCTTGGTGAACAGACGCGGCAGCTGCAGGATTGTGGCCTGGGAAGGACGAAACAAACAAGAAAAAAACACGCGATAACTACCGCGATAACTCGCGCGACAATTTGATTAGAGCGCGATAACCACCCGCGGTAACCCGCACAATAACTAGTTAGAACGCAACAACCTAGCACGATAAGTAGTGAGAGCACCCATAACTGCCGCGATAACTAGTGAGAGCAGATGTTAGAGCAGGGTGTAGTGCGCACTATTCACACCTAGTGACATGGGTACATGCCTTTGCCCGCCTCCTTCTTGTGGTCGTCTAGCACCAAGTTCATCCTGCGCAACCACGAAGTCCGTGACGGCTGCATACTCCCCCACTTGCCTCCAGTCCACCACCTGGGCCACCCCCTCGAGCTCCGGGGGTACCCTCGCCACTCCTCCATACATTCCCTTCCTCACCATCAAAATGGTGCCCGTCGGCACCTGAATCCCGATACGCTCTTGCAAGGTGGGGCACAGCAGCGCATCCCCATGGCACACCTTGGCCAAGGGGCACTGGTCGGGGTGGCCTGCGACCCCCCCTACCTCCTCTGTCGTGAGGGGGGCAACCACTTCCCTCCCGCCCCCCCCATCCCGTCAACAAAAAATGCCTAGTGGTCGTTCCAAACCGGAGCAAGCATTGAGCACATCGCTCAATGCTGACCCAATTGGGGTCCCCCCCCACCCCCTCCTCCTCCCCCCCCTCTGGCTCCTTCCCCTCCTCACATGGCACACAAAGACCATCTTTGTGTGCGGCGCACAAACCCATCCGCGCGTAGCCGTAGCACGTGGCCACAACCTTCCCCCTACACCTAGCCGCCCCCTCACGTGGCGCGGTCTTGGCAACCCGGCCACCAGCCGCCCCCAGCTGGGGACGCTTAATGGACTGGGTAACATGCAGGTTGGGGAACCGCAGATTAGAGCCTTGGGTTAGCTTAATTGCAAAAAATGCCATGAGGCGAGGATGGGACTCCCCAGTGCACGAGGCCTTTGGAATGCACGACCCCCGGTGGACATCAAGGGCATTAAAAAAAAAAGGTAGTACCCCTCTTTAATGGCACAACCCTCTCCACCGAAGGGTCAGGGAACCCCGAACTGCTGGAGGGGACAAAAAGAAAATGCGACCCATCTTCAGCCCCATTGTTATGCGTAAGCATAATGAAACAATTAACAATCAATGTGCCTTCGGGCAGAGTGTAAGGGGCGGCATCACGATGGAAGTGCTGCGGGATGTGGTCATAGGACGAAATTTGTGCCATGTCGAGAATGGTGCAGCTCCATCCAACCCCCCCACCACACTCTTCTTCGCAGTTTCAAGCCCACGATCTGCAATCCTTCTGAGGACCGGCAGTTCCTGCAGATTGTGGGGGTTGTGCTTGTGGTGGTTGGGGCCCCCATAGTTGCCGTAGACTGTGCAGCTGGTCCCTGGATCTTGGGGCCTGCCCGCGATGGGGGGGTTCTCATTGAAAACGGGTGCCTTCGGTGAGAGAGGCACCCTCTCAAGATCATCCAAAACACTCTCAAGCTGCACATCAGTCAAAAAATCGTGCTCGAGCAAGTGGTTCAAGACCAACTTGTCCCCGATGGTGACAACAAGATCCATTGGATCACTATTAAAGGCCCCAATGGGCTCTACCTCAACCACTTCCTTGGCGTCCCTAATAAGGGGAGGTGTTGCCCCAAAAAGAAAAACAATCACCCCCTGCCCCGAAACAATGTTGGGAGTGGTGACCCCATACCACTCACGCTCCCACTCCCTTGTCGGGCAAAGGAAGTGCATGGGGAGCTTGGTTTCTGGGTCCTCAGTGTAAACCCGGCGGATAAGGGTGGGTAAGGGGTTGGGGGAACCAACCATCCGTCTCCCCTTGCCCCTTACCGGGTCTGATCCTTACCTTCTGGACACTAATCATGAGGGGGTGATGGGGCTTGTCCTTCTCCCTCCCACCCCCGAATTCCTCCACCTCCTCCATTTCCTCCTCCGCATCCTCCACTTCCTCCTGAGCCCCCGCACCCTGCTCGGCAAGGGCGGTGAAAGACTCCACCACCCCCTCCACATCCTCCGCATGTAGCTGGATCGAAAATCCAGCAACCCCCGGATTTACCTCTAGCAACTCGAAGATGTAGTTGCTGGGAACCCGGGGGTCCCGGCTGTCCGCCATGAAGGGGGACGTATGGATGATGAGTCCAAAGTCCATGCCCTTCTCAAAACGATTCACCACAGGGCGGCGCACTTGGGTGTCACCCATCGTAAACCCCTCAGGTCTGCCAAGGCGACGGATGCCAAAGAGCTTTTGATGGTGCTCGCACCAAGCGTGGGCAGCAGCAAGGGCCAGTGTAAAGTATTTGAGAGCTAAAGCAAAGAGGGGAAACATGGAACAAGAGAAAATGAAGCGCGATAACCTCCGCGATAACGCGCGCAATAACTAGTTTTCAAGCGATAACTAGCGTGATAACCCCAACGATAACTAGGTGATCGCCGGATAACCCCCGCGATAACTAGTGCTCTAACCCCGTTCTAATTAGGTAGAGCACAAAAAGGTCAAATCACCAAAAGTGCAAAACGAGCAATATCGAGCAAACGAGACATGCAAGGTACATTGTTGCATCAAATTGCACCAATGTAACATGTGAAAGTCGGGGTTCCAGCCGTATTAACAACCCCCAAAATTGGGGAGGTTCCGCACCGCGCCCTAGAACAGCGTATCCCAGGGTTCAAATTCTCTTGGTGGACACGGTCGCGAAGAATTTGTGTGGTCTCTGAGCCCTGGAGCAGCACACATGAACCCAAAGGTAGACGGCTCCCCAACTCCCCTACCGCATTGACAAAGTTCTCAAAGGAACGTTGCCAAAGTTTGGTGCCATCAATTGAAATGCCCACCACAAATTGGTTTCCTTGTGTTACCGGGGGGTTATTGCAGCTTCTTCTTCAGATTCTCCCTACACCCAATCAAATCACTACCGCCAGCGGTGGTCAAAACAAAATCCATGGGGGGGGAAGCACCCAAGGTCTTTCGCACGGACACGATTTTTGCCCCGGGGCAATACCAAGTGGATGTTGACTGGCTGTACTGCAGCCGCCGCACACTTTGCCCCTCCTTCCTGGATTCCCACAACACTGCCATGGCATACAACTCCAAATCGAGTTGATGATCCGTGGGGACGTACGTGTACACGGCCACCACAATGGTAAGCCCACTCCGCATTCTTAAATGGCAGTCCACCCTCATAATATCTTGCACCGCATGCTGAAGGCTGGTGATACGCTGTCTACGGCCTTGGTGATTGCCCAGTGCGAAGTGGTGAAACTACGAGGGATGCAGCGGCATAATATGGAAAGAAAAGCTGAGACGCATGTGGCACAAGCGCGTTGCATTGCAGCTACGAGACGCAATTACCGTGTTTTTACGTGCGTAAATGAGCCTATTCGCGTGCCGACCCTACTTTGTGGCGCAGCGCAAAAAGGGCCTTTTGCGCACGCAAAAGGGTGTTTTTGTGATCTCGCTCAAAAAACGGCGGACGCAAAAACCGTGCAATTTGCGCACGCAAAAGGGTGTTTTTGCGTCCGGGGTGCAAAGTGTGCAAGCGCGCAAAAGGTGCCTTCTACACACGCAAGATTGGGGTAAAGAAAGTATTTGCAATGCCATGGCACCGGGTCGGTCAGAGATATGCATGATACACTAACACACAACGCCCCTAGTTCAAAGCTAACTGCCTCAGACATTGAAAGATGTGAGCAGGGCATTGAAGAACCCTGCGCAGAAGCTGAAAAGGTTGAAGACAAAAGAAATATTCAACTTGAAGAAGCGCAACCACCCAAAGAGGCGCTGACAATAGGCAGACAGCAAAAAACCCACTGGTGACCCACACTTGTTAAATGAATTACACATTGACATTGAAAATAAATGATTGACACATTGCCATTGAAAATAAATGAATGTCAATAACACAAGTTCCCCCAGACCCTCATCCAACAAGCCAAGTCACCAATCACCATGTACCCTTCGTGAACGGGGGATAAGTGGCCGTTTCAATGGGGTGTGAATATTCGCGCGAATCGACCCAAATTTCGAGGTTTGCGGGGGAAAACGCCATATCTTTGGTTGCTTCTCAAGGATTTGAAGGGGTAAAATTCTTCCACCAGCTTAATTACGCATCATCCAGTGAAGGTCCCGCCCCAAAAGCATCCACCATGCCCAAACGGCGCCCGAAACGAGAGGTGCCAAAACCCAGCAAGCCTATGGCCGATTCATGGGCATAAATTCATGTGAATTCGTACCCAATTCGTACGAATTTCGTACGAATTTGACGTGAATTGATGTGAATTTACACAAATTTTACTGGTGTGCACCCCCTGATTTGTCCTAACACCCAAGGTACGCCCTCCAATGCACCCAATCATGCACACTGGCCATGCGACCAAAGGCTATCATCAATGGTGTGGTTGTCCACAACCACTTGCACCCCTAGTCTCCTCCGGAGGAGCCTTAGGCCCCCGCTGTTGCGCAACATGCGCTTCAGCCTCCATTGACTTCCCTCCATGACCAAGCGGGACACCTTTGACAAGATTCTCCACTTCTTTGCAAAAAAATACATGTGGTCGATCCCAAGATGTGTCCACACAAGTTTGCCCCACTGGAGCTCATGGTGGGTTGTGCCGATGGCTATGCTATGGCTCCACAGTCGCCCGAAGTCGGCCCCAGAGAACCATGCAAAGCGCCAAGCGAACACACACATGCTTGCGAAATTCTGGGCGCATGTTTTGCACACCAACTCCCGACTTTTTTGTCCTACTTGATGCTGCCGCACATTGGGGTGTTGTAGGCAGGCATCCATTACCTTCTCCCAACCCCTGTTCCGCATGAAATGGATGGCAGCAGCACACTCCATCCTCACCTTCCCCTTGCTGTTTGCCTTGTCATTGTTTAACGAGGCACGGGTGAAAGTTCGTGCAGCAAGCCGTGCCTCATCTAGAACTGGTTGGAGCATGGTGCGTGGCACGGTGGCCAGTGACCGACCTGTCAATTGTACAACTAGGTCCCGTGTCCCGTTTATGCCACACAACACGACACGGAGGACCCCATGGAGGCCATAATCAGGCACTCGCCTATCACTTGTAATGGTCCTAAAGATAGCACATATGGCAACAACCCCTATCTAGTTGCCGTCTACTGCACTTCATGTGCCAAAGGTAGCAAGGCAAAGGGCACAGTTTCGCATGCAGACCCAACACATGGTGTCACCGGGAGATTTTGCCTTCTAGACTTGGCAGCCCGCCATGAGCACCGGCGCTTCTCTAACTCCACACAGAAAAAAAAGGGACGGCCTATCATTCCCTTCCGTATCTTTAAAACTTACGGCCCCCTGGTAGCCACCAACTAGATAGTTGGTTGGGGCTGGCGGTGCCAGCAAGCGTGCAATAGACATACGAGGCCTCATGCCTCGATGTAGCATCCACCGCGATAGGCAACCAATGCAGCCGTCGGTCCCCGGGCTGCATGATGTCCGAGGGTGGGGGTGGTCTACACTTGTACAGGTGGCCGAGGCGGTCAGGTAGGTAGCAGGGCGCACCATGGATGGCCGTGTCGTCTCACCTATAGGCAGTGAACACCCGGGACTTCGGTAAAGCCAGCTGCCGAATTTTTGCCATACGGCTGTTGCCATACCAAAACCGCACGTCATGCTGCCCACCGGGTACCGCGCCTTTGTCCTAGAGAGGTACAACGACCAGATCCCCCAAACGGCCATAATCAACCTCTCCTCCATGGTGGGCTCAGGCGGGACGGCCCGTACAACCCTTGTTGCCGCGGTAAGTACTATTCGCCTCGTGTCGGGCAGATACTTGACGGTGTAGGGTGCTACAAGCTCCTTGGTAACAACTTGCTGGACGTCTTGTACGTGCCTCCGTCGCGTGCGATGGGCTAGCAAATGGAACGGCTCCTTGCGCCGGGCCGCATCACCACGCGGCATGGTGTCTGGTACAAACCTTTTGGAAATGGGGAGGATTGTATCGGAAGTTTTGTACCATCCCCATGCACAAAGTGACTATATTTAATGAGATTCACGTAAAATTCGTATGAATTTTGTACGAATTTAACGTGAATGATTGTGTGTGAACGGAGAAGGTTCTGTGAAATTCGTACGAAATTCGTACCAATTTCGTATGATTTTGACGTGAATCTGAGCGGATCTCCTCAAATTCAACTATTGACTTTTGCTCTTGTACTCGTTGGCCCTAGCGAGGCAAGCAAAAAATGAAACCCAGGGGTCCGCACACGCAGCGGCCAATGTCCACTTGTGTCATTGTCTCGGCTGACACCCTCAACAGTGTAAAAGAATATGGGACACATCGTAGGGGCTAGCACATGAAAGAGCAAATGGAATACACATTGTGCTGAAATATGTGATGAAAAAAATTTCGCAAAGTGGGAGGTGACTACCGCATATGTCGTTCAAAGTGCCCATGCCAAGGTAGGGGGGTTGCAGGAAGTACTTGCATGTACATATATTCACATACAAATATGTAAAAATAACATCCGTGCACGTTAGAAAGGACAAGAGTTCCCGAAGTCAAAGGGTGACCTACGCCCCCCCCCCCCCCCACCTGGAGCAGAGCTCCGGCCAGCGGAGCCCTGGGAGCTCTGCTCCACCGCGTCGACGAAAGAGGCGCCCATTGCCGCTGTCCTGAGGCGGTGGGGGGGGGGGGGGGACTGCCGGCCCACGTCCTCGTGGGCGGCAGTGACCTAGGCGAGGTCAAGCGCCACATTCGCTACCTCGACTGCTTGGCCACTCGCCAGCACGGCTAGCCGAAGGCCCGTCCCGACGGCCGACAGCTGACCTGCTGCTGCCTCAGCCTGGGCATGCCATACCTGTGAGCCGGAGAAAAAGTTAGCGAACGCCGGCGGGATTGTCCCTCCCCCCCCCCCCGCCCTCTGGGCCATTGGGCCCTCAGCCCCCTCGGCACCCTCCCTTGCTTGTGCCGCTGGCCTTCCCCCCGTGGCCTTGCGCGCCGTCGCCAAGTCGCCCTGCAAAATTTTTACCCTGGAGGCGAGGGGCTTGTCCCGGTGGACAACCGCCAAATACGACTTGGCGGCCCGCCTGTCTTCGTTGGCCTTAGACAGGCGAGCCTGGAGGTCGCGGTCAGCGGCTTCCGCGCTAATGGCGCGGACCTCCCACGTCGCACGCTGCTGCTGCTGCTGCTCCACCCACGCATCCACAGCCCCCCTCGGCCGGTCCCGTGCCGCCCGCTCCGCTGGGGTGCCCGTACGCGGGCCCTTCTGGGGGGGGGGGCATCTATGCCCCCTTTGGGGGGGGGGGCTGGGCTTTCCGCTTCCGGCCGGGGGGGCGGGGGGGGGGGCACCTCCTCCCCCTCGGCGTCAATGACGTCAACCCTCCACCTTCCGCTGCCACCCCACATGGACGCGCATGGCAAGCCATGCCACATCCACCCACTCCGGCCTCGGCTTATAACTACTGCAAGTGCATCAGAATGAAACAAACCATTTTCAACCGTACACAACATGCGTAGTGTAGCATAGTGTGCATATTCAGTTCAGATTATGCTACAATACATTGCAAACAATGGTTTCAGACGGTGTGCTCACATGCCGAGCGATGATTTACATGTAGAATCACTATGGCTGTAAAATGCAACTCGTTTTTCAAATTATAGTGAACGGGTTGAGTGGGGGCATTTTGGAATGAACATTTGAACTGGGTATCCTGGGTCTGCGCGGCCCCAGGCGCGGCGCGACTGCGGCGTCCGCGTGTCGCGCGTGCTCTGTGTGCCTATGGGTCTGTGCCTGTGTGTAACTTTGTGTTTCCTTCTGTCGGTGTGGATCTTCTATGATGAATAAGGGTTACTGAGGGAAACATGGGCATGTACAGCATTTGGGCACGTATAATCACACCAGTGGTTCACAAGCAGATATCTAAAACCGTGGTTGCCGGGCATACACATAAAAGAACATGGAAACCGAGTACTTGAGCATGTGTCCATGATGCACTTGGGAAAAGGGAAAGGGAAAGGGAAAGGAACCATGCACTCTTGCAACGATATACGTAACATACATTGAGTAGGATGTTCATTGCTTTTTCCTTCTTTTCTTCGCCGTGCAAGGTTTCCTATATCCAATTGTCCGGTGTCTCTTTTTGTGCTTGGTTTGGGAATTCGTGAAGCCCCGCCGTCGGGCCCCCTGGGGCCCTGCCAAGTCTTCGCAGGTTCCCAAAACCGCCCTCCCGTTTGTTTGTGCAGTCCCCAATCGTGTAATGCGTTGTGGGTTCCCATTCATCGTGGTATATCTACCGGCACTAACGATGTGCTCCGATGAGGCCAATCGCTTCACGTGGGTGTGGTGTGCTTTTGGGTGCTAATGAGGGGCGTCCCCTCCGGTGAAACATGCGTTGCATGTGCTGGTTGCGCGCGTGTCGTGGCTTTTTGGTACAATGGGGACGAGGAAGGACAGGATGTTCACACATGTGGGCTTCACCCCTGATACCGGTGTCTCGGCCAGTACAAAATGCGTGAATGCTCTAGTGGTGTGTCTCGGGTTATACCCTTTGATAGCCAGGTGGCGTGACATTGTGCACACGGATGACCATGGGCCTTGCAGAAATTGTTTGACGGGTAAGAGTGGCATGACATACAGCTGCTTGAACATGGGAAGGTGTAGTTCAGCGTCAGTGTAGAGGTTAATGCATGGGAGGGGAGTATGGTTGGGCAGGAGGACATGTGCTGGCGGGATAATGCTTTGCCAGGATCTTTGTTCCTTGGCATTTTTCCAACATTGTTGTGTGTGTGGGTCTTTCACCGTTTGCCGCTTCAATTGGTGTGACCACTACTCAGCCGGGTATCGGCGTCTCTCCATTTCCCATATGGCCTGTGATAGGTTGGATGTGATAAACCCCTGGTCGGTGGCTACCTGCACCACTGAATTGCTCAGCGCGGTAGCAATGGTGTTCAACAGTGTGCGCGCGTGCGGTTCATGTGGGTCAGGATACCTTGTGATGGTGGATCCATGTGTGAGCATGCCATTGATGAGCTTGTTCTAAAAGCCCCAACTGAGGCCTATCCCCTGGCATGGGATTTGGACTTGCAGGAATGTGACACTCAATCCTGCTTGTTCCAATGTCACTAGAATCTTATATATGTTGGTGAGGAGTCCCCTGAGTGTGGCTATCCAATATAGCAAATCAGCCGCTAGGCATGGGCAATTGATGTTGTCCCTTAATCTGCAGAGTTTAACTTTAGGGGGTAAGACAAACCCCAGGGGACGTTACTCCCAGCCTCCATGAGGACGGCGCTGCTGTTTTGCGGCGACATATACCCTCCGATCGCCGCATCTGTCACTTCGGCCCATGTCTCGTCAGCCACGCAAAAGAAATCGTTGTAAAATACATCAAAATCAACGACATCCAGAATTTTTGCAAATGAGTACACAACAAAAGACCTTTCGGACCGGTAGCCCAGGCAGTCCAACTGCCTGTCGCCGCCTTTTGCTATTGAAACATAGCACCGGCTGTCCTTTCTGTGCATGAGGAGGAATTGTTTGAACCGTGTTAGCAGTGCCTTCCATGCTGGTTGCACCCTGTGTCACGGGATGCTTGGGTACATTCTTTCCAAGTCCAATTCAAATGCCGCCATTGGGACGGCCCGTTGCTGGTAATACTGGGGTGCTGGCTTGAGCCATCCGTTGATCATGTGCTTCGCAGCATTGATTTCCAGCGTGATGAAGCGCTGTGTGAATTGTTTGATCAACACAGTGGTTGCCCTTCCAACCTGTTTCAACACCCTTTGCAGCACGTGACCTGGTTGCGTGAATACCTCCCTTCTCTTTAATTTCAGGGTGGTGGTAAAAGGCATTGCTTTCGTTTTTCTGGGGACCCGTACCCCCGGTGCGTTCACTCCGCTTCTCCGCCCCGCGTGTTTTTTGTGTGGGATGTGGTACGTTGTGGTTGCATGGAGTATTTCATGTACTTGCATGCAGGCCTGTGTGATAAGCAGCTGCCGTTTGCGCATGTGCTGCCCCGTGGTGTGAGGGAGGGGGGGATTTGGCGGAGGTTCCCCGAGGTGCGGTCCTCTGGGCTTGTCGGGCTTTGGTGGCCTTGTCGTACCAAGTACCTTTGGGGTGGGTATATGTATGCTCTGCAGCGCAGGGAATTCTGTGGTGATTGTCCGCCTGAGGTGTGATGCATTGGCGCGTGTTTTTAGCTTGGGCAGTGTGCGTGCGCACTATAGCATATGTAACATAATTGCGAGGGTGGCTTCTCTCGCTGAGTGCGCCGTAGCCACGGGCTTGTAGTTGGGGCTGGCGGTGAACACATTGTGCCACACCTGTATGTTCACGCGTTGGCATGTGGGCGCATAGTTGTGTGCGCTTTTATCCAACCGCACCGGCCTCAAGCATCATTCGAACTGCGACAATATCTGAAAGCTATGAACAACACTGCTACGAACGAAATCGAGCCGAAGGCGAGTTCTTACAGCAAATACAGTCATGGCGCCGCAAGGCGCCGCTATGATGAAATAAGCTCAATATGCACTGTCTGCCCACATCCCACTGTCTACAGTGCCCATGGTATCCTGGCCAAAATGGCGCCGCAGGGTGCCGAAAAACCAAAAGCTGTGTCGGTCCCAACGACACCAAACAGACAAACAGTACATTCTCCAGACACAAAAAGATGCGTAACCGGAAGCTATCCAAGTAATCCATGAGGACAACAGACCTACAACGCATTTCACGGCAAGCTATGCACCGGTTCCCAATTAGGTTGGTCTCGTTGGAACGCTTTCACTTGCCCCTCTTTCGGGCCATCGCGGTATGTCTGTCTGATGGTTCTCAGCTCATGTTGTGTCATTGGGTGTACCTCTGCAGCAAACCTTTGGAATTTGAAGGGTGTCTTCTTTGGCACACTCTGTCTTATGGCACATAACTCCGTGTGTACCTGTCGCAGCATCGTGGTATTGGAGGGTATGAGAGTCTGAATCAGAGTGGATGTAGGCACGGTCCTGTGTGCATGGCAGAGCTATTCCGCCCTTCGGGACGTGTCACGATACACCCTTTGTGTGCATGCATGGACATTGGTGGTCTGTGGGCATGCACAGTGGGACACGGGGTTAGCAATGATGTCACTCATGGTTGCCATGGACAGTGTCACCCTATGTCTGGTGAAACCTTGCTTTAGCATTCTTGGGATGGTTAGCGGTACATGCAGTGCTCGTGTCTGATACTATTTGATCGGGCGGGGTATGGTACAGTGTGGAGGAATCGGGACCAGGCGTTCTGTAGTTTCACGGACAAGTTTGCCGTGCAATACGGCACTCGGATGGTCAGTTGTTGTGGCAACTTTAACCCCGTCAGGGTGTCGACGTATGTGAGCAACCGTGACCATAACGTACCATATGCTGCGGGCTGCATATTGTGTTTCGCCACCTTAAGCATCTAGAGCGCTTGCATTGGGTGGATCGTTAACGCTTTCGCTTGAATGCACTTTTTCCATACCTCCGCATCTGCGAGTGCATTTGGTGGTAGCATTCTACGTCGTCCGGATCTAATCATCCATCGCATGCTCCAATGGAACAATTTCGTGGGTTTTCGATTGTGTACGGCGTTCAAATTGGGCTTGTGGTTGACTATGTGCCAGCGTTCCACCGTTGCCACCGTGAGGGGGTTGAGGGGTTCAATTACAAGAGGGATCCATGCTTCCGTCCCGTGCATTGCATTGTGTGTATGTTTGGTGGCCCCCTCTTTCCTTTGCTGCCACATAGGTTGGACCATGCTCTGCATCGCTGATTTCTTGCCAAAAATGTGTCATGGCAGCGCTCGGCTTTGCACGTGCCCCTTTGATACCCCAATACACTGCCCCATGTTCCGCTGAGCATGCTGCATATAGCCATGTGCCTGTGGTCATGACATCGCGCTCGGGCGTCATGTGGGCATGCATTCGGCTGTATAGCCTGCGCATCTATGCACATGGTGCATATGGCATATGTGGTATGATGCGGGTGTGTGATAATATCATCTGCTTCTTTGGTGTGGGCTTCTTGGCAAACAACTGCCTGCGGATCTCCTTCTCCGCCTGCCACTTTCTCCACAAAGGGTGTTTTCCCATCGATTGCTTGACATCAGCATACCTCGGGAAGTGGGATGCGGCATTGTATGTCATTCTAAGGCCCCGTTTTCTCACGTGTGCACCGAACATGTTTATCATACGTAACATGTTGGGAAGGGTATTTACATAAGCATTGGTTGACATCACGGCTATCATGGGTGTTGGGAAGGAGCATTCACTTGTGACGGTGCCGGTCGCAACAATATGCAACTGATGTGCATTTCAATCAACCCGGGACGAATCGTATTTACATTTCGGGTACCACTTTGCCGGGATAATCATGAAACATTGGACTGGGCATGTCAAGTAGGAGGTGTTCATGATATCTCGTAGTGTGTTGTGTTCACTTACTCCAAAGTGCCATGTGGCGGGTAGTGAGACGCAGTTTTACCGTTGCATGGTGCATGGCATAGGACGGTACTGTGCGCCATCCCCCAAACCTGGTTACATTGAAGGTGTTGTACTGCAAATCAACAAAACGGTGATCCTGTTGTACCGGAGATTGCAGTACGAGTGTGGCCTATGTGGGTCGTAGCATCGTGTGTACCAGCTGCCTCCACTTGCTGCATCGTATGTCTTTCTTGTGTGTGGTGTGTGCGGGTGTGTATGTATTGTTTGTAGAGTTGGGTGTGGTTGTGGGTAGGGCCCCCTCGCAGCGCATTTCCCATATCCACCATTGGTCCATGGCTCGCATGAACTCCACAACATCCGTCTTGGACACACGTGTCCATTGGGTCATGGGTTGCTGTCGTGCCAACCGTTGCCACACAGGTTGCATAACCGGCCATTTCCGTAAAATTTTCCCGAACTAGTGGAGCGTTGGTTGCCCTTCTAGTATGTTGGTCTTGATCTCAAAAGGAGTGCTTCCTCGTTCACTGTGGGCGTTGTGCTGCCTAGCCAGCTCCTTCCATCGTTGCATGAGTTTGTTGCGCATTTCTAGTATGATGCTGATTTTTTCCACAGCCATTGCTTGCATGCGTTTTTCCTCTCTCCGCAATCTGCTGATTTCATCCCGAAAATAGTGTCTGTGTGTGTTGTGCATGCTTGGTGTGTTTGGCCACTGTTGGCATCTCCGGCCCCATACCGGGATTCATTATTTATGCATCACTTTTTTGTACCTGTGACTCACGGTGTGTTCAGGGTGTATGGGGATTGAGAGTGAGAGTGCAGCACATCGGCACATTGACCATGGTGAAGTTCATGTTGCATGTGCCTCCGCATTCCGGGAGGTAGTCTCGTGCATGAGGTTTTTGTAACTCCTTCGACCTTAACTCCCACAACTGCGACACCATCGCCGTTTTTGGGAATCACTCTGAAATTGTCACCGTGGACGTTCGTGATGATGACCGCTGTGGCTTCCCACGGTTTGCACCAGTCCATGCGCATTGTTACCCATGCTGTGTCTCCAGCGACGGGTTTCACTTCTTGTGTTCCTCTGGGTCTTGGCACCAGCTCTGGCGGTGTCGGCTTCAATGCCTCTTTAAGGCCCCCAATCTCCTGTGTCGTCTTGTTGTCCCATCCGGTGATGCGTTCCTTGACCTCATTCACATCCGTCTCCAATCATCCCAGTCTGTGCGCAATGGGGGTCTCATCATCCTTGGACATAGGCTGTGAATTCTAAGACGCTTCGTTCGTTGCCGGTGGCAGGAGCGAGTACCTTCTTTCTGGTGGCTTGGTGCCAAATGTGACTGGGCCGTTTTCATCATCCTGCACGCCCGGTCCCGTATACATCTCGACTTGCACCACTTGTCCATCGTCCGTAGCACCTTGCAGCCTCCTTTTCACCACTGTGCGGTCATCTTCCCCGTGGCACTCAACAAGGATATCATTCTTTAGGTCGTACAGCAGTCTGGGCCTAGAGATGGCCTTTGACCCTTATCATCTTGACATCATTTTCTGTTGTCGGGCGATTGAACGTGAGCTGCATTCCCAGCTGGATGTTGGCACCAAAGATGTGTCCTGCTTTGTTTGGAAACATCTCCGCCAAAGTTTCTTGCACATGCACCGTGAGGTTTCTTGCCGGCGGTCTTGCATTGGAGAAGTTTGGTGGATGGCCGTCTCCACCGGCAGCTCCTGGTAGTGCTTAAGAAGATCTCCGGGGTGTGCGCCGTATTCCTCATGATGCGGGCACCATATTTTGGGCGCTCCTGGCGGCCACTTCGTTTGCGGCGCACTTTGGTCCGCGAGGGCCTCTTGTTGCGTGATGGGCAGTCCCTTGCCATGTGACCAATTCAGTTGCACCGGAGGCATTGTACCTGTAAGTTATTGCCGGCTTGCTACGACATTGCGTGCATTTGCGCTGGCTCTCATTCTTCTCGGTCGTTGTAGAAGTGTTGTTTGTACCATCCATTTTCTTTGCGCTCCTGTTTGACTGGGTTCATCACTCCTAATGCTCTGAGTGCTCCGTTCTGCTCCCCTGACCCTGGATCTTGGACCCTGAGCTGTGTTCTCTGCGCTCGGTGCGCAACGTTCACGTCCCCCTTCGACCTTGTGCCCCTTGCCCGGACCGCTGCTCACCTCGTTGCGCACACTGTGTACTCCGTGTAACTTCCAACCAGTGAACATGGGAAACAAATCACACTGATCAAAGGCCCAACTAGCCCAACAACCATGTCGCCCTCGCTCCCCTGTCTTCATCTGTTCACGGTCCCCTTCTTGCCCTGCTTGCCCTGTGTCCCCGTGCACTGAGCCCACTGTGTAACATCCAACCAGTAACCATATGAAGCAGATCATACTGATCAAAGGTCCAACTGGCCCAACAACCATGTCGCTGTCTCTCCTATCATTACCTGCTCATTGCCTTTCGCTCGCCGTTGGGCTCGCTGAGATGGCTTCCGGAAACTGACCACCCCCGTTGAACATAAACAGTCCAACATGTGAAACTGATCATACCAATCAAGGGCCCAAATGGCCCAACAACCAGGTTGCCCCTCCGTCACTAATGACTATTGATGACGACAACGAACCCTGGGATGACTCGCTGTCAATCCGTGCATCACCCCCCATTGCAAACGGGTCTGAGCCCAAAGAAAAATCCGAGGCTGCACCCGGGTCCGCCGTTGACAACACCTCAACGGTCGAATCCATCCAAACATGTTCTTTATACTGTTCGTTGTACATGTGTGTGGGTAGGCTTGCCGGGCTTTGTCTCCGTGGTGCTTGTCTAACCACTCGACACTGGGTACCGCAGTAACTACTGCAGGTGCATCAGCATGACACAAACCATTTTCAAGCAGATACAAGCTGCGTAGTGTGGCACAATGCGCATATTCAATTCAAAGTATGCTACAGTACATTGCAGGACGATGGGTTCAAACGGTGTGCTCACATGCCGCACGCTAGTTTTTTCTGTAGAATCACTATGGCTGTAAAATGCAAATTGTTTTGCAAATTATACTGAACGGGTTGAGTGGCTGCATTTTGGAATGAACATTTGAACTAGGTATCCTAGGTCTGCGCAGCGCCGGGTGCGGCGCGATTGCGGCAACCGTGTGTCGCGCGTCCTCCGTGTGCCTGTGGGTCTGTGCCTGTGTCTGTCTGTGTGTTTCCTTTTGTCGGTGTGAATCTTCTGGGATGAATAGGGGGTCATTAGGGAAACATGGGCATGTACAGCATTTGGGCATTTATAATTAGACAAGTGGTTCCCAAGCATATATCGAAAACAGTGGTCGCCGGGCATACACATAAAGAAACATGAAAACCTGTCTCTCCTATCATTACCTGCTCATTGCCTTTTGCTCGCCGTTGGGCTCGCTGGGATGGCTTCCCACTCCTGACCACCCCCCTGGAACATAAACAGTCCAACATGTGAAACTGATCATACCTATCAAGGGCCAAACTGGCCCAACAACCAGTTTGCCCCTCCGCCACTTATGACTATTGATGACGACAACGAACCCTGGGATGACTCGCTGTCCATCCGTGCATCACTCCCCATTGCAAACGGGTCTGAGCCCAAAGAAAAATCCGGGGCTGCACCCGTGTGCGCCGTTGACAAAACCTCAACGGTCGAATCCATCCAAACGTGTTGTTTGTAGTGTTCGTTGTACATGTGTGTGGGTAGGCTTGCCGGGCTATGTCTCCGTGGTGCTTGTCTAACCACTCGACGCTAGGTACCACAGTAACCACTCCAAGTGCATCAGCATGACACAAACCATTTTCAAGCGTACACAACCTGCGTAGTGTAGCACAATGCGCATATTCAATTCAAAGTATGCTAGAGTACATGGCAGAACGATGACTTCAGACGGTGTGCTCACATGCCGAACTCTAATTTATATGTAGAATCACTATGGCTGTAAAATGCAAATTGTTTTGCAAATTATAGTGAACGGGATGAGTGGCTGCATTTTGGAATGAACATTTGAACTGCGTATCCTGGGTCTGCGCGGCGCCGGGCGCTGCGCGACTGCGGCGTCCGTGTGTCGCGCGTGCTCTGTGTGCCTGTGGGTCTGTGCCTATGTCTGTCTCTGTGTTTCCTTTTGTCGGGGTGGATCTTCTGGGATGGATAGGGGATCATCAGGGAAAAATGGGCATGTACAGCATTTGGGCATGTATAATTAGACCAGTGGTTCACACGCAAATATCAAAACCCGTGGTTGCCGGGCATACACATAAAAGAACATGAAAACGGAGTACTTGAGCACATATTCATGATGCACTTGGGAAAAGGGAAAGAAAAGGGGAAAGGGAACATGCCCTCTTGCAACAATATACATAAAATACATTGAGTAGGATGTTCATTGCTTTTTCCTCCTTTTCTTCACCGTGTAAGGTTTCCGATACTCGATTGTCCGTTTCCTCTTTTTGTGCTTGGTTTGGGAATTCGTGAAGCCCCGGCGGGGGGCCCTCTTTGGCAGGTTCCCAAAACCCGCCTCCTGTTCGTTTGTGCGGTTCCCCATCGTGTAATGTGCTGTGGGTTCCCATTCATCGTGGTATATCTACCGGCACTCACGATGTGTCCTTCACGTGTGCGTGCTCCAATGAGGCCAATGGCTTCACGTGGGTGTGGTGTGCTTTTAGGTGCTAATGAGGGGCGTCCCCTCCTGTGAAACATGCGTTGCATGTGCTGGGTTGCGCGCGTGTCCTGGCTTTTTTGTACTATGGGGATGAGGAAGGACAGGATGTTCACACATGTGGGCTTCACCCCAGATACCGGTGTCTCGGCCAGTATTAAATGCGTGAATGCTCTAGTGGTGTGTCGCAAGGTATACCCTTTGATACCCATGTGGCGTGACGTCGTGCACACGGATGGCCATATGGACCTTGCGGAAGATGTTTGAGGGGTAAGAGAGGCATGACATACAGCTGCTTGAACATGATAAGGTGTGGTGCGGCGTCAATCTACAAGTTAATGCATGGGAGGGAGGTATGGTGGGGCAAGAGGACATGTGCTGGCGGGATAATGCTTTGCCAGGATCTTTGTTCCTTGGCATTTTTCCAACATCGTTGTGTGTGTGGGTCTTTCACCGTTTGCCGCTTCAATTGGTGTGACCACCACTCAGCCGGGTATCGGCGTCTCTCCATTTCCCATATGGCCTAGGATAGGTTGGATGTGATAAACCCCTGGTCGGTGGCTACCTGCACAGCTGAATTGCCCGGCGCGGTAGCAATGGTGTTTCACCAGCCTGCTTGCGGGCGGTTCATGTGGGTCAGGATACCTTGTGATCGTGGATCCATGTGTGAGCATGCTATTGATGACCTTGTTCTTAAAGCCGCAGCCGAGGTCCGTCCCATGGCATAGGATTTTGGCGTGCAGGAATGTGACACCCAATCCTGCTTGTTCCGGTGTCACTAGAATATTATATTCCATTGTCTACAGAGTAGATGTTTCTGTCCGGAGGCGCGATGCGCGGCAGAATACGTGCTGTGCGTGTTGCTTCATTACACGCAGCACGCGCAGAACGCGGACAACCCAAAAAACACACGCATAACGCGGACAACGCGCAAAACGCGCAGCACGGGTTTCCAGAGGCAGACTTAGAAGCAGACTTCCGGCACGCGCAAAATGCGTAGCACGCGGAGCACGCCACTATTGCACACGCGCGCACTTTTTGGGGGGCGCGTCCTCGCACTTTGGGTATGCAGCCTATGCGGGTGTCCCCCATGGTTCGCATTGGTCACATGAGTGCGGATGGCAAAGGCATGGCGGCCATGAAGTCCACGATTCCACCACGTCCGCCCTCCACCACCTTCTCCTTCCTAAGCTTCGTCCTTCTCCATGTCCTCGTCTTCTTCCCCGTCACTCTCCTCCTCCTCCTCAATCTCTACCTCCTCATCCTCCTCCCCCTCCTCCTCACTCTCCTGCTCCATGTCCTCCTCACTCTCCTCCGTCTTGCTTCCATCCTCCTCAGCCTCTTCGCTCTTCTCCTCCGCATCTGCCTCTACCACCCCGGTCACCCCATGCGCAACAGCAAAGCACCCCACATGGTACCACTTGCCGCACCCACAACAAACGTGGTGGGTCTTGCCCCGGTTGCAATGGTTGCACGCCCGGCGGCCCGGCATCCGCACCGGCACGTGGATTGGCTTGGCCAATGCCGCTTTAAAAAAGCGGCGCCGGATAAGGTCCCATTACCAGTCAATCATGGTACCCATTCGGGCCCCCCCGAGGGACCAGCAAGTCGCGCATACGTTGACCACGGTGTACCGGAGGACAAAAGCACGCACCGCATGCGGCCAGGTCGTCTGACGTCTCATCTTGCGCATCTAGAGGGCATCTGGTTGACGCCATCCACCCCACGCGATAACTGGCGGTAGCTGGCGACCACCGGGTTCACCTCATTCCCGCCGCGGCGATGCACGGGTCGGGCTTGTGGGCAGTGGACGTTCGTGAGCATTGGCCTCAAACATCATTCAAAATGCAACAGTATGAGAAAGCTATGAACAACATTTCTATGAACGAAATCGAGCCGAAGGCGAGTCCATACATCAAATACAGCCATGGCGCCGCAAGGCGCCGCAATGACAAAATATAGCGAAATATGTGTTGTCTGCCCACATCCCACTGTCCACTCCGTCCATGGTGTCCTGACCAAAAAGGCGCCGCAAGGCGCATAAACACCACAAGCTCTGTCGGTTCCGCCGTGAGCATTGGCAGTACGCGGGGCGGCTTGTGACCCATCTTTGGGTTCTTGAACACCACCATGGCGTACCTCGCGTCGTGCACAGTGCACGTAGCGGTTTGCCCCGCTGCTAGCAGTTCTCCTGCCCTTACCACCCCGTATGTGGAGCGCTTCGTCATCATCAAGAACGCATGCCTCTCTGCAGCGAGGTCACACGCTAGTTCGTGCGATCCAAAAAAGGAATCCGCACAGAGGAATGTCCCGGAAGGGAGGAGACCTGCCCACATGGTCATGATCTGCTGGGCATTGAAGTTGCCTGCACTGTTGCCAAACCGCCGTAGGTGCCCGCGTCTGCCCGTGTACAGTTACATGTCCACCACATACCCACTAGTGGCATCGGCAAGGCAATAGTGCTTGAGGACGGTTGAGTGGGGCTTGCGGGCGATGAACATCGGTAGTGGGCCGGCACGTATGCCTTTGTGCGGCACCACGGACTCATCCCCACATGCCGCGCCACCCAACCGCCAGACACCAGCCCACAGCCCATTACACTCCTCCAGTAGCTCAACAACGTCGGGCCGGATGTTACGGCGCAAAACGTGGCACTCCTTGCGGCTTAGCAATTGTGCCATGAAGGGGTTGTATAGCAACCCGTCCGGTTCCCAGATGCCATCTACTTGCATGGGTCGTACCATGCCTAGTAGGAGGATGAAGGCATTGTACCTACGGAAATGGGAGCCACCGCTACATTCCATTGGGGCAAACGCTAGAATCGATTGGGCCAACCGCTAGAATCAAGTGGGACATACCTTGGTACTAGGGGGATCAAGTGGGAGAGGTTCACCTTTCCGAGGGATGCCCGCTGCAATTCCTGGATTGGAGCCAACATGTGGCCCCATGCCTCATCCTCGGTGTACCCGACTAGTTCAGTTTGGCTTGCCCAGACTCCATGCATGATATTTGCTGCACAATCCTCAAGGGGGGGTGCACCCGCATAAAGATTCGTGGGGAATGGCATTTCGGAAGAGCGGTGTGTCTGCACAACATAGAACACGTACATTTAGACTCCAGAGGCAGTACCGGAGGCAACGCTGAGAAGGTGCAACACCACGGAATGCGCCACACGCAATCGAGAGGCAGAGTCGGAGACACCCCCCAGCACACGTAGCACAGGGCAGTGTGTGTGTGGTTTTTTTTGGGGGGGTTGAGCCCCAATTCCCCTACCACACGGCAATCTGCAATTCGCAACACGAGTGGTATCTTTTTTTGCGGGACACCACCAGTTCACTTGTGCTGGGCGCAGACCGGGCACTACATGTCCGATCGCCATAAAACACCATCATTGTCCGGCCAAGAAACCGGTAATTTTACCACACATTGCGACGCCACCAATCCGGCGCCTGCTGTGAAAAAGAGCCTGCTTGCGTTGAAACTTCCCAAGGGGGAACGCGCAAAGGGGGCTGTGAACTCTGCCGCCCCCGGGATTCGTCGGGGTCCGGCCATTGGCTTTCCGGACTCGGTTCCCCAAGCTGGGAGAAGTAACAATTCGACCCCTCACCCTCCTACCCCTCTTCGCCGTGTGGCGTTAAATGACCGGAATGTCGCCATCGGGCATCTCGCCCTCCGGTGCCGTCTCCGTATCTAGACCCCCTTCCGGATCGGCATGGCGTTCCGGGGAGTCCGGGGATTCCCCCTTGACTCGCACGGCCGTCTGCAGAACACGGAAAACGGGGTGCCGTCCTCCACATATGGGCGAAAATTAAGACGCATATAGCGCGTAACACGCGCAAAACACGCAAAACAGCCCGAGGCGGATTCCAGAGGCGCAATAGAACCATACGGGCATGACACGCAAACGGCAGCGACACCACAACGCGCACCTCTTCACCTGCCGGACCACCATCGCCCCCTGCCGAGACGTCCGCACCCGCTGCAGCGCCTTCTGCGGCCTCCTTGGGTACTCTTTCACCCTCTTCACCTTTCGTTTCTGGTCGCAACTTTGCAAAACGCGAAAAACGTCACGTCTCTCCTCCAAAGGCAACGCGGAGGCACGACACGTAGGACGCGGAAGACGCGTAAAACCCGCAACACAAAGCACATCGGCCTCTAGAGGCGAAGTGGAGAACACCCAGCACGACAACCTGCTGCGCCTCCATGGGACCAGCGCCAGCTCCTTGCGTTCCGCCACGGGGGTGATCATCGTGCGTCTCGGCGGTCTCTTGTAGATCCTATGGAAATGAAACGGGGGCCACCAAAGTGCAAAACATTTGGCACACGAACTCGGGGGTCCACATACATGTGACTCACGGGTCCGTGCAAACCACGCATTGAAACCCGCAACGGAGGACGTAAGATTTGGCAGGTTCCGGAGCCGCCCACGCACATTCTTGATGTGTGCCACATCGGTGAACGGGCCGATCGGCGCCTTCGGTTGAATCTCCGGTGGCTCGAACGTTGCGAAGGGGGGCGGCAAGGGCAGATAGGGGTGCCACTGCGGGTCTTGGTGGTGCGGCTGCTAGGGTGGACGGTGGGCATGAGGGGGCGGGTACTGTGGTGGCGGGGGGGCAAGGTGCGGGTAGTGGGACCCGCTCATGTGAGGGGGCTCCCAATCACAAGCGGCAGTCTACACAATGGGTAGCACAGCAGACCTCCTCCATAAGCGTACGTAGAATAATACGTGCAACATGTGCAAAACGCGCTTCACGCAACGACTGACCTCCAGAGGCGGAGCGGAGGCAACATCACGCACACCATGGAGACCACGAAGCATGCAAATACCCGCGGATTCTTCGCCGTCAGCTCTCGGGTGCGCACCAGCGACCATGCTCCGAACACCGGGAGTTCGAGGTTGTGTTCTTCTTCCAAGTCGTACGCCATCAGACCAGCCATCCGGACAAAACGGACGATCTTCTCCTGCAAAACGCGGAATACTCGAATTGTCCCCCAGGGGAAGGCTAGAGACACACGCGTACAAGGCGCAAAACGTGCATGACGCGCAGCACGACGTTGCATAAGCACCACAAAGGCCGTGCGCAACACCTGCAAGACATCCGTTACCATGTCAACAATGTATTCGATACCAACTGCACTCACCCGATTGATCCCGCCACCTCCACGACCACTTCGCGCGCCTTCCATCTTCAGCTTGGCCACACTGATACCCTCCGATTGCGGGCTGAGGTCTATGGGCCATTGCGGTGCGGCGGCGCAACCCGTAGAAACCGAAAGGCAGTTCAACAACCCCTCCGCGACTTGTCGCGGGCTACTCGAGGGTTACCGCTTTTCAAAATACTCACGGGCTGTTGCAGAGGAATGGGCTTTCTTGGTCCCACATCTCAGCACGCTTTGCACGCTGACAGCCCGGACACTGGTGTGCAGTAGAGCTGCCAAACCGATCTCTTGCCTGGACTTGGGTTCCTCCGACAAGTAGTTCCTTGTAGTGCATCACCAATCTGCCCAAACTCGCACTGAAGTCCGGCTCCAAGATTCGCTGCATGGTGTGGACATCACGGTCGTACCCGCCTTCGTGCTGGAACTTCTCTGCTCTTGTCTTTGCGGCGCTGATGCTCTTCTGTCGGCCCTTCCCGGAAATCGCAAAGGACACGTGACCACGGGTTGCCTTTTCCTTGTCCTTCTTTTTCTTGGGCATCTCCGCCTCGGACTTCTTCGGTGGCACCTTGGGCGGGCCGCGCTCCTCTGCCTTCCGCTTCTGCTTCTCGCCTATTGTCCGTGGCTCCTGCTTGAGTTCCAGCATGGTGGACGGTGCCGCCTTCGCGGAAGATCCTTTCTCCGGGACAATGGGGTTGTCCCCTGGGTCGTCCTCCGAATGCCCCTCCTCTCGTTTTGGCTTCTTCGGTGCGAATCGGGCCTGCTTCTTGCCATGGGCTGTCTTGTCCTCCTCTTCCTCCTCGTCTTTGTCGTCTACTGATGCCTCCTCCTCCTCTTCCTCCTCACTCTCTTCGTCTTCGCCCTCCAACTAGGTGCACAATCCGTTTTGTTAGATCTGCACAACGCGCAGCACATATAGCAGGGTAATGGGGCCCCCCGAGGCGGAACAAGAGGCACATCACCGGAACGCGAAGAACGCGCAACACGCGTACAACACGGGGCAGAATCACTAACACAGGCAACACCTAGCGCGCGCAAAACAACCTTTGTGTACTCCAACCATCCATCCGTCTTGGCGCGGCAATCTTGGACGCCTGCGGGATCGCACGGCTTTCCTTTCTTGGTCTTAATGTGCAGGCATAAAGTTGGGGTGGATGGGCACCTTAATGGGCATTGCCAAGGATGCGAACATATAAAACCACATGGCACGTGTCATGCGTGGATAGTTGGTATGCGGTCACGTTCGTGAGGAATATCTTATCCTCTGGGCGATCCTGCCGACCTTCTTGCGGTTCACCCAGGCGGCGGGCCAACCGGCTGTGAAGAAATGTGTGGCACAGCCCCAGAAGCAAAAACAAAAACGCGAGACGAACGGCATCAACGTCGGAGGCATCAAAAGGCACAACACCCACACTCCACCCCGTTGAACAATCACATACATGTTTGTTGTTTGATTTAGAACACGATTAACGCGTTGTGCTTCAGCGTGGCCGCGTTCCTCCGACTCCCCAAGTGGCCCCCCTTGGCAAGCCCCTGCTTCTGACAAGAAAAGGGGTGCCGGCATACAGAAAGGGCTGTGGCACAGGAGGACGCGTAGCTCGCGCAAAACGTGGGTTCGGGCCTCCAGAATCATATTATTCAATGCACGCAGCACGCTGAACACGCCCTGCACGGATATGCGACATCTGTTATTTGGTTTCACAGGCACACCTAGAATCAGACGCTTAGATCGCGTAACAAGCGTAACACGCGCGGCACACGAAGCACGAAAGGCATGGTGGAGGCAACGGGTCGATACCCTTTTTACATGGAAAACGGTGGAAAGAAACAAAACGGATGTTTCCACGACGTGCAGCACGTGCGAAAACCCCCCGGAACAACAAAAGTTTATGTTTTCATTTTAGACGAACGAAAAACGTTGATTCCGTTCTGCGCGTGGTAGACGAAGGAATATATGTTGGTGAGGAGTTCCCTGAGTGTGTGTATCCAATATAGCAAATCAGCCGCTCGGCATAGGCAATTGATGTTGTCCCTAAATCTGCAGAGTTTGACTTCAGGGGGTAAACCAGACCCCTAGGGGACGTTACTCTGGGCCTCCATGAGGAAAGCGCTGCTGTTTTGCACCGATATATACCCTCCAATTGCCGCACCTGTCACCTGGGCCCACATCTCCTCGGCCATGCAAAAGAAATCGTTGTAAAATACATCAAAATCAACGACATCCAGAATCTCTGCAAATGAGTACACATCTGAATACCTGTCAGACCGGCGGCCCAGGCAGCCCAACTGCCTGTCCCCGCCTTTTGCTACTGAAACATAGCACTGGTCGTCCTTTCTGTGTATGAGGAGGAATTGTGTGAACCGTTTTAGCAGTGCCTTCCATGCTGGTTTCACTCTGTCGCGGCATGCTTGGGTACATTCTTTCCAAGTCCAATTCGAATGCCGCCATTGGGATGGCCCGTTGCTGTTAATACCGGCGTTTTGGTTCGAGCCATCCGTTGATCATGTGCTTTGCAGCATTGATTTCTAGCGTGATGAAGTGCTGTGTGAATTGTTTGATCAACACAATGGTTGCCGTTCCCACCTGTTTCAACGCCCTTTGCAGCTGGTGACCTGGTTGCGTGAAGACCTCCCTTCTCTTTAATTTCGGGATAGTGGTAAAGGGCATTGCTTTCGTTTTATAAAGGACCCGTACCCCCGATGCTTTCACTCCGCTTCTCCGCCCCGCGTGTTTTTTGTGTAGGATGTGCAACGCTGTGGTTGCATGGAGTATTTCATGTGCTTGCGTGCAGCCTGTGTGATAAGCACTTGCTGTTTGCGCATGTGCGGCACTGTAGTGTGAGGGCGGCGGGGGTTTGGCGGAGGCTCCCCAAGGTGCGGTCCTTTGGGCCTGTCGGACTTTTGTGGCCTTGTTGTACCCAGTACCTTTGGGGTGGGTATATGTATGCTCTTCAGCGCACGGAATTCTGTGGCAGTGAACACATTGTGCCACACCTATATGTTCGTGCGTTGGCATGTGAGCGCATAGTGTGCCTTTTTATCCAACGGCACCGGGTCCCAACTGGGTTGGTCCCGTTGGAACGCTTCCGCTTACCCCTCTTTCGGGCCATCGGGGTATGCTTGTGTGATGGTTCTCAGCTCATCTTGTGTCATTGTGTGTACCTCTCCAAGTAAACCTTTGGAATTTGAAGGGTGTCTTCTTAGGCACACTCCGTCTTATGGCACATAACTCCGTGTGTACCTGTCGCCGCATCGTGGTAGTGGAGGGGATGAGAGTGTGATTCAGCATGGATGTAAGGACCGTCTTGTTTCCCACCCCAAGACCACGGACAGGTTAACAATGCCAGCCGTGGTCACCGTCCCCTCTAGCCCAATCCTCGACACCCCCGTCTGCAGCCGCTAGTGCCCGCTCACAAGCCGGTAGGCAAACATGTCCACCAGCTCCTGCCCATGGGGCAGGTTGAAACCACCCTTGATCACAAGGGGCAGGGAAAGGAGATGCGGCGCTCATTGCCGGCCTCGCTCGGGGCCCGTCCACCACCGGTGCCGCGGGCTGCCTGGCTCTCCTCCTTGCGCACTTGCACATGATGGTGCGGTGTGCACCGCTGCCGTGCATGGTGCCGGACGCCCGGCGACCACGTGTGGAACGGGACCTACAGATAGGAAGTAGTGTGCAAGGCACCACTTGAGGATGGGGAGGCAAGGATGAAGGAATGCAACGATGAAACGAACAAATTGGACGAAATTCACGCAAATTCACGTGAAATTCGTATGAAATCTGCACCAATTTCGTACGAATTTCATACAAATTTCACGGAAACTTTTGTATTCACACTGATGTTCGGAATTTTCGTTCGTACGAATTTTGTACGAAAGTCACGTGAATGTCGTCCAATTTGGCAATAAAGGAAGGAAACAGACAAGCAAGCACACCATGCAATCACATGGACATGTGATTGACCATTCCCTAGCCTTCGAATACTTGGGCAGCCGCCACGTTGGGGCAGTGTTGAGGAGACGCTACAGCGTGGGCGGCCGCACTAGGGGGGCAATGCACGACATGGCGAAGTGGATCTCCGACTCCGCATCGATGTTGTCCCCCTTGCAGATCTCGACCTGGTGCGGGTTCCCCACAAAAAAGAGGACACTGTGCTCGGCGATCTCCATGACCGCAAGATCGGAGCTCGGCGCGGAGTGGGAGAGAAACATGGGATGGAAGGGGCAGGTGGGGGGGCCGGCCGGGAAGACTCCGGGGGTGTCGGCGAACGGGGCCTAGGCAGCACCCCCCGCCCACAACCCCACCCTACCAGCCACCCCCTTTCTTTCCACCCACAACACATGGTCTATGCTGGGGCAGTCGGAGCCGGACAAATCGCCAGCTACGGCCAAGGCCTCGCGGGGGGGGGGGGGGTCCAGGTGCGTTGTTGGGCTCGTGGTCGCGGTGCTTGGCGTCGGGGGTCCACAAGTTAAAAAGAGCCCCCTGCACCCCATCCTTAGAGTCGGGGGGGGGGGGCACGCATCCCATGGTGGCGGCTGGTGGCCACCATCAGCAGCATGTCCCCCCTCTGCAGCTGAATGGTCTCCCATCGCGCCTCCCCCGCCTCACCCAGCGCCGTCCCCGACCACACCGCCAGCCGGTAGTCCTTTGACGGGCAAAGGAAGCTACTGAGGTGACACCTAGAGACGTCGGGGGGGGGGAGCACCTCGGGGTGGGTGGCGACGTCGATGTGGGGGAGCTGCGCCCCACTCCCCAAATTCGCCACGATAACGCCGCCCGGCGTCATGGGGTAGAGGTCCCCAACATGAGGGACACTTTCCATGAGGGGTCTACGGAACTTCTTGAAAAGAGCCCACCCCACCGCCTACCCCAGCGAGCTTTTGCTTTGCCAACGCCGCGGGAGATCCGGATCCCTTGCCTTATCTTCACTCCGCAAGCCGTTGAACAGCACCTCAAAATTTTTTGCGAAAAGTTTCTTGTCGCCGCTGACCCACGCCTTCATCACCTTGTTCCACCCCCCTTCGCAATCCCGTGCTTCGACAAGCCCCCAAAGCACAATGTATGTACCCTTCGTGAACGGGGGACAAGTGGCTGTTTGAATGGGGCTTGAATATTCACGTGAAGCGACCTAAATTTCGAGGTTTTCGGGGGAAAACATCATATTTTTGGTTTCTCTTGAGGGATTTGAGGGGGTAAAATTCTTCCCCTAGCTTCAGTACGCATCATCGAGTGAAGGTCCCGCCCCAAAAGCATCCACCATGCCAAAACCGCGCCCAAAACGAGAAGTGCCAAAACCCGGCAAGCCTGTGGCCGATTCACCGGCGTGAATTCACGTGAATTCGTACGAAATTCGCACGAATTTCGTACAAATTTGTACGATTTTCACGTGAACTCACGTGATTTTACACAAATGTTACCGGTCCGCACAGCCTGATTTGTCCTAACACCCAACGTACGCTCTCCAATGCATCCCTCCATGCACCCTGGCCAGGAGCAACAACGGCCGGAGTTCGTGTTGTGATCTCATGTCCATTTCTTGCGACACCGGAACCGCCGCTCTAGAGTTTGAAGGTGCTGCATTTCGGTTAGAAGCCGTCTTGTGGAACAGGTTGCATACGTTTGTACACGTGTGGGCCCTTGCCCATTTTGTGCCCTTTTGGTCGCATCCTACCCATCCAACCAGAGGCTATCGTTAATGGTGTGGTTGTCCGCAACTACTTGCACCCCTAGTCTCCCCCGGAGGATGCTTAGGCCCCCGTTGTAGCGCAACATGCGCTTCAACCTTTGGTGACTTCCCTCCATGGTAAAGCAGGAGAACTTTGACAAGATTCTCCACTACTTTGCAAAATAACACATGCGGTCGATCCAAAGATGCGTCCACAGAAGTTTGCCCCACTGGAGCCCATGGGAGCTCATTCTCCCACCACGTCTCGCACACCGACTCCCAACGTTTTCCTCCTACTTGATGCTGCCTCACACTAGGGTGTTGTAGGCAAGCATCCATTACCTTCTCCCAACCCCTGCTTCGCATGAAATGGATGGTAGCGTGCAGGTTAGAAGGGACAGGTGGTCCCAAAGTTAAGGGGTGAGCTTTTCGCCCCCCCCCCCCCTGAAGCAGAGCTCCGGCCAGCGGACCCCTGGGAGGTCTGCTCCACCGCGTCGACGAAAGAGGCGTCCATCGCCGCTGCCGTGAGGCAGCGGGGGGGGGGGGGGGGATACTGCCAGCCCACGTCCTCGTGGGCGGCAGTGAGATTGGCTGTGTCGGGTGCCATAGTGTCCACCTCGACCAACTGGACACTCGCCAGCAGGGCCACCCGGAGGCCCGTTGAGACGGCCGATCTGTCCTGCTGCTGCCTCATCCTTGGCATGCCATGCCTACACGCCGGCCAAAACGTAACGAGCGCCGGCGGGATTGCCCCCCCCTCCCCCCCCCCGCCCTCTGGGCCGTTGGGCCCTTGGCAACCTCCGCAACCCCCCATGTCTATGCCGGTGGCTTTGCCGGTGCCCCCGCTGCCTTCCGCGCCGTCCCCAAGTCGCGCTCCAGGGTTTTCACCCTGGCGGCGAGGCGGTCCCTTTCCTAGGTGACGTCCGCCAACCGCCTCTCGGCGGCCCGCTTGTCCTCGTTGGCCCTGGACAGGCGAGCCTCGAGGTCGCGGTTGGCAGCCTCCACCCTGGCCGCCAGGCAGCCGGATCCGGCCTGGACGCAGAGGGTGGCGCCCGGGCCCAACGGACGGCAGCGGCATCTCTCTGCCGTGTGGGACCTTGCCTTGGAGGCCCGGGGGGTGTCGGCCGGCTTCCGCGTCTCCTTCCCCTACCCCCTTGGGGTAGCGGGGGGTTCCAACCTGCCCGAGGGGCAGGAGTTGGTGTGCATGTTGGCCTACCGGCTTGTGAGCGGGCACTGGCGGGTGCAGACTGGGGGTGGCGCGGATTGGGGCAGAGGGAACGGTGACCACGGCTAGGGTTTTTGAACTAAATGTGGTCACGGAGTGGGAGCAACGGAAGCCGGAGTAGGTGGACGTGGCATGGCTAGCCATGCACGTCCATATGGGGAGGCAGCGGAAGGGGGGGGTTGACGTCACTGTCCTCAAGGGGGAGGAGGAGGCCCCCCCACCCCCTCCGCCCGGAAGCGGAAAGCCCAGCCCCCCCCCCAAGGGGACACCGATGCGCCCCCCCCCCCATCCCCCCCCCCAGAAGGCCCAGCGTACGCCACCCCGGCGGAGCGGGCGGCAGGGGACCGGCAGAGGGGGGCGGTGGTGGAGTGGGTGGAGCAGCAGCATCAGCTACAACGGGCGGCGTGGGATCAATATACACATACATAGATACATGTACATGCAAGTACCGCCTGCAAACCCCCCCCGGCATGGGCTGTTTGAACGACATGTGGGGTACCCCCCCCCCCCCCGCAAAATTGCGAGATTTTTTTCAGCACGGTCTGTATTTTATTTGTTCTCTCATGTGCTGATCCTTCGTTTACACTGTTGAGCGTGTCAGCCGAAACAATAAAACAAGTGGACATTGGACCGGGTGTGCGATAACCCCTGAGCTAGGGCCTGTTCTTGCTTTGTGAGGGCCACCGAGGGCAAAAGGAAGAGTCAAACATTTTTTAAAACAAATTCCCTCAGATTCACGTGAACTTTGTACGAAATTGACACAACCTTCAGTATCTACACACAGTCATTCACGCGAAATTCGTACGAATTTCGTACGAATTTCGGACGAACTTCACGTGAATCTCACCAAATTTTGTCACCTTGTGCATGGGGATGGTAGAAACCTCCAATAAAATCCTCCCCAACTCCACAAGGTTTGTACCAGAAACCATGCCGCGTGGTGATGGAGCTAAGGCCAAGGAGCCATTCCATTACGGGTCGGAGGCGCCTAGAAGACCTCCAGCAAGTTGTTACCAAGGAGCTTGCAGCACCGTAAACCGTCAAGTCCCTGCCGGACACCGGGCAAATAGTGCTTACCCCGGAAACAATAGTTGCATTGGCCGTCCCGCCTGAGCCCGCCATGGAGGAGAGGTTGATTATGGCCGTTTGGCGGATCCGGTCGCTGCACCTCTCTAGGATAGGAGCGCGGTACCTAGTGGGGAGCATGACGTACAGTGTGGTATGGGACCAAGTGTATGAGATCCTTCGGCAGCTAGCGTTGTCGGAGTCCCGGGCGTTCACTGCCTATACGGGAGACGACACGGCCATCCATGGTGCGGCCTGCTACCTACCCGACCGCATCGGCCACTTGTACAAGTGTCGACCACCCCGACCGTGGGACAATCATGCAGCTCGGGGACCGACAGCTGCATTGGTTGCCTATCGCGGTGGATGGTACATCGAGGCATGAGGCCTCCTACGTCAATTGCACGCTTGGTGGCACCACCAGCCCCAACCAACTATCTAGTTGGTGGCTATTGGGGGGCCGTGAAAAGTGGGGGACCCTCTACGCGGCCTCACAAGAAATTGATTTTGATGATGAGTTGCGCAACTCGCAACCGTAAGTTTTAAAGATACGGAGGGGAACGATAGGCAGTCCCTTTGTTTGTCTGATTGCAGATAGGAAAGCACAGGTGCTCATGGCGGGCTGCCAAAATTGGAAGGCACAACCCCCCGGCGCCACCGCATGTTGGGTCTGCATGCGCAACCGTGCTGTTTGCCTTGCTACCGTTGGCACAGCAAGTGCAATAGACGGCAACTAGATAGGGGTTGTTGCCATAGGTGCTATTTATGGGACCATTACAAGTGATAGGCGAGTGCCTTATTATGGCCTCCATGGGGTCCTTCATGTCTTGTTGTGTGGCAAAAACGGGACATGGGACCTAGGTGTACAATTGACAGGTAAGGCACTAGCCACTGTGGCTCGCACCATGCTCCAACCAGTTCTAGATGAGGCACGGCTTGCAGCACCAACTTGCACCCGTACCTCATTAAACAATGACAAGGAATAACAGCATTAGGAACCACGATACCATTGCAAAGAAGTGGTAATGTAGAAGGTGGGGTGGGTGATGTCGGGGATGTGCACCTGTGCCAACACTGTTTTTTTTCCACATCCACTGTAACAGCCTTCACCACAATAAAGTTGGTGAAATTCCCGACCGGACACTTCAAACCCAAATGAGTCTCCAAGTGGGGTATAAGGACCTCCCTTGCAAAACTGTGCATTGCCCCCCCCTCTGGTGGAGTCAGCGTGCGGCAGGTGTCACTGTTCTCTGCACGAGTCTGGGCGGGCCAATCATCATTAAAGATATTGACCCCCGCATTCCCGTTAAGTTCCTTATACTCATCCTCAAGGTTCTCCATCTAATGGACAGAAATGAAGCCAGTTTGGGAAGCATGCCCCCATTGGGGCAAATCCTTGAGGTCCTCAACATGACGATGATCGACCACGTCAACGGGGATGCAGACACGATGGTGTTCAACACCAAAAAGGGTGGTGGTGAGGGGGAAGAAAAGTGAGGAGTGTATCTCAGTACCCTTGTACGAGGTTGGGAGGGTGTGGCCCTCCAAATTGGCATGCCGATTGGGAGTGGAGGGAGTAGAGGGGGGCGGTGTCCTCCCAATGGCCCCGCTGCACTTGCGGGGCCTTGCACTCCGATTTGCGCCAGCCAACAGCCAGGTCCCCCGAGTCCTGAATCCCCGGAGAGCCATCTGGCCTCTCCCATTTCCTCAAATACAAACGCGTCCCGCTCTTTGGTCCCCCGCAACTTTTTTTGCACGTGCCGCGGGACAGCGCGGGCATCGGTGTCATGGCAGTGTGCGGAGCGCTACGACATCAGCCCACTTCTTCAGCAAGGCAAGAGTGCCCACATCAGTCATGGTGCCAAAAAAGGGGGGCCTAGGAGAGCAAGAAGCAACATAATATGGATTGAAATGGACACACGTGGAGACATACATTGCAATCACGAGTGAATTACGAGCCTAGATTGGTTTCAAGTGGTGTGCAATTGTTTGGCAAAGGCAAAGCATGCAAGAAGACGGGCTCAGAAGGCACAACAATGGAATTTTTCACGTTGAAACAACCACATGGTGCAAACAAACACTCCCGGTATATGGCCGTATACTCTTAGTGTACGGCGGTATACTCCAGAGTATACGGCTGTATACTGAGGTATTGGTGCCTTGAGTATATGGCCGCATACCCCAAGAGCCCAAAATGGGGTAGTTTCAAACACAACATTGATCATCATAATTGGCAAACTAGAGGTATTCCCCAACTCACCTATGCATGCATTGTGCATTGTACATGTATAGCCACCTGTACATGCCACTACCCGTGTACTACCACGTATTCCCGGTATGCCTGTTTATGCTCACCATATGAGCTGGAGACTGCGCGTGGGCAGCATCGGACGAAGCGCACGGCTCCTGAAGCTGTGCAGGACTCGGGTGTCTTGGAGGACAAGGCCTGGCAGACGCAGTGTGCCGTTGAGTGGCGCACGGGATTGCGGCAAGCAGCAACGGCGACCCCTCTGCTAGAGGACAGCGTCAAGCGAGCCGACAACAAGTCTGCGCCCCCTCTGTCCTATGCAGCTGACCTGGACCGGCTGCCGAAGAAGTACGAGGTCGGAGACATCCTCCGGCCACCGAGGAAGGAAGGGGCAACCGAGCCCCTGACCCTGGTGACGGAGTCGCCGCGGTCCCAGGGATCGGGGGCCCACGGATCCGGGGCCCGGTGAGGTGGACGGAGGGGTTGGTGGATGGACATTGAGTCGGTGGTGAGAATCGGATGGTGATGGTGTTGGTGAGAGATGGTGATCCGATGGTGATGGTGTCGCTGGGAGATGGTGATCGGATGGTGATGGTGTCGGCGGGAGATGTGTACCCTGCGTGTACCGGCCGTTTGAATGGGAGATTCACGGTGCCGTGAATTTGACAACTTTTTGCTGTGTTTTGCGCGTAACTGGGTGCCATCGTGTGTGTTTCTTGTGCTGTCTTCGTCCAAAGCGTGGTGCAATAAATGTGTGCAAATTGGAGGTTTTAAGCAGCCACATGGTTCAACATACTCGGTGGTATTCGGTCGAATGTGAAATTCACGCACCCAAATTCACACTTAAATTCACGCTATGTTCACAGATTCACGGGGCTGTCAAATTCATACTAAATTCGTACGAATTTGGTACGAATGTCGTCCGAATTTTAGGTTAATTTGCCCCACTCTCAAATGTTTCGCCTTCTGACAGCTCTCAAAGACTTTCTTTATTGCTTTTTGTAACCATGTCGCAGCACACTTTGTCGCCGTTCCCGTTCCTGCACTCCGGCCCCGATCCTGCTGCCGACACTGTGGCGCTGTACCAAGCCCTCCCCATCGCCCACCACCCTGAGATGTGCTGTTCTAGGGCGTGCTGCGGAACCCCCCCAATTTTGGGGGCTATTATTATAATAAGAATATGGCTCGAACCCGGACTTTCACATGGTACATGGGTGCACTATGATGCAACAATGTGCCTTGCATGTCTGGTCTGCTCGATATTACCCGTTTTGCACTTTTTGCGATTTGGTCTTTTTGTGCCCTAACCAGTTAGAACGGGGTTAGCGCACTAGTTCATGCGGGGGCTATCGCGTGATAACCTAGTTATCGCGCTAGTTATCGCGCGAAAACTAGTTATCGCGCGAGTTGTCGCGGAGGTTAGCGCGCTTCATTTTCTCTTGTTCCATGTTCCCCCTCTTCGCTTTAGCTTTGAAGTACTCTACAATGGCCCTTGCTGCTGCCCACGCGTGGTGCGAGCAAAAGTTCCTTGGGATCCGTCGCCTTGGCGGACCCCAGGGGTTTACGATGGGTGACACCACTGTGAGGCGCCTTGTGGCGAGTCATTTTGAGAAGGGCGTGGACTTTGGACTCATCATCCATAAGTCCCCCCAGAGGTTCGGCACCACGCCCTAGAACGCTGCATCCCACAATTGGAGGAGGTGACCTACCAGTCGGGGGCACTGAGGGTGGATGATTTAGTGGGCTGGGCAACATCTCGCCACCTCCCCCGAGGTAATTCACATTGACCTTCGTAGCCCCTCGTGCAACTCTTATCTTGGGGGGAAGGCCTGGGCCACAAATTTGTGGAGGGAACTCCTCTTCTGACTCCCCTCCTTCAAGTTTTCTGCATTTGACCCCTCAACCCCCCACCATTGACCAACTGCTCAATTCCATGCATACTAACCCGGTGGGGAAGCCCAAGGACGCCCATGTCCAAGTGTACCCCACCACTAACCTTATGTATACCCCCCCCCCCCAATTGTGACATGGTGTGCCTGCAAGATCTTGGTGCATGGGCGCCGCCTGACCATTCTTTTTTCCCCTACACCTGGCACCTTGCAACCCCCCGGTGGTGGGAGGATTTGGGCATCGCCCCTTTCCATCCCACCATCCAACCAAAGGTACACATCTCCGACATCACCCACCCCACCTTTTACAGTAACACTTCTTTGCAATGGTACCGTGGTGCCTCATGCGCCCCCCCTGCATTTCACGTAACCCCCCCCTCCGCACCAAACCCCTTCCAGAACCTCCTCATGGGGTTGTGGGCAACCCCCACCCCGCGCCGGACAGGGGTTGCCCCTCCCAGCAAACATTGTCGCAGCTCGCCTCCTTGCAGTCCCACCCGGATCCTGCTACCTACACCCTGGCGCATTACCAAACCCTCCCCGTCGCCCACCACCAATTGGACGAGGCGACCTACCAGTCGGGGGCACTTGGGGTGGACGATGCAGTGGGCTGGGCAGCATTGCTCGACCCCTCCCCCGAGGTAATTCACATTGACCTGCGCAGCCTAGCAACTTTGTTGACGGGAATGGCTATGTACGCTTCGTGAACCGGCCGTTTGAATGGGAGATTCACGGTACCGTGAATTTCACCATTTTTTGCTGTGTTTTGCGCGTAACTTGTTGCCATTGTGTGCGTTTTTGGTGCTATATTTCGCCCAAAGTGTGATCCAACAAATGTGTGCAAATTAGAGGTCTTAAGTAGCCGAATGGTTCAACATATTCGGTGAGATTTGGTCGAATGTGAAATTCACGCACCCAAATTCACATAGAAAGTCGCGCTAGGTTCACAAATTCGCGAGACAGTGAAATTCGCACCAAATTTTTACGAAATTTGTACCAATTTCGTACAAATTTCACGTGAATTCGACCCAACTTCCACTCTTTCGCTTTCTCAGAGCTCTGTAAGCATTTCTTTGCCACTACTTCTGACCATGTGACTCCTATCTGGGGGCGAAGGCCCTGTCCACAACTTTGTGGTGGGAACTCCGCTCCCAACCCCCTCTCTTAAGTTTTTGCATCCCACCCCTCAACTCGCCACCATTGACCCACTGCTCCAATCCATGCATACTAACCCGGTGGGGAAGCAGGTGATGCTCTGGTGGATGGTGTCGTTGGTGATGCCGATGGTGAGGTTGCTGCAGGTGATGTTACCGTTTACGGTGCTGCTGGTGATGATGATGGTGAGGGTGCTGTAGGTGGTGGTTCTGGGTGTGGGTCCGCGTGTGGGTGGTCTTTGGCTGGTGTTGGGCGTGGGCTGTCGCTATTCCTGGCTGGGTGCCTGGTGGGCGTCGTTGCCGGCCGGTTGGCCCGCCAGTCCTGTCGGTGCATGTGGTGATGCCGACAGTGAGGGTGCCGTAGGTGATGTACTGGGTATTGGGGTCGCTGGTGATGCCGATGGTGAGGATGCTGCAGGTGATGCAACGGGTGTTGTCGTCTCTGGTGATGCCTACGGTGAGGGTGTTGCCGGTGATGCTCCGGGTGATGTTGTTGGTAAGGGTGGTGTAGGTGGTGCACCGGGTGTTGGTGTCGCTGGTGATGTCGACGGTGAGGGTGCCGCAGGTGATACTTTGGTGGATGGCGTCGCTGGCGAGGCTCTGATGGTGAGGGTGTTGCTGGTGATGGTGCTGTGTGTGGGTCCGCGCATGGGTGGTCGTCAGCGGTTGTGGGCGTGGGTCCTCGCCACTCCTGGCGGAGGGCCTGGTGGGCGTTGGTGGTCGGTTGGCTCGCCAGTCCTGGCGGTGTTGGTCGCCTCTGGTGTCGGGGCAGCTCCTCGCCAATCCTGGCGGAGGGTGCTGATGGTGAGGGTCGGGTAGGTGATGGCGTTGTCGATGTCGGTGGCGTCTGCAGTTGCAGGTGTTGCACCGGGCGATATCGAGGGTGAGGGTGCTGTATGTGATGATGCTGCGGGTGGCTGGCGGTGCCGCTGGTGACGCCAACGGTGAGGGTTGTGCCGGTGGTGGTCCGGGTGATGCCCTTGGTGATGGTAGTGTACGTGACGCGCCGGGCGTTGGTGCTGCTGGTGATGCTGATCGTGAGGGTGCTGCCGGTGGTGCTCCGGGCGTTGGCGCCGCTGACGATGCCGATGGTGAGGGTGTTGCAGGTGATGCAATGGTGGATGGTGCCGCTGGTGATGCTGTGACGGTGAGGATGCTGCAGGTGATGCAACGGGTGTTGTCGTCTCTGGTGATGCCTACGGTGAGGGTGTTGCCGGTGATGCTCCGGGTGATGTTGTTGGTAAGGGTGGTGTAGGTGGTGCACCGGGTGTTGGTGTCGCTGGTGATGTCGACGGTGAGGGTGCCGCAGGTGATGCTTTGGTGGATGGCGTCGCTGGCGAGGCTCTGATGGTGAGGGTGTTGCTGGTGATGGTGCTGGGTGTGGGTCCGCGCATGGGTGGTCGTCGGCGGTTCTGGGCGTGGGTCCTCCCCACTCCTGGCGGAGGGCCTGGTGGGCGTTGGTGGTCGGTTGGCTCGCCGGTCCTGGCGGTGTTGGTCGCCTCTGGTGTCGGGGTAGCTCCTCGCCAATCATGGCGGAGGGTGCTCATGGTGAGGGTCGGGTAGGTGATGGCGTTGTCGATGTCGGTGGCGTCTGCAGTTGCAGGTGTTGCACCGGGCGATATCGAGGGTGAGGGTGTTGTATGTGATGATGCTGCGGGTGGCTGGCGGTGCCGCTGGTGACGCCAACGGTGAGGGTTGTGCCAGTGGTGGTCCGGGTGAGGCCCTTGGTGATGGTAGTGTACATGACGCGCCGGGCGTTGGTGCTGCTGGTGATGATGATCGTGAGGGTGCTGCCGGTGGTGCTCCGGGTGTTGGCGCCGCTGACGATGCCGATGGTGAGGGTGTTGCAGGTGATGCAATGGTGGATGGTGCCGCTGGTGATGCTCTGACGGTGAGGATGCTGCAGGTGATGGATGTGGGTCCGCGCATGGGTGGTTGTCGGTGGTTCTGGGCGCGGGCCCTCGACACTCCTGGCGGCGGGTCGAGTGGGCGTTGCTGGTCTGTGGACGCGCTGGTCCTGGCGGTGATGGTCCCCTCTGGTGTTAGGGCAGCTCCTCGCCACTCCTAGTGGAGGGTGCCGCTGGTGTTGCTGATGGTGAGGGTGGTGGATGTGATGGTGTTGTTGATGCCGATGGTGTTGCAGGTGTTGTACCGGGTGATGCCTAGGGTGAGGGCGCCGTGGCTGGTGATGCTGCGGGTGGTTGGCCGTGTCGCTGGTGATGCCGACGGTGAGGGTGCTGTCGGTGATGCTCCCGGTGGTGCCGATGCTGAGGGTGTTGCAGGTGATGCTTTGGTTGATGGTGCTACTGGTGATGCCGATGGTGAGGGTTCTGCAGGTGATGTTACGGTTTACGGTGTTGCTGGTGATGATGATGGTGAGATTGCTGCGGGTGGTGGTTCTGGTGTGGGTCCGCGTGTGGGTGGTGTTTGGCCTGTGTTTGGGCTTGGGCCGTCGCTATTCCTGGTTGGGGGCCTGGTGAACGGCGTTGCTGGCCGGTGGGCCTGCCAGTCCTGTTGTTGCCTCTAGTGATGCCGAAGGTGAGGGTGCCGTAAGTGATGTACTGGGTGTTGGGCTCGCTGGTGATACCGATGGTGAGGGTGCTGCAGGTGATGCAACGGGTGTTGTCGTCTCTGTTGATGCCTACGGTGAGGGTGTTGCCGATGATGCTCCGGGTGATGTCGTTGGTGAGGGTGGTGTAGGTGGCGCACCGGGTGCTGGTGTTGCTGATAATGCCCACGGTGGGGGTGCAGCAGGTGATGCTTTGGTGGATTGTGTAACTGGCGATGCTCTGATGGTGAGGGTGTTGCTGGTGGCAACCACCGAGCCAATGTCCGCATGTCTTACTAGAATTTCCCAACGGCCAATCGCCTATTTTCCATTTTTGGACACCAAGAGGGGGTCATACCCAAACCCCTCAAAGATGGAACCGTCAATGTCAAAACCATTGACGCCGGAAGAGAAACAAAGACGAGTTGAAGAAGATGAAGCTATGAAGGAGAAGGCGAAAGAGATTCACAAACAAAAACAAATGCAAGCCAAGAAGGTATGCCCTCAAGGCTTACAATGGAACATATGTTGATTGTAGACGACTCTAACACCTTTTGAATTGTGTTTTCAAGTTGCAGAATTTGCTGAACTTTGGAAATTGGATTGGCCACGCCGTGCCATTGTCAATGTTGTTGGGCGCCCATCCGCAACCACAAAGAAGCATTGAGAATGGACTAATGGGTTGTACGACATGCTTTCATCTTTTGGTAGCATTGAGGAAGCTCAATCTTTAGGCCTTCGTGATCCTCTTCCCAAAGTGCTGCCAAAGGAGTGGGTTGTTTCCCTCACAACAACGAGTGTTCGACAGTCTTTAGAGAAGCAAGCTAACTGCTGTTTGTGTGATGAGAGCGATTCCCAACCAACTAGCTTGGATGCTGGGATAGATCGGGCCTCGGGTTCACTTTTTGATTCCGGGTTGGATGATTCTCTTACAAATTCTTTGGGTGAAGTTGTTCCAAGGACGCCCACGTCCAGGTGTACCCCGCCACTAACCTTGTGTATACCCCCCCCCCCCCATGGCGACATGGTGTGCTTGCACGATCTTGCTGCGGGGGCACCACGTGACCATTCTTTTTTCCCCTCCACCTGGCACCTTGCAAGCCCCCGGTGGTGGGAGAATTAGGCCATCGCCCCTTTCAGTCCCACCGTCCAACCAAACTGTGGCATTAACCTCAGCTATGTTATCGGTCCGGATCAACACCATGTTATTTGCTTATTCCCGATGTTCAGCCCCACACCCGATGATGGTTGTGCTGGGGGAGTTTTATTGTTGCATCACACACGGGCCTCCTGGACCCTTGGGTGGTGGCCCCATTAGCCCCATTGGACATCGGGGATGGGTGGTTGGGGAATGCACTTGTTGTGCATCGAGGAGGTATTTGCCCTTCCAGCAACCCCAATCCGCCCCGTGTTTTTGGTTTCATTTCGGTTGGTACCTCATGGTTCAACTACAACAACACTTGCCCCGTTGTTGTTCCCCCTTGGGCCAACAAAGCGGCCGCATCCCCCCATGGGTCTCAAGGCCCTCATGCCACTTGTTGTGCAATTGGTTGTGAGGTGTTCCTAGATGTGAGTGATGATACAACAGTTTTTTGTGTTACATGTGGTAATGTGCCATTGAGTGCCGGCCACAGCATGGAGGGGCAGTGTGGTGCCTGTCAGAAGGGCGCTTGGAATAAGGGTGAGACAATGACGAAACACAGTGGTGTTGCGTGGGGTCAATGTCGGGCCCGATTGCAGCTCTTTATGCCCGTGGATGGGGCTACTTTTTTTGAGATTTATGAAAATTTGAGCCCCTGCCCCCTTTGTGTTGATGTTGAGGGTCATCCTTCATATGAGGAGTGCCCATTGCGGCAAATGCATGCTAACCCTTTGCCTTCTTTGGGCTCTGATGGGACTTTCCTTGCTTGTCCCCCCGGTTCATTGGTGGTTTCGCGGGGTTTGATTGGCGGTGTTGCTTTGGCTTCCACCAATGCCACAATTGGCGGGGCTTTGCACTGGTTTGCTCTTGGGCACAAGCACCACCTCATGGATGTTGCACTGGCAGAGAGCTACGGTTGGGTGATGTGATGGCCATTCAAAGCCATCTCAAGAAAGAAGAGGTTGAAGCCAAAGCCCAAGCCAAGGTCAAGGAACGGCAAGGAGAAGGCCGTTGAAGAAGTTGAGGAAGTGGAGGAGAAACAAGAGGAGATGAATGAGTTGTGGTGCATCTGCAATCGGGTATTTCTTGTGGGCTGTTGGCATGGGTGGAAGTGTGTTGTTGTTATTCATTAATTGTCATTCATTGAAAACGGCTGGGTCACCAGTGAGTTTTTTTTTGTTTGCCTGTCGCCAACGCCTCTCTGTATGGTTGCGGTAGATTGCCACACACACGTGTGGGTGTATGGAATCGGCTTTGTGGTTTTTTGACCCCCTCCCCCCCTATTTCAGGGTGCCATACTCATTTTTTCATATCCCATGGGCACACGGAACGACTAGGTACATGTGATAAAATGGGTGTTTTGGGGGGTATTCTTGGTATGCCAGGTTATACTCACCAGACAGCAACTTTCTCTCGCGGGTTCCACAAGCCGATTACGTCTTGTTGGCAACAGTGCGCTCTGATAGCAGCTGGATATCGCGCTCCTTCAGCAGCTCATCGGCCGGTTGCCTCTCGCGACGCGCACAAGCTCCGCCGTTTGCCCGGCCGGTGTGACACCCTGCGCACCTCCCATCCCGGCGCCTTGGGTGGGCGGCCACGCTAGGTCCTCTTCCGAGGTACTATGGAGGATTTTTTTCCAGCAGAGGATTCCGACGCCACATCCTCACCGTGGGCGAGTTTCCGTGCCTCAGCCTCCACCTTGCGCGACATGTCGCTCCGCGCATCCTTCTCCCACCTCAGCCAAAAGGCTTCCACCCTGGCATTGAGTGCCGCCATTTGCTCCGGACCACAAACTTCACGTGTCCCTAGCAGGACACCTCCGATTTCACTGAGTGGCACCCCACAAACTTTGTGTAGCTGGCCCGGTTCGTCCTGGGTGCATATGAGAGCCCACGTGTGCGAGCTGGGTGGCGGCATGTACAGTAAGGGAACTGGGAACACTTTCTCCTCTTGCCCCCTGGGGTGTTTCACCTAAAACGGGCAAGACAACATCACCGCCGGACCTGCGGCCTCCCGTCCAGAGCCACCACCGGTCTTGGCTCCCCAGGGCCGGACCGAAATGCCCCGGAAGATCTTCAAGGGGAGGATCCCCGCACGATCCTCCAAAAACACCATTCTTGCCTCCACATTGGCAACCTTGCCATACCTATGGACGAACCGGACGTCAAAATCACCGACTTCCGGAAACGTCACCACACCGGCGGCTTCATCACCAACGCCACTAGCTCCGGGTAGGGCCCCGGCACCGGCTCCGCCTCCAAAAACAGAAATGCTGTCGGCGGGTCCGGGATCGACCAACGCGAAGGGCAAAAAGTTCACGAGAAGCTAAAAGATATGAGAGCAATGCCGGGTTGGGAGTAGGTGAACAAGCAAATACGTGAATTTACGCACGTAAATGCCCTATTTTGCGTCACAGGTAGAAATTAGGCAACGACGTAAATACACCAATTTGCGTGCGTGAATGACCTATTTTGCATTCTTGCCATGCGTATAGCCGATGCGTAAATGATGCCTTTTACGCGCGCAAAAAGGGGGTAATTACACACCTTCTCGGGACATGGACATTTGTATTCCTTCTTCTTGTTGTCGTACTTCACCTTGCCGTCCCACTCGCCTTGCATGCTTGGCAGGGAGGCGGTATAGTGCATCGCCATTGAAGCCCAATGCATCGCACTGTCGCCGGTGGCGTGCGTGAGGACGGCGCAGCTGGGACCAAAACCCAAAGTAGATGCAGCCGGGGGAGACGGGGACCCGCACCATCTTGTCTGCCATGGGAGGGAGGATCCACCACCGATGATACGAGGGCATCGAGCACTGCTCGGCAACTCTTCCTCTGGCCCAAGTCCCTCCATCCTCAACGGGCACACGTTAATGGCAACGTTCCCAACCCCAGTCCCAATGACCCACACGTCACCCGTGTAGGGGACCATCTCCTCCATCCCCAGGGGCGTTTTCAGGGGCGCCGACCAACTCAACCTTGGGGCAGGTGGTGCAGGGGGTTGCAAATCACTGCCCCAAGAGGTTGCCGGGGGGTCCTCCTCCGCCTTTCCCACCTCAGGGTCCTACGGCTCACATCAAGTCACGGATATTCTCCGGTTCCACCACATTCGGGGGGGTGCGGAATTGTTCCGGCATAAAGGGGGAAAAAATCGCCCTCCCGTCCTGGGGTAGTTTGCCGGCGCCCACCACCTTGGTTGTGGCCGTGAAGGAGAATGTCCTCCCAATTCTCCTCTCCCTCCAACTGCAGGGCACAAAAGTCATCCACCATGTCCGCTCGCAGAATGTACTCCAACAAATGGTAGTGTGTGGCCTCATACTCCTCGGCGGACCTAGAGGGCGGATCCGGCAACGGATGCTGCGACACAGGGTATTTCACTTCGAAGTCTGGCGACGAACAACCCATGCCAAGCGCGAGAAATGCGTCCTGTCTTACTAAAATTGTGGGCTGCGTCAAATCAAGGATGGCCCGTCCTTTCAAGGTCTCGCGCCGACCCACGGATTGAATCGCTCCGTAGGCCGACCAATCCGAAAACCTACCACTGGTTGAGCCCTGCCCCAATGGGGGTAATCCTGCAACTTAGCGCAGAGACGTTAACGGCATTGTTTGCCATGATGCAACGTGCTCAAGGCCCCCAACGGCAATATGTGTCGGTGTACCATGTGCCTTATGCGGATCGGGAAAAGGAGGCCGGTCACCGACGGATGTGGTCAGAACCCGTCAAGGTGGAAAATTGGGAAGAGCACCTCGATACGGACACACACATGTTCTTTCGGGAGTGCGAGATGACAACGCTAAACATTTCAGGACCGAGTCTTAACATTGTGGGGTAGAGGAGGCCAAGGCCCCGCACGCCCCGTGCTCCGAAAACGTTATTCCAGGAACGTGCTGAGCGGAGGTGCTGCATAAATCTAGTAATGGTCTTTTTGAGCATGCCTATGCCAACAGTTTGGCCCACATATATTCCATTGTCTACAGAGGGGACGGATCTGTCCGGAAGCGCTCTGCGCGACACAATACGTGCTGCGCGTGTTGCTTCATTACATGCAGCACGCGCAGCACGTGGGCAACGCAAAAAACACACGCATAACGCGCAAAACGCGCAGCACGGAGTTCGAGAGGCAACCTTAGAAGCAGACTTCCGGCACGCGAAAAACGCGTAGCACGCGGAGCACGTCACTATTGCACACGTGCGCACTTTTGGGGGGGCGCATCCTCACACTTTGGGTATCCAGCCTACGCGGTTGTCCCCCAGGGCTCGCATTGGTCACATGGGTAGGGATGGCAAAGGCTTGGCGGCCATGAAGTCCACGATTCCACCACGTCCGCCCTCCACCACCTTCTCCTTCCTAAGCTTCGTCCTTCTCCATGTCCTCGTCTTCTTCCCCGTCACTCTCCTCCTCCTCCTCCCCATGCTCCTCCTCATCCTCCTCCCCCTCCTCCTCACTCTCCTCCTCCGTGTCATCCTCACTCTCCTCCCTCTCGCTTCCATCCTCCTCAATCTCTTCGCTCTCCTCCTCCGCATCCGCGTCTACCACCCCGGTCACCCCATGTGACACGGCAAAGCACCCCACATGGTACCACTTGCCGCACCGACAAGAAGCGTAGTGGGTCTTGCCCCAGTTGCAATGGGTGCACCTCCGGCGGCCCGGCATCCGCACCGGCACGTGGATGGGCTTGGCCACGGCCATTTTACAAAAGCGGCACCGAATATAGTCCCACTGCCAATCAAACATGGTACCCGTTTGGGCCCCCCCGAGGGACCAGCAAGTTGCGTATGCGTTGACCACGGCGTACCGGAGGACAAACGCACCCACTGCATGTGACCAGGTCATCTGACGTCCCATCTTGCGCATCTGGAGGGCCATCTGGTTGATGCCACCAACCCCACGTGATAACTGTCGGTATTAGTTGGCGACCACCAAATTCACCTCATTCCTGCTGCGGCGATGCACGGGTCTGGCTTGTGGGAAATGGATGTTCGTGAGCATTGGCACTACGCCCACCTTTGGGTTCTTGAAGACCACCATGGCGTACCTCGCGTCGTCCATAGTGCACGTGGCGTTTTGCCCCTCTGCTAGCAATTGTCCTGCCCTGTCCACCCCGTACGTGGAGCGCTTGGTCATCATCCGGAAGGCGTGCCTCTCCGCAGCGAGGTCACGCGCTAGTTCGTGCGATCCAAAAAATGAATCCGCACAGAGGATGGTCGCAGAAGGGAGGAGACCTGCCCACATGGTCATGATCTGATGGCCATTGAAGTTGCCTGCACTGTTGCCAAACCGCCGTAGGTGCCCGCGTCTGCCCGTGTACAGGTACATGTCAACCACGTACCCACTAGTGGCATCGGCAAGGCAATAGTGCTTGATGCCGGTTGAGTGGGGCTTGCGGGCAATGAACATCCCTGGTGGGCCGGCACGTATGCCTTTGTGCGGCACCACGGAGTCATCCCCAAATGCCGCGCCACCCAACCGCCAAGCACCAGCCCACCGCCCGGTACACTCCTGCAGTAGCTCAACAACGTCGGGACGGATGTTCCGGCGCAAGACGTAGTACTCCTCGCGGCTTAGCAATTGTGCGATGAAGGGTTGTATAGTAACCCGTCCCGTTCCCAGATGCCATCTACTTGCATGGGTCGTACCATACCTAGTAGGAGGATGAAGGCGTTGTACCTACGGAAATGGGTGCCACCGCTAGATTCCATTGGGGCAAATGCTACAATCAATTGAGCCAACCGCTAGAATCAAGTGGGACACACCTTGGTACTAGGGGGATCAAGTGGGAGAGGTTCACCTTTCGGAGGGATGCCCGCTGCAATTCCTGGATTGGAGCCAACATGTGGTCCCAAACCTCATCCTCGGTGTACCCGACTAGTTCAGTTTGGCCTGGCCGGAGTCCATGCATGATATTTGCTGCACAATCCTCAGGGGGAGTGCACCCGCACAAAGATTCGTGGGAAATGGCATTTTCGAAGAGCGGTGTGTCTGCATAACACGGAACACGTACATCCAAACTCCACAGGCGGTATCGAAGGCAAAGCCAAGAACGCGCAACACGCGCAGAACGCGCCACACGCAGTCCAGGAGCAGAGTCAGAGGCAACGCGCAGCACACGTAGCACAGGGCACTGTGTGTGTGCTTTTTTTTGGGGGGGGGTGGAGCCTTAAGTCCCCTACCACAAAGCAATCTGCAGCAGAGGGGGGGGGTTTCAACCTTGATTCCCCGACCACAGAGCAATTGGCAACACGTGTGGTATCTTATTTTGCGGGACACCACCAGTTCGCTTGTGCTGGGCGCAGACCGTGCACTACATGTCCGATCGCCATAATACTCCATTATTGTACTTAGAAAAGAGTTGAGGACGAAGACATAGACTGATCACAACAAAGCAAAATGCGAACAAATCAGTGAAGCACATTGAGATTTGAGACAACAGTGACATGCAATAAGCTACAGCAACGGCAAACTGCAAGTACACTGGATATGGCTTTGTCTGTACCCCAACCTTTCGTGCAATGGCAACCTCAGCTCATAATTTGACTGGGACTGACTCCCACCCAACCTCCCTCCGTCAGTCCGTTGCATGTCCAGTGCAGCGGGCAAGGCAGGGTAACATGCATCCGTGTGGCTAGACCACAGCACAGTCCAGTGCCGGCCCAGCTGGACCCAAAATGTCCACATTGAGACCGTGGTGTGGTCCCCAAGGTGTAGTGTCCTAATTGCAGATTTTAGTGTTTGCTTCCACCAGGCGTCAGGGTAGTCTAGGGCTCCAACACCCATAAAGATGGACAGAAAATTTTGTAACACATCCGGCAGGGACGTTGCATGCCACACAAATTGATGCGCCAGAGAAGGCAGGTATGCTGACATGACCATGTGTGCGTTGACTGCAGCTTTTGGCAGCCACTTTGACCACTCAACTTGTTCTGGGCCTCTTGCCAGCAAGTCCCATGTTACCCCTTTCCAAAGCGGGCCAATGCCACGATGCGGGCCGCACAGGATGTGGGAGCAACATCATGCGACCACTGGGCCTTCATGCTCCCATCTCAGGGGTATACGGTACAAGCAGTTTAGAAACACCTCCAGGAGACGCCGCACTGATAGAACATAACTGTCACGGACGTCAACACACAAAATGTACGCATTGTCTTCTAGTCTGGCCAAGAGCACATAAAGGAAAAGCGCAACAGCCGGGGATCGGGGCTGAACAATGTCGGGCAGGACGGCCTGCACCGCATCAAGAGGTCATTAAGAATGTGGTAATGGAGTGCCTGGCACACCGCACAGCATGCCTCGCTATTGTGTGTAGCCGTCGCCCTATCGCCCCGTCTCACAGGGACATTCGGAGCAGGGGGATTTCAACGCCAGGGAACCACAGCCAAGCCACCACCCACTGCAAGGGCTTCCACCAACTCTCAAGCCCATTCGAGAGTACAGCACTGACTGGTGCACCAACGCCCTTAGTCAAAGCAGCTGAACCGGCCTGCAGGTTGACCTTCAACAAATATCGCAAGGTTTCACCGTTCTGCAATTTTTGCAGCCGCTCTCTCACCGAGAAAACATCCTCGAGATAGCCGGCAACCCCTTAATCTCGTTGACCGAGAGCGCACAATCCAACACCAGGATACCAGTTTCCGCCACATTTTCCACAGCCACCACCTTCACATACTCATCAACAACCTCCTTCGTGGGCACGTGGGTAGTGCGGGCAACAGGGGCGGGCTTAGAGGGATGCAACTGCCCGGGGGCTTGGACAGCGGCCTTGGCTTTGGACTTCTTGCCAGGTATGTCCCATGAAAGACAAGCCCCTAAGAGTCGAGAGGCAATTACATGGATTTTGTGTGCGCAAAAGGCGTAATTTGCGTCCGCAACGACATTCACTTGACAAGTAAATACACCCTTTTACGTGCGTAAATGACCCGTTTTGCTTCCGAGCTAAACTTATAGTAACCACGTAAACACACCCTTTTACGTGCGCAAAACGCCAGTAAAGGACAATAATTGCATGTACATGCGAGTGGTGTGGTGTGGGGTATGTAAAAGTGGCAAAACACATGCGTTTTCATGGGATGCAGCGTGCTAGGGCGTGGTGCGGAACCGCTAGTTAGAGCACAATTTCCGGAACACCCACCTAGCCTCAATTTTGGGGCAAACCACCAAACAAAATGGATTCGGCACCCTCAGAAACCACCCATCCCCTTTCTTTCCCCACACAACCCTCATCGTACGGGTGATTGTTTTTTGGGGCGGAGGTCAAAGAGTTGGAGCAGAGTTAGAACAGAGTTAGGGCACAATTAAAGCACCTTGCTCTAACTAGTAAGAGGACTACGTATCGCGCGATAGCTCAGTCATCGCGCAGTTATCGCGGGTAGTTACCGCGCACCCCTCCTCCATCCCTCACTTGGACAAACAACACAAAACACTTGGCACAAAGGATTTATGGTCTTTCTTCAGACAAACTCGTCAATGCCTGAGGCCTTGGCTGCCTCTAGTCCCAAAAGCCCTTGCTCCAGGGCGTTCATGGACATGCAATGGTGCATGTGGCGGAGGGACATACTTGGCCTCACCAAAGACCAACCCTTGAAACAATTTTTGAGCCTCCTCTTGTCAGACCCATGCCGATACTCCGTTGGGATGGAGGAAAAGTGAAAAATGTCCCTCCATTCGTCGGCAAAAAGAGTGGAATGTGCCAAGCACCAATGGATCCACCGGGTGGGGAACCAACCTGAGTCTCCCCAAGCTTTTGAAAATTTTGTGGTCAACGCACGGTGGCGTTCCACTTGGGTTAGAGTGTGCATCTCCCTCACCCTCCAAAGCTCATACAAACCCTCAATGCATTTTACCATGACATGCACAACAACCCATAATGGAGGTCCACCGGGGCTCCTCACTGTGGGGACATGATCCTTGAGGGGATCCACAAATTGCCTTTGGAAGCGGGGGAAGGTTAGGAAAACTTTGGTGCTTGTAAGATCAAAATCTTTTTCCTTGGCCCTTGAGGCCGGGGGGAGACGCTCCCTCAGAGCAATGCCTCAGGTCTGATTCCTTCAGGGCTTGTTTGAAGGCTTGCAAAGCTGCAAGAGCTTGGGCCTTACCAGGGGTACGGGGCGGGAGGGGCTAAATGGTGGTCTCTGTGCGCTTTGCAAGGCCATTTAGAATGCAGCATGATACATGTTGGTAGTCCCCCGGCCGCCTATCAGGGGTCACGCATCTAAAAAATGCCCCCCATCTTGAGGTGGACTCCACCCCCATTTGCTCAACAATGCCATTGGGGTAACACTTAGACCCCCCCCCCATTGCTTGCATCCCCTTCCCATCCCCTGTCAAAATAACAATGCAAGTCAAAAATTGGTTTGAAAAGAGGACAACGTCCTCCTCCACATCCCTCACCTCTTGGTTGAGGTTAGCGGAGATATCCAGGCTTCTCAAAGAAGCCTGTTCATCCCCGCCGTCCATGCAAAACCATGAGGCCCATAGCTTCACCTTCGAAGCATGCTTTGCCCCCCCCCCCCCATACATTGACCCATACATCCGCACGGGTAGAGGATGCCTTCCACAAGAAAGTCGCATCAACTGAAATGACAACAATGGCAACGCCACTAGGGGGGGGTTTCCCAATAACTCGGGCCACAGATATCGCATTATGCACAATTGACTGCAAAGGCACATGGGCAGCTGCCCTATTGCGGCCTGTGGTAAACCTTACAATGGTCGCTTGGGGAAAGTAGGGCATGATCCGTTGCCGAATAGTCCTTAGGTCCCGTTGGGTACAACGGCGGGGCATTCGCAAAAGGGCCCGTTGGGAAAGATGCCTGCTGCATGCCATGCGTAGCATGCTCAGGGCCTCATGTTCCTGAGCTATGATTGCAAGATGGCCACCAAGTGGGCCAGAGAGGGTGCTGCACGCCCCACCACTTAAACAAGCTTCTCCTTTGGTGTTGTTGCCACACACAATGTTGGGGTCCCGCAATAGAACTGGAACCAGCCTCTAACCAGCCTTCAACCGCCGCCGCCGGGCCCTTGGACATTGCAAATCGGTGTACCGCCGCAGGTTAGCTGCATTCAAAGCCCTCAGGGCCACATTAACAACAATATCCATGAAGAATAAGAGGTCTTTGGCGGGACATGAGGGAGGGGTTTGCCAAAAAAACACACGCGATAACCCACACGATAACCCCGCGAAAACCAGATTATCGCGCGATAACCCCCGCGATAAGCGACGTGATAACCCAGTTAGAGCGCGATAACCGAGTGCGATAACTAGTTAGAGCAGGCAGTTAGAGCGCGATAACTACTGCGATAACTAGGTAGAGCAGAGGTTAGTGCGCACTATCTGAAGGGGTTAGAGCACATTGGGCACCCTAAGACCCAGGTCCACAAGCTGTTGTCGCGAAGTAGGCCTGCAATGCAGCAACCCGCCTGCATTGTAAAAAATCACGCTCCATCGCTCACCCTCCCATGGCAAGGGAGCGTGTAGTGCCCGGGAGTTGAACAACAGCGGGGCTTGGGGCGTGGCCTTGCATGCCCCACCCCCCACCTCCCTACCCTTGCACACACGGGTGTGCCGCTTTTTGTGCCTCAAGGAGGAATTTAGCATGCCACCACTCTCCGACCAAAATTCTCGCCCCATGAAAGACCCCACACACGCAATCGGCGCCATGGGCGCCCGATCATGCAAATGTGCGTGAAGGCCCATGGTGTCCGTCCCTTGGGGGCGAACAACTTGGATGCTACACCATGTGAACCATGGTGGAGCATTCCAAGTGCAATACTCATTCAGCCCCACAACCAGCGGGGTGAGGGGAGACCACAAGGTAGCAGCAGCTATGTGGGTCGCCCTGAAACTAGAGGGGTTGAGGTTTCCGCTTCCCACTAGGCCGAAGTGGAACATGTCCACTTGGGCCCCACATCGCTCCTCCCCACGAAAAATGCCCTTAGGCAACCCCTTGAGCAAATACACTAGTCATTGACTTCCACTCCTGCTCCCGCTACCCTGACTCTGCACCCGTGGTGGACCCAGCCCCTGCTGGGCGGTGAAGGTGGCAGGCAGTGAGGGTGGAGGTGAGGCTGCGCACCTACGCCTCAGCCACCCCTAGGCGCTACTGGAGGTCATCCCCCCTCCTCCGCAGCGCCTCCACCTCCATCCTCACCTGGCGGCCTTCTGCCTCCCCTCCTCGGCCTCCTTCAGGGCCCCCCTCACCGTCTCCAGCTCCTCCCCCCTCTTGGTGGCCAAGTTGAGGGCCTACTCTAGGGCACGCTGAGTGTTGCCCTGGACGTTCTCGGCCTTCGACAAGGCCGACTTGTGGTCGGCCGCCTAATCGTTGGGCAGGGCGGCCTCCAACCCCGTGGCGGCCGCTTGCTCGACCAAAGTCTGGTAAGTGTCCGTCGCGTGACACCACATCAAGGGCCTTTGGGAGGGGGGGGCGCCACCTTGGCCACCTTCGACGGCTTGGGGGGGGGGGGGGTTGGGGGCCTTACCCTCAAGGGTGGGGGTGGGGGCATCCGGCTCAACGACCACCACCTCGGCCCCCCGCTTCGTATGCTTGGTGAGCCTTCCACCCTTGGGCGCATACGACTGGACCCATGTGGCGGTTGCATCACACACAGATTGGGCGGCCTCGTACCCCCCAACCTGGTGGATGCCGCCCGCCCTGTGCAGCTTCTGCCACACTTCCCTCCCAGTGTACTCCACCGATGCTTTTGCGTCACAGGTAGAAATTAGGCAACGACACAAATACATTAATTTGCGTGCTTAAATGACCTATTTTGCGTTCTTGCCATGTGTATAGCCGATGCGTAAATGATGCCTTTTACGCGCGCAAAAACGAGGTAATTACACACCTTCTCAGTACATGGACATTTGTATTCCTTCTTCTTGTTGTCATACCTCACCTTGCCGTCCGACTCGGCTTGCATGCTTGGCAGGGAGGCGGTATAGTGCATCGCCATTGAAGCCACCACTCTCCACCCAGAAATCACCCCCCGTGAAGAACCGCACACACACAATCAGCGCCATGGGCGCCCCATCACGCAAATGGGCGTGAAGGCCCATGGTGTCCGTCCCTTGGGGGCGAACAACTTGGATGCTACACCATGTGAACCATGGTGGAGCATTCCAAGTGCAATACTCATTCAGCCCCACAACCAAGGGGGTGAGAGGAGGCCTCAACGTAGCGGCAGCCATGTGGGTCGCCCTAAAATTAGAGGGGTTGGGGTTTCCGCTTCCCACTAGGCCGAAGTGGCACATCTCCACTTGGGCCCCACATCGCTCCTCCCCACGAAAAATGCCCTTAGGCAACCCCTTGAGCAAATCCACTAGTCATTGACTCCCACTCCTGCTCCCGCTACCCTGACTGTGCACCCCTGGTCGACCCAGCCCCTGCTGGGCGGTGAAGGTGGCACTGAGGGTGGAGGTGAGGCTGCGCACCTGCGCCTCAGCCACCCTCAGGCGCTGCTGGAGGTCATGCCCCCTCCTCTGCGGCGCCTCCACCTCCACCCTCAGCTGGGCCGCCTCCACCTCGGCCTTCTGCCTCCCCTTCTCGGCCTCCTTCACGGCCCCCCTCACCGTCTCCAGCTCCTCCCCGCTCTGGGTGGCCAGGTTGAGGGCCTGGTCCGGGGCACGCTGAGTGTTGCCCTAGACCTTCTGGGGCTTTGACAAGGCCGAATCGTGGTCGGCCGCCTAACCCTTGGCCAGGGCGGCCTCCAACCCCGTGGCGGCCGCTTGTTCGACCAAAGTCTGGCAAGCGTCCGTCACGTGGGTGGCCGCACTGACCGCCAAGGCCCCCACATCAAGGGCTTGGGGGGGGGGGGGGGCTTGGCCGCCACGTTGGCCACGTTCGACGGCTTGGGGGAGGGGGGTGGGGGCCTTGCCCTTAGGGGTGGGGGGGTGGGGGAGCAACCGGCTCAACGACCACCACCTTAGCCCCCCCGCTTCGTATGCTTGGTGGGCCTTCCCCCCTTGGGCGCATACGACTAGACCCATGTGGCGGTTGCATCACACACAGATTGGGGGGCCTCGTACCCCCCAACCTGGTGGATGTCCCCCGCCCTGTGCAGCTTCTGCCACACTTCCCTCCCAGTGTACTACACCGATGCTTTTGCGTCACAGGTAGAAATTAGGCAACGACATAAATACATTAATTTGCGTGCTTAAATGACCTATTTTGCGTTCTTGCCATGTGTATAGCCGATGCGTAAATGATGCCTTTTACGCGCGCAAAAACGGGGTAATTACACACCTTCTCGGTACATGAACATTTGTATTCCTTCTTCTTGTTGTCGTACCTCACCTTGCCGTCCGACTCGGCTTGCATGCTTGGCAGGGAGGCGGTATAGTGCATCGCCATTGAAGCCACCACTCTCCACCCAGAAATCACCCCCCGTGAAGAACCGCACACACACAATCAGCGCCATGGGCGCCCCATCACGCGAATGGGCGTGAAGGCCCATGGTGTCCGTCCCTTGGGGGCGAACAACTTGGATGCTACACCATGTGAACCATGGTGGAGCATTCCAAGTGCAATACTCATTCAGCCCCACAACGAAGGGGGTGAGGGGAGGCCTCAACGTAGCAGCAGCCATGTGGGTCGCCCTAAAATTAGAGGGGTTTGGGTTTCCGCTTCCCACTAGGCCGAAGTGGCACATGTTCACTTGGGCCCCACATCGCTCCTCTCCACGAAAAATGCCCTTAGGCAACCCCTTGAGCAAATCCACTAGTCATTGACTCCCACTCCTGCTCCCGCTACCCTCACTCTGCACCCGTGGTGGACCCAGCCTCTGCTGGGCGGTGAAGGTGGCACTGAGGGTGAAGCTGAGGCTACGCAACTGCGCCTCAGCCACCCCCAGGCGCTGCTAGAGGTCATGCCCCCTCCTCCGCAGCGCCTCCACCTCCACCCTCAGCTGGGCCGCCTCCACCCCGGCCTTCTGCCTCCCCTCCTCGGCCTCCTTCAGGGCCCCTCTCACCGTCTCCAGCTCCTCCCCGCTCTGGATGGCCAAGTTGAGGGCCTGGTCCAGGGCACGCTGAATGTTGCCCTGGACGTTCTCGGCCATCCACAAGGCCGACTTGTGGTCGGCCGCCTAACCCTTGGCCAGGGCGGCCTCCACCCCCGTGGCGGCCGCTTGCTCGACCAAAGTCTAGCAAGCGTCCGTCACGTGGGTGGCCACACTGGCCGCCAAGGCCCCAACATCAAGGGCCTGGGGGGGGGGGGGGGCACCTTGGCCACCTTCGACGGCTTGGGGGGGGGGGTTGGGGGGGCCTTACCCTTAGGGTGGGGGGGGCATCCGGCTCACCGACCACCACCGCAGCCCCTCGCTTCGTATGGTTGGTGGGCCTTCCCCCCTTGGGCGCATACGACTACACCCATGCGGCAGTTGCATCACACACAGACTGGGGGGCGTCGTAGCCCCCAACCTGGTGGATGCCCCCTGCCCTGTGCAGCTTCTGCCACACTTCCCTCCCAGTGTACTCCACCGATGCTTCATCAATGAAGCACACCCTCAATAAAAAATAATTGTTCCATTTGGGGGCGGGGTCACTCATCCCAAAATAACAGAAAAAAGCCGCAACCGGCATGCGGCCATTTGGCCGCTTCCCCCCCAACCCATACATAGGAGGGGAGGGTGAGGTTGGTCTTCCTCTCCACCCCCCCTCTGCTTTTCCGTGATGGTGACCCGCCGGTACCATCCGGTCCCCCCCATCCGGTAGGCCTCGTCCGCAAGCTCCCCCCACCACCGGGCTGCCCCCTCCGGCAGCCGCTTCTCCCTCTCGAGCTCCGCACGGGCCGCCACCGGCTTGGCGTCCCGTGCCCCTGCTACTTTTGCTGCTCCTTCTGCTGCTGATGTTGCTCCCTCGGCTACCTCCTTGACGAAGAGACGCGGCAGCTGCAGGATTGTGGCCTGGGAAGAACAGAAGAAACAAAAAAAGACATGCGATAACTACCGCGATAACTCGCGCAAAAACCTAGTTAGAGCGCGATAACTCACGTGACAACCCCCGCGATAACCCCCGCGATAACTAGTTAGAACGCAACAACCCAGCGCGATAACTAGTTAGAGCACCCAGTTACAGCGCGATAACTGCCGCGATAACTAGTTAGAACGCGATAACCCAGCGCGATAACTAGGCAGAGCACCCAGTTACAGCGCGATAACTGCCGCGATAACTAGTTACAGCAAAGGTAGGGCAGGGTGTAGTGCGCACTATTCACACCTAGTGACATGGGCACATGCCCTTGCGTGCCTCCTTCTTAAGGTCGTCCGGCACCAAATTCATCCTCCGCAACCAGACGAAGTCCGTGAGGGTTGCATACTCCACAACTTGCCTCCACTGCACCACCTGGGCCACGCCCTTGAGCTCATGGGCGGCACGAGGCCGTGGTCGTACAGTCCGAGAGCGCGGCTTGGGACGTGGCGGTCACGTCGTCTCGGCTTTTGTGGGCAGTGGCCCCGCAGCCCTAGCCGGCCCGTGAGCGCGCCGCCCTGACGTCCGGCTACCTGCGGGCTGTGGCAGAATGGGTGGTGCTCCAGCCGCCCGCCCGGTGGTTGCGCCTGATGAGGGCGGGAGCGCGAGTGGCTGGTGGGCTTGCCCCGCCCCTTCGCGGACGCGGGCACCCTGCTGCGCTATGTCATGGGTGAATCCACGTGCTCGCTGGCAGGGCCTCGCCCGATGCTAGTGGGCCGCGCCATCCCCCTGTCTGTGCTCGACCTCGCGGGCCGCGGGGCCTGTCTGGACGTGGTCCTCAACGTTGGCGCCCTGCCATCCCTACAGGGAGCCGTCCCGGAGGTGGTCCTGGCCCCGCCAGCGACCAGCCGGGCGCTGTTCCCGGGCTGCACCATCCAGCCGCTCGGCGAGGGGGCCCTGCTGGCGTTCCCGGCGGGTGCCGCGCCGCCTGGCCTCCTCACGGCCTTGGGAGCCTTCTTCCCCATGGAGATACCACCCCGCGCAGGACTAGCCGGAGGCGCTCGACAATCCCGAGCAATGGGCGGGCGAGCTCGACCTGGGCCTAGAACTCGATGCGGACAAGGACGACGAGTACCTCCTCAGCTGATCGCCGCCCCCCCCCCACTCCCACCCTCCTGCCCCAGCCCCCCCGCCCCCCTGGGGGCCCAGACCGGGCACCGCGGGGGCCCGTCAGCTTAGCCCGCGGCCGGGCTCCCCTCCCGCCCAGGGCTGGGATCTCAGGTGCAGCGACAGCCCCAAAGCGCCGCCGGGACCAGCGGTGCAACACAGTTCCGGCGGGCCATGACCTCGCCCCCCCGGGTGGCGACGCACCGGCCCCAGCACAGCCCTCCCCTCCCTGACCGGCGGGCCCTCTGGGCTGCCTGAAAAGCACGCGGCTGGCCCACTGTGAGCGGGCACTGGGGTGCGCAGTCCGCCTCCTTCGCAGGCGGACGGCGGCGCCCGCGCACGGCGACAACGACAGCATGCGATTCGCAGCGAATGAACCGAATAATGCCCGCTGTGCTGCTTGCCTTTGCCTCTACCGGTGCCGCTCAGGATCATCGACATGGGGGGCGGCGGCCTGCGCCGGCAGTTGGTAGGCAGGAAGAGGGCGGGAGTGCAGATGGAGGACGCGGGGAACGGGACCGCCGCGCCTCGGGCGCGGCCCGGCCGCGGGGCATGAGGCCACGAGCCCCCCCCTCGCCTCCCAAGGGAGGCCCGGCTGGGCGCCCCCCCCCCCCCCCAGCCAGGGCACAGGCGGGGCGAGGGGGGGGGGGGGCGCTAGACCGGCAGTGCCAGCCGTAGGGCAACGGGGCCCGCGACGCGCACGGGACGGGGCAGGGCCGGACGCGACAGGCGGCAGCGCGCCCCGTATGTTCGCCGGGGAAGGGGGGCGGAGCGCCGCGACCGGACCCCCCGACACGCGAGGACGCCCCCCCCCCTGACAGCGAGCCCGGCCCAGCGCGGCCTAGCATGGGGCCCAGGGGCACGGCCACCCCAGAGGGATGTTCGGGCACCCGGGCGTGCCTGCAGAGTACCCCCCCCCCCCGGTGTGGTGCGGCGCAAGCCCTCCTACTCTGCTCAGCGCAGTGGCCACGCAGAATGCCCCGCCGCACCGTCGCGTACCCCCGGTACCGCGCCCTCCCGCTGCCGTCCCCGTACCGGATGAACTAGCGCGTGCTGGAGCCGCTCTCCCGCGCCCGCCGGTCGACCTGGGAGCAGCTGATGCGCCGTTGGGTGGCGCTGAGCGACCCGGCACCAGCCGTCCGCCGCTGGCTCGCCCAAGTGAGCCGCTCGCGGCCCCCTCGCAGCCATGGCTCAGAGGGCGCCCTCGCGACCGTCGCCTTCGCCCTCTACGCCCTCGAGGGGGGAGCCCCGCGCCTTCTGCGTCTGGAGGACATCCCCATGGGATGATTCCTCAGCTAGACGGACACGGTCGCGCACCCCAGGTGGGGGTTGTGGCCCCTGAATTGCGTGCCCCAAGGCTTGGCGGTATCGCGCCCCGCCCTCCACGAGGCCCTCGGCTGGCGGTACGGCCGGGCGGCCCAACTCTGGCGGTCCCCCCGGCTCCATTGGAGGAAGGACGTGCGGATTTCCAGGGTCGGCCCCCTGCTGGCGCCTCTGTGGAACCTTGGCCCCCTCCTAGCCCGCCGAGCCAGGGCAGCCACCCTGCGGCCTTGGGTCGACGCGCCCTAGCGCGAGGTGCTTCTGGTCGAGGGGTGGGACGACAAGGCCCAGGGCGCCGGGGGCCAGTGGGTGGGTATCACCCACGGCGGCTCCGTTCAGTGCCTCCTTCGGGGCGTCAGGCCCCTCGCCCCGCCCAAGGAGGCGCGCGCGGCCGCAGCCGCGGTGCTGGCCTCCACCCCGCGGGTGTATGACGTGTGGGACGCGGTGCTGCCGGCCCCGGGAGCACTGCAGCCGCCCCTGCAGCACCCCCGCGCGGAGAGCGACGTCCACGCTCGGGCGTGGCTCGCGGTCCGCCAGCTCGTGGCGGCGTGGTGGCGGCGCCGCAGGGTGCAGGTGCTGCTGGAAACGCCCTGACCCAGGTGTGCGGTCACTGGGTAACCCTGCCGGTGAGGCCGCCGAGGCCCTCCCATCCCCCCTTTCCCCCATGCCCTCCCTCGCCCCGTAGCGAGCAGAGGAGCGTAGCGGACGGGGACACTGACCGCCCCCCCCAGGGCGGCGGGTACCAAGCACCCCCGCATCCCGCGTCAACGGGGCGGGGGCGGACCGAGGTGGCGCTGAGACCCCCCCCCACCCTTCCGGCCCCCCCACCCTTCCCCCCCCCCCCCTAGCGGCGACCGTCGCTCGGCCTCCTCCCCCCACCCGCCCTCCCCGCCCAACCCGCGGCACAGCGGCGAGCCTACCCCCCCCCCCCAGCCCGCGGCAGCGGCTGGGTGCGCACCGCATGCATGGCCAGCCGATATGCAGAGTCGTCGGGACAGCCATCGAGCGCCCCCCGGGCGGCCTGTGAGCCTCCAAATCGGCCCTGAAATCAAATCTAATCAAATCAAAGCCCTCCTTGACCCCCCCATGCCATGCCCCCCCCCCCCGCCACAAGGGCCTCCGGCCAACAGTTCGTTCGGGGGGGGTAGCTGGCGTCGAGAACCGAGGGGTTACCCCCCCCCCCCGGCGGGATCCACTGGTAAGCCAAGTGTTTTGGACCTTGGGAAGCTGAAATTGTCGTTTAACATGATTTGGTGTGCGCCACATCCCTGCCAAATGCTGTTAAATGCAATACAACATACAAGCGGACACAAAAACAGCCATTGCACTCATTTACATCTCATGAAACATCTTCTTGTTGCCAATGTATCCCTTTTGCTTTGTCCAGCTTGGGTTCCACATCAAAAAACCCCTTTTGTACAGTTGCCAGCCCTGGTTATCGCCCTAAATAACCTCATGTGAACCCTTCTCGGCCCTTTTCACCTTTCGCAACCTTGTCTCAACCTTTTCCCACCCTTTGCCCCCCCACGGAAGGACCGCTTCGGGACGCTCCTCTGGGCTTTATGTCCCCCCTCCCCCTTGAAAGCTGAAAACTCGGCCACCCCACGCAATCGCGTTGCCCACCCAAGCATGTGACCCACCCACGGGTGTGCCCAAAGATCGAGTAACAGTCATCACACAAACCCCATGCGCCCTGCCCATGTCCCCCATCCACTGTGAACGTCGGGTCCCTGGAGGGGGGTCTCCTTCCAAGCAAGCTCGGCAGAGGCTAAGCATGCAACCCCCCCAGTATCGGAATGCATCCCCCCATGTCACCTGCTGCCCTCCCAAATGCACCATATTTTGCAGCAACCTTGCATCCCTCAAATGGTGAGCCATACAATCCCACCCCTGTTTTTTCAACCAAAACGCTGTTGCTCCTTGCTCTCGCCAACCAACAACCCTCCCCTTCACCTTCACACTGCTCGGCTGTTGCTGTTCTGGACTCAGCACGGATAGGGTCAAGGAACCACTTCACCCAACGACGTGCACACCCACACATGCCCTTTCACTAAACCACTCCTTACCTCAGTCAAACCATTGTGCACATTCCTGTGCACCCCGTGTAACCCGTAGTCAGGAGAACGTTGCACGGGGGGGGGGGGGGGGATGCAGAGTAAACACATTCCCGCCCATGTGACTCTTCAGGCAAAGCACTAGTCCCTTTCCCCAACTCCCCAACAATGCTCCTACGGTTCTTACCACACAACCAACACACTGACGCGTGCTCATCATTGGTCTGAAACGCATAGCATCCCGACAACACAACCTGGGCCTTTGTGTCCGCAATCACCAAAGGGAGAACCCCCTTTTCGAAACCACCCTCATGTATCATTGTCATTCCCTTCACCTCCCCTACCTGGCCGTCAAGGTGGTATTCTTCATCCAATTGTTGTAAAATTTTCTTCTTTCCGCCCCCATGCAACACCACCCAAGACCCCAAGGGCAAAGTGCCCCCAAGGTCACCTACGAATATATGTTCGAAATCGCGGGTCCACAGGCTTGTTCCATTCACGTGGATCCCCATGTGCACCATCCCATTATGTAGCACAAGCGGTGTAACAGCAGACATCAACTGCAAGAGACGGAGAGAACAAGTGAAGACGGAGGACGGGTGTGTGTACGAGAGCACACAAACACGAGCATTACGTTCGTGGCGTGCACAACGAAAAAAACAAACCTTGAGTTTTTGCATCAAGTTGCAGTGAGCCTCCAAAATTTCGGTTTGGTCACCTGTATTTAGTGAAATATGGGTGACCGGGGGATCACCAAACTTGCGCCGCATTGCGAGTTAAGTCGGCCATGGTAGTCTCCTCTTACTAGGGCTTTGGCAGTAGTCCAACTTTTGCAGGTTCCGCCCCCCCTTGCGCGCCTCCCACGATGGCACAGGGCATCAACGTTTCCTCCACACCAGTTGTGCCCCCCTTGCCCCCCTGGTCTAGCATGATGTGGAACCGCATTTGGTTCTTCACCTTCACCGGCCGCCATTCTGGTCCTAGCCTGTCGTATATGCACTCCTGTAATTTTCATAACCGCGCCCACTTCAATGTGTGATTGCTAGAGGCCACGCACTTGTACGATAGACACATGGTGGACCTAGAGACTAGGGAACACACGAACAAACACCCGCAAAGACAAGGAGACAATTTGACGGAAACGCACAAGCACACAGAAGCTGTGAAACCGTTGGCGAAAAGAACTTGGCACCAAAAAAATGCCATTTGGCGCACGCCAACGCATGATTTGGCGCGTGCCAACTGGCCATTCGGTGCGCACCGAAACCCCATTTGGCACGCCCCAAAACAGCACTTGGTGTGCGCAAAAACACCACTTGATCCCACCCCTTCGCATGAATGCATTGCAAAATTTCACAGAACGGCATAGAAGGGGCTAGAATCTTGGTGGTGTCCACAAGTCTAAGGGGTAGGCTATCCGAAGCCTTCCACGCGGGACACCACCTTAGGCAGGTCGTGCGCAGCACGTCTAATGTCCTATTATGCGAGTTGGCGCGCACCCTAGGTGCAAAAACCCAAAAAGGTGTCTCTTCGTTCAACGCGGCGCAATGCCATTAGCACAATCGCACAACAGTACCTAGAGAAGTGAAACTGACCACGGGGGGGGTGTCTCCTCCTATTCTCAATCCTCTGGCCGGCCGCTGCAGAACTTTCCTTGCCTCATGTTTGTATTGCCCAAGAGCCCCACATAGCACATGGTATGCTATTGGATAGTTCTTTTTGAACAATATACGTTGGAAATTGTTTGTCTCATTTACTTGCCATGCTCCTGCTACAATAGTTTTAGCCAATGATGACCATGGCATTATGCAATGGTAGGTTGCGTAATTACGAGTTATGCCTTTTTTAATTTAATTCCATTCACCAGTTTTTGTTGCTTGTGTGAGGGAGATAGACAAAGTTGATCAATTGATGATTGCTTCCAGTGCATTGCCCACTTCTGCCTTATAGTGAGGTCTCATGTGCCTACTTCAGAGTGGGAAGCAAAATTGCATGCCGCTCCTTTTTGGATACACGGTTGCGCCGGCTAATCGAAGGTGCTCAAAAACACATCCCTGCGCATTTGGATGTTGGAGCTTTTGTATGACAAGTATTGTGCGCCTTTTGACATTTCGAGGGTCACGTTGTTCGGTGGAAACATTATCCCTATGATGCTGTAGTACCGCGCTAGCAACCGCTGCATTTGCCAAAGATTTGGATTTTTGCGGCGAAGCTTAATGTGAAGCAAAGATTGCAAAATTCAAGCTCAGTCATGACAGAAGTTGCTGTGCAACACGTTCGGCATAAAAACAATAGTGTGCCTCACTTTCCGTTTACCATTGGTAGTTGGGACACTTTCGCCGTTGCCGCTATGCACGGTCATAGCCGTTTCCGGCCAAAATACAAAAAATTTGTGGTTAAGTTTCAAGCAATATTCAGTCACCTTGGTGCCGCTGCATACATCTCGAGACTTCACCCAGGTGCCTTGTAGGACACCACATTGTGTCTTGGGCTATCACGATGGGATATGGTGACAAGTCGTGGTCCATTTGCCTTTGTTATTGCACCTCCTATGCATGCATGTCCAATTGCATTGTGTTCCATATGATTGAGTGGCTTGACACCCCTAGGTGTGCCCTACGGTAAGCGTTTGTTCAACATTGTTGTCCACAGGGGGCCTTTGCGCAATTCACACCGATCCGCGACTAGAGGGGGGGCGGGGGGGAGGGGGGGTCTTTCCCTATTCTCCGCCCACCAGCCACCGGTTGTCATCGCTAGTTGCAGCCCACACATAGAACACAAAGAACGGGCTAGAATCTCGGTGGTGTCCACAAGTCTGAGGGGTAGGCTATTTGAAGCCTTCCACTCGTCACACCACCTTAGGCAGGTCATGCGAAGCACGTCTAATGTCCTATTGTGCGAGTTGGCGCGCACCGTAGGTGCAAAAGCGCAAAATGCTGTTTCTTCGTTCAGCGCGGCGCACTGCGATTAGCACAATTACACAGCACTACGTAAATGCCCATGTGTGTCGCTCTAGGGAATGGCTTGGCCACAGCACACTTGCACTGCAACCAACAGGACGCAACTTCCGGGTCTCATCTCAGGCTGTAACACGTTGCAGTGCCCATGCCTTCTTTATCCCACAAGCCGTCTCACCAGGCAATATTCAGAGCTGTCCACTATTGCAATAATCCCACAAGGCCTCTCACCAAGCAATCTTTAGAGCTGTCCACTGTTGCAATAATCCCACAAGGCCTCTCGCCAGGCAATGGTCGCAGTTGTCCGCTGCTGCAATAATCCCACAGACCGTCTCACGAGGCAATGTTTCTAGATGTCCACTGTTGCCATAATCCCACGGGGACTGTCACCAGGCAATGTTCTGAGCTGTTCACTGCTACGATGATCACTGATCTCACGTAGTACCACAACCTTGGGCACCCTTTCCACCCTCAGCGCGCACAGATCGCCTCGCCAGGTCCACGATCGACGCTATGCGGCACTCTTTGAGGATGCCCTCCATCTTGCTGATGGTTGCTCCTGGGGCTTCTAGTGTGCGTCAGACTTCCACCACTGCGCCCAATCCCTTGGTACGTGTATGAAAAGTAGTATTGTTCATAACTCATGTTTCATATATGAAAGATTCATATATGGACCATGAATTATGAAGAGCTTTTATGGATGCTTCTTTGTCCACGGATTTTGTTATTTCTTACCATTACTCCGTCTTCACATAGCTGAACATGATGGTTGTTCGGCTCATTGGTGCCACATGTCTTCGAGATAGCAAGTGTTCTGACGTGTTGGCCCAATGGAGGTCATCGCCCCCCCTCCTCCGCGCTTGTTTTATGGAGGCAATGGACCAGGCCCTCCCGGAAGGCCGTGAAAGGGCTCCCAAAGGGCATGCAACAGTGCAAAATGCACAAAAATACCTGGTTTCTGGCTGTGACCAGCAGCACCTCGTCGGTGCATGCTACCGCATCCAAACTTTTGCGAGTCACCTGATACCGACGATGATGGGTGGCATTCGATTGCATTGTCCTCCGAGCAGCGGTGCCATTCAACCGCTTGGTTGTGTTGTCCTGCACCGCCTCATTGAAAATGCTCCCCACTTGGAAAGCCACGTTGATGCCTAGCAGCCGCCGGAGCCACGGCTGGTCCTCACCAAGGAGGACCGCTGCCGGCACCCATAATGGACTGCAGGACTTGTCTTCATAAATGCCGTTCATAATTCGTGTTCACAAAACGTGTCCATAATTCATAAATGGACAGTACGGCGTTTTATGACGGCATTTTTCGAATTATGAACGCGGGAATTATGAACAACTTATGAACACGTAAATGCACACTACAAACTTGCAGCACATGAGCCCAAATTTGGCCAAAGGCAACCATATCCCTTCCCCCCGTGACGGCCATGACGACGACCCATAGGAAGGCCGGTGTTCGCGACTTGACCCCATGGTTCAATAGCCCCACCGATAGCTACGACCAACTCCCACCGGCGCAAGAATACCCGTCACCCCGCACCACAAAGGTGGGGGGGGGGGGGCGGGTCGAGTGAATAGACTGGCCTAGGGCTGGCCGGGATTGCACGTATTGTGCCCGGCGCCGTAGGGGCTAGCAGCGACCCCGACGACGGGAGGTCGGCAGATTCCACCAAGGGGGACAACGCAAGCGGAGTGACTTCCACGTTGCGTCAAATTGGTCCCGTGTGGGTATGGGCCGTGGCAGGGGCGGCCCGGTGCGGGCAGTGTTGGCGTTGCCCCGGCGAGTAATGTACTAAGACAAGACGCGGAAGCCGGACCGGGATGCACCCTACTCGAAAAGGACGCCTATCAAATAGGGTGCGGGAAAGAGGGCCTCCGCATACATACGGATGTATCCCTAAGGTTGCAGGGGAGGTACAGAAAATTCCATACCGCAACCGGTGTCGGGTGCGGTTCAGGGCGCACGACGCACCGGACGGGGATGACGCCCACAACATGTTTAGGGCCTGGGGCAAATTGCGCCCCTGATTGCATACGTTGAGGAGAACCCCACGTGGCGCGCGGTTGTGGGGAGCCCAACATTGCTTCGCACTTTGTATTCGCCAATTCCGGTTGTGCCACGCCCTTCGTGCCGACCTGCTGCTGCTGCGTTTCGGGAACATTGCTGCGGGGGGTCGGGGTCGCGCTATTTGTTGTTCCTCGAAGAGGATTGTGATACAATGCTTGAGAGTGCGGATGCATACGGGGTGGGATTGGCTGCCGTGTCGTGGGACGTTGTGGAGAGCACCAATTACATTTTGAAGAAGGGGTACAATGGGCATAATTTCAGGGGTGGGTGTGCGGGTAAGAGTGCAGTGGAATGGGAAGCAATGGTCGTGCAGCAAGTTGGGAATGATTGTTTCTAACCTTTGACCTGCCGCTGTTGCACTATAACACCCCACACACTGCGGCGTGCACCGCCGCTTTACTTCTAAGCACCACCCCGCAAGCAAACACCACCCAAGCGCCCTTTGCGACCCAGGTTTATTACTCTTCGCCCATCCATGGACACCGCCAAGCTGAGGAAACTGCCGGAGGACAGTCAGAAGGCGACCCTCGCCCAGGTGGTATGCTGTCTGTGTGGTGTTTGTCGCGGTCGTATTGCGTTCATAATTTGACGTTCATAAAACCGAAACTGCTCTCATCAATGAATTATGAACCGAGTTATGAAATCATAAATTATGCACCGGTTTTAGGAACGATTTCTGAACCGCTTCCCCCACGTCCACAGGAGTAGCGGCTGGTAGCCCAAGGTGCAGCTCAAGCTCAAACTCGAGCTCACGCTCCACCCCCACCTCTGCCTCAAGCTCTTCCGCCCCCTCAAGCCCACTCCTCCGAGCGAACCCCCCGCTGCTCACCCCGCCTCCCCACCTGAGGACAGCTCCTCGAGTAAGGAGTCATCGGACTCGTCGGAGCACGAGAGGAAGAGGAGCAAGACGGAAAACAAGAAGGAGGAAAAGAGGAAGAAGAAGGAGGCAGCGGGGGGAGGGGGGTGAAGGAGCAGGAGGCCACGACCGACATCGAGGAGGTGAAGGCCGAGACAGGGGACGTGGCAATGGAGGGTAACGCAGGGGGTGCAGGTGGGGGAGGGGGTTTTGGTTGTGACCCCGTTGTGGAGGGGGGAGGCCGGCCATGCATGGGACCTGAGCCACGCCAACCGGCGCAATGTGCTAACCCTCCCTTGGATGTAGGGAGCGCTGCATAGTGGGTACTCGCCCGATGCCCCCCTTTTTTCAAGCTCCGAGGTGACTTACATCACCGTGCGCTCGGCCTTTCGCCGCCTTTTGCGGCACCGCATCCGCAACAAGGGTGCAGTTGGGGCCTCATGGCCCACAAGGGGGGCATGGACATGGAAACCCCTGCGGGGAAAGCCCCTGTCCCCCGTTTCCGAACTAATGGGGGTCGGAGATTGGACGGAGGCCAAAGTTTGTGGGGCCCGCTGGGAGCCTTGATGCGGGGGTCGCATTGGGAAGTGTGCTTCCTCCACTGCAAGTAAAGAGGGTGGGTCAAGCTGTAGCGCTCCGGGCGCAAGGTGGAGTCCATCCTCCAGTGGGAATGCATTTTGGGGGGGTCTATGACCCGGGGCAGGAGGCCTTGTACGAGGGGACTGTGGAGGGCCCATCACCCGCCCCATTTAGCCGCTTGGACGGGCAGCCCCGGCAACCAGCACCCCACGGGCGCCCCCACAGGGCACCCCTCCCAGCGCAGCTTCGCATTTTCGGGCCGCCTTGGGCGCCATGGGCACCGTCGGACCAGAGCGGATTTCGAGCTATCTGCGTTCATAATTCGTTCATGAACCATGAACTCGTTTTGTGAATGTGTTTTATGAACGCATTTTATGAAGGGCACTGTCACGGGTCATGGACGTGGACGTGAACCCGGCAGACGCCGCGGTGGTCCGCATTCCCTACCGGCTGGGCACCGCAGAGTTCAGCATCGCCTTGTCCGCGTTGTACCAGCTGCTGCACCTCAACCCGCAACGGGGGTGCTCTATCCTGTCCGGGTTGCGGGACTGGGAACAGTCCCGCCGCCTAACGGACACTCGGGCAGCGAATACGCTGTGCTGCTAGCCTGGGTGAGTTGGGGTGGGAGGGCTGTGCTAACGAAGAGATCTTGCTGTCCAGTTGTGGGCTGAGCCCCCCCAGCACCCGCGGCGCCTCCGCAGCAAAGCCCGCCACCGGCCGCCGAGAAACCCAAACCCCCTGCCCTGCCCCCCCAAAAACCCACCAAACCCAAAAAGCCCCCCACGCAGAAGCGCAAGTCCTTCGAATCGGGCCGCATCTCAGCGTGGGACCAGGCATTCCCCCGTGGGCATGGGAAGCGGTGAAGGGGAAGCAGCCGCAGCAGCAAAAGCGGCGTGAGGAACCCCCCTCTTTGGAGGGGGATCAGTCACCTGACGCCCTGCTTGGTGAAGAGGTTTATGTGCCCTACACCGATGGTGTCCATGTGGGGGTTGTAACCTCGGTTGTGGGGCGGGCGGGGCGGAGAGTGTGGGTCGAACACCCAGGGGAAAAGGAGACGTTTTGGGATGAGAGGCATCTAATGTATTCCTCTTATGCTGCAGCAGTGACCCATTGGGAGCAGCGGAAGGCTGCAAGTGCAGGTAAGAAGGCCGCCAAGGCCAAAAAGAAGCCTAAGCCCAAACCGGACGCTGACCCGCCGGCTGAGCCGCCCACCAAGCCAGCTAAGCTTGAACCCAAGCTTGAGGCTAAGCAGGCCCCTCTGACGCAGCCCAAAGCTGCCCCTGAGGCCGCCCCCACGGCGGTGGATGCCCTAGCGCAACCCTCGGCCAAACCCGCAGCCCAACCACCTGCCCAAACCCATGCCCAGGCCCCGGATGGGGGCGAATTTCCGGCCAGGGCCCCCTTTTCGGAGGACCCGACAGGCCCCAGCCGTGAGGTTTAGGGCGGCAAGAACAAGCAAGGACAAGGCACAAAGAAAAGCAGTGAAGTGGACAGGATAGATTGAAAGTTGAGCAATTTTTGTGTGCTTGTGCATCTGTTCATAAAACACGTTCATTAAACGATTGGCGCATTCATAAAACGAATTCTGAATTATGAATGGAGTTATGAATGGAATTATGAACAGGAGAGCATGTCTTCATAATTTGCACAAATTGGCAAAAATGGCAATTTTTACAAAAATGCCTCGGTCCACAAAAAAAAACTCACCTCTAGGGTGTTGACCCAACCCCCCAAGTTTTGAACAAAAAATGGCCCATGGGTACCCTAGCAAGAGCGAAATGCGTTCATATTTCATACAACGATTTACGATGAACAAAACTACCTTAATACAGGTACCAAGGGATGCCGTCCACAAGCTACACCTAGCCTCCTTCACATAGTTGCCGTCCTTGCTGTGGGATGGCTAGAGTAGAGTAGAGCCCGCAGAGATGAGACAGAGCAAGAGCCAAGACGGAAATGAGAAGTGCTTGTTGCCTGCTTGTTGCTTGTTGATTTTTAGCTAGATTTAAGGGGAGAGGGGTCTAGTGATATATACATGTACATTTGTATGTTAGAACCTCTCCCCTCAAATCTAGCTAACAAGCAACAGGCAACAGGCAACATGTGAGCGCCAAGCAGGCAACAAGCACTTCTGCTTTCCCTTTGGGTTGTTGCTCCATCTAATTACTCCAGGCTCCACTACTACTACTCCCATTACGCTTGCGTCGTGCGGGCTGGCCTACACCGTACGCCGATTTGCCCCTAACAATTCTCTAGATATGACTGATCACCTTCTTTGCTCTGCTGCGATCCAGATATGGATTTCGGAAGATCTCTTTTCGGGCACGGAGTAGATTGTCCAGGAGGCTCTGAAGACTCAAGGACACGCGAGAGAGTTGGTGGAGTTTGCCTTGAAGGTGCACGCAAATTGCAAGTCAAGACATCCTCTTATGGGCTCCACAAGGCGGAAGGAATCGCTCCGAGACAGATGCCCTTCTAGTGCTTCATCGGAGTGGATCCCGCCGTTCGTCCGCTCCATGTGGTCCTTGTACCGAACGCCAACCCTGCCTGCAGTGCCATCCTCGGTGCATGATGCGGACTTGGACGACCCAAGATCCCATTTTTTTTCCAAATCAGTCCGTTAGGTGCTCGCCTCTGGTGGCATGATATCGGCCAGGAAGTCCCACCGTAATGATCTTGCTGCCACCAGCCGGCTAGCGCTAATGTCTAGCCTGACCTACAGCTATATTACAGTCTTGGTGGATAATTTTAATAAACCCCGCTACTCAAAGAATCCTGCCGTACCGAAAAACCTAACCCCTAATGCAACTGCGTTCGCCAATCTCAACGTGCAATCTTCCTAGCCACAAGTCAACGTGCCTAGTTTAAAGGAGATGGCTTTGCGCGTCATGCGTCAGGCCGTTCAGATCCCAGAAACCATGATTTTGCTTTGAGAGGCCGTCACGGCGACTCTTCTTTCCCACACTGCTCTCCGTGTTCCCCTAGCCCGGGCTCGAACAGCTATAATAGCCGCCGACTAGCACCCCGTATTGATGACGGATGACAAGATTCCATCCAATGGGAGGGCGGGTGTACAATAATTGTGAAACTCTTGCAGATTCAACGCACCACACATACTACAATGGCGCCATGGTAGGCGTCAATATCTACTACTGCTTGCTAAAGGTGGTTTACGGCTGGTCGTCATCGGAGGTGAACATATGGTCCTGTCTCGCACCAATTACAATTCTTTTTGCAATCCGGCATGGTTACAAATATGCGCTTGAAAAAACTTATTAAGCCTTCCGGGCATTTATAATTGCACTTGAGTATGAATTCTTTCTCAGTGACCTAACTGCAGGTTTGGTGACTAATCAAGCAAAGCCGCTCGTCAAAGAAAGATTTTTGCTCGCCATTTGTAATCTTTTCCCGACAATGTTTAGTTGTTTTAGGAAGTCCCCGGTTATCCGTACGCCGAATTCGGCGTAAGGCGGCGTGACACAAGTGACTACACCCACACATCTCCTTGCCCTAATCCGACTTGCCTAGGAGTACATCCCCGCCCCAATCTATCTCAGAACCGTTGTGCGCAACTATATGTTTTCTAATCACTCCTAGAATTCATCTGGTGACCCGCTCGCCGCTATGAAAGTACAGACTGAGATACTCCTTGCACTCAGGGGAAGCCCCGGCCCTAGGTGCAATTGCAGTCATTGCTGTGTGAGTGAGTGCATGAGTTTGCTCCCTTTGGATTGGAAACCGGATGGGCGATGGGTTCAAGCGCTGTGGGCATCGACATGAGGCCCGTGGACGGCCCGTTTGTGTGAACGATACATGAACCTTTCCCGCGGATTTTTTGTGCCCTCGGCAAGGGTCAAGGCACGTGGTCCGTCCGGAAAACATCAGCCCCCCCGCTCGTCCGAAATATGAAAGAAACGTCAATTGTATCCACTTTTTCGAACAAAGCTGGGGGTTTTCGAATTTTTTCGTGCTACGTAGGGACATATAGTATTTATCCTCTTTATGGTGTGCATTGTGTGACGCATGCACATGTCGCATGGAGTGGACTCTATTTATTGTACCACCTTGTGCTCTCACCGGTTGGACAAGGAAGGAATGAAAAGGAAACATTGCAAGATGCGCACCTATATTTCCATGTCGAAGGGCTTTATGACTTATTCCTTCAAAACATGTGTGTGTGTGTGTGTGTGTGTGTGGTACACGACATAGGCTAATTTTTTGGGCTTGCTCCCTCAAGGTTTTCGTTGGCTACCTACAAACATGACGTATTTATCCTACCTACTATGGTGTGCATCCTTTGCTGCATCCATATGTGGTTAGAGACGCATGCGACATAATTTTGCCATTATGCTGTCACTACTTGAAGAAGGAAAGAATGAACGGGTAACACCGCAACACATACACCTATAGGTTAGCGTGCTACCCGATTAATCAAAGAAACGAAATGAGTAAAAAAGCAACCCTCCAATATTGTCAATGCACTTGTCTCTGCAGCCCAATGGGAAAGACAGCCCAAAATGGGTCAAAACGGGCTAAGTTCACTCGTTTGACCACCCCAAATGGTTCAAGATTTCCGTCGGAAAAACAGGTTTTTGTCTTGGGTTTGATCATTTTCAGATGCAGAATGGCCCATTTTCGGGGTCTGTTCGGATATTCGAGGGGCCCAAATGGCTCAAAACGCGCTCAAATTGGGCCTATTTCACTTATTTGTATACGCCCAAAGCCCGAATGTCATTTCCGGGAAAATTTTTGACCTTTTCTTTGACCTGTTGGTGCCGCCAAAATGGCCCATTGTCAAGCAATTTGGGCTCGTGGTGCTCGTCTCGGCCCCTACCCTGCGCTCACTCAGCCCAAATGCCACCTTGATATACCACGCATCACACCGTGACCTCCGCCGCTCCGGGGTCACCTGCATTTGATGGCGGCGGTGTAGAAGGTAGCGAATGGCTTGGCCCTCACAAGCACCCTACCCGCCAGCCCCGCGTGGCTCCACGGAAACCCATGCAAAAGGTAAGGTCGCCCCAAAAGCTGCGGTCTCCAGCTTTTTGGACGCAATTTTGGACTAACAATGTTTTTTGAAGTTGGCTTGTTGCCACTATGTTGCTGCTTGGCCCTCGCAAGCATGCCTATTACCATGGATATGCACTTTTGTTGTGAGCCCTAGGGTGTTGCACAAACATTTTTCACAAAGTGGAAGAAACGTGCCCACAAAAATGGCATATGTCTCCCATGACACGCACATGCATTCAATGAGTAAGTCATAAACTAGGCCAAAGTGTACGTGGTGTAGTTGTGCCCCTGTCGTTGTTTTGTAGGGGCCAAAAAAAGCTCTCTGGGCCCTGAAATTGCGCAGTTTCGGTAGGGCACCTCCCAACTTGGCGCCATCACCCCGGGGCGCTCAAGAGAATTGAGTGATTGGAGTATCTTGTTCGGTAATGAAGCTTTTCAATGGAAGGGCGTCTTGTCTAAGAATGAGATCAACCTGTGAGCCTATTGCTTGTTGGGCATGATTCCACATCGGTTACGGTGGAAGGGAGGGGGTGGAATGAATCTTTTTACCTACCTTTACGGTATTGCCATAGATGGATCCATTGTGCCGATCATGAATTAGATCTAAGTTGAGTTCCCAACATGCTGTTACTCCGTTCCAACCCTTGTCCTGTTCCATCTCATGCATGATTCCGTACAAGATTTCACGAAGGACCTGTTTTTCAACCAAAAATTTGGATTCGTTGAGTTTTTGTGTGAATTCTGATCAAATTAAGTGCCAGTGAATATTAGATTAGCGCGCGCAGCGACCGCGATTTGGGTATTTAGGTCTTCTTCTGCCGCACATGCCACGCCCTTTGCCCCGGGCTTCACCCTAGGGACCATACAAGATCTTGCCTTCAAGTATTTTCGAGAAGAAGGCGCAAGGAGCCCATCTACAACTCAAGCAATCGCTGCTCCAGCACACCCCCTGTACCAAAGTCTGAAGCACCGGAGAGGCACCGTCTTGATACTAGCGCCGGCGGGTTGGCTGGGTTCTTGGGAGTAGCCCGAACCGTAGGCGGCGAGGATCCGGGAGCAAAGTGGAAAAGGCTCGGGCCAGAAGACGCGCCTACGGCGTGCACCTTGCCCTCCACAGTGGATGACCTTGCAAGGGTGGCCACTAGGACCGGAGGACTTGTTCAATCCTCCCCTTGACCTTGTGGCACACCCGGAGTTGTCGGAGGGGGGGATGGAGATTGTGAACATTCCCCGCTTTTTTCGGAGTTCCTCTAGGTACTCACCCTCCACCTTGGCTGGTTGTCAGCGGAATTGCGGTGTACATCCTCGGTCTGACTGAAGAGGTTGACCCGTTTTGTTCACCGTGTGTTCGATACCACGGAGGATTTTTGCATCCGAAAGGCGGTTGTACGTCCTGTGTAGGCCATGTGAGGGCTCCGGCGTGACGACTGGAGGGGTTTGTTCCACATCACCATTTCCCGTACCCCCTAGGCGGGTAAAACGTCTTAGAGGATGCTCAGCGACCTTGTGGGGCTTGTGCGGAGTCATTTAATCTCTCAAAACATTTGGGATGATTCTCTACCAGAGTAATTTGATACGACGGGGTTGCAGGATTTTAATGTGGACGACCTGCGGGTGGATTCTAGCGGTTTTCGGAGGAGTGGTACATCCTCTCCGATATGTGACGAGGTCAGAGAGTTTTTATGCTGTGTTGAACCGACACTGGCTACTCTATGACTTGCTTGGTGAAACTCCCGCGACATGCTTGGCATTCACAATGCCAAAGGCGTCGTAAAAAGTGCCGCTTATCCTCGGCTGGATTGAACACAATGCGATGGATGGATGTACGCTCAATCATGGGAGCAGTTGATTAAAACGCTCGCCATCTTTTCCCCCGGGGTCCCGTTATGCGGCACCCATGTAGATGTGCAAAATGTGCTGTAGAGCTTTGTGATGGCTAAGACAGCGAGGACTCTTTTTAGACTTCGGTCAAGACCGAATGAAAGGGTGTTGCGATTGGGAAGACTACTTTTTTGCCGTAATATTTGCCAAAGGGCCGAAAACAGCACCAAGCCCGGACCCTCCTACTACCTTCTCAGCAAGGCCCCCCTCCCAACAACCCGTCGCATATCCAAACACAGGGTCAGGGTCTCTAGCCAAGGCGGACACTAAGGTTCCACCGCCAAACATAGAATACCACTAGGGAGACCAAGTCCGCCATGGGGAGGACGGGAATTTTTGTGGCGCAAGTGAGAGTCCGGTCCGTTGTGGCCCTTACCACAAGTTGTAGGCACAACATCCACAGCTTTTGGATTTGCGGTCGCTAATTTGAGCCGTGAGGCTTGCGGTAAGGCTCGGCTATTCGGTAGTGACCGTGACTAGTGATTCAGAAGCTGTATAACCGTCCTTGGTGCCCAGCAAAGGGTGTCAAGGGGTGTGGCGCGGTTCCGGATGATTTCAGGCATGGCTGTGTGGTTGCCTTGGGTTGCACTAGTAATGCAGACCGCTGACCAGCTATTGCGCACCTAGGGCAATGGTTCTTGGAATAGCATACGTGCCGAGCGCCTGCCGTGGTTGATTTAGAGGCACCTTTTACGAGATCCCTTCCTGCCTTAGTTTCTGGGTGTCCTATATTTCGAAGGGGGGAAGGTGAGCTAGGCGGGGCCTGCCCTGGGCCGTTGCTAGCGGCGGCTTTTGCTTTGTGTGTGTGCGCCTACGGGCGCCTGCCGTGTAACCCTTTGGGCCGCTGCACACTTTCCTTCTCTTTTGGTTGTTTGTTTCCTGGGCCTTGGTTGGAGAGACATACACGCGGATTGAGGTACATGAGTTGCCTTGACTTGTGCCACATGTTCCTACCTTCTTGCAAACCCCTTGTTTTTACTACAAACAATTGTTTGCCCTTCCTTTTCTTCATTGCCCTTCCTTTTCTTCGGACCATTTCCTATCCGCCCGCGTACCCACCCCTTGTTGGGACGGAGGCCAGGGAAGGGGTAGATCGGGCTGCGGTGGCAGGGTTCAACCGATATTGTTGTGCTTGTGGTAGGTAGTGCACCTTCGTAGAGAAGGAGAGGTTGCTTAGGACCGGGGTTCTTGGAAATCATGACGGCAGTTACCCCCCACCCCCACCCCGCTCCATCCTTTAGGGTTAATCAGGACGTTGCCCTTGTATCTGACCGCCCACCCCCCCCACACACACCAACGCGGGGGCTGGGTTGTCCATGCTTTGTTTGCACCTCCGAACTACGTATAATGGGGCAAGTATTGTCATTGATGCCTTTTGGCCATGCCGAATGTGACATTCGGAGCATTGCATGATCTTCTACATACCTTGATGTTTGGCACACCCGATCCAAGTTACATTTATTGTCCTAATTTGTGCAGTGTCTTCCTACCACGTTTGGTAGAACACTAGAATACCGGTTATGGGGGGGTCCTTCGACATTTAGTGTGGTTCTGCATACGAGGCGTTCTTACCTAGCCAAACAAGCCATTTTAGTCTATGCTGCGCTACAAATTCCGCTACATCGGGCCTTCTTTGCAAACTAGCATGGTTTCGTTTGTCTACCATCCTTTTGGGGCTTGTGGCTTTTCAAGTTGTCGTTATGGCTTTTGGGGGGTTATGACTGGATGGTGCAGGACTGCTCCTATCAGAGCTACGCGCAAGCGAGCGGAGGCATGAATTTCCAATTTTCCCGGGCGGCTTCCATGAGTGCCCATCAACACTTGGCAGGCAAACGGCCCAGTGGATGGCAACCTCCGACAACTGGTTGGTTAGTGCCCGGCTTTAGAGAGAGCATCACTGGGTCACAGAGGCCTACGTCGTTCGCCACCTTCTCCTAAAGCGAAAACACGTCCCCTGGCTTGAGGGCATGCGTGGCAAACGCTCTTGCTTCAAGTAAAGGGGGGACACTTGCGCTTTGCAACTCACTGGGTCCCCCGTGTAGCACGCCTTCCATCACACGGACGGCATTCGGCTTACTAAGTCCCCTATCTGGTGAGATGTAGCCGGATTTGAAAATGATTATTCCCAAATCTTGATCCACCAGGTAGCGTGTTTTTTGGCGTGCCTCCGTGCTGTGTGTCCTTGAAAAATCAACCCACCACCTTGCATATATGACACCCTCTTCTGACTTTAAATTAGGGGGGCTCTGCAGAGCCGTGGCACCTGACACCGCCTCATGGATTGTACAGTAGCAACCAATAGCCCAACCCTCAAGGTGCCCTACACAGGGACATACCTCACGCGCATGAAGCTGCAGGTTTCGCCATTCATGCTATCCATGTAGTGTGGGCCTTGGTGCCCGTGCACATCATTGGCTAGATGGCCCAAATTCAGTCCGCTGTCTTGCCATAAAAAAAAAAAGCATTGCTACTTATTTGACTTTTTGAAATGTGGCGCCGATGTTACATACGTATCAAATGTAGTTACACATGAGTTTTGCGTTTGTTGACCTTTTACCTTGCGTGAGCAAGTCACTCCTTTTCAATTGTCAAAAAACATTAATGCGACGTTCCCCAAACATAAAAGTGGAAAAAGAAGCTTGGTGAACCATTTGAAATCAGCGTTGCACGTTTCAACAAAAAAATAGGCTCCGCTTCTAGATTATGACCATTCAACAGAAAGAGCTACCGAATGGTACAACAAATGTTGTTAGCAAGGCAGCCCCGCTTCCACCCGCGGTGCTTCTTCCTTGCGCCGGGGCTTGGTCGTTGGGAGGGCATTTCACCATTGCGTGCTATGTTGTTCCCTTGAGGCAATTGTGGTAACTAGTTTGGGGTGATTCCCATACTGTCCTAGGACATATGCTAGGGTGCTACTGTGTGGGGGGCTTGAGCTCTGTGGGTGCATGTTTTATGTTGGTCGGTATGACAAGCGGCAGAGTTGTATGCTGCAGCGTGCACCATGGATGAGCTACTGGAGACACCGTTTTTTCTTCATTTCCCTTGATTTCGGCAAATTTCCCCACAAGCCATTTTTGGCCAGCTGTGGCCAGCCAAGGGGGGAGGGAGGCAGGGGTCAACCCACCCAGCCGCAGCTAGCCGCGGCTAGGAACATCCCCAAAGGTATGCACATGGTGTTGGTGTGGTCGTTGACATCATGTTGTGTGCACCGCATCACCCCATGCCATGTTTGATGAGCAGCCGATTGACCATTACACTCAACCAACTTATACGTTGGGCCATGTCAGGTACGAGATCTCGAAGCATAGGTCGCTGCCCGTCACGCAGCCGCGTGGGCCGCTCGTGGTCTTGACGTGCGCGGACTTGCAAGAAAGGAAGAGAAAGGGCATGTTCCGGTCAGTGGCGGGGAGGGAGTGGTGGTGGGGTGGGGGGCTCTATCCGCCCGGCCACCTACCCACCCAGCCACCCAGCAAGCCACCTTGTCACCCATCCACCTAACGGCCTAGCCACCATATTGTGTTGGGCCTTGCATTGTTGTATTTTGCCTCTTTGCCTATGCTCTCAGGATTACATAAAGATGATGATGTGTCTGTGCTGCACGTATTGGTACAATTTTCCCACCATGCACCTACGTTTGTCATGTTTTTGTGATTAGGTAATTAGCGTCAATACTCATGACGAGGACTCGGTGTATGGAGATGACGAGGAGGAGGGCACTGTGGTAGGAGCACAGCCATAGTCCCATATTACAGCATTGAGAGTTTGCACCCTCTTCTGTCACGATATATATTTTTCAGACCAATGTGGTGCCTTGCCATCTAGTGTTAATTTCTCCTTACCCAATACTGAGGACTGCCATTCTGCCTCCAGTTGTGCAGGGAGTCCTTTGCTCACTTTCTCATGGTAGCCCGTTGTTTGGGGCTCCTCTTCACAACAATGCGATGTGAGACATTGATGGTTGTTTTTGCATTGTATCTATGCCACATTGTGTGTCTGCAGCTGCACGTGATATTGAGCATGGGAGGGAGGCGGTCATTTCGCACATCCAAAGAGGCCACCCAACCTAGTTGCCCCAAATGCAATAGCATACATAACCACAAGTGAAAAGGGGATGGCTCCTTACTATGGCCATATACCAATTCCTATGGGGCTGGGCCTCGGGCGCACCGCACGTGGAAAACCGGGTCCTGCGCTGAGTCGCGCGTTGCTGTCGCGTGCAGCACCTCGTCATGGAATTCCGCTACGTAAAACGTGCGCTCAACACGGCGTGTTGCCCCAATAAGTGGTAGAAGGCAACAAGTAGCGCACACCACTACATGCAGCCAAAAACAAAGGCACCACCCTACATGAAGCACTTTTCGGTGCCTCACAATGGGTGGTATGGATTGCCAACTGCTGACGTGGAGCTATGCTAAGGGAAAGGGATGGGATGAGAAAATGTCGAACATCCGGCGTGCATGTTCCCCACCATAGATTATTTGTCGGTGGCACATACCGCAGGTTGCCTAGCCGTGGACGAGGAGACACATTATGCCATCCGGGACAGACGTAATTAAGGTTCCAAACACGATGCCCATGCTCATGCACACACGCACACAAGAGCATGTCTATTCATCGTCCCCGGGGGGTACATTGCCCACCCTCTGCAAGTTCGGCAGTGGATAGTTGCCCTCACATGAGAGCGGTGGGTGGCACCACAAGTCCCACAACATGCCATGGTGTTGGAAACACACCGCTCGTGGTACAAGGTTCAAGCTATGATGCACGAGATTAGGGCTCAGCCACCAGACCACATGACGACGTCTGAAGGTGGTTAGATGTCTTTGCTGTCTTTGCACTCTCTTGGGTGCAAGTGTAGGGTCAAGTCTCGTCTCGGAAATGAAACGGGGTACAAGGGGAAGAGAAAAAAAAAGCACCCGGACCCCCACCCTGCCGCCCATAGCCATGCCATCCCCAAAATTGGGCCTCAGCCCAAACCCGCGCACAACTAGCTGTGCACCAAGGCAGTGATGCTAGGCTCTAGCACCACGACCGGCGCAAGGACCAGGGTGGCTAGTTACTGCACACCAATTGCAGCCCCAATGTCATTGGATTTTATACTACAGATGAACCTGCAGGGGATTGCTCCCTCTCCGTACATAGGAGGCGTGAGTCCGCTAAGTTGCTTGCCGCTCTGATTGTAGGAATTGTGTGCATGACATGTGGGCTTTGTTGTCACCGTGGTCCGTGTGGTTTGCACTACTATGGTGTTGCGGCGTAGCTTGTTGGCTGCACGCATGCAGCTACTCGGAATGTTGCTACTCCCCCCCACCATGGGCCTCTTTGTGTTCTTGTCTCATGCATGTATATCACATTCTTTGGCAACATGCAAAACTATTGTAGACTAATGGGACCCTTGCCACTCCGCCATACATTCCTTTCCTCACCACCAGAATGGTGCCAGCTAGCACCTTAATGCCAACATGCCCTTGCAAGGTGGGCCACGGGAGTGCCTCCCCATGGCACACCTTGGCCAAGGGGCACTAATCGGGATGACCTGCGACCCCCCCCACCTCCTATGTCGTGAGGGGGGCAACCACCTCCCTCCCACCACACTACCCCGATATCAAAAAATACCCGGTGGTTGTTCCCACCGGGAGCAAGCATTGAGCACCTTGCTCAACGCTGACCCCATTGGGGTGCTCCACAAACTCCTCCTCCTCCCCCCCCTCCGGCTCCTCCCCCTCATGGAATGGCACACAAAGACCATCTTTGTGTACGGCACACAAACCCGCCCGCTCGCAGCCGTAGCACTTGGCAACAACCTTCCCCCTAAACCTAACCGCCCCCTCACATGGCGCTGTCTTGGGACCCCGAGCACCAGGCGCCCCCAGCTGGGGCCGCTCAATGGCCTGGGTAACATGCAGGTTGGGGAATCACACGTTAGGGCCTTGGGTTAGCTCAATTGCAAAAAATGCCATGAGGCGAGGATGGGTCACACCAGGGGGCGAGGCCTTTGGAATGCGTGATCCCCAATGAACAGCGAGGGCATTAAAAAAAAAGGCAGTGCCCCTCTTGAATGGCACAACCCTCTCCACCCAAGGGTCATGGAACCCGGAACTGCTAGAGGGCACAAAAAGAAAATGCAACCCATCCTCGGCCTCATGATTATGGCTGAGCATAATGAGGCAATTGACCATCAATGGGCCTTCAGGCACATTGTAGGAGGGGGCATCGCGATGGAGGTGCTGCGGGGTGTGGTCATAGCTCGAAACTTCTGCAATGTCAAGAATGGGGCAGCTCCACCCGACCCCCCCCACCACACTCTTCTTCGCAGTCTCAAGCACACACTCTGCGACCCTTTTGAGGACCGGCACATCGTGCAGCTTGTTGGGGTTGTGCTTGTGGTGGTTGCGGCCCCCATAGTTGCCATACACAGTGCGGCGGGTCCCTAAATCTTGGGGCCTGCCCACAAGGGGGGGAATTTCTCATTGAAAATGGCTTCCTTGTCTGAGAGAGGCACCGTCTCAAGATTATCCAAAAAAATATCGAGCTGCACATCACTCAAAGAACCGTGCTGGAGCAAGTGGTCACAAGATCATTGGGATCCCTATTAAAGGCCCCCATGGGCTCTTCCGCAACCACTTCCTCGGCCTCCCCAATAAGGGGGGGGTGTTGCCCCAAAAGAAAAAAGAATCACCCTCTGCCCCGAAAGAATGTTGGGAGTGGTGACCCCATACCACTCACGCTCCCACTCCATGGTGGGGCAAAGGGAGTGCATGGGGAGCTTGGTTTTGGGGTCGCCAGTGCAAACCAAGCGGGTGTTCTGGGTCAGGGGTTGGGGGAACGAGCCATCCGACTTCCACTTCCCCTTACCAGGTCAGAACCTTACCTTCTGGACACTAATCATGAGGGGCTTGTGGCGCTTGTCCTTCCCCCTCCCACCCCACACTTCCTCCACCTCCTCCACTTCCTCCTCCACTTCCTCCTCTTCCTCTTGACCCACATGGAAGGTCGTCTTAGTCACCCTTGTCGGCATGGGCAGTTACGGACTCCACCACGGTGTCCACATCCTCCGGATGAAGCTGGATCAAGAATCCAGCAACCCCTGGATTTACCTCTAGCAACTAGAAGATATAGTTGCTGAGAACCACGGCGTCCTTCTCGTCGGCCATGAACGAAATGACCCGCCACAGAGCGCCTCAGAGTGGTGTCACCCATCATAAACCCCTCGGGTCCGCCAAGGCGACGGATGCCAAGGAGCTTTGGATGGTGCTCGCACCAAGCGTTGGCAGCAGCAAGGGCCATTACAAAGTATTTGAGAGCTAAGGCGAAGAGTGGAAACATGGAACAAGAGAAAATGAATCGTCATAACCCACGCGATAACTCGCGCGATAACTAGCCATCGCGCGATAACTAGCGCAATAACCCACGCGATAACTAGTGCTCTAACACGGTTGTAATTAGTTAGAGCACAAAAAGACCATATGACAAAAAGTGCAAAACGGGCAATATCGAACAAACGAGACATGCAAGGCACATTGTTGCATGATAGTGCACCCATGTAACATACGAAAGTCCGGGTTCCAACCATATTAACAACCCCCAAAATTGGGGGGGTTCCGCACCACGCCCTAGAATAGCGCATCCCACACCCATATTTCAGCCTATTTGCATGCAAATGTGTCCGTTACACATTTAAAGAAAGGGCAAGACAAGCAAACACGCACAAAGCAAATAGTTGAATTTTCACCCATTTAACCTGGTTTTTACTTGGTTTATATATTTGCAGCAATTAATCTGCTAAATTGTTTTTGGCTTGATTGCGTCCAGTATGCCCTAACAGGAAAGAAATTTTCCGGAACCTTCGGCGTCATGTCCCATTATTCCTATGTTGCCCTCCTACAAAGTATTAAAAACAGAACCGTACAGCAAAGCACACATGCAACTACTCCTGTCTTGATCATTTACACTGTCCAGGGTCCTCTTCAGTGGGCTAAGCGAAGAAACAAATCAATCACGGCAGGCGCCCATAGGACAAACTCTCTGGCAATGTGAGCAGCAGGAATGTGCCAGCAAATCCATCGAGTTCTGTCCACTTTCAGTATCCAGGACGCTGTGTACGTAGCCCAGCAAACAGGGCCACTATACACAAACAACCGGCAAAATCGGTTTACACAGAGCGCATTTCAGGAGAACATCTTGATGGCAACCTGCGGTTAAATGTGTCAACATGTACTTCCAAAGCACAGCAAGTCATGCATCTAGTGCATAGTGTTCTAGTCCCCATTTGTGTAGGTGTGTGCGTAGCAGGGGCTTCCACCAAACATTCGGGTAGCCCTTACTAGCTAGGTCATGTGTGATCACGCTCATGTTGGTTGCAGCATCTTCATGTGAGTGTGGGTAGTATCCAAAGTTCTTTGCCAAGGTGGGAACGAGTAATCTGGGTGTAGTAGGTGCTTTGGGTGCGTGTGCGTCAAGGTAGCGCATCAGGAATTCGTGTGCCGAGGTATGCTTGAGGCTCTTGTCGGCCAGCCACAGCCGGATTTGTTGTGGGTTTCGCGTGGGGTCTTGTGCATGGTTCCAGCGCCATGTCACCCCGGAGTGATATTTACCGATCACCCCCACCCTCCCACTGCAGGTCCATTTTTTACAGTGCCTCAAAGCTCGCTTGCAGGAGATCTCGGGGTGTGTGCGTCAACAATAGGCCATTGATATTGTGCCAAAAGTGTCTAGGTTTCGTGGAGAGCAGGCATGGGTGGGCTGCTGGGGCCCCAACGGGGGCAAAGGGTAAGTACACTCGATAAAAACGGTGTTCGCTCAATATGCATTTACCAGTGGCCAACTGGGAGGAGCACGGGCCTCAAATTGCCAGGCCCCGCTTCTGCCTAAGCACTTGGTTTGCAAAGATCTACAAGTACATCAATATAAAATACATCAAAATAAGGGTAGTCGGCACTTTATCAATTGAGATGTTGTGGACCAGGTCAGGACTGCCAGAGCCAAGTCAAGCTTTGTGTCTACTCGGTTAACAGCAAAACGGAGCGTACCACGTCGGGGCCTGCCAGTTGGGCCTGGGGCTCCGGACACCAAACGGGCGATCTCTGTTATGGAGTCCCAGACATCCTGTCTATCCAAAGATGGAAGCATCGCTTTAATATCTAATTCAAAAAAAGCAACAGTGTGGGGAAGGGAACCCTGGTGCCACATAGCAGAAAGGTCAATGTTACGGTGGCATAGCCAGGGCAAGAGGTCCTTGCAATGAGGCATTTCCAAGGTGTGTACGACCCGTGTACCCTCAGTGATTAGTAGTTGTAGACAACGATTGATGTGACGGCCTCGGGCACGCATTGGGTGTCTGTACTGGGAAAATACCAAACGTGAGTTTCCACTCTATAGCACGGAGGGGGGACCGCATTGTGGGTGCAGCCGCCCAATGCTCAAGCACGCGGTTGACAGCCGTGTGTAGGCCGACGTTGAGCCACAGTTGGTGGGAATGCCAGTATGGGGCATCCCATGGTTCGAAGCGGAGACATCCGCGCATTCCCCTATATGCCCAGCGGAGCATATATGTGTTCACAATGCATAGTGTCCACAGAGTTGTAGCATCTTGAAAAACGGCCAAATGTGGTGCTGCCATACTTCGACAGGGGTGAGGTCCATGTAGAAGGGTTGGGGTGTGCACTTCCATCTGAGCAGTTCATCCAGTTTATTTTTGGGGACATTACGGAGAGTAGGCGGTCCTTTGGGTGGTCCCGAGTGCCCGTGTTTCTGCAACCCATGGAGGGAGGCAATGTGTTGCAAGTGCGCTAGTGCCCACTTGCATACCCCCCTCGCATCAGGTGCAATGTGCAACACTTCAAACTGTATGGGGTCAGCAATGTCGTGCAAAACACGTTGCAGCATGCCTACCCTGCAAGTCGCGGCCATTTTCCACATGTTTTTGTCGCACCCTTCAAAGACCCATGAGTGTCCCCATTTTTCCTCAATGTCTCGAACTTTTTGTTCCTATATATGTAACTAGGAAGTCATGTTTCTCAGTAAATAGCAAAAAAAAGGAGTACAAATGGGCTAAAAATTAGGAAGTGGTCAAAAACATCATTTTGGTCAAAAATGAGTATGAAATTCAAATCTGGCATGCTAAAAATACCCCCATGGCTTGGGCTCTATGCTGGAAACACCCGCGGTGGTCCCCTACCCGTACGTGCAGTGTCCGCTTGGAATTTCGAGGCCTGGTACTATGCTTCAGGTATTTTGCTTGATTTTTGGGTGCGTAAAAAGGCCCTTTTGCGTGCGTAAATTGCCCTTTTTACTTACCAGTTTTTTTTTCACTCGGGACGCAAAACACCCCTTTCTTTCTAGCCTTTTACCTACGCAAAATCCAGGTAATTGCCTGCTTTTAACCACCCCCCTTTACACCCAAACGCAAACCCACATCCCGGGTCCAATGCATGCCATGCGTGCAAGAAAACATGGAGGCAATTGCTGGGATCTTTCTTTGCATTGTTCCAATCATTCAGTCACACATGTCCAAGTGGTATTCCACCACCAAATCACCAAAGAATAAAATTGTAAGATTGTAAGACAAACATGCGAGAAACCCTACACCTTCCCCTTACGCATCACCCTTTCTAGGTACTGCTTGGCATTCCCATATGCCTCTTGGCGGGTACAAGAAGGCTTCCGGACGTTGTACCCCCTGCTAAACGACCCCCAGTCCACGTTGTCGTTCCGAAGCACTTGGGCCCACCCCTTCCTCACTGCTCGTCGTGCCCCCCGTAGGCGAGACCCCCGTTTCTTACTTCCCCCCTTGAAGCTCCTCTTCCTAATCTCACTCTTCATTGATTGATGCCTCCCCTCACCACTGAAAGCATTGGGCGAACAGGGTGGCCCATTCCAAAGGTAGGCCCACAGATCACCACAAACCCACAAGCTTTGTAGGCACACTCATCTCGGACAAAGCACCTTTGAACGCATTCATATGGCGAAGGTCCAACCTCCCCTCCTTCCACACAAGGTGACGGGTCACTGCAAATTTTCTCTCCCCACAAACGCCAACAAGCAGTCCATGTCATTGTAACCCCCCCCCCCCCCCGCTTTCACCTGGACTTGTGAAAGATCGTCCCCCTCCAAGTAGTGGGCAATGCAATCTCACCCTTGCCGTTTCACCCATGCCCCCGCGGCAGTTTGCTCCAATCGCAAGACCTTCTTTCCCACCTTCTGTTGCTCACAATCGGCCGCCGTGGCCGTACGGCTCTCAACCCTGATGTCATCCCAAAACCACTGCACCCAAACCAATGCCGTCCCCTTCGTCCACCCATGGTGATGCATCAAAGCCTTAACTAACCCACTGCCCGCACGATGCACCAAACCGTGCACCCCGTGGAGTCCAAAGTCGGGGGGTCTTTGGAAAAGGAGGACTGCTGGCAATGTCATCCCCCCCCATTGCCAAACCTTGAGCAAAATTGAAATTCCCTGCCCAAACGCACCCAAAACAATGAAGACGGTTCCCCCCGCAAAGCCAAAACACATGTGCCAAAGGGTCATTACACTTGAAATTCGACACCCCAAGAGGGCAACCTGCGCCTTGGTGTCAGCGATCCTCACACACACAACGGGAGTTGCAAACCCTCCCTCATTCAAAACTGACATCTCATTCACAACAAACACATCAAGTTTCCAATTTTGCTGGTAGGCCAGGTCGCGAAGAATTTGGGTGGTCTCTGAGCCTTGGAGTAGCAACCATGAACCCAAAGGTAGACGGCCCCCCAACTCCCCTACCGCAAAGTGCTCAAAACAACGTTGCCAAAGTTTGGTGCCATCAATGGAAATCACCACCAAAACTTGGTTACCTTGTGTTTCCGGGGGGTTATGCTGCCACATAAGCTGCAGCTTCTCCTTCAGATTCACCCCGGACCCAATCAAAACACTACCGCCGGGAGTATGCAACACGAAATCAATGGGGTGGGGGGCACCCAAGGTCTTTCGCAGGGAGACCATTTTCGCCCACGGGCAATACCAAGTGGATGTTGACCGGCTGTACTGCAGCCGCCGCACACTTTGCCCCTCCTTCCTCGATTCCTACAACACTGCCATGGCAATCAACTCCAAATCGAGTTGATGATCAGTGGGGACGTCTGTGTAGACGTCCACCACATTCGTAACCCAACTCCGCATTCGCACATGCCAATCCTCCCCCATAATGTCACGCACCGCACGCTGCAAGCTGCGCCTTTGCGATTGCACAGGGCCGAGGGGTGGAGCCGCCACGATGTAGCGGCATAATATACAAAGAACAGCTCGGACACATGTGGCACAAGCGCGTTGCACAGCAAGTAGGACACGCAAATACCCCGTTTTTGCGGCCAGTGCATTGCAAATGCTTCCTTTACCCCAGTCTTGCGTATGCAAAAGGCACCTTTTACGCGCCTGCACACTTTACACTTGGGTGGGCGAAAATTGGCTTGCGCCCACGGGGGGTCACGGATGTCCATTTCCCAAACCACCCCCCCCCCTTGTGGCCCGCCGTGACGGGGCAGTGACAACCGGTATACACAGCCCCCCAGTCCCCCCCCCCCTTCCCCCAACGGTGGTGGTATTTATGTCCGGTCTATTCCGGTTGCATCCCATAGCACAGGGGGGGGGGACAAAAAAAAAGTCACTGGGGACCATTCATGGGTCCTGTCACAGTCCAAAGTCTACAGGCAATGGCAGGGGGAATGGGGCAGGGGTTCAGGGGTGCAAGTGCAAGCACAGTGCAGCAGCCGGGATATGCCTCCTCGTCGGCTGTAGTCAATTGTTCAGGGGTGCAGGTGCAGGTGCAGGGGGGCAGGGGGGGCAGAAATATGACGTTCTCCTAACCTGTAACATCACACAAACAGCACAGAAAAATTTAACTTGTCTGCAACATCCCTAACCTGTTGAAGTCAAAAAAGGTGTGGAACCCGAAGGCAGGGGGCAAGAAGGCGGGGGTGGCCCAAGCGGGGAGGGTAGGAGAGGAACCTACAGGTTTTTATTTTTTAAACCCCACCCTGCTCTCTTGGACCCCTTGGGTGCCTGGGCGTCCTCTCCTCCCCCCCCTGTAGGGCAAGAAGGTGAAACCTGCCTGCCCAGGCACCCAGCCATCAGACAGCACCTGTTTAACTCAGAAAGGATGGTTCGCCAAAAAAGAAAAAAAAAATTTGCAAAGTGGTGCTGTCAGTGGCCCTTGTGTTTAACTGACTTTTGTTTGTTTCCTTGTCAGGGGCTGGTTGGTTCGGGCAAGGGGTCGAGAGAGGGGGGGGGGTTTAAGGGGTATGTGTGCCTGTGACTGACACAAAGGGTCCCCCCTGATGGGGGGACCTGTAGAAAACTATCTTGGGGGGGGCATGCACATGCAAACATGCAAACATGAAGACATAAAAAAGACGAAAAAAGCGAAGGGAAAAAAACATTACATGAAGCTGGGATTGAACCCAGGACTCTGGAATCAGAGCCTAGGCCTACTACCAACTAAGCTAAGTCAGGATCTGGGTAAAATTAAAAATCACAGAGTGTATAGCATACTAAAAAAAAAGGCTGACAGTGAGGACCATACATAGGTCCTATCACAGGTGTCCATTTCCCAAACCCCCCCCCCCCTCCTTCAGGCGACAGCCGTGACCCCCCCCCCCGGGCGCAAGCCAATTTTCCCCATCCCCTTGGGACGCAAAAACACCCTTTTACGTGCGCCAATGCCACATTTTGCGCGTCGACTGTTTTTGGAGCGAGAACGCAAAAACACCCTTTTGCGTGCGCAAAAGGCCCTTTTTGCGCCGGCAACGAAAGTAGGGTGGGTACGCATATAGCTGCATTCACGCATTTACGGTATGCAACTACTCCTGTCTTGATCGTTTACACTGCCCTCGGTCCTCTTCAGTAGGCAAAGCAAAGCACCAAAAGAAGTATGGCTCACACCTATAGGACAAACTCTCTGATAATGTGAGTAGCAGGAATGTGCCCGCAAACAACTTATGTTGTGTCAACTTTCGGTATCCAGGAATTGTGTCCGCGGCCCAGCAAGCAGGGCCACTACACACAAGCAAACGGCAAAATCAATATGCAAAGAGCAAAATTCAAGTGAAAATCTTGATGGTACCCTGCCCTTACATGTGTGAACATGCAATTCCATAGCACAGTAAATCATGCATCCGGCGTCTGGTGTTCTAGTCCCCAATTGTGTAGGTGTGTGCGCAAGAGGGGTTTCCACCATACATTCGGGTAGCCTTCACTAGCTAGGTCATGTGTAATTAGGCTTATGTTGGCTGTGGAATCTTCATGTGAGTTCTGGTAGTATCCAGAGTTGTTGGCAAGTGTGGGTACGAGTGACCAGAGTGTGGTGCGTGCCTTGGGTGCGTGTGCGTCTGGGTAGCGCATCAGGAATTGGTGCGCCGAGGTGTGCAAACAAATGCATCATTATAGAATATATCAAAATAAACGTAGCGCAGCACTTCATCAATGGAGATGTTGTGGGACTTCCAGAGGCAATTCTGTCAAGTTTCCTGTCTATCCTCTTAATAGTAAAACAGAGGTCCCGCGTCTGGGTCTGCCGGTTGGGCTTGGGGCTCGGGACACCGGGCGGGCGATTTCACATATGGGAATGGATATGGATATGGAGTGCCAGACATCCTGTCTATCGAAAGAAGGAAACATAGCTTTAATATCTAATTCTAACAGAGCGACAATGTGGGGAAGGGAACCCTGGTGCCAAAGAGCAGAGAGGTCAGTGTTACATTGGCGCACCTAGGGCAGCAGGTCCTTGCAATGCGGCATTTCTAGACTCGTGTACCCTCAGTGTTTAGTATTTGAAGGCAGCGACTGATCTGGCGTGCACGTGCACGCATTGGGTGTCTGTAATGCGAAAACACCACACGTGTTTTCCGGTCTATTTCACGGAGGGGGGAAAGCAATCGGGGTGCTGACGCCCAATGTTCAGGCACGTGGTGTCCGCAGTCCGAGGGCAAGCCAAAGTGCCAGTATAGGGCATCCCATGGCTCGAAGCGGAGGCATCTGCGCAGTGCCCGATATGCCCAGCAGAGCATATATGTGTTTACGGTGCACAGTGTGCACATCGGCGCAGCATCAGGAAAAAATGGCCAGATGTGGTGCTCCCACAAGTGGATAGGGATAACGTCCATGCGCAAGTGTTGGGGTGCGCGCTTCCATCTGAGTAATTCATCCATTTCATTTTTCGGTACATTACAGACAGTAGGCGGTCCTATTCGTGGTGCTGAGTGGGAGTGTTGCTGCAGCCCCTGGAGTGAGGCATTGTGGTGCAAGTGCGCTAGTGCCCATTTGTGTGCCCCCCTCGCATCACGTGCAATGTGCAACACTTCAAACTGCAGGACATCAGCAATGTCATGCAAAACTCGTTGCAGCATGCCTACCTTGCATGTTGCTGCGATCTTGCCCATATTTTTGTCACATCCTTCGGAGACCCATGTGTGTCCCCATTTTTCCTTGATTTCGCGAATTTTTTGTTTCCATATATACCAAGGTGCCGTAATGTGCCGGGCACGCAAGCAGCGTTTAGCAAAACCCAACAGCGTGGAAGAAAAAGCAGAGGCCTGCATATCTGCAACATGCTCAGGGAGTAACTTCAGTAATACTTCCCGGTCCGAACGTACCATTGATTTACACACAGCTTTCCATGTCGGGCAGGCATCGTTGTTGCCATGTTGTAGCAACATATGATTAGAATAGAATATGAAAGCTTTGAGAGCTAAAGCGAAAAGGGGAAACATAAAATGAAGCGCGATAACCTACGCGATAACTCGCGCGATAACTAGTTATCGCGCGATAACCCCCGCGATAACCCCCGCGATAACTAGGTTATCGCGCGATAACCCACGCGATAACTAATGCTCTAACCCCGTTCTAACCCCGTTCTAACTAGTTAGAGCACACAAAGATCAAATCGCAAAAAGTGCAAAACGGGCAATATCGAGCAAACGAAACATGGAAGGCACATTGTTGCATCATAGTGCACCCATGTAACATGTGAAATTCCGGGTTCCAACCATATTAACAACACCCAAAATTGGGGGGTTTCAGCACCACGCCCTAGAACGCTGCATCCCATACGCGAGTCAGTCCGAACACACGTGGCACAGCAGCCTTGGGTGTCTAACAAACAGGTGCCCCTGCACTAATGGGACGCTGAGGCGTTTAGCAAGCTGGGTGCAGTGGCACGGCTGGCCAGTTGCACGCTGCATGTCTGCGACAGTGTCATACTGTGCATCGTCAGTCAACACTGGCTGATATACGGGTTTCGGACCTGGATAATGCGTGTGCTTTGGACCAAATAGTCACGGTAGAGCACAAGTAGTGGCAGGCGGCGGACGAACTCTTTCAAAGCGTTCAGGAGGGCAAACTGGTTTGTGTGTGTCATGAGAGGCAGTCGGAGGGGTACTTGGTGGGGCAAGGTGAGGCCGGTGGCTTGTTTGAACCTGCAGGCAACCTTCTCGTAACACCGGTTTTTGAGCGGTCCATTAAAATGGCGTTTTGCCCAGGTTAAAATACGCAACTGTACGTGGAGGAGCACATCACACCGGAGTCCATAAGAGATACGGTGTGCCATCCTGGCCAGTTGGGCCTTCGTGTATTTGGGCACCACCATGTTACTATGCAAGAGTAGTTTCCACTTACAATGAGTGGGGTACACACCACACACATTCAGTGTATGGCCTAGTTTTCTTATCCAAAAAAGGTCGCGGAGGTCCGCACCATGCTTGGGGCACGTTTCCAGGGTGACAACGCTGAACATCCCAGGATCCAGTCTGAACATCATCGGATATAGAAGGCCAAGGCCGCGTACGCCTCGTTGCCCAAAAAGGGTATTCCTAGGGCGTGCTAAGCGCACGTGCTTCATAAATCTTGTGACTGTCTTTTTGAGCATGCCCATGCCCCCAATTTGCCCAACATATATGCGGCTCGTTCTCTTAGACGGCCCAAGTTGCCCCCCCCCCCCCCCAAATGGACCCCCGACAAAAATTTCACCAAATGACGGTCATCAAAAACGCGTTCTACATGGGTGAAATTTTAGGAACCAGCAGCGCACGTCTGTTTTCGCTCGTTTTTGACTACCCCCATATACGTTTTTGCCACTTTGCGCACAACACCAAATTGAGGCTAGGCCCTGTGAAATATGGGGAAAATAGTCAAATTCTGAGGAGGAACCCCACGGAATGCATGTGTGTCTATGCACGCTTCAATATCACTACACCAGCGGAGGTATCACTCGTCGACGCGTACCATGTTACTCAAATTTTGTTCTGCAGACAGTGAAATACTGAAGTTTGTCTGGAAACAGACAGATCTTACCACTGTCCACATGTACCTTCTGTTTCTTCCTCTCCCTTTGCCCGACATTGTCTCATTTGTTCCCTTCTCCATGATCATGTCCATGTATTGATGAGGTCACACTCAACTCCATTTGGTGATCGATTATTTGGACTGCACTGGTCAAGTTCACTCGGTTCTATTCATCAAGTGATTGGTTTTTACTGCAAGGGTTGCCAAGGGTGTACCTGCGGGATTTGTTTGGATTTTGTGGTCAGGGGTTACCAAGGGTACTTGCAGGAATTTTGGACTTTGGATTTGGTGAAACATGGAAGCACTGGCGAGGTCAAGGACGATGGGAATCACGGGAAAGAGGGTGGAGAAATCGGGTATAGGCAGTTGAGCTCGCACTATGGCAGGGGCTGGTCCTACAGACCTTCTTTATGGTAGCAGAGGAGTACCTGCCGCCTACCGCCACCCGGGGAGCTTGGGCCCTCATGATCCCTATCCAAGTGGACCCCGGATCACCATTGTTGAAGCCCGAGAAGAAAGAAGACACTCAGAGAGAAGATCGGGTACCGACATGGAGGACATCGTCACCTTTTGTGAAGGATCATGTGGAAAACGTTGTCATCTCCGAGTAGCCGCGGAAGAATCGGACGAGGTCACGAGTTGCACCAGCGGCTCAAAGACTAGGCGCTACCGCCAACGTGGTTCGCCAAAACCGTCCAAGGGGGATGCAGAAACGGCGATGGAAAGGACGCCGAGCCCCGTCCGCCGGATGTTCAGTGCTCCGTCGGACTCCGAGGGATATCATACTTGTAACCCTTCGGATGATGCCGGCGCAGAGCCAGATTTCCCGGCGGGGCGGTCGCATACCGCCCCAAATCCTGAACTTGCTCATGATGCAGAACGGGAAGCATTGCCGCGAAGGGCAGCCACCACCATTGTTCCGAGGCACGCGGGCGATGGTGAGGAAGTGAGGATGGACGGTGACGCTACAGGCGACACCGTCATGGGTGGAGGCGAAGAGCGTGGAGCTCCGGGGAAGCCGCCACGGGATCGTGAAGGAGATGACCGCCATCCTCATGAGGACATCAAGAAGGCGGCGTGCGGGCAAGGAGGGAGTTGAGATCACTACCATTGCCATCATGTGGACTTCCTCATCGGGAGTTATCCCCGGGTGGGCAAAGATGCCCTTATTCAGAAGATCGACAAGTTGGATGACACCACCTCTAGAATCCTTGAGGACCAGGACAACAATCTGAAGACAATTCGAACACATCAAGAGGACTACGAAGCCAAGTTGGAGAGCATGTCCGTACAGCAGCAACGGCTGGTGGACAACATGATCAAGTACTTGGAGACAGTCGAGGACAGGATGAGGGAGTTGGAGAAGCGTGGAGGAATCCCAACGCCCGTCCCGGGACTAGGCCCCGACCTGCCACGGGATCCTGCCCCAGAGTCGTTGCTGAGACGGGTGACGACCTTGAGGACAGCGGCAGAAGGAGTGGTGCCCATGAGAGTTCCATGGAGTCGGCGCCTTATGGGCCGCCACGGGTTGATCCCTCGCTATTGAGGCACATCTCACTATTTTCGGCAAGTGTCATGCTGGGGGAGAAGACGCCGGAAAAAGGTTCGGGCATTGGTACGCCCAAGCGGGATGCCCGTGAGGAGACCGTTGAGATCGACATGAGTAGTCCTCTAGCCGCGGCGACGTTCGACGCCACAGCTGCCTATGCGGCACGTGTGGACGAAGAAGCCTCGAGGTCAGCGGCTCGCCGAGATGGTTCAAGTGGAGGAGCGGTAGATCCATGGGTGATGGACCCGCGGTCGGGAATATGGACTATGGGAGGTCCGAGCGTGGGAGAAGCTGAGCCCCGGCCGCGTGAAGACATGGAAATCAGGGGTGTATATTCCCACTCCCCAGGCAATGGGAGTTCGGGGGGAATCCGCCTCGGGGGCGTCATAGCTTCGGATGTTGGGGATGCCGTGAGGCTCGAAGACCTTCGGGGTGTGAAAATTCCCTACTACGACGCCAATCCAGCCAACCTCGACGACTTGATCCTCGACTGGGAAGATTTTGCCGAGGAAGTCGTGGGTGAGATGCGGCAGGATGCCCGTGACAAGTGGGCATGTCGCACTTTCCCACACCGTTTGGGCTCGGAGCTAAAGGCGGATTTACGTGATCAAATTCGGGAGAAGAGGATCAGTACGGAGGAGCAATGCGTCGATTGGTTGGAGCAAGAAGAAGGGGTTGATGCTCCAAACCAAAAGTTGGACGATCTTTGGTCAATACCCCTCAACTTCGAGCGTGGAGAATTGCGGTTGAGGGATTGGAGGAGGTATCTCCGAAAGTACCGCCGGCTCCTGAAGCAAGTGGAAGATTGGTCCGAATCAAGCGAGATTGGCCATCTCTTGCGGGATGTACTACCCTCGTACTGGAAGAAGCGTGTGGAAGACGAGGAAAAGAAGCGAGCAAAGAAGCGCTTGGCTGTACGAATCATGTCGCCGGAAGATGAGCATCCTCGTATCATGGAATATTTCCGGAGGAACCCGGGAGAGCCCGACCGGATGATCTCCATGAAGGAATTCGGTTTACTTGGAGGTGTTTGGGGACACGGCCGGAGGACGTTTGCTGAGGCTCAACAACGTCGAGTGGAGACGTGGGGAGAAGCTGAGGATGCAGATGATCCCAGCCCGCATGAGCGCGGACTCAATAGTCCAATACGTGAGCGTGGAATTGAAGCTTAATTCCAAAAACGAGGCTCACATTAAGGACCGTCACGGCCATGGGCATCGCGAGCGCCGCCACGATCGGAATTATCGCGCCATCCAAGAAGATCCAACCGTCGGTGGAGACCGAAGTCAAGATCCAGGGTCCCAGGATGGGAAGACGTCGTCCGGCGGGGAGTACATGACTCGGGAAGATCATGAAGATGCACACTTCTTCGCGTTCGTGGCCCACAACACGAAAGCGTATGGTCATGACAAGGGCAAGTGGAGGAAAGCACCACCCCGTCAAGGAAAGGAGCCGCGGAGAATTGGAAATCCCCCGTTGAGCTTCATCGAGTACCGGCGGGAAGAGGGTGGGTGCTAGGTCTGCTATGGGAAAGGGCCATCCCATAAGCACGACCACAAAACGTGCAAGGTGTACGAGGAGGACAAGCGGGCATACTTCCAAGCCCACCCCGAAAAAGTCCCCAAGGAGAAGCGGATTTCAATTTCATTTTCAACACCAAAGCAAACCACAAGTTTTCCACCGCCCCTCCAGCAGTTGACTGCATGGAAACAAACATGGAAAAACACACAGAAAGAAAAATACAGCCTGCACTCCCGAGTGCACCTGCATTTTTCTGTGCGAGCTGAACCCAGCCCCCTGCTTACAACAAGCCTCAGTGCAACCAATTCATCACCAAAACCTACCAATCAATCTACACCAAGAAACCATCAGTGCCATCATTTTCGCTTTCCTAGGCGAACCGCCTCCGTGTACTCCAAGTAGTGTATATATTCTCACGAGGTCTTCCTTTGGGGGACGTCAGCCCCAGAACAAGTTGATGCGGTTAAGAACATTCAAAAAGGAGAAGCGGATTGATGAATGGAAAAAGAGACAAGTTGATGGAGGTTGACAAGTGGGATCAAGCCATAGTGGCGATCGGCGGATTCGGCAAATTGATGAGGTTGCCGAGTCGCTAAGGAAGGCCACGGAGGACTTGAAAAATTTGCAAGAACGAATGGGAAGTCAAGGCCCAGGTGATTCGCAGCATGATGGTGCTGCGGTAAACCGGACCTATTAATAGAGAAGCCCCCACGGGGATGGGACACCGGAGGTCTCTCCGCCACAAATCAGCAAAATCGAAAGAAAGAAGGTACCCATGGTATCAAAGAGGGCTCCGGAAGAGCCAAGAAAGCTGAACTTTGCAAGTCCCAGCCCATGGAACACCCTTCCAAGGGAAGTACATATGGATTTGGGTCGCACACAAATAAATTATGGAGAGACCACGGAGAGCCCCGTGGATGGGCATGACCAACCCAAGATCTACACCATCCGGGATCACACGCTCGAAGTATTGATGCATCCAAGCGTACTAGAGTTGCATGCCGTGAGAGTTGTTCATACTCCACATGGCGACGAACGGCAATTGCACTTGAAAGTGCGAGTACGGTGTGGAAAGAAAGAGGTGATTGCGGATGTATTGGTGGATACGGGTGCCCAAGTGAGCTTGGTTCGGAAGGAATTATTTTCGGAATAATTTCTGAAGCCCAGCCGAAGACCGGTGCGCTTGAAGGTCGCCAATGGCGAAATTATGGGTGGGGGTACCCATGAAGCCACTATCGGCATGGAATTTTGGGAACATGATCGCTTGAACCGACCTGATTTGTCGAAGCGGATCGTAATTTCCGGGAATTTTTATGCCGCAGACATTTCCGATTGGGATATTATTATGGAGTATGTTTTTATGGTGAGCAACGCCATTGGAGCTCCTCCTCACCGTGCAATGTTGGTTCGAGAGGACAAGGAGCGTCTTACTTGGCTATCCAGTCTTACTTGGCTATCCACGGACCATGCCCCAGGATTATCTCAGTGGACCGGAGATGAGGAGGAAAGAATCGTGCGGGCGGTCAAGACCGTGTGTACCAAGTTCAATGGGGACCGCGGAGGTCATCTCTTGGAATATGGCATGGCGCCACAAGTGTACAGTCGCATGGTTCAACAACTTGGAGGCGAAAAACCCGAGACGGACGTATTTGCTTCCCGGGATGCCCCGCAGCTAAGGAAGTGTACGAGGCATTGGCACAAGGGGGACTCTGCGTGGTCAAAGCATTGGGGATTGAAGGAGTGGGGGCCCACGTACTGGCATGGTGCTCAAGAAGACACCAGACGTACGGTGAACAAGATTATTGCGGATAGAGCAATGGGTATCCTTGTCGTGACTGGCATAGGATCCAGCCCATGTCCGTTGGGGGATCTTAAACCGACTTTGGACTCCATCACCCTCAACGAGATGCAATTTGGACCCGAGGAGCAGTTGTGCATCGACGCCAAGGGTATACCAATGACCGCCCCGGGACAAGCATGGAGTACCAAGGCTTTCTTGTCGGGGACGTGCACCTGGGGGGGGATGGTGGGATGGAAAGGGGCGACGCCCAAATCATCCCACCACCGGGGGTTGGCAAGATGCCAAGAAAAGGGGAAAAAAGAGTGGTCTGCTGGTGCACCTACAGAAAGATCCTGCAGGCACACCATATCGCAGTTGGGGGGGGGTGTGGACAAGGTTAGTGGTGGGGTACACCTGGATGTGGGCGTCCTTAGGCTTCCCCACAGGGTTATTCCTCATCGAGTTGAGGAGCTGGTCAACACTGGAGGGGAGAGGGGTCAGATGGAGAAATTTGAGGGTGGGGAGTTGGTGGCGCAGTTCCCTCCACAGGGTTGTGGCCCATCCCCTCCCCCCGAGGTAGCTGTTGCGGGTGGGGCTGCGCATGTCGATGTGGATGACATCGGGGGAGGGGTCGAGGGAGGCTGCCCAGCCCACGATGTCATCCACCCCCAGTGCCTCCGACTCGTACGTTGCCTCCTCCAATTGATGGTGGGCAACGGGGAGGGCTTGGTAGTGGGCGAGGGTGTCGGCTGCGGGGTCGGGGCGCGAGGCCAGGCTGGCGAGCTGCGACATAGTCTGCTGGGACATTGTCAAAGAGAATGCGAAGAAAGGCTTTGAGAGCTGTGGGAAAGCGAAACAGTGGAAATGAGGGTATGGGATGCAGCGTTCTAGGGCGTGGTGCGGAACCCCTAGTTAGAACGCAATTTCTGGAACACCCACCTACCCTCAATTTTGGGGCAAACCACCTAAAAAAATGGATTCAGCACCCTCAAAAAACCCCCATCCCCTTTCTTTCCCCACATAACCCGCATCATGGGGGTGGTTTTTGGGGGGGGGGGTCAAAGAGTTAGAGCACAGTTAGAACAGAGTTAGAACGCAGTTAGAGCACCTTGCTCTAACTAGTTATCGCGCTAGTTATCGCGCGATAACTCAGTTATCGCGCAGTTATCGCGGGTAGTTATCGCGCACCCCTCCTCCCTCCCTCCCTAGGACAAACAACACAAAACACTTGGCACAAAGCATCTGTGGTCGTTTTTCATACAAAGTCATCAATGTCTGAGGCCTTGGCTGCCTCCAGTCCCAAAAGCCCTTGCTCCAGGGCGTTCATGGACATGCAATGGTGCATGTGGCGGAGGGACATACTTGGCCTCACCAAAGACCAACCCTTAAAACAATTTTTGAGCCTCCTCTTGTAATTGGGGGGGTTCTGCACCACGCCCTAGAACGCCACATCCCATAAATTCGTACGAAATTCGTACGAAATTCGTACGAATTTCACATACTGTGAATCTGTGAATCTAGCGTGAATTTCTGCGTGAATTTAGGTGCGTGAATCTCATATTCACGCGAATCTCACCAAATCTGTTAAACCATGCGGGGACTTTAAACCTCTAAATTGCACCTATTTGTTGCATCTTACTTTGGGCGAAGGTAGCACGACAAAAGCACACGATAGCACCAAGTTACGAGCAAAACACAGCAAAATTGGGTGAAATTCACAGTACCGTGAATCTCGGATTCAAACGGCCGGTTCACGAAGGGTACATGGTTGATGGTTCACAATGCCAACCCACTGGTGATGAAGCGTTTATCAGGAGGGTAGAGGCGGTACCGATGAGGGTCATGTTTGAAGAAAAGAGCGACCCTACGGAGAGTGTTGACGTACTCTCTCACTCGGAGATCGACCGGGTTGTTGCCTACATGCGGATTGGTATGCATGACCGAGTGGCTGCTCGAAAGGAGCGAGCCCGGGCCAAGTCACCCCATTGGTGGGATGACCGGGAGTTGGTGACCGGGAAGTTTGAGAAGGATGAGTTCGTGGCAAGAAGTACGGACCATTTGGCCGACCAATACGATCGTCCCATAGGGTCCGACCCTCCGACATGGGGTTTTCCAAGAGTGGGTGACAAATTCGACGAACTCCAGCCCGTGGCCCGAAATTTTTGAAGATTATCGGTGGGAACGGCCGCCCACGTCGATGAACAGGGCATATCGGACGAGGAGATGTCGGACGTGGATCCACAAGAGGCATACACCGCCGTGAAGTCGGTAGTTTCAATACCCCGGCAAGCGGCGGAAGAAGCCAAGGAGAATCCAAAGGTACCCGAGCTCAAGGATAGACTTATTGAAGCCTATCTGTAACTACGAAGCCAAGGGACATTCGCCAACTTGCTTCGGAATGCAGCCAAATCATGGCGGGTGTCTATTATGTTGTTACACTGGCTACCTAGGGATTTTTTCCTCCTTTTTGGTGTAAATGGAAACTTTTTACCCTGAAAAACCCCGGGTTTCATGCCCCTCTCGTGCTGAAAACACTCCTACACGGTGAAAAAGTCCCAAAGTTGGCTTCCCGGGCCTTGGTTGGCCCAAATTCGCAAGTTGGCGCGCGCCAACTCCGGAGTTGGCGCGCCAAATCCGGACTTGGCGCGCCAAAACTGTCAAGTTGGCGCGCCAAAACTGTCAAGTTGGCGCGCGCCAAGTGTCCCCCCACCGATCCAACTGTTGGGCGCGCGCGACTGGGCTGTTGGCGCGCGCGACAGCCGGACTTGGCGGGCGCCAAGTTGACAGTTTTGGCGCGCCAAGTCCGGATTTGGCGCGCCAACTCCGGAATTTTGGCGCGCCAACTTGCGACTTGGCGCGCCAACTTGTAAAAAAACTTTGACTTGGCTTCCAAAAAGTTGGCTTCGACCCAGAAAACCGACATATTGCAACATAACAACAAAGCAACGCAACCATAAGCTGTAAAATATAGATAGTTCCTCGCGTTTCATGCACAAGGTGTAGCAACAACAGAGTGCACAAGTACAAGCAAGTTAAATGCTCTCGACATGGAGTTGACCAGGAGTTGGCGAATGTACAGTATCTGGGGTTGGCTTCGTAGTTACATCCACGGCTATTTAGTGGAGTTGCCAACAAGAATCCTCCGGATCGCGGGAAATATGGTACGGCCAAGATCAAGCTGAAACCAAACCCGAAAATTTATCGTCACCGGGAATATCAACTCCAAGGGGAACGAGCGGAAGCGATGAAGAAGGTCTTGATGGAATTTATTGAGCGTGGTTGGATTGAACCCTCCGATAGTGAGTGGGCAAGCCCGGCCTTCATCGTCCCAAAGAAGGAGAAGGGTGAATGGAGATTGGTTGTCGATTACAGGGGATTGAACGAACAAACCGAGCATGACTCGTACTCGTTACCGCTGATTGACTCCATCCTACAAAAGCAGCAGAAGAAGCGCATCGTCACGGTGTTGGACCTCAAGCACGGGTACCACCAAATGCCGCTGCATGAGGACTCCAGGCCATGCACAGCGATGTCCACTCCGCTGGGGCCCATGCAATGGAAGGTAGTCCACCTGGGAGCCAAGAATGGGAGTGCTGCCTTTCAACGCATGATGGAGGATCTCCTTCAACCCGTTCGGGATTGTGCCGACCCGTTTGTTGATGACATGATTATCGGGTCGGGCACCGAGGACATGACCGACGACGAGCTCATCGAGGCGCATGAGAAGGACTTGCGCCAAGTATTGGGGGTCTTGGACAAGCACAGCATGGTGTGCAAGCCCACAAATGCCTCACTCTTTGTGAGAGAAGTGGAGTTCGCTGGACATGTGGTTTGGGATGCAGCGTTCTAGGGCGTGGTGCGGAACCCCTAGTTAGAACGCAATTTCTGGAACACCCACCTACCCTCAATTTTGGGGCAAACCACCTAAAAAAATGGATTCAGCACCCTCAAAAACCCCCCATCCCCTTCCTTTCCCCACATAATCCTCATTGTAGGGGTGGTTTTTGGGGGGGGGGTCAAAGAGTTAGAGCACAGTTAGAACAGAGTTAGAACGCAGTTAGAGCACCTTGCTCTAACTAGTTATCGCGCTAGTTATCGCGCGATAACTCAGTTATCGCGCAGTTATCGCGGGTAGTTATCGCGCACCCCTCCTCCCTCCCTCCCTAGGACAAACAACACAAAACAGTTGGCACAAAGCATGTGTGGTCGTTTTTCATACAAAGTCATCAATGTCTGAGGCCTTGGCTGCCTAGGCTCCAGTCCCAAAAGCCCTTGCTCCAGGGCGTTCATGGACATGCAATGGTGCATGTGGCGGAGGGACATACTTGGCCTCACCAAGGACCAACCCTTAAAACAATTTTTGAGCCTCCTCTTGTAAGGCCCATGCCGATACTCCGTTGGGATGGAGGAAAACTGAAAAATGTTCCTCCATTTCTCGGCAAAAAAGGTGGAATGTGCCAAGCACCAATGGATCCACCTGGTGGGGGACCAACCTGAGTCTCCCCACGCTTTTGAAAATTTTGTGGTCAACGCACGGTGGCGTTCCACTTGGGTTAGAGTGTACAACTCCCTCACCCTCCAAAGCTCATACAAACCCTCAATGCATTTCACCATGACATGCACAACAACCCATAACATAGGTCCCCCAGGGGTCCTCACTGTGGGGATATGCTCGTTGAGGCAATCCACAAATTGCCTTTGGAAGGGGGGGGAGGTTAGGAAAACTTTGGTGCTTGTTAGATCGAAATCTTTTTCTGTGGCCCTCGAGGCCGAAGGGAGGCGTTCCCTCAGAGGGATGCCTGAGGTCTCATCCTTGAGGGCTTGTTTGAAGGCCTGCAAAGCTGCAAGAGCTTGGGCCTTACCAGGGGTACCAGGGGGGAGGGCCTGAAGGATGGTCTCAATGCGCTTTGCAATGCCTTTTAGGATGCGGCATGCTGCATGTTGGTAGTCCCCCGGCCGCCTATCAGGGGTCACACTTCTCAAGAATGCCCCCCATCTTGAGGTGGACTCCACCCCCCTTTGCTCAACAATCCCATTGGGGTCTTTGCACAACCAACACTTAGACCCAGCCCCCCCCATTGCTTGCATCCCTCCTCCTGACCCACATAGAGGGTCGTCTTCGTCCCCGCACCCTTCTCGGCATGAGCGGTGACGGACTCCACCACCGCGTCCACATCCTCGGTATGAAGCTGGATCAAAAATCCAGCAACCCCTGGATTTACCTCTAGCAACTCGAAGATGTAGTTGCTGAGAACCAGGGGGTCTCGCTTTTCCGCCATGAAGGGGTACTTATGGACAAGGAGTCCAAAGTCCACACCATGTTCAAAGCGGGTCGCCACAGGGCGCCTCACATTGGCATCACCCATCGTAAACCCCTCAGGACCGCCAAGGCGACGGACCCCAAGGAGCTTTTGATGGTGCTCGCACCAAGCGTGGGCAGCAGCAAGGGCCATTATCAAAGAATACGAAGGCTTTGAGAGCTACAGCGAAAAGGGGAAACAGAAAATGAAGTGCGATAACCCACGCGATAACCCACGCGATAACTAGGTTATCGCGCGATAACCCCCGCGATAACCCCCGCGATAACTAGGTTATCGCGCGATAACCCACGCGATAACTAGTGCTCTAACCCCGTTCTAACCCCGCGATAACTAGTTAGATCACACAAAGATCAAATCGCAAAAAGTGCAAAACGGGCAATATCGAGCAAACGAAACATGGAAGGCACATTGTTGCATCATAGTGCACCCATGTAACATGTGAAATTCCGGGTTCCAACCATATTAACAACACCCAAAATTGGGGGGGTTCCGCACCACGCCCTAGAACGCTGCATCCCATTGGTCACGGGCAACGCCGACCCATGCCTGGGAAATTGGCAGCACCACAGCACTGGGAAAAAACCCAAACCATAAGTGAACTCCCGTCCTTCATGGGATTTTGCAATTATTATTCGGGATATGTACGAATGTACGCGGGTCTCTCGGGGCCTCTCCACAAGATGCTACAGGTGGGCAAGTTCGATGGTCAGAAGGGAAGCAAGAAAAAATTGGCATGGACAACGGAAGCCGAAGAAGCGTTCGACAAGTTGAAGGAACAACTATTGGGTCAATTGGGTCTTTTCTTGGTGGACCCGGACAAGGGATTTGTGCTGCGCACGGACGCCTTGGACTATGCCGTGGGGGCAGTCCTCGAGCAAGTCCGGTGCGATGGAACGCATGTCCCGGTGGCCTTTTTGGAGTCGAGTCCTTGCGGAAGGCCAACGTCGGACGTGGACTGCGAGGGAGAAGGAGACTTATGCCATTGTGTGCGCGCTCCGGAAATGGTCGGGCCACATCGGACTTCAACCCGTGGTGGTATGTACGGATCATCAATCACTTCAGAGTTGGCACAAGGAGCATGTGGATACTCCCTCGGGTCCAGCGGCAAGGCGAGCCCGATGGCACGAGACCTTTGCCAAGTTCGACTTGAGCGTCGTCTATGTCTGCGGGAAGGACAACACTGTAGCCGATTGCCTCAGTCGTTGGGCCTATCCCGCGGGCAAGGCTTGGATGGACATATCTAGCCATGGAGACGCCGAGGAAACGGAGGAGGCCAAACGCATCATTGAGCTCGAGAAGGTCATGGAAGAGGGCGACACCAAGTGCTTTGTGGTCATGGCATCCAAGGCGGAGTTGAGTCAACGAGGGGATGCCAGACTTCGGGTTTTGACGGAAGAGACTTTGGAGGAATGTCTCATGGCGCCCATTGAGTACGTGGAGTCGGTGCTCATGGAGGATTGGGCGGAGGATTATGCCGCCTCGGAACACTGGAACAGGTATTGGAACGCCGTGAGTGCCCCCTCGGACGATGAGTGGCCCGAAGGCTTGACGGAGGACGGGGACAAGCTCTTCCTCAATGACAAGCTATTGGTGCCGGAAAACCGTGTCCAGGCGCTCATTGACCATTGGCACAACGCCCAACTTATGCATCCGGGCCGCGACAAGATGCAACGAGATCTCGAATGGAGGTTTGAGTTCCCTCCGGGATACTACGCAATCTTGAATCGTTATTGCAACGATTGTGCCGTGCGTAGGGCCACCAAAAGCCCGAACCACTCCACAGCGGGGAACCCGGTTTATACGGCGATCGCGAAGGCACCGATGCGCTCCAGGCCAGTGGCAGGAGCGGTACTCCAAGGCCATTGGTCCGAGCCCGGCCAGGCTGCATCGGGGACCATGGCCAATGTCACCCGGAGCCATGGAAGCAACCGGTGACAGGCGAGCCGGTACACAGTCCAGGAGGGGGTCGCCTGCCAAGCAGAGCGGCCCGCAACTCAAGCCACAAGGGTGAGGCGGTCGTACCGTAGACAAGCGGGAGCAATACCCCTTGTGGTGAGAGCTACTCCACACGGCTGGGCAGCCCCCAGAGCTGCCGCCCAAAGGAGGGGGCATGTGGCCCTACCCATGGACACATGTGGGGACACCCTCCCACCTGGGACACCTGGACCGGGTGGCCGGGACAATGCCTTCCCAAGCACCTGCGGGAGCGGCTTAAGAGGCACCTGACCTAGGGCAGTGGGAGGGACAGGATGTCCCCTTGGTAAGACCTTCTTCCTGCACTGTAAAAGGAGGCATCCCGAGCTCCCGAAGATACCTACCTACCTACCTGAAGAACACCTACCGCCGGTCATGCCCCAAGAGAACCTGGTTGAAGTTCTCGGCCGTGAGGCGAGAAAGGTGTCGCCAGGGGAACTGATGGTGGAGAGCTCTCCTTCCCGCCAGAGGCGGCCACCATGTAAAACAAGCAAGGAGAAGTCAGATGAGGCTGCGGACGCGGCCGCCCTTACTTACTTACTTACTCTTCCGGTAAGGTACAGAACACACATTAACTACGATAGCATTTTTCGGAGATTTACTACTTCTACTTGTTTGAGACAACCTGACAATGATACATTTCGCGTATGAGGCAGTGGCGACCCTCCAGTCGTGTAGGATATCCGTTGGCTCGCACTAGAGCTGAACGGCGTTCCATGAAAGATCCGACCTTTCAACTGTTTTTCACTTATTACTTACCTACTTCGTTTCCAACCAACCCCAGGGGATGAACTCACCCCTACCCCTGAACCCAATCCCTACATTCACATACAATTCATTGGTTTTGTCATCTTTAGCACCTTGCCACAACCCATACATCTTCTTTCTCTAAATTTACATAATGAACACACGTCTACATTTTCACCCTTTCGTGCAAATTATTTGCATTGATGATGTAAGTCATTTAGGACATTTCTACACAAATCAGTATTCCCGCTAGCTTCATTTCTCATTCAATTCCTGTGGGCTATGTCCTATTGAGGATCATGGTACATAATGCTGTATGTAACCCAATAGGATCGCGATGCATATTGCTTTATGCTGCCGTGATGGAATATTGATTATTTTGTACATGATCTCTAGCCATGATAAGTTTCTGATGTTTCAGGTTTGTTTTACAGATAGCCCGAAAGTATGAGTAAAAGGTTGGTAATGACGGACTATATCTTTCAAGGTTTTTTTTGGTTGAAGTATTAGTATAAATCCCCATACTCCCAGACGGATCAATCCCTATGGCCGGGATAAGAAAGAGCAGATCCGGGGCAGATGAGTTGATGCCCTCATTGTGACTGCCACCCCCCACCCTTTGAGATGCGCTTTGAGACTACCCGCTAAACTAATCAACAGTTGGTCATTACTGATGCTGCCTCGCTTTCTCTGTCCATGAAATGCAGGCCAAGAAGCCCATTGCATCAAATAGGTACCACAATGCATCCATTGCATTAGGTAGCCACATGTAACGCGTCCTTCGAGTAAGGTGGTATATCCTCTCTTTGGATGACGAAGACAAGTCATGTCAATGGACAGCTTGGGCAGAGCTTGAATTCCAAGTTTGGACATGTTGCATTTCATTCTCAATTGTGATTGATTTTCCGTATAGCTGATTGTAATTTATACGTCTACATCCAGGTGTATTACCCTTACCCTCATTGTTTGCCTGAAGATTTAGGTTATCATTGGTGATACTTTGTATGCTAGCTTTTTGCTTAGTGTTTCTCATGTTTCATTTTGAGCCCTACCATACTCAAGACTTAGGAACTTTACCCTCTTAGGTAGAGATATATCTTTACCTCTAGGAAAGGGGTACTAAGACACTACATTACACACTCATGACAGAACATTCAATATGAGCGTGCCTTATGCCCATAACCCTCCTTATGTTCTATTATCAGCTTGTCATGAACATTCTTAGCGAATGTGCATGAAGCTTAGGAAGGGGGTGTAATAAGTTGGGGCATTGGGGCCTCCCAGAAGCTTTTCGCAGGATCTGTACTAGACCTCTCAAAGCTTCAAGATCCTAGAACACTAGGATATTTGCTCATATTTGGCTTTTCTTCCAAGCCTATAGCTTACTGCTAGAGTCTACTGCTCTTAGGTACACTGCACAGTGCAGAGATCTAGGATACATTAGTAGCCATACACGAATAATCACATTCCATATGCTTATAATGTGATTTAATCATGTTTTATGCTCTTTTAGAAGGTTCTAATGTATTACAAGCTATTTTGAAGCTATTTCGAAGCTTCAGATGGCCTGTCGCGAGTGTCGCCGTCTTTTGCCGCCGACAGTGAATTGTGTAATGTTGACAAGGCCCTGTGACAAGATAGACTACTCAGAAGGTTGCTAAAATATAGGTTTTATTGCCTTTTTAATGAGAATTTATTGTTATATCAATTCTCTTGTTATTTAGGCATGTGAACCCAGCCAGTTGGTCCAGCTCAATGTTCGTTCACGACTTCGTCCTCTTGCTGCTGCCTACTTTGTGCTTGCCAAGGGAATCAATTGGAATGGAGAAATTCATTTAAAACAATTTGATTTTGAAGTGCAAGACAAGGATAAAAGGGTTTATTGTGCACCCTAAGTACAAGCACAATACATCCCTGTGGACGGCCAGCGGCGCTTCATCCACTGGGACAGGCAGAGCATGGCCAGTCCCAGGTGGTATTCCGCCCCCCCCGAGGTGATTTGGGCGAGCACGCGGGCCGGGGCTTGGTCCCCGGGCTGGATAACGCCCCTGAGGAACTTATGCGGGGTGGTGGGGTCCCCTATTGCCCCTGGTGGGGCGGACCCTGGGGCGAGCATCGTTCTAAGCTATTCCCCTTAAGAAAACTCCTCGGAGTGTAGCCGGAGGGATCAGGGCCGGCATGGGAAAGGTCATCTGAGGGCAGGTATCCCTTCTTAGCGTCCCGGCAGTATGGAGGGGTCGGTGCTGTGGCCTTACCCTTGGGGTCCATGATATGCAAGCACGACAGCGAAGCCAATGAAGATGAAGATATGAACTTGCAAAAAATCGCAGTGTGCAAGCAAATGTAGGCGGATAATATGATACATATGAATCACAATAATTCGTCCTGTATAATTGGTAAAGATCCGATTGTGGAAAAATATTTGGCTAATTTAGTGTGCGCACGCGCGCCGGCGATTCAAATCAAGTCATCCGTACGCGACCATCTCAGCCGCAAAGGACACAACAAATGACTCCGGCGTGTCCATAATATCCAAGAACTGTTCCGGTGGAATTTTTTAGGGGCGCCGAACATATAGATCCCCGGAAATGATCTAACTCTGACTTAATGGGGGTAATTGACCTGAGATCTGCGCGGATTGAGGGTAGCCGCATTTACACTCCCCCTCCAAGAACACACTTGGGTGTGTTACCTTGTCAAAAAAGGCGTGAGTGTGGCCGAAAGCCAAAAAACGCGCTTCGTAACAGCAAAATGTACGCAAATGTCCCAAGAATCAAATGGATTAGGGCTGAATGGGAGTAGATGACATCAGAATGTTCAAGAATGAGACAGGAAAAACAACCAAACCAAACCAAAAGGAGCGTAACTAGGTTAAAAGACACGTAAACGTATCCTCGAAGAATACCAAACCTTGTCCAGGTCGAGAATGCGGTGTAATTCAACACAATCAGACAAATCAACACATGAAATGCAAGGGGCTTAGAGACAAATGACCTGCTCTGAGCAGTTGTTGCTCTCGCGGGCAAGCTACGGTGTCCTCCACGTACTCTACATCGTGTTATTCCCGCTTTTCTCTTTTCGAACCGCTTAGCATGTGCTTCATGGCCAAAATGTACTCAGAATTGACCAGAATTAAGACAATTGACACTGAATTGGGCTAGGATTCAGGAGGTAAATCGCACACAGAGAAAAGCAGTTGACGGCACCAGACTGTATATACTGTAACCTGTCCTGACTAGGTCCACAGCAGAGCAATCGAACGAAGCCATCACTAAATCGTACTAAAATGTGACGAAATGGTACTCAAAATGTCCTAACATGAAAGATTAGGAGAATTGAGGCCGCAATCAAATGAAATTGGCAGGAATGAGGAGACGGGGAGTGAGCAATCGAACACTAGTGGAGTAAACAAATGTCAGTTCTCTTTGGGAAGGCAAGTTTTCATGTAACAAAGCGAGCATCTAACAGATTCTAAGAAAATGTTGACATGATGAATCATTCATGATGATGGACATGCTGACCTTAAATCCTCTAGCCAGACCTTAGGACCCGTCTTTTTTTCAAATCGTGAAGCTGTAGCTTCAGAGGGGGGGGGGGGGGTTGGGGCCGGCTTCACAGCTGGAGAAATTTGTGCAATGCCAAATTTGGACCTGATTTGGCGGATTTGGGGCCTGTGGTGGCGGCGCGCTCCCTGCCTTCGGCGGCGCGCTCACAGCAGGCCAGCCCATCGACGGCCTTAACAACGATGCTAATAGTGTTAGTTCTATCCAATTGCCAATTAGGACACGATTCGGAAACAAGGGTGACTCCGGTGGATGATAGAAGGCCCGGAGTTAAGGATCTGGCTAAACCCTGGTGTGGTGCCTCAGCCCACACCGGCTGTCCCCCTTGGGTGCATCAATGCACTTGGGAGGGGACTGGTACACGTTAATGGGCGCATTTGCTTCGGCTTCTGCCACGCCTACGTGTATGGGGGATCACAAGTCCCTTGAAGCCGGAGGAGCCCGAGTGGAAGATGAGTGGACTAGGAGGCAACTGAGGTAGGCGCATCGTTGTTAAGGTACGAATGGGTGGATGCTCTGCAACATGACTCATGCGAGTGCCACAATTGTACGATTCTGCCTCAAATGCCTTGCTGAATTCTGAGCTGCAATAGCATTCACCATGTGAGTGCCACACAATGCACAATTGTCTCAAGTTGCAGGATTTGTCTTGATTTGTTTTGAAGTGCACTGGTGTTGATTCCGTATATGAATGCACAGCCTTGCTTTGATTTTGGTTGTAGACTTCGTAGAAGCCTTCCACTCTGCCTTGTGTTTTTGTTGGATTCCGATTTGCGTTGCATTGCTATGGCATCTAAAATCGGCGACGTCAGCCGTGCGACCCGGGCCTCCCTACTGCGCGCGAACGGTGTTTATTGATTGTAGGAAGGTGCGCCTTTGCTTCACTTTTGTTTGTAGAGGTCGTAGGAGCCTCGCACAAGGAGTGGTTTTTTTCCTGTGTACTAGTGAGCAGATGATACAATTAGATTTGCAGTGCATGTCAAAACGGCGACGTCAACAAAGTGCGCTAGTGGCTTTTAATGTGGTCCAACGTTGTTCATTTGTTGTACGAAGGCACGTCCCTGTGGAAAGGGTATGGGGAGGGGGATGACACAGAGGAGCCCGCAGAGTCATTGCGCCATTGTCAGGAGTTGGTAGATGCATATGAGAGAGAAAATGATGATGAGACCATGTATGAGCCTGAAAGGATCATCAAATCAGTAAAAAGGCGCGGGAAGGTGCATTATCAAGTGCGCTGGAAGGGGTTTGGGGCAGAGAGCGACACCGTCGAACCGGAGGGTAACCTGCCGCCGTGGCTTCTTGAGCAGTTCAGGTGTGATTCAGGTGTCGTTGACATTTAGATAACTCCATTGGATGTCTACTGTTGTTTCCAGTCGTTGAGGTGACTCCGACGCAAATGATCAATGAGGTCACACTTTGGTGTCCATTAATGCTTCAATTGCTTGTGTTTTGTTTGTGGGTTCCAAAAGGGAGGGCGTTTTCATGTGCAACACTGGTTAGTAAAGGAATACGCAAAGCTGGTAGGCAACCACTTGCAGATTTGGTCGGGCAGCTTCACCGGGAGGGGGGGGGGGGGGTCTTGGCCTTCTGAAGCTACAGCTTCAGGTTTTGAAAAAAAGACGGGTCCTTAGCAGACCCCGCTGGAATTTGGCTGAAGACAATAGCCTGTGGGCAACAAGCTTAAACACACCGTATATAACCTTATTTACAATGGCGGTGGTGTTCTGGAAGGAAGAACAGTTCAATCTCTTGCTTTCGGGCCACAATGTGAACAATTCCACGAATCTAGAACCTGAATTTACAAATGAGGCTCACATTCCTGACGAAAAGATTTTCGCCTGTGCCACCGGACTTCAAAAGTGTCTGCCTAAAGTCCGTAGAAGCTATATATACGGTTCCATGAGAGAACTGACGTCGCGGTTTAGCGGAATGGTACAAATGAATGAGCAGGATGGTCTCAAATCAAGGCGAAATTGGAGGAATCTCCACACATGAAGCTGGAATGAAGTCTTGAAGCCGGTTCGGACCCCCGTGGCCATCTTTGGGTCACTTGGGGTGTGTATCTATGTGCCGGCAAGCCGCCATTGGCTGATATCATACTCTCCCATCCACCTGATCTAACCCGATGTGATAGTGTGATAGGTTTGGCCATTCCGGCTATGAGAGGCCATATGCAGTACCGAGGCTCCGCCAGCGGAGATTTATATATCAGAATATCAGGAATCAACAGGGTTTTATTATCATAATGTTTCCGTAATTTTTCAGCCTTTCGTTCTGATGGTCAATGTATCGGCGACTGTCAGTTGGCTCGCGATTTTGCGTTAACCGATTGGTTAACTGTTATTTCCAGATATTTTGGCGGAAACCCCGATGAAGGGTCAGATTTCATCAGTAAAGGGTTCGTTGCTTCCGCAATTTTCTAAATATGTACTCGAAATTTTATTCTGAATTTTTCGCGATGTCGAAATCGGATTTTCGACTTCGACATCGCCGCACTTGATTTGGTCTTCTTCGAGTGGTCATACTCTTTTCCCTATGCCCGAATCAGGTTTCCCTTATACTTGCCACCCATTTGACTTGGAGATATAAGGGAAACGAAAGTGAATCGTGAGACCACTTTGAATGGCCATATCTACGCGCGAGTGTGAGGAAAGAGAATAAGGAAGGTTGGGTTGCAAGCGCCTTACTCTCAACTTAATTTAGGAAGCATCAAACGCCTTTGGTGTGTACACATGCCCGGTGTAGCAAGGGATAATGGTCAAGAGGGTATTAAGTGATATATAACTCTTGGACCGTGCAACCGAATATTTTAATGCGACTTTCGAGTGTACCGCATGAGTGTTGGGGTTGCATAGATACTTTCCTTGGGTTCCTACGCATTTTTAACGTGAAGTTATGTCCATGGAGGGACATGGCATATCATGGTGGGAGCCACTTTTGAGGGTATGTTTTATATGCATGGTATATGTCTTGATATGCTCACGCCCATGTTATATATCTTCGTGTGGCCGAAGAGATGGGGAGCCATACGTGACAAGGGTTTTGCCCATGTCCCAATTGTGGAATTCAAAGCGCTAGACTAAGTCTACCGCATATGTATTGCTCATGGTATGTTTGGAAAAGAGATCCATGAGTGCACTCCCATTTTCATGGGGCATGTTGATATGAGTGGCGAAGGTATCTCCATGCGTCGATTGGGGATCCAAGTGGGGGAATTGTTGGCAAATGGTTCCGATCATTTGTGTATTGAACCATGAGCGGATATCATGGGTGAGCATAGAGATATACTATCATGACAACTTTGTATTTGGTCATATTTTCATGTTTTTGACCTCAATTTTTGCTCATTTTTGCATTTTGTGTACTTACCTGGTCGGCAAACAGCAAGAAGCCCATGGAGAGTCGAACCATGGTATGTTGCTCATATGTTGGCATATGCTTTGGAGTTGAACACCACCGTATGCCGGATCGCGTACTCCATTTGACTTAGCGCACGAAGGATTACAAGATTTGGTCTCAAGATCATGGGCTGACTTGGGCACTGCGTGGCGCCCATATCTGAAGGGGTTTCGAGGGTTAAATGGGGATGTACATGGGCACTGACCTTTGGTCTCTATCCTCCATGAATACTAGACTTCGATTCCATGCATGTTTTGAGCCTTCGGATAAGTGGTAATCTCAATTTTGAGCATATATTCGATATATGGCCAATATGGTGTGAATTGGCAGCTTTTTGGCATGTTATGAGTTCAAACTCATGGGGCATATCTCCAAGCCCATTCGACTCCAAGTCCAACCAAGGTTATGTCAGGGTAGGGCATGGTCCTGAGTGCCACTCTAGGCCATGACACGCCACCTCCCCTATTGGGCTAGGATTTAGAGGCTTGGGAGTGAACACATTTTTGGGGTTTATGTAGTGACTTGTGACATATGGCATTCAGCCATCTCATTTGACCTGGTTCAAGGCAATATGTTGGTGAGTCAAGGGAAGGTCTTGAGTCCAGGGAATGAGGGGTTTATGGCTGTGAATGTGTGTGTTTACCTCTTTCCCCAACTTTGCTTTTTTTGTGTACATATGTCAATTTCAGGGCTTTCTTCCTTGGTGCAATTCTTGTACATGCCCGCCACCGTGGGAAGACCGGTGTGCTGAACGGAAGCCCGCATCGTGGATTGGATTGTGAATCGGGTTATTGCTGCATTTGTGGGATCTGATTGCTGTTCACGGTTGAAGGAGGATTGTATTTTCTATTTTCTATATTTTTGGACCTTGGACCCTGAAACTTGACGAATGCAATCGCTGATCCGGAGTAAATCAGCAGGGGTAACAGGGGGAAGGGGCACAGCGGGGGCCGGTCCTGGTAGGGACCTTCTTTATGGTAGCAGAGGCTTACCTGCTGCCCCTACCAACCGCCGACCCGGGGACTTCAGCCCTTATGAGCCCTGCCCAAGTACGCCCCGGGTGCGTATTGTGGACTCGGTGGAGACCACGCCGGAGATTGGAGCCATAGAAGAGCCGAGACGTTCAAGAGAATGGCGAACTCCGGAAGTTGAAGCCCGAAGAGAAGCACGACATTCGGGAAGAGGAGGACGTGACATGGAGGACCTGGTCTCCATGTGCGAGCGTCGCTGCCGCAAGGCATGCAACCTCCGCTCCGCCGCGGAGGACTCTGACGAGGCCTGCCATTCACGCAGCAGTGGAGGACGGGCCCGGCGCTACCGGAAGCGCGGGTCACCCAAGTCCGCGGCAAGGGACGCCGGGGCTATGGACACGGACCCCAGCCCGGTCAGGCTGTGGGAATCCGAGGGGCACTCCGAGGGCTATCGGACAGCCTACGAGCCACCTTCGGAGTCGGAGATGTCCGCGCCCATCGCCAGGGCGAATACGGCCCCCGAGCCCGCCCTGCAGCACGACGCCGAGGGCTTGGAGAGGCCAGCCAGGGCCCGGACGGCACCTGTGCCCCGGCACACGGGACCAGAGACGGACGCCATAGGAGATACGCCCATGGGGATGAGTCTGAGGTGCCGGGAACCGCGGGATGCGCTGAATCCGGCGGAAAGCACGCTGCGTGCCACTGCGAGCACGTGTCCTTCCTCATGGGCAAGTACCCGAAGATGGGGATGGACGCCATCGTGCATCGCCTTGACCGCCTGGACAACGCCAAGGACGGTCTAGAGGAGGACGTCGCGGGGATCCTGGACGACCAGTCGGCCGCGGAGAAAGACATGGAGGAGCTGCGAGCGGAACGGGACCGGTACCGGGAGAATCTGGAGCTGGCCCTGGAGAGGCAGCAGGGAGTGGAGGACAGCCTCCTCCACCTGGTGGAGGACATGTCGGGACGCCCGAAAAGGCTAGAAGAGCTACAGCCCCTCGCCTCGGGTCCGGAACTCCCGGCAAAGCCGGCCGCGGCAGAGCTGGTGGAGCGGGTAAAGACCCTGAGGAGCGCCATGGATAAACCCATGGGCGGCCCTGCAGAGGCACCATACGCGCCTCCGCGTGTTGACCCGGGTGCGCTGCCGTTTGTTCCCATGTTCAGCGAATCCACAATGCTCGGGGAACACACCGCACCGGCTGGGTCCATGCAGGAAGGGAACGTAACCACGGACCCGAGGAGCCTGACGGTACAGATGTCCCATGCCGCCCAGAATCTACCGATCACGACGAATATGGTAGTTTATGCGGAAGACGAGATCCAGAGCCAGACCATGCAGGGGCGAACCATGGGAAGCGCCGACGGACATGGTCGAGGTCATCCAGGCGGAAACCTGTGGGCGAAGGACCCCAATACGGGGATATGGACGGCCGATGGAGCAAGTCCTTCCCGCATTCCAAACCCCATGGGTTCAGGCCCAACTGGACCGCATTCCATGGAGGAGAGGGATGTACGGGGAGTGTACTCACACCCCCCGGCCACAGGTGGTATCCGTCTCGGTGGAGTAGTGGCTGGGGAAGTCGGAGACGCCATCAGGATTGACGACCTCAGGGGAATCAAAATCCCCTATTACGACGGGAACCCGTCCAACCTGGATGACTTCATCCTGGACTGGGAGGACTTCGCCGAGGAGGTCGTCGGCGAGATGCGGGGAGCGCCGCGGGATAAGTGGGTATGCCGGACATTCCCACACCGGCTGGCGAAGGACCTGAAGGAGGAGCTGCGGGATCAGATCCGAGAAGGACTGATCAGGACGGAGCAGGCCTGCCTCCAGTGGTTGGAGGATGAGGAGCGGGTGGACGCTCCGAACCAGAAGCTGGAGGACTTGTGGTCCATCCCGCTGCCGCTGGACCGCGGTGAGTTGCGGGTCCGGGAGTGGAACCGATATCTGCGGAAGTACCGCAGATGCCTCAAACTGGTGGAGGACTGGAACGAGGCCAGCGAGATTTGCCACCTCCTGAAGGACGTCCTCCCCGGCAACTGGAAGAGGAGAGTGGAGGACGAGGAGAAGAAGAGAGCGAAGAAGCGCGTGGCGGTAAGGATCATGGCGGCGGAGGATACCCATGCGGGTATCATGGAGTTCTTCAGGAGGAACCTGGGCGAGCCCAACCGGATGTTGGGATTGAAGAACGCCGTGTACGTGGTGGTATTTGGAGACTCCATGGGGCAAAGGTTGCTGCGCCTCAACAACGTGGAGTGGAGGCGCGGGGAGCCGCTGAGGATGCAGGTCATCTTCGCCCGCATGAGCCTGGACGAGATCGTGAAGTACATCACGGTGGAGTTGAAGCTCAATGCGAAGAACGAGGCCCACGTGCAGGATCGACATGGTCATGGACAACGAGGCCACCGAGAAGACCGCCATCATCGGGAGATCCAGGAGGACACGGCCAACTCCGCGGAGGATGGTAGTGGAAGTGGCCAAGACCACTGGTCCCGGGAGGATCACGAGGAGGCCCATTTCTTCGCGTTTGTGGCGCACAACGTGAAGGACCATGGGCAGGATCGGTCCAGATGGAGCCGGGTGGGACCCAAGAAGGGCAACGCGCCAAGGAGGATCGGGAACCCACCGCTCTCGTTCTGGGAGTACAGGTCTCAGCATGACGGGTGCTGGGTCTGTTATGGCAAGGGAAACAACCATGCACACGACCACCATCAGTGCAAGGTGTATGAGGCGGCCAAGAAGGCCTACTTCGCCGCTCAGCCCGAGAAGAAGCCCAAGGAGCAGCGGATTTCCGATTGGAAGGCGAAGGGCGGAGACGGGGGAAAAGGCCAAGGCAAAGGCCCAGGGAAAGGCGGAGGAAGAGGCTATGGTGGTGGACATGGCCAAGACCGACGAGTGAGGTCGATCGAGGAGGTTGCTGAGGACATGTTGAGGACGTTGGAGGAACTCAAAGCCCAGCAACGTGGTGGACAAAGTCCTGGCGGATCGCAGCCGGAAGGGGCTGCGGGAAGCCAAGTCTAGAGGAGCCCCCACGGGAGTGGGACCTCGGAGGTCTCTCCTCCGAAAATCAGTGGAATCCCAGAAAAAGCGAAGGCACATCGGGTGCCGAGGAAGGCTCCAGAAGAGCCAAAACCACTGAGCTTCGCCACTCCCAACCCCTGGAGCGCCCTGCCAAGGGAAGTACATGTGGGTACGGGACATGGCGCGAAGGAAGGAGCGACCACGGAGAGCCCCGTGGACGGGCAGGACCAACCCAAGATCTACACCATCCGTGACCATACCCTTGAAGTCCTGATGCACCCGGACGTGCTAGAGTTGCATGCCGTGAGAGTCGTCCATACACCTCATGGCGACGAGCGGCAGTTGCACTTGAAAGTGCGAGTACGGTGCGGACGAGAGGAGAAGGTGGTGGATGTGTTGGTGGATACGGGTGCCCAGGTGAGCCTGGTCCGGAGAGGGTTGTTCAAAGAGGAACTCCTGCAGCCCAGCCGGAGACCGGTCCGCCTGAAGGTCGCCAACGGAGAGATCATGGGTGGGGGCACCCATGAGGCCACTATCAGTATGGAATTCTGGGAACATGAGCGCTTGAACCGCCCTGATCTGGCGAAGAGAAGCACTCTATCCGGGAACTTCTATGTGGCCGACATTACAGATTGGGATATGATCATGGGGTATGACTTCATGGTGGCAAATGTCATTGGAGCCCTTCCCCATCGTGCAACGCTGGTCCGGGAGGATGATGAATGCCTCACATGGCTGTCGACGGACTATGCATGCGGATCATCCCAATGGAATGCTGAGGAAGAGGATCGGATCGTCCGAGCGGTGCAAGGTGTGGGTGCCAAGTCCAGAGGAGACCGCGGAGTTCAGCTCACAGAGTATGGAATGGCGCCGCAGGTGTACGACAGGATGATCCAGACGCTGGGAGCCGAAGCGCCCGAGACGGACGTCTTCGCTTCCCGGGATGCCCCACTTCTGCGGAAGTGTAGGAGGCATTGGCATCGAGGAGACTCAGCCTGGCATAGGCATTGGGGTTTGAAGGAGTGGGGGCCCATGTATTGGCATGGCTCCCTGGACAATACCAGACGTACGGTGGAGAAGATCATCGCGGATAGGGCGAAGGGGATCCTGGTCATAACCGGCACAGGATCCACCCTATGTCCGCTGGAGGGTCTCAAGTCGACGCTGGACTCCATCACCCTGAACGAGATGTCATTCGGGCCAGACGAGGAGTTGTTCATCGACGCCAAGGGCGTATCAATGCCCTCCCCGGGTCAAGCGTGGGGTACCAAGGCTTTCCTGGTGGATGGGGCGCAAGCCCAGCCCACGGGTGATGAAGCATTCATCCGTAGGGTGGAGGCGGTGCCCATGAAGGTCATGTTCGAGCCCAAGGAGGGGACGGATCAACCTATTGATGGCATTGACGTCCTGTCCCACGCTGAGATCGACGACGTCGTCAACTACATGCGGATGGGGATGCACGACCGTGTGGCAGGCAAGAAGAGGCGGGCCATGGTCATATCTCCGTATTGGTGGGATGACAAGATGTTGGTCACCGGCAAGTACGAGAAGGACGAGTTCGTGGCGAGGGTCATGGATCACATGGCGGACCAATACGATGGTCCGGTTGGGTCGGACCCACCGACATGGGATTTTCCAAGAATGGCTGCCGATAGCGACAGTCACCAGCCCGATGCCGCAAATTTCCGAAGATTATCGGTGGGAAGAGCTCCCCACGACGATGAAGACGGCATATCGGACGAGGAGAAGTCGGAATCGGACCCAGAAGAGGCCTATACCGCAGTGCGGTCGGTTGTATCTATACCGAAGCAAGCGGCTGAAGAGGCCCAGGAGAACCCGAAGGTCGCCGAGCTGAAGGAGAGGCTGATCAGTGCCTATCCGCGGCTATTCAGTGGCGTCGCCAACAAGAACCCTCCAGAATGTGGGAGGTTTGGTACAGCGAAGATCAAGCTGAAGCCGAACCCGAAGATCTATCGTCATCGGGAGTACCAACTTCAGGGCGATCGGGCCGAGGCCATGAAGAAGCTGTTGGCCGAGTTCATTGAGCGGGGATGGATCGAACCCTCCGACATTGAGTGGGCCAGCCCAGCCTTCATCGTGCCCAAGAGTGAGAAGGGCGAGTGGAGATTGGTGGTTGATTACAGAGGTTTGAACGAGCAGACCGAGCACGACTCGTACTCGCTTCCCCTGATCGACTCCATCCTCCAAAAACAACAGAAAAAGCGGATTTCTACGGCGCTGGACCTGAAACACGGTTATCACCAGATGCCGCTACACCCGGACTCGGGGCCCTGCACAGCGATGTCGACGCCGCGGGGTCCATGCAGTGGAAAGTGGTGCCTATGGGCGCCAAGAATGGCAACGCCGCTTTCCAGCGCATGATGGAGGACCTACACGGTCCTGTCCGGGACTGTGCCGATCCCTTCGTGGATGACATCATCATCGGGTCCGGCACGGAGAACATGACTGAGGACGAGCTCATCGACGCGCATGAAAAGGATCTGCGCCGAGTGCTCAGCGAGTTGGACAAGCACAACATGGTGTGCAAGCCCACCAAAGCCTCACTCTTCGTGAAGGAAGTGGAGTTCGCGGGTCACGTGGTTGGTCACGGGCAACGCCGTCCCATGCCTGGGAAGCTTGCGTCCCTGCACCACTGGGAGAAGCCCGAGACCATCAGCGAACTCCGGTTCTTCATGGGGTTCTGCAATTACTATTCGGGCTATGTCCGGATGTATGCAGAACTCTCGGGGCCGCTGCACAAGATGCTGCAGGTGGGGAAGTTCGATGGCCGGAAGGGGAGCAAGAAGAAGCTTGCCTGGACCCCTGAGGCCGAAGATGCGTTCAGCCGCCTGAAGGAGCGACTCCTGGGGCAGCTGGGGCTATTTCTGGTGGACCCAGACAAGGGATTCGTGCTACGGACGGACGCCTCGGACTATGCTGTAGGGGCAGTCCTCGAGCAGATCCGGGACGACGGGTCACACGTACCCGTGGCGTTTTGGAGTCGGATCCTGGCCGAGGGCCAACGCCGCACCTAGACCGCGAGGGAGAAGGAGACGTACGCCATTGTTTGTGCGCTTAGGAAGTGGTCTGGCCACATCGGATTGCAACCGGTGGTGGTTTGTACGGACCATCAGTCCTTGCAGAGCTGGCACAAGGAGCACGTCGACACCCCCTCGGGACTGGCGGCTAGGAGGGCCCGATGGCACGAGACGTTCGCCAAGTTCGACCTCAGCGTCGTGTACGTCCCGGGGAAGGACAACACTGTGGCAGATTGCCTCAGTCGCTGGGCCTACCCCGCGGGCAAGGCGTGGATGGACATATCCAGCCATGGCGACGCCGAGGAGACCGAGGAGGCCAAGCGCATCATCGAGATGGAGAAGGCCATGGAGCAAGAGGGGGTCAAGTGCTTTGTGGTGATGACAAATCCTACGGACCTGGCCAAGTTCCGGGGTGCCCGCGTCCAAGCTATTCGAGAGGAAACCCTCGAGCAATGGATGGTGGCCCCTGTAGAGCTAGTCAGGTCGGTGCTCACAGAGGACTGGTCGGATGACTACGCGGCATCCGAGCACTGGAGCAAGTACTGGAATGCCGTGAGCGCCCCGTCGGACGACGAATGGCCCGAGGGCTTGACCGAGGATGGGGACAAGTCGTTCCTCAAGGACAAGCTGCTGGTGCCCGAGAACCGAGTGGAGGAGCTCATTGACCATTGGCACAACGCCCAGCTCATGCACCCTGGTCGAGACAAGATGCAGCAGGACCTGGAGTGGTGTTTCAAGTTCCCTCCGGGGTACTACGCCATCCTGGATAGGTACTGCAGCGACTGTGCCGTGTGTCGGGCCACGAAGAGCCCCAACCACTCCAAAGCGGGCAACCCGGTGTACACGGCTATACCGGAGGCCCCTATGCGGTCCGTGGCCATGGATGTGTTCGCCATGCTTGAGGTCACCGTGGACGGAGAGACCTACGACTGTGTCATCCTGGCGGTGGACAGGCACAGCGGGTATATCGTGGCAGTCCCGGGCCAGAAGTCCAAGAAGAAGGACAAGAAGGACAAGCATGGAGTGGGGCTGCAGGCCAAGACTGTCGCTAATGCCATGATCAGGTATTGGCTGACGATTTTCGATGTCCCGGCTGTCATCTGCAGCGATCGGGGCAGTCAATTTGTGGGGACGTGGTTCAAGACGATGTGCAAGCACATGGGCATTCGACACGCCAAGACCGTGGCGTACCACAGCCAGTCGAATGGCCGGGCTGAGGTTGCCGGGCGGCAGATGTTCGAGAAGTTCCGCCAGCTGCACATCGACGAACCGGGCCGAAATTGGTACAATTCACTGTGGAGGGTACTCCAAGCGTATCACGACCTTCCGGGGCTCACTGGACTGTCGCCCCATCGCATCCTGTTCCTACGGGATCGAGTGTCACGCACTCTCCCGTGGTTGAACCATGGCAAAGTGGCCCGGGATGCGAATGCTATGATTGCTGAGGCGGACGACACGGCGGCCAAGGTGTGCAAGGCACTACAGGACGAGCATGACAAAAGGCCCAAGTACTTCAAGCAGGGAAAAGTCCAGAAGTATGCTCTCCAAGACACCGTGTGGGTGGAGCGGCACCACAAGGATGTCCTGTCCAGGCATCGGCAGGCATCTTGGTATGTGCCGGGGGTAATCGTGCGGAACGTCGGGCAGGATGTGTATGCGGTTCGTGTGGGGGATAACAAGATCCTGGACCGCGACCATACCCAGCTTCGTCCCCGAGCACCAGACCCCAGCGGACGTCCCGTCACCTTCGAGTTCACGGCTGGCGATGTCGACTCGGACAACGAGGGTGAGGACGACGACTTCACCGCCGAGAAGATCGTGGCGGACAAGCCGGACCCGGGGACGCCTGGGGGTAGGCTTTATAAAGTCCGTTGGAAGGGATTCGCCGCATCCAGGGACTCGTGGGAGCCTCCGGGCAGTTTTGTGCCGAGCTACACCACGGTCTGGATGGACTACCTGAAGAAAAAGAATATTTCTTTGGATGTCAAGGACGTGTTGGTCCATTTGGTTGCTGCTGTAGCACCGTAATGGATCCCCCTTGGCATTTTGTTTGTTTCTGTGCTTGGGGAGACGGGTGAGGGCGTTCATCCGGGGATTTTTCGGCCTTGATTGGCCATATACCCCCTTCACTCGATCTCCACATATATATTTCATTGTGGTATACTTATTTAGGTCGACCGACGACGTTTCTCTATCTTTGATCCCCTTGGTCCATGTTGTAGATCAAGAGGAGACCGGATATGGCGTAGGGCGCTGAGTATCAGTGTCCTCACCCCTCCCTTGGGGCGTGGGGGACGCCTACGACGTGTGTGGGGCCTCCATGTGTCCTTGGGACATGGGGGGGGGGTTGGAGCCCATTGGGGTCCTCCCGTCCTCTCTTCAATGACTTCCGAGCGGTAACAACGCTCTGGGAAGGGGGGTGAAGCCGGTTCGGACCCCCGTGGCCATCTTTGGGTCACTTGGGGTGTGTATCTGGGTTCTGGCAAGCCGCCATTGGCTGATATCATACTCTCCCATCCACCTGATCTAACCCGATGTGATAGTGTGATAGGTTTGGCCATTCCGGCTATGAGCGGCCATATGCAGTACGGAGGCACCGCCAGCGGAGAGTTATATATCAGAATATCAGGAATCAACAGGGTTGTATTATCATAATGTTTCCGTAATTTTTCAGCCTTTCGTTCTGATGGTCAATGTATCGGCGACTGTCAGTTGGCTCGCGATTTTGCGTTAACCGATTGGTTAACTGTTATTTCCAGATATTTTGGCGGAAACCCCGATGAAGGGTCAGATTTCATCAGTAAAGGGTTCGTTGCTTCCGCAATTTTCTAAATATGTACTCGAAATTTTATTCTGAATTTTTCGCGATGTCGAAATCGGATTTTCGACTTCGACATCGCCGCACTTGATTTGGTCTTCTTCGAGTGGTCATACTCTTTTCCCTATGCCCGAATCAGGTTTCCCTTATACTTGCCACCCATTTGACTTGGAGATATAAGGGAAACGAAAGTGAATCGTGAGACCACTTTGAATGGCCATATCTACGCGCGAGTGTGAGGAAAGAGAATAAGGAAGGTTGGGTTGCAAGCGCCTTATTCTCAACTTGATTTAGGAAGCATCAAACGCCTTTGGTGTGTACACATGCCCGGTGTAGCAAGGGATAATGGTCAAGAGGGTATTAAGTGATATATAACTCTTGGAGCGTGCAACGGAATATTTTAATGCGACTTTCGAGTGTACCGCATGAGTGTTGGGGTTGCATAGATACTTTCCTTGGGTTCCTACGCATTTTTAACGTGAAGTTATGTCCATGGAGGGACATGGCATATCATGGTGGGAGCCACTTTTGAGGGTATGTTTTATATGCATGGTATATGTCTTGATATGCTCACGCCCATGTTATATATCTTCGTGTGGCCGAAGAGATGGGGAGCCATACGTGACAAGGGTTTTGCCCATGTCCCAATTGTGGAATTCAAAGCGCTAGACTAAGTCTACCGCATATGTATTGCTCATGGTATGTTTGGAAAAGAGATCCATGAGTGCACTCCCATTTTCATGGGGCATGTTGATATGAGTGGCGAAGGTATCTCCATGCGCCTGATTGGGGATCCAAGTGGGGGAATTGTTCGCAAATGGTTCCAATCATTTGTGTATTGAACCATGAGCGGATATCATGGGTGAGCATAGAGATATACTATCATGACAACTTTGTATTTGGTCATATTTTCATGTTTTTGACCTCAATTTTTGCTCATTTTTGCATTTTGTGTACTTACCTGGTCGGCAAACAGCAAGAAGCCTATGGAGAGTCGAACCATGGTATGTTGTTCATATGTTGGCATATGCTTTGGAGTTGAACACCACCATATGCCGGATCACGTACTCCATTTGACTTGGCGCACGAAGGATTACAAGATTTGGTCTCAAGATCATGGGCTGACTTGGGCAGTGCGTGGCGCCCATATCCGAAGGGGTTTCGAGGGTTAAATGGGGATGTACATAGGCACTGACCTTTGGTCTCTATCCTCCATGAATACTAGACTTGGATTCCATGCATGCTTTGCGCCTTCGGATAAGTGGTAATCTCAATTTTGAGCATATATTCGATATATGGCCAATATGGTGTGAATTGGCAGCTTTTTGGCATGTTATGAGTTCAAACTCATGGGGCATATCTCCAAGCCCATTCGACTCCAAGTCCAACCAAGGTTATGTCAGGGTAGGGCATGGTCCTGAGTGCCACTCTAGGCCATGACACGCCCCCTCCCCTAGTGGGCTAGGATCTAGAGGCTTGGGAGTGAACACATTTTTGGGGTTTATGTAGTGACTTGTGACATTGAAGCCGGTTCGGACCCCCGTGGCCATCTTGGGGTCACTTGGGGTGTGTATCTCTGTTTCGGCAAGCCGCCATTGGCTGATATCATACTCTCCCATCCACCTGATCTAGCCCGATGTGATAGTGTGATAGGTTTGGCCGTTCCGGCTATGAGCGGCCATATTCAGTAACGAGGCGCCGCCAGCGGAGATTTATATATCGGAATATCAGGAATCAACAGGGTTTTATTATCACGATGTTTCCGTAATTTTTCAGCCTTTCGTTCTGATGGTCAACATATTGGCGACCGTCAGTTGGCTCGCGATTTTGCGTTAACCGATTGGTTAACTGTTATTTCCAGATATTTTGGCGGATACTCCGTTGAAGGGTCAGATTTCATCAGCAAAGGGTTCGTTGCTTCCGCAATTTTCTAAATAAGCACTCGAAATTTTAATGTGAATTTTTCGCGATGTCGAAATCGGATTTTCGACTTCGACATCGCCGCACTTGATTTGGACTTCTTCGAGTGGTCGTACTCTTTTCCCTATGCCCGAATCAGGTTTCCCTTATACTTGCCACCCATTTGACTTGGAGATATAAGGGAAACAAAAGTGAATCGTGGGGCCACTTTGAAGGGCCATATCTACGCGCGAGTGTGAGGAAAGAGAATAAGGAAAGTTGCGTTGCAAGCGCATTGGTCTCAACTTAATTTAGGAAGCATCAAACGCCTTTGGTGTGTACACATGCCCGGTGTAGCAAGGGATAATGGTCAAGAGGGTATAAAGTGATGTATAACTCTTGGGCCGTGCAACCGAATATTTTAATGCGACTTTCGAGTGTGCCGCATAAGTGTTGGGGTTGCATAGATACTTTCCTTGGGTTCCTACGTATTATTAACGTGAAGTTATGACCATGGAGGGACATGGCATATCATGGTGGGAGCCACATTTTGAGGGTATGTGTTATATGCATGGTATATGTCTTGATATGCTCACGCCCATGTTCTATATCTTCGTGTGGCCGAAGAGATGGGGAGCCACACGTGACAAGGGCTTTGCCCATGTCACAATTGTGGAATTCAAAGCGCTAGACCAAGTCTACCGCGTATGTATTGCCCATGGTATGTTTGACAAAGAGATCCATGAGTGCACTCCCATTTTCATGGGGCATGTGGATATGAGTGGCGAAGGTATCTCCATGCGCCCGATGGGGGATCCAAGTGGGGGAATTGTTCGCAAATGGTCCCAATCATTTGTGTATTGAACCATGAGCGGATATCATGGGTGAGCATAGAGATATACTATCATGACAACTTTGTATTTGGACATATTTTCATGTTTTTGTCCTCAATTTTTGCTCATTTTTGCGTTTTGTGTACTTACCTGGTCGGCAAACAGCAAGAAGCCTATGGAGAGTCGAACCATGGTATGTTGTTCATATGTTGGCATATGCTTTGAAGTTGAACACGACCATATGCCAGATCACGTACTCCATTTGACTTGGCGCACGAAGGATCACAAGAATTGGTCTCAAGATCATGGGCTGACTTGGGCAGTGCGTGGCGCCCATATCGGAAGGGGTTTCGAGGGTAAAGTGGGGATGTACATGGGCATTGACCTTTGGTCTATATCCTCGTTGAATACTAGACTTCGATTCCATGCATGCTTTGAGCCTTCGGATAAGTGGTAACCTCAATTTTGAGCATATATTTGATATATGGCCAATATGGTGTGAATTGGCAGTTTTTTGGCATGTTATGAGTTCAAACTCATGGGGCATATCTCCAAGCCCATTCGACTCCAAGTCCAACCAAGGTTATGTCAGGGTAGGGCATGGACCTGAGTGCCACTCTAGGCCATGACACGCCACCTCCCCTATTGGGCTAGGATTTAGAGGCTTGGGAGTGAACACACTTTTGGGGTTTATGTAGTGACTTGTGACACATGGCATTCAGCCATCTCATTTGACCTGGTTCAGGGCAATATGTTGGTGAGTCAAGGGAAGGTCTTGAGTCCAGGGAATGAGGGGTTTATGGCTGTGAATGTGTATGTTTACCTCTTTCCCCAACTTTGCTTTATTTGTGTTCATATGCCAATTTCAGGGCTTTCTTCCTTGGTGCAATTCTTGTACATGCCCGCCACCGTGAGACAACCGGTGTGCTGAACGGAAGCCCGCAGCCCGTATTGGATTGTGAATTGGGCTATTGCTGTACTTGTGGGATCAGGTTGCTATTCAGGGTTGAAGGAGGATTCTATTTTCTATATTTTTGGATTTTGGACCCTGGACTTCGAGAAATGCAAGCATTGATCCGGAGCAAATCAGCAGGGATTACAGGCGGAAGGGGCACAGCGGGGGCCGGTCCTGGTAGGGACCTTCTTTATGGTAGCAGAGGCTTACCTGCTGCCCCTACCAACCGCCGACCCGGGGACTTGGGCCCTTATGAGCCCTGCCCAAGTACGCCCCGGGTGCGTATTGTGGACTCGGTGGAGACCAGGCCGGAGATTGCAGCCATAGAAGAGCGGAGACGTTCAAGAGCATGGCGAACTCCGGAAGTTGAAGCCCGAAGAGAAGTACGACATTCGGGAAGAGGAGGACGTGACATGGAGGACCTGGTCTCCATGTGTGAGCGTCGCTGCCGGAAGGCATGCAACCTCCGATCCGCCGCGGAGGACTCTGATGAGGCTTGTCATTCAGGCAGCAGTGGAGGACGGGCCCGGCGCTACCGGAAGCGCGGGTCACCCAAGTCCGCGGCAAGGGACGCCGGGGCTATGGACACGGACCCCAGCCCGGTCAGGCTGTGGGAATCCGAAGGGCACTCCGAGGGCTATCGGACAGCCTACGAGCCACCTTCGGAGCCGGAGATGTCCGCGCCGGTCGCCAGGGCGCATACGGCCCCCGAGCCCGCCCTGCAGCACGACGCCGAGGGCTTGGAGAGGCCAGCCAGGGCCCGGACGGCACCTGTGCCCCGGCACACGGGACCAGAGACGGACGCCATAGGCGATACGCCCATGGGCGATGAGTCTGAGGTGCCGGGAACCGCGGGATGTGCTGAATCCGGCGAAAAGCACGCTGCGTGCCACTGCGAGCACGTGTCCTTCCTCATGGGCAAGTACCCGAAGATGGGGATGGACGCCATCGTGCATCGTCTTGACCGCCTCGACAACGCCAAGGATGGTCTAAAGGAGGACGTCGCGGGGATCCTGGACGACCAGTCGGCCGCGGAGAAAGACATGGAGGAGCTGCGAGCGGAACGGGACCGGTACCGGGAGAATCTGGAGCTGGCCCTGGAGAAGCAGCAGCCAGTGGTGGACAGCCTCCTCCACTTAGTGGAGGACATGTCGGGACGCCTGAAAAGGCTAGAGGAGCTACAGCCCCTCGCCTCGGGTCCGGAGCTCCCGGCAAAGCCGGCCGCGGTAGAGCTGGTGGAGCGGGTTAAGACCCTCAGGAGCGCCATGGAGAAACCCATGGGCGGCCCTGCAGAGGCACCATACGTGCCTCCGCCTGTTGACCCGGGTGCGCTGCCGTTTGTTCCCATGTTCAGCGAATCCACAATGCTCGGGGAACACACGGCACCGGCTGGGTCCATGCGGGAAGGGCACGTAACCACGGACCCGAGGAGCCTGACGGTACAGATGTCCCATGCCGCCCAGGAGGTACCGATCACGACGAATATGGTAGTTTATGCGGAAGAGAAGATCGAGAACCATACCATGCAGGGGCGAACCATGGGAAGCGCCGACGGACATGGTCGAGGTCATCCAGGAGAAAACCTGTGGGCGAAGGACCCCAATACGGGGATATGGACGGCCGATGGAGCAAGTCCTTCCCGCATTCCAAACCCCATGGGTTCAGGCCCAACTGGACCGCACTCCATGGAGGAGAGGGATGTACGGGGAGTGTACTCACACCCCCCGGCCACAGGTGGTATCCGTCTCGGTGGAGTAGTGGCTGGGGATGTCGGAGACGCCATCAGGATTGACGACCTCAGGGGAATCAAAATCCCCTATTACGACGGGAACCCGTCCAACCTGGATGACTTCATCCTGGACTGGGAGGACTTCGCCGAGGAGGTCGTCGGCGAGATGCGGGGAGCGCCGCGGGATAAGTGGGTATGCCGGACATTCCCACACCGCCTGGCGCAGGACCTGAAGGAGGAGCTGCGAGATCAGATCCGGGAAGGACTGATCAGGACGGAGCAGGCCTGCCTCCAGTGGTTGGAGGACGAGGAGCGGCTGGACGCTCCGAACCAGAAGCTGGAGGACCTGTGGTCCATTCCACTGCCGCTGGACCGCGTTGAGTTGCGGGTCCGGGAGTGGAACCGGTATCTGCGGAAGTACCGCAGATGCCTCAAGCTGGTGGAGGACTGGAACGAGGCCAGCGAGATCCGCCACCTTCTGAAGGACGTCCTCCCCAGCAACTGGAAGAGGAGAGTGAAGGACGAGGAGAAGAAGCGCGCCAAGAAGCGTGTGGCGGTGAGGATCATGGCGGCGGAGGATACCCATGCGGGTATCATGGAGTTCTTCAGGAGGAACCTGGGCGAGCCCAACCGGATGTTGGGACTGAAGAACGCCGTGTACGTGGAGGTATTCGGAGACTCCACCGGGCAAAGGTTGCTGCGCCTCAACAACGTGGAGTGGAGGCGCGGGGAGCCGCTGAGGATGCAAGTCATCTTCGCGCGCATGAGCCTGGACGAGATCGTGAAGTACATCACGGTGGAGTTGAAGCTCAATGCGAAGAACGAGGCCCACGTGCAGGATCGACATGGTCATGGACAACGAGGCCACCGAGAAGACCGCCATCATCGGGAGATCCAGGAGGACACGGCCAACTCCGCGGAGGATGGTAGTGGAAGTGGCCAAGACCACTGGACCGGGTCCCGGGAGGATCACGAGGAGGCCCATTTCTTCGCGTTTGTGGCGCACAACGTGAAGAACCATGGGCAGGATCGGTCCAGATGGAGCCAGCTGGGACCCAAGAAGAGCAGAGAGCCAAGGAGGATCGGGAACCCACCGCTCTCGTTCCGAAAGTACAGGTCTCAGCACGACGGGTGCTGGGTCTGTTATGGCAAGGGAAACAACCATGCACACGACCACCGTCAGTGCAAGGTGTATGAGGCGGACAAGAAGGCCTACTTCGCCGCTCACCCCGAGAAGAAGCCCAAGGAGCAGCGGATTTCCGATTGGAAGGCGAAGGGCGGAGACGGGGGAAAGGGCCAAGGCAAAGGCCAAGGAAAAGGCGGAGGAAGAGGCTACGGTGGTGGACCTGGCCAAGACCGACGAGTGAGGTCGATCGAGGAGGTTGCTGAGGACATGTTGAGGACGTTGGAGGAACTCAAAGCCCAGCAACGTGGTGGACAAAGTCCTGGCGGATCGCAGCCGGAAGGGGCTGCGGAAAGCCAAGTCTAGAGGAGCCCCCACGGGAGTGGGACCTCGGAGGTCTCTCCTCCGAAAATCAGTGGAATCCCAGAGAAAGCGAAGGCACATCGGGTGCCGAAGAAGGCTCCGGAAGAGCCAAAACCACTGAGTTTCGCCACTCCCAACCCCTGGAGAGCCCTGCCAAGGGAAGTACATGTGGGTACGGGACATGGCGCGAAGGAAGGAGCGACCACGGAGAGCCCCGTGGACGGGCAGGACCAACCCAAGATCTACACCATCCGTGACCATACCCTTGAAGTCCTGATGCACCCGGACGTGCTAGAGTTGCATGCCGTGAGAGTCGTCCATACACCTCATGGCGACGAGCGGCAGTTGCACTTGAAAGTGCGAGTACGGTGTGGACGAGAGGAGAAGGTGGTGGATGTGTTAGTGGATACGGGTGCCCAGGTGAGCCTGGTTCGGAGAGGGTTGTTCAAGGAGGAACTCCTGCAGCCCAGCCGGAGACCGGTCCGCCTGAAGGTCGCCAACGGAGAAATCATGGGTGGAGGCACCCATGAGGCCACCATCAGTATGGAATTCTGGGAGCATGAGCGCTTGAACCGCCCTGATCTGGCGAAGAGAAGCACTCTATCCGGGAACTTCTATGTGGCCGACATTACAGATTGGGATATGATCATGGGGTATGACTTCATGGTGGCAAACGCCATTGGAGCCCTTCCCCATCGCGCAACGCTGGTCCGGGAGGATGATGAATGCCTCACATGGCTGTCCACGGATTATGCATGCGGATCATCCCAATGGAATGCTGAGGAAGAGGATCGGATCGTCCGAGCGGTGCAAGCTGTGGGTGCCAAGTTCAGAGGAGACCGCGGAGTTCAGCTCACGGAGTATGGAATGGCGCCGCAGGTGTACGACAGGATGATCCAGACGCTGGGAGCCGAAGCGCCCGAGACGGACGTCTTCGCTTCCCGGGATGCCCCACTTCTGCGGAAGTGTAGGAGGCATTGGCATCGAGGAGACTCAAGCATTGGGGTTTGAAGGAGTGGGGACCCATGTATTGGCATGGCTCCCTGGATAACACCAGACGTACGGTGGAGAAGATCATCGCGGATAGGGCGAAGGGGATCCTGGTCATAACCGGCATAGGATCCACCCCATGTCCGCTGGAGGGTTTCAAGTCGACGCTGGACTCCATCACCCTGAACGAGATGTCATTCGGGCCAGAGGAGGAGTTGTTCATCGACGCCAAGGGTGTATCAATGCCCTCCCCGGGTCAAGCGTGGGGTACCAAGGCTTTCCTGGTGGATGGGGCGCAAGCCCAGCCCACGGGTGATGAAGCATTCATCCGTAGGGTGGAGGCGGTGCCCATGAAGGTCATGTTTGAGCCCAAGGAGGGGACGGATCAGCCTATCGATGGCATTGACGTCCTGTCCCACGCCGAGATCGACGACGTCGTCAACTACATGCGGATGGGGATGCACGACCGTGTGGCAGCCAAGAAGAGGCGGGCCATGGTCACATCTCCGCATTGGTGGGATGACAAGATGTTGGTCACCGGCAAGTACGAGAAGGATGAGTTCGTGGCGAGGGTCATGGATCACATCGCGGACCAATACGATGGTCTGGTTAGGTCGGACCAACCAACGTGGGGTTTTCCAAGAGTTGGAAACGGTAGCGACGAGCACCAGCCCGAGGCCGCAAATTTTTCGAAGATTATCGGTGGAAATCGCGACCCACGACGATGAAGACGGCATATCGGACGAGGAGAAGTCGGACTCGGACCCAGAAGAGGCCTATACCGCAGTGCGGTCGGTTGTATCGATACCGAAGCAAGCGGCTGAAGAGGCCCAGAAGAACCCGAAGGTCGCCGAGCTGAGGGAGAGGCTGATTAAGGCCTATCCGCGGCTATTCAGTGGCGTCGCCAACAAGAACCCTCCAGATCGTGGGAGGTTTGGCACAGCGAAGATCAAGCTGAAGCCGAACCCCAAGATCTATCGTCATCGGGAGTACCAACTTCAGGGCGATCGGGCCGAGGCCATGAAGAAGTTGTTGGCCGAGTTCATTGAGCGGGGATGGATCGAACCCTCCGACAGTGAGTGGGCCAGCCCAGCCTTCATCGTGCCTAAGAAGGAGAAGGGAGAGTGGAGGTTGGTGGTTGATTACAGAGGTTTAAACGAGCAGACCGAGCACGACTCGTACTCGCTTCCCCTGATCGACTCCATCCTCCAAAAGCAACAGAAAAAGCGGATTTTCACGGTGTTGGACCTGAAACACGGTTATCACCAGATGCCGCTACACCCGGACTCCAGGCCCTGCACAGCGATGTCGACGCCGCTGGGGCCCATGCAGTGGAAAGTGGTGCCTATGGGCGCCAAGAATGGCAACGCCGCTTTCCAGCGCAAGATGGAGGACCTACACGGTCCTGTCCGGGACTGTGCCGATCCCTTCGTGGATGACATCATCATCGGGTCCGGCACGGAGAACATGACTGAGGACGAGCTCATCGACGCGCATGAAAAGGATCTGCGCCGAGTGCTCAGCGAGTTGGACAAGCACAACATGGTGTGCAAGCCCACCAAAGCCTCACTCTTCGTGAAGGAAGTGGAGTTCGCGGGTCACGTGGTTGGTCACGGGCAACGGCGTCCCATGCCTTGGAAGCTGGCGTCCCTGCACCACTGGGAGAAGCCCCAGACCATCAGCGAACTCCGGTCCTTCATGGGGTTCTGCAATTACTATTCGGGCTACGTCCGGATGTATGCAGAACTCTCGGGGCCGCTGCACAAGATGCTGCAGGTGGGGAAGTTCGATGGCCGGAAGGGGAGCAAGAAGAAGCTTGCCTGGACCCCTGAGGCTGAAGATGCGTTCAACAGCCTGAAGGAGCGACTCCTGGGGCAGTTGGGGCTGTTCCTGGTGGACCCGGACAAGGGATTCGTGCTACGGACAGACGCTTCGGACTATGCCGTGGGGGCAGTCCTCGAGCAAGTCCGGGACGACGGGACTCATGTTCCCGTGGCGTTTTGGAGCAGGATCCTGGCCGAAGGCCAACGCCGAACATGGACCGCGAGGGAGAAGGAGACATACGCCATTGTATGTGCGCTCAGGAAGTGGTCTGGCCACATCGGACTGCAGCCAGTGGTGGTTTGCACGGACCACCAGTCCCGACAGAGCTGGCACAAGGAGCATGTCGACACCCCCTCAGGACCAGCGGCTAGGAGGGCCCGATGGCACGAGACGTTCGCCAAGTTCGACCTCAGCGTCGTGTACGTCCCGGGGAAGGACAACACTGTGGCAGATTGCCTCAGTCGCTGGGCCTACCCCGCGGGCAAGGCGTGGATGGACATATCCAGCCATGGCGACGCCGAGGAGACCGAGGAGGCCAAGCGCATCATCGAGATGGAGAAGGTCATGGAGCAAGAGGGGGTCAAGTGTTTTGTGGTGATGGCAAACCGTACAGACCTGGCCAAGTTCCGGGGCGCCCGAGTCCAAGCTATTCGAGAAGAAACCCTCGAGCAATGGATGGTGGCCCCTGTAGAGCTAGTCAGGTCGGTGCTCACAGAGGACTGGTCGGATGACTATGCGGCATCCGAGCACTGGAGCAAGTACTGGAATGCCGTGAGCGCCCCGTCGGACGACGAATGGCCCGACGGCTTGACCGAGGATGGCGACAAGTTGTTCCTCAAGGACAAGCCGCTGGTGCCCGAAAACCGAGTGGAGGAGCTCATTGACCATTGGCACAATGCCCAGCTCATGCACCCTGGCCGAGACAAGATGCAGCAGGACCTGGAGTGGCGTTTCAAGTTCCCTCCGGGGTACTACGCCATCCTGGATAGGTACTGCAGCGACTGTGCCGTGTGTCGGGCCACGAAGAGCCCCAACCACTTCACAGCGGGCAACCCGGTGTACACGGCTATACCGGAAGCCCCTATGCGGTCCGTGGCCATGGATGTATTCGCCATGCCTGAGGTCACCGTGGACGGAGAGACCTACGACTGTGTCATCCTGGCGGTGGACAGGCACAGCGGGTATATCGTGGCAGTCCCGGGCAAGAAGTCCAAGAAGAAAGACAAGAAGGACAAGCATGGAGTGGGGCTGCAGGCCAAGACCGTCGCTAATGCCATGATCAGGCATTGGCTGACGATATTTGACGTCCCGGCTGTCATCTGCAGCGATCGGGGCAGTCAATTCGTGGGGACGTGGTTCAAGACGATGTGCAAGCACATGGGGATTCGGCACGCCAAGACCGTGGCGTACCACAGCCGGTCGAATGGCCGTGCTGAGGTGGCCGGGCGGCAGATGTTCGAGAAGTTCCGCCAGCTGCACATTGACGAACCGGGCCGGAACTGGTATAACTCGCTGTGGAGAGTACTCCAGGCGTATCACGACCTTCCGGGACCCACTGGACTGTCGCCCCATCGCATCCTGTTCCTACGGGATCGAGTGTCACGCACTCTCCCGTGGATGAACCATGGCAAAGTGGCCCGGGATGCGAATGCCATGATGGCTGAGGCGGACGACACGGCGGCCAAGGTGTGCAAGGCACTTCAGGACGAGCATGACAAGAGGGCCAAGTACTTCAAGCAGGGAAAAGTCCAGAAGTATGCTCTCCAAGACACCGTGTGGGTGGAGCGGCACCACAAGGATGTCCTGTCCAGGCATCGGCAGGCATCTTGGTATGTGCCGGGGGTAATCGTGCGGAAGGTCGGGCAGGATGTGTATGCGGTTCGTGTGGGGGATAACAAGATCCTGGACCGCGACCATACCCAGCTTCATCCCCGAGCAACAGACCCCAGCGGACGTCCCGTCACCTTCGAGTTCACGGCTGGCGATGTGGACTCGGACGACGAGGGTGAGGACGACGACTTCACCGCCGAGAGAATCCTGGCGGACAAGCCGGACCCGGGGACGCCTGGGGGTAGGCTTTATAAAGCCCGTTGGAAGGGATTCGCCGCATCCAGGGATTTGTGGGAACCTCCGAGCAGTTTCGTGCCGAGGTATACCACGGTCTGGATGGACTACCTAAAGAAAAAGAATATTTCTTTGGATGTCAAGGACGTGTTGGTCCATTTGGTTGCTGCTGTAGCACCGTAATGGATCCCCCCTTGGCATTTTGTTTGTTTCTGTGCTTGGGAGACGGGTGAGGGCGTTCATCCGGGGATTTTTCGGCCTTGATTGGCCATATACCCCCTTCACTCGATCTCCACATATATATTTCATTGTGGTATACTTATTTAGGTCGACCGACGACGTTTTTCTATATTTGATCCCCTTGGTCCATGTTGTAGATCAAGAGGAGACCGGATATGGCGTAGGGCACTGATCATCAGTGTCCTCACCCCTCCCTTGGGGCATGGGGGACGCCTACGACGTGTGTGGGGCCTCCATGTGTCCTTGGGACATGGGGGGGGGGTTGGAGCCCATTGGGGTCCTCCCGTCCTCTCTTCAATGACTTCCGAGCGGTAACAACGCTCTGAGAAGGGGGGTGAAGCCGGTTCGGACCCCCGTGGCCATCTTGGGGTCACTTGGGGTGTGTATCTATGTGCCGGCAAGCCGCCATTGGCTGATATCATACTCTCCCATCCACCTGATCTAACCCGATGTGATAGTGTGATAGGTATGGCCATTCCGGCTATGAGCGGCCATATTCAGTAACGAGGCGCCGCCAGCGGAGATTTATATATCGGAATATCAGGAATCAACAGGGTTTTATTATCACGATGTTTCCGTAATTTTTCAGCCTTTCGTTCTGATGGTCAATGTATCGGCAACCGGCAGTTGGCTCGCGATTTTGCGTTAACCGATTGGTTAACTGTTATTTCCAGATATTTTGGCGGATACTCCGTTGAAGGGTCAGATTTCATCAGCAAAGGGTTCGTTGCTTCCGCAATTTTCTAAATAAGCACTCGAAATTTTAATCTGAATTTTTCGCGATGTCGAAATCGGATTTTCGACTTCGACATCGCCGCACTTGATTTGGACTTCTTCGAGTGGTCGTACTCTTTTCCCTATGCCCGAATCAGGTTTCCCTTATACTTGCCACCCATTTGACTTGGAGATATAAGGGAAACAAAAGTGAATCGTGGGACCACTTTGAAGGGCCATATCTACGCGCGAGTGTGAGGAAAGAGAATAAGGAAAGTTGCGTTGCAAGCGCATTGGTCTCAAGTTAATTTACCAAGCATCAAACGCCTTTGGTGTGTACACATGCCCGTTGTAGCAAGGGATAATGGTTAAGAGGGTATAAAGTGATGTATAACTCTTGGGCCGTGCAACCGAATATTTTAATGCGACTTTCGAGTGTGCCGCATAAGCGTTGGGGTTGCATAGATACTTTCCTTGGGTTCCTACGTATTTTTAACGTGAAGTTATGACCATGGAGGGACATGGCATATCATGGTGGGAGCCACATTTTGAGGGTATGTGTTATATGCATGGTATATGTCTTGATATGCTCACGCCCGTGTTATATATCTTCGTGTGGCCGAAGAGATGGGGAGCCACACGTGACAAGGGCTTTGCCCATGTCCCAATTGTGGAATTCAAAGTGCTAGACCAAGTCTACCGCGTATGTATTGCTCATGGTATGTTTGACAAAGAGATCCATGAGTGCACTCCCATTTTCATGGGGCATGTAGATATGAGTGGCGAAGGTATCTCCATGCGCCCGATGGGGGATCCAAGTGGGGGAATTGTTCGGAAATGGTCCCAATCATTTGTGTATTGAACCATGAGCGGATATCATCGGTGAGCATAGAGATATACTATCATGACAACTTTGTATTTGGACATATTTTCATGTTTTTGTCCTCAATTTTTGCTCATTTTTGCGTTTTGTGTACTTACCTGGTCGGCAAACAGCAAGAAGCCTATGGAGAGTCGAACCATGGTATGTTGTTCATATGTTGGCAGATGCTTTGAAGTTGAACACGACCATATGCCAGATCACGTACTCCATTTGACTTGGCGCACGAAGGATCACAAGAATTGGTCTCAAGATCATGGGCTGACTTGGGCAGTGCGTGGCGCCCATATCCGAAGGGGTTTCGAGGGTAAAGTGGGGATGTACATGGGCATTGACCTTTGGTGTATATCCTCGTTGAATACTAGACTTCGATTCCATGCATGCTTTGAGCCTTCGGATAAGTGGTAACCTCAATTTTGAGCATATATTTGATATATGGCCAATATGGTGTGAATTGGCAGTTTTTTGGCATGTTATGAGTTCAAACTCATGGGGCATATCTCCAAGCCCCTTCGACTCCAAGTCCAACCAAGGTTATGTCAGGGTAGGGCATGGTCCTGAGTGCCACTCCAGGCCATGACACGCCACCTCCCCTATTGGGCTAGGATTTAGAGGCTTGGGAGTGAACACATTTTTGGGGTTTATGTAGTGACTTGTGACACATGGCATTCAGCCATCTCATTTGACCTGGTTCAAGGCAATATGTTGGTGAGTCAAGAGAAGGTCGTGAGTCCAGGGAATGAGGGGTTTATGGCTGTGAATGTGTGTGTTTACCTCTTTCCCCAACTTTGCTTTATTTGTGTACATATGTCAATTTCAGGGCTTTCTTCCTTAGTGCAATTCTTGTACATACCCGCCACCGTGGGAAGACCGGTGTGCTGAACGGAAGCCCGCATCGTGGATTGGATTCTGAATCGGGTTATTGCTGCATTTGTGGGATCTGATTGCTGTTCAGGGTTGAAGGAGGATTGTGTTTTCTATTTTCTATATTTTTGGACTTTGGACCCTGAAACTTGAGGAATGCAATCGCTGATCCGGAGTAAATCAGCAGGGGTAACAGGCGGAAGGGGTACAGCGGGGGCCGGTCCTGGTAGGGACCTTCTTTAGTCTACCGGCAGCAGAATGAAGCTTCAAGCTAAGTTCTTGGTTGTGTTCTGGACACTACCAGACTACACGGGGTTCCTGTTGGGTGTAAGCGGCTGCGCAACCCGCAATTTATCTACATTACGTCATCTGCTGGTGGTAGAAATTCAAGAATTCCAGTTCCACTGTTCAGATTACCCCTAGTGTGTCCTTGTGGAAGCATGGCACTGACATTCCTACACATTACAGCACTACAGCGGACATACCAGTAGCGTTCTTACGCTCCAGTGGATAACCGGAGGGGCACCACACAAAATCTGAAGGAATGACGGCCGAATGATCAAGATCCCCTCATTCATGACACTCTAAAATAAGTGCTCTCCGCTCTTGTCTAGCGGATTGAGCACACAGCTGCACCAGCGCGAGCACCAGATCAGTCCCCTCAAGAAAAAGAGGAGATCCCACTCGCCTACTTGGTTGACACGAATGGGATTGTCCAGGATGCAGCGGCCCTGGGCAGGCGCCATCGCCGAGGAGCAGGAGCGGGCACAGCGCCCGTGGAGGTGGCGGACCTCAGGCACGACGTTTTACGAGGCACTTGTTATCCCTCCACGGCTGAAGCCTGATACCGCAGGCAGAGCCACACAGGTTGGTGTTCAAGAGCTGGGTAGGCAATGCCGGAGATATTGGCGGAGTGAGCAACTATAGGGGTTCCGACCAACGACGCCTAGCTCGGGAGTCGCCATGCCTATCCACTATACTGACGAAGGTTGTTACTACAATCCGGTGTTCGGCGGTACAAAACCAACTTCAGGCTGACCGCTCGGTACATGTACATGACAGAAAATGTAACTAAAACTTGAATGAACTCTGCCGTCCTAGAAGGCAAATAAATGTGTAAAACCACCTGTACCTGCCCCCGAGGGACAGCCCAGTGCCGCTGATGCGGCCCCGGTTGCAGGCGGTGGATGGGGGGGCCGCTGCCACACACAATGGCCATGCCTGGGACAAAGTGGGAGCCGGACCCTACTGGGGTTCGAACCAGCGACCCCGGCCCGTTGGCGAAGGTGTTTACCAACTAGAGTTGCACCGGCCATGCCAGTATCACACAGTCAAAGTATAACAACCGGCTTCGGGCGGACCGGAGATCAGGAATCAGGCATTCGTAGATGCTCTGTACTTCCCTCACACGGTCACCGCGCGCAACCTGGGCCCTACTGACAATCTCCTCAGAAAGGCCACAAAAAGGCAGGAAATGGGGCGACAAAACCATCAGCTCTGAGCCGCCTTTTCAACTGTATCCATGGCTACCCGGTCCGTGCGTACCAAGCTACAAGGTTGGGAGTGCACGACTATCGACCGACCGTTCGGGGTCTCGAACCTACGACCCTGGGCCGGGAACCAAGTGCACTGCCCAACTTGAGTGACGAGGTGTATACCAATAAATGGCGAACGAAGTTCAAACCTCTCATCGGTTACCGGATTGGTACATGAAACCTCCAACTTCTAGTCATCAGCTCAGATCTCCGCCTGTCCGGCTAGAACCGGACTTTTAAGGGCCAGGACAGTTAATGCACCTTCGCCGGCAACACATGGCGGCTTCAGTCGCACAAGTCCAATGTAGGCCGATTTTTTCACTCATGAGGCCAAAGTCATCCGTTCACCCAGAGAACCTCAGAATCAATCCTGAAAATTACAAAAAAACCTTGTCGGGAGACTGCAACACACCTGATGTACTGTGTGGCACCACAGTCAACCCGAAGGGGACGTAATTGGGCCTGATGTACCAGGAATTTGAAATTTAGATCTGAATTCGATGAAGCGGAGGTGAGTGAGTAATGTACAAAGATGAGCTCGGAATGTCTCGGAATGTGGACGAACAACAACCTGGTTCAACGCTGTAGGCGTACCACCAGCGCGGAACCGGTCCGGTTGTCTTCGTTCACGCACGGGACGCCCCTCATTTCCCTCATGTGCACGTTCTGGAGGAGGGCGTCATGCTTCCTGTTGCACCGCACCTTGATGCGCCGGATTTCGTGCGAAATCTGCTGGAATGTGTGGCGGAGGAACTGGATCTCCGTCCACCACGATGGCTTTTGCTTCGTCCTTCTCAATTACACGGTCTGGCTTGCTCATACAGTCAGTAAATAAAACCGGGATCTCAGGAAGAGCTCGCAGGTAATTTGTTAAACCTATTGTATAGCCATGTACAAAGGAGGAGGGAGGTTGCCAAGTGTTCTCGACTCAGGGAAACCCTTGTACTTGAAGAGGAACCGCCAGTTACCCTCAGCATCCTTAGAATGGTTGACAAGGCGTTCCACCTCGTAATTACCACCTTCAATCCTGCGTTCAGAAAGCCATTTGGAGGTCCAGAAAAGGGGTTTGACCATGCCCTTCGGACTCGGAACCTCAGGCTTAAGCCTGTCCCCGCTCACCTCCAACTCCCGATTCACATCCACACGCACCTTAAAACTGTTCTCCGTGACTCGAGACACAATTTCCAAGGGACCTTCCGACAGGGGGAGAAGCTTGGAGTCTCCATCCTGGGTAGTTTCGGTCTTGCGGACCCAAACACGGTCTCCTTTTTCGAGATCTTGTGGTTTTTTTGTGCCTTGGTTGGCAATGCTCAACTAATCTGCCTGAAATTTCTCAACGAGGCGCTTGGCCTCTTTTTCACCAGCCTGAATCTCGTCGAAAAATGCTGATGCATCCTTACATTCCCGTGGATGATCGTACGGGAGGTTCCACCAGCACTTGTTTCGACCGAAAACAAGCTGATTGGGCGAATACCCATGGTACAACTCTCTGTTGTGGTACCGGCGAAGCAGGGCGGAAAGGATCTCAAGCGAATCGACATCCTTGTCACTGGCGAGTTCCTTTCGCAGCATACCAATTATGGTTTTTCCTGCTCGTTTGGCCGGATATGCCCTGTCCTGGTTGACCTCACATCGAAGATGATGGATTCCTAACCGCGCACAAAGGGTTTTCGACCACTCAGAAATATATGCACAGCTTGAATCAGTTAAAATCTCAGAGGGAACATCCCAGCATCCCATCCATGTCTGGGCACACCATTTGGCGGCGGCCTTGCCAGTCATGGGATTCACGTAGCAAGGCAAGACATGATTCCACCCTGAGTGTCTACATTGAATTAAAAACACACCATTGATTTTTTTTTCTAGTCCAATGGCATTCCTCTCCCTCCAGGTCGAAGAGTCGCTCGGGTACGAAACGTGGCCTCAGATAGCCCTTAGGCTTGGCCGTAGCAGGCACCGCCACTGCGCATTGGGCGCAAAATGAGGCCACTTTCATGCAGTGAATGTGCAATCGAGCTCCAAAGAGACGATGTTTAAATGATTTCCAGAGTTTGGCGCCATGGGAGTGAGGAAACTCCCATTAGTGCCACCAATTCACAACTCTGGACGCCAATCTGTCAGGCACGCACGATTTCCGATTCATCCACAGTTTGCCGTTGTCCAAAATATAGTTTGAATAAATTCCGTCCTGAAATGCTGCATTTGAAGTCAAATGTTCGTAGATTTCTTGAAACATATTGTCGGATTTATATTCTTTGGACCAATCTTTGGTGATCGCGGAGTCCTTGGGAGTCTCTTGGGCTGGTGCCACAGGTTTTTGATCCAATGGATGAACACATCTGAATCGAACCACATGATTTCTTCGTTTAACGAGCTTGGGGGTGGATTCTCCAGGTTTAACTACTCTAAGGGTGTTAACACGCACTGTAGAGCATTGGACATGGAAACTTGGGGGATGATCCTCCACTGTGATATCGTGGCAGGTCAATCGACCGTGCCGGACTGAACACTGTAGGCAGTGGCGCTTAATCAACTGCCGTTCCTGAGCATCCCACTTAATTACTAACCGAAGGTCTTGTTCAGTCTCATGGATGTTCGTCAACAGGCACGCTTCGGAAGCAGGATAGGCCCAACTGCTTCAAGCGTCAGCGACAGCGTTGTACTTGCCTGGAAGATAAGGCACATGAAGATCAAAAAGACTCAAAAACTTGTGCCATCTAGCACGCCGTCCAGCAGGACCTGACACAGTGTTGACATGTTCTGTCGACCAATACTCAAGAGAGCGATGATCCGTCAGAACTTGAACTCTGTTTGTGCCTACCAACGATTGGTATTTTTTTACGCACACATGATTGCGTAGGTCTCCTGCTCACCTGGGGACCACTGCATTTGTCGGGCAGAAAGCTTCCTCGACCATAATGCAAGCTGATAATGAGCCCCAGTTTCTAAATCTTGCTGTTCCAACACTGTCCCGACTGCATACTTACTAGCATCAGTCCTAATGTAAAAAGGGCGATCGAATTTGAGAACGTGCAAAGTGGCGACTTCACAAAGGGCGTGTTTTAATTGTACAAACGCCTCATCGCACTCGTCCGTCCACTGCACTCGCACCTTTGAGCCTGCATGACCAGCCTCCCTACAGACCTTGAGTACTTCAGTAAGGGGGGCGGCGTACTTGGCGTAATCCTTGACGAAAGTATGGTAAAAATTACAACAGCCAAGGAATCCACGAAGGGCCGAAATGGTCTCAGGGCGCTTCCACTTCTGGATTGCGAGGAGCTTCCCTGGACTCGGCTGGCGTGTCCCATCTCGCAGCAAACTGCCACAGATATCGACACTTTCCAGAAATAATCTACCCCTCTTGGGACCGCAGATGATCTGATTTTTGTCCTGAATGTCGAGAAACATATTCAACTGTTTCTCATGCAGGTCCACAAGCTCCTGTTCTATTAAACCGTCGCCCACAGTGGCGATGATTCTGTCGTCAATATATACGGAAACGAATTCGCGAAGCTCAGGGTTCCCTGAAAACAAAACTTCTTCCATCATTCGTTGGAAAAGGCTCGGAGCATTCTTCAGGCCCATATGCATGGCTGTCCACTGAACAGGACCCACTGGACTGCACATGCACGTCAGGGTCTGGATGACTTCGCCACAGGCATCTGGTGAAAGCCATGCTTTAAATCCAGGACCGAGGAAAAATTTCCCGTGGCTCTTTTCACGATTTCCTCGTCAAGGAGGGGCAAAGGGTGTGAATCAGCGTTAGCTGCCGCATTCAAATTACGAAAATCAACCACCATGCGCCAACCATCAATAGAATTCTGGTCTGCTGGGGGCGGTTTAGGCACAGTGAGGGGCGCACAACACCATCCAGAGGTCATGCACGCCTCCAACCAGCCAAATTCTCGCAGATTTCTCTGGATGATGTCGCGAAGAATTTCATGCTTTTTACCATTATTTTCGTAGAGTCGCTGCTTTTTGGGTTTTGCTCCCTCCTTCAGCTCGATGAACGCCTCTCCGTGCAGGCCACGCACAGGAGGGTCCTTGACGAGCTTACCTGGGAGGGTGGTCTCCTTTCGCTCGGCGAAAATCTTTTCCTCTCGCTCATTGCAAAGTTGACTTTCAACCTGCTCACCAGCCACCACCGTAGAGCAAATTTTCGCAAGATCTCGCGAACCGGCGGGCAACAGACCTTGTATTATCGACTGAAACAGGGAGGAGTCGACTCCCTCTTGGGGGTATGTCGTGGATGCCTGAACCTGCTGAGCATCCCCCACATCCTCACAGACAAAGGGGTCCAAAAAGGCTTCAACTTTGGGTCTTTCATAAAATTGTCTGAATTTGACCCTTTTTCGGATTTTTTCACCCCTGGCCAGGTGGGAGCTGCTTGCTGGATCTGATTGTATTGGGATCTGGCTCAATCAGACGTTCCAGTGAAGGATATTTGGGGGGAGGGCATCCTCGAAGCTTCCCTTCACGGCATGCACGACCTCATAACCCCAAACCCATGAACAACAAGTCTTCCACTTGCATTCACGATTGTCCAAAGGATTCTGTGATCCTTGCCTCGGCCATGACACAATCTGGCGTCCTGGGCAAGGAGATGAAGGTATATGTAGACAAAGAAAATATGTAGACAAGTAATATGTACAAGTAACAATTCTATACTATAAAATAGCATAAAAAAGAGGACGAAATGAAGGCGACGGCGTTGCCGCCATCAGAAAATCTGACAGCTACGAGGCGTCGCCATCAGGATCTCCACTGAGATCCTGCCCAAACTGGGCCAACCAGTGGTTTTTGGGCGAAAAACAATGAAATAAAATGATTTTTGAGCCAAAAACACTCATTTTGCGCGTCTCCCCCCAACGCGTAGCGTAAGCGACGCGACGCGTTTCTGTGCCAATTCAACCTACATATGAAAAGGCCCACTGTTGGGCTACGCCATAGGCGTCTGAGCGATTCCTGGAATCGCCTCAGCATTTTTTGAAAAATGCGTGAACGCGCCTTTTTTCGCAAAAATGGACCTTCGCGGAACGCCGCGAAAAAGGTCACGCTATAATCTTTTATTCCTAAAAACGATAAAACAATAATAAAATTGCCTAAAATCTTTAGAAATCGAGAGTTAAATTCTCGATCTGGAGCTGCGTCGCGCAGGCGACGACTGTCGTCGCCAGTCCAGAAAAGACGTAAAATGACGATTTCTGGGGTATTTTACAGAAATCCCACAGAAATCAAGATGCCGTAGCATCAACAGGAAAATTCCTGATCTGGCCTGGCGAAGAGCGCCACAGGCTGTGCAGCGGGTATGGGTGAAGCACCCCATACCGCTTCACCCCCCTCCTTAAAAGCCTTGCCTATATCCAAAGGAAGGCAAGGCCAAGGAGGCGCTCTGACCCCTGCAGTGTCCTGGTTTCAATACTGATTCATCAGAACAGTGGGGGGGGGGGGCGTCGTGAGTAATTTACATGGGGGGGAGCACCACACACATGTAAAAAAAAATTAAATTTTTTTTTTTTTTGATCTTGAAATATTCATAGGGCAATTGCCCCTCAGGCGACAACACTGGTCCCTGGCACTCCTCGTAGCCTCTGGTGACCAAACCAGGGGCGCTGCAGGGCCTTCCGCCCTGACTGATGGCGCTTAGGCGCACATATGGGCCCTTTTTCTCCATGGGCATGGAAATCAATAATTCAATAAATTCAGAAAAAATTATTTAGGGTCAAACCCAAGGCAAGGCCTTCCACCGAGCCTGAATTTAGGGCCATTTCCTGCCCAAGGCAACCCGTGCCAGTTTAGGGTCGATTCCCAACCCAAGGTGACGAATGAACGCACCTAATTTGGGGGATTTAGGGTCATTTCCTACCCAAGGCGCCCCACGCCTATTTAGGGTGGGTCCGAATCAACCAACCCAAGGCGACGAATTAACGCGCCTTCTTGTGCACTTCGCAGACGTCGTCGTCGTCGCTGTGGTCGTCGCCCAGCTGCGTCGAGCTGGACTTGGGGGCTCCATAGGGTCCATGGGGAAGCCATGGTCTTATCCATCGTCGGAGTCCTTCATCGCGTTGATGCCCTTGACCTTAGCTCCTGCAGTTTCCCAGCGAACAGCGATCAGCGATCCGCGTACTCCTGCAGTCTGGGCGTCGTCGCCGTCCGCAGGCCGTCACACGCCCTTGGTGGCCTTGGCGTCGGCAGAATCCTTTTGAAGGATATTTGGGGGGAGGGCATCCTCGAAGCTTCCCTTCACGGCATGCACGACCTCATAGCCCCAAACCCATGAACAACAAGTCTGCCACTTGCATTCACGATTGTCCAAAGGATTCTGTGATCCTTGCCTCGGCCATGACACAATCTGGCGTCCTGGGCAAGGAGATGAAGGTATATGTAGACAAAGAAAATATGTAGACAAGTAATATGTACAAGTAACAATTCTATACTATAAAATAGCATACAAAAGAGGACGAAATGAAGGCGACGGCGTCGCCGCCATCAGAAAATCTGACGGCTACGAGGCGTCGCCATCAGGATCTCCACTGAGATCCTGCCCAAACTGGGCCAACCAGTGGTTTTTGGGCGAAAAACAATGAAATAAAATGATTTTTGAGCCAAAAACACTCATTTTGCGCGTCTCCCCCCAACGCGTAGCGTAAGCGACGCGACGCGTTTCTGTGCCAATTCAACCTACATATGAAAAGGCCCACTGTTGGGCTACGCCATAGGCGTCTGAGCGATTCCTGGAATCGCCTCAGCATTTTTTGAAAAATGCGTGAACGCGCCTTTTTTCGCAAAAATGGACCTTCGCGGAACGCCGCGAAAAAGGTCACGCTATAATCTTTTATTCCTAAAAACGATAAAACAATAATAAAATTGCCTAAATCTTTAGAAATCGAGAGTTAAATTCTCGATCTGGAGCTGCGTCGCGCAGGCGACGACTGTCGTCGCCAGTCCAGAAAAGACGTAAAATGACGATTTCTGGGGTATTTTACAGAAATCCCACAGAAATCAAGATGCCGTAGCATCAACAGGAAAATTCCTGATCTGGCCTGGCGAAGAGCGCCACAGGCTGTGCAGCGGGTATGGGTGAAGCACCCCATACCGCTTCACCGGATTCCAGGTTAGGCACCGTATCATCTCTTTCGAAAAAATCGGAAAACTTCGAATCCGACTCAGTACCATGGTCAAGACCTGATTCTGACCCATGGTCCGATGTGCAGGATCCGTCAGAGATGAGACCTCCGTCGACCAGGAAGGCGATGGTAGGCCATGGCCGCTGTCGCAGGAGACCAGTGTCGTCCCCGGTGTACAGCTGGACGTTTTTGGGGAGGCAGATGGAGCCGACAATCAAGGCCAAAACATCCCCCCACCCTAGATTATCGTCTTAAGGTCAAAGCCGTTCTACTCAACTCAACCCTATTCAATCTGTCATTTGAACAGAATTGAATGAAATTGAGCATTGACAAAATTGAACACAGAGCGCGCCGACATTTTGCGCTGGCGGGCTGAGTCAAAACGACGCAAATAGACGTCATGTACAGCCACAGACAGCTTTAAAGCTCATAAAAGGTGAGGATTTCACAGTGTGTGGTGATAAAGTACAATCCTGTTTATGTAGGTTAATTGTGTGTTGCTCGAAATTGCTGTGTGCACTATTGACCGTGGTGCGCGCTACTCATGTTCAATTTTTATTTGTAGATAATGGCCTCTCGCAACATCTATGACCCTCATGGACCCCATGCTTTCCTATTAAATGCAACACGTGCAACTTCCATCTTTGATGATGACGTTGTTGACGTGCTTGCAAATGTTTTCATACAAACACCACGATACCGCAACCTTCTAAAGAAGGTGTGTGATATGGCCCATGGTGGTGACATCGTTAAACGTTGTACACAAGAAGCGTTGAACGACCGTGGTACGCTTATTTGCACACCTATACGTGCGGTAGAGCTCATTGTGGATTTAAGAATGCCGGGTACGAGGTATCCTATCCTACAAGAGTTCATAAGTGACTTCGGTCACAAATTTACTCAAAAGCTCCGTGTACAATGGTCTCCACGCTTACCTTCGTTGAAGTCCGTCAATGATAAGTGGAGGGAATTGTGTAGTTAAATGCGGCTAGAGCCTCCAAAACTTACTACACAAGACGGAGCTATTGGGATATCATGGGGTATCCTAGAGGTCGTCAAATTTATACAACGACATAAGGTGTTACATAGTGCATGGGATACTTCAATGCCTTTGACCCTTATTGTCCGTGGCGACGCATTCCCCATTGCGGGCACTCAATGGTCCCAATTATGCATAAGATTTGCTTATTCGGGCCAATTGGCCCGGAACCTGTCACACCAATTCATCATTGGTGTGGCATATTGCGATGACCAGGATGCTACAATCCTTGTCAACCTTTGGGAAACAAATATCAAGGTATGTGTTACGATGCGTCCTTCGTGGTTATTTACATCCGATTGTTAAAGGGTAGGTAGGTAGGTAGGTGCACTCGGTCGTGGAGAGGCGCCCCATGGTTCCCGCTGGCGTTGCCACTGTGACGAACAGGAAGAGGCTCCGCACTTGAAGAGGGGAGGCGGCTTACATCCCGCTAGACCTGACTGTTGGCCCCCAACAAAGCGGCCCCGGGCAACACCGGGAGGGCTGATCGCCGCCGGCGTGATGTGCTGGTCTCGCCAGGAGGGTGTGCCCCCGTGCCTGCGCACGTCCCCTCCTTTGGGCGGAACCCTAGAGGTTCACCGGACTTCCTGGTGTATCCCGTTCCCAAGGTGCGCATGCACGTTCTTGGTACTAGGGTTCCGAGGTGCTTGGATGTCGCACGCTCCACCTCGAGTCCCAAAGCAGCGCAGGCCTTAGGATGCAGCCTTACCCCCGGGCTCCAGATCTCGTTTAGCCGGGTCAGCTGCATGGCACGGGCTGCCTCAGTGCCCGGGCTGTGGACACTGGGTTTCCTACTGTTGTGTGGCGTTTGTGTTCGGGTCCTGGTTGTGGTTGGGTGTGGGTTTAGGTAACCCCGCCAGTCCTGGCTGGGGCCTTGGGCGGGTGTGTTTGCGTACGGTTTGTGGCGCCGTCCCTCTTTTACCGGCCGGGGTTTGTGGCGTTTGTGGTTGGGCTTAGGTTTCGGCTTGCATATGGGACGTGTGTGGTTGCGTGCGCGCCCCTCCTGCACCCCACCGTTTCCGGTGTGCGGTGCAGGCGTGCGTGCTGGGGTTTGGGTTTCGGCTGCGTCCCACCTCTCCTCGGGGGCTGTTGGGGTGTGTGTGTGCTCGTGCACCCGTCCCGCGTGGTCTCCTGCACCCCCTGGTTGGGGGTACTGTGCGGGGGTGCGTGTTTGTGGGCGCGCCCTGCTTGTTCCCCGCCTTTCCTGGCCGGGGTGTGCTGTGTGGGCGTGGGTGCTGGGCCCGGGTCTCGGCTGTGCCCCGCCCTTCTTGGTCGGCTAGTCGGGGTGTATTTTTTTTTTCTTTTTCGGTTGCTGGCTGTCCCTGTCCCGGGCCTTGTGGTCCCTGTCCCCCTGTCCCCTCTCTTTCGGGGTGGGTTCCTGGTTCTTTTTTTATTATTTTGTGTGGAGTGTGTCTGTGCATTTTGGGCGTCCCTTTTTCCGGTGGGCCGCTGTTCCTTGCTTGGTTGTGCCAGTTTTGGCTGGGTGGTCCCTCTGTGCCCCTTTGGGGGTCCTGCCTTCGGTGCCTTCTGGGTGGGGGATTTGGCCGTGTCTTGTGGTGTTGGCGGGCGGTGTGGCGGCTGTGGGCCGTTCTCCTGCCCCCCCCCCCCTCCCCCCTGGTTTTTTTTTGGGGGGGGTCTGCCTGGTCCTCCCTCTGCCTTCCCTGGGCTGCGCCCGCACTGGCCTGCATTCAGTGTGCTCTTCCGGGTTGCTGTTGCTGGTTGCGTTCCGTTTGGCCGTGTCCCGGCCCCATGGGTCGGGTGGGTTATGTACACGTAGGGCTCGGTGCCCCTTCCTGCCGGGTTAGGTCCTGGCTCTGCCGGCTGGGCGGGCGCGCCAGGCGGCTTCGTGTGGCTCTGGGTTAGGGGGCTGGGGCTGTCCGTGTCCGTTCTCCTCCGCCGTGACAGTTTTAACCTTCTGGTTGGTCCGCCAGCGTGGTTGCCGGGCGCGCGGTGGCCCCATGTGTCGCCCGCAGTGCCGGTGTGTGGCGTGCTGGGGCGGCACCTTCCGGGGTGTGCGGTGGCTTGTTTTGGTTAGTCCTTCAGGTTAGGGTCAGCCGTGCCGTGTTGTGCCGCTCTGTGCCCCGTTGCGTCGCGTCGTGCTGCGGCGTGTTGCGCTTTGGGGTGCGTTGTCGTGGCGTGTTGCACTGTGGTGCGCTGAGGTGCGGTGGGCCGTGCTGTCCTGTGTTGTGCCGTGGTGGGTCGGTGGAGGTCAGCCTGGCCTGTGCCGTGGTGCGAAGTGCGGGTCGGAGTGTGGCTGGCAGGTGGCTGGGGGGTGCGGTTAGGTGTGGGTGGCTCGCTGGGTCCGTGCTGTGGGGGCCCGGGCGTGCCGCTCGGGCTGGTGGGTCGGGTAGGTGTCCGTGGCGTTGCCCTTCGTGGGGGCCTGTGCCTTGGTCCCGTGTCCTCTGGGGGTCCCGGTCCCTAGCCCTGGTTTCTGTGGCCGTGCCTTCGTCCTCTTCTGGTGCCTGTGAGGTGGCCCTTGTGGCGGCCGGGGTCGTCGCCTGGTGGTGAGGGCGTGGTGGTGCGCCGCGCGGAGGTGTTCCCTGTGGCTTCCTCTGTGGGTGTAGCCAGTTGTCCCCGTGTAGGTGTGCCCTCCATCCCCTGCCTGATTTCCGGTGGCTGGTGGGTGTGGGCTGGTGTGATCCGTACGGCGTCCGCTTCTTGCTTCGGCGGTGCGTGTTGGGGGTGTGCGCCCACGGGAGTCGAGCGGCTTTTGCTGGGGGTGGGGCGGCGCTGGTCCCTCCGTCGTGGTATGCCCTTCCTGGGTGTGGGTCGCGGCGCCTGCGGTGGTGCCCTCTTCCTCTGTGCCTCGGTCCCCGCTCCTGTCCCTTCCTGGTCCTTGGGTGGTTTCCTGCCCCCACGTTGTGTACCTTCCGCTGCACTGTCCCTATGGGCGCCTGCCCCTCCGTGCCCCCTTGCCTGAGTGTCCCTTGCTGCCCCTTGCCCTCCCCTTGCCCGTGCCCTTCCCCTTCCCGGTGCGGTGGTGGTGGGGTGGGGGGGGGGCGCTGATGGCCCAGGCCTGGGGGTGGGTGGCCTGGAGCCATTGGTGGAGGGCTTGGGGGGTGTGGGGGGGGCGGAGGCCCTGGACCGCGTCGCGGAGGAGGGCCTCCCATGCCGCTTGCGGCATGATGGCCTCCGGGGCGGCCTCGTTGGGGTCGGGGGGGGTGCGGCTGCGCACCTCCTCGAAATTGTGCACCATGTGCACCCCTCCTCGCCTTCCTGCTCCCCCGGCCCACTTCACCCAGCGGCGGTGCTCCTGCAAAGCGGGGGCAGACCACCAGGCGAGGTGGGCGGGGGCCCGGGGAGGGGAGGAGTCTGAGCTCGAGGTCCTGGAGTGGCGGGGGGAGGATGTGGACCTGCGGTGGTGGCGGGGGTGGCGGTGCCTTGGGGAGCGGGAGCAGCGGTGGCGGGGCTAGGGGTCGAGGACGGGTACGGGCGGAGAGGGGAACAGGAGGGGGAGGTGGACATGGGGCGGCGGTGGCGGGAGAGTTGGTGGCGGGGGCTGGGGTTGGTGGATGGGTACGGGCGGCGGGGGGAGTGGGGAGCCCAGTGGGGCCTGTGGGGGAAGGGGGAGGTGGACGTGGGGCGGCGGTGGCGTGCCTGGCGGCGCCGGGGGGAGCGGGAGCGGTGGTGGCGGGGGCTGGGGGTGGGGGTCGCGTACGGGCGGAGGGGGGAACGGGAAGCCCTGCGGGGCTCGTGGGGGAAGGGGGAGGTGGACATGGGGCGGCGGTGGCGCCTGGGGGAGCGGGAGCGGCGGGAGCGGGGCCCCGGGGGGTCGCGGAGGCGCCTTGGGGAGCGGGAGCGGCGCGAGTAGGTGGTTGAGGCGTGGTGGCGGTGCGGGGAGCGTGAGCGCCGGGGGTGGGTGCGCCTTGCGGGGGGGGAGCGGGAGCGCCGCCGTTTGCGGGACCGGGGCTCGTCGGTCGAGTCGGGCCAGTCAGGAGGCATCGGCGGGTCCTGGGGGGCCTCGCGCGGCGCTGCTCCGTACTGGGGGGGTTGGTAGGGGTGCGCTGGCGGCAGTGGGTGCTGGTACGGGTCGGGTTGGGCCTGGGGGGCCCCCTCTGCTTGGACGTGGGGCCGGGGGGATACGGTGGCTGGTACGGGGGGGTTGGCCCCTGGTGGTAGGTGGGGTATGCGGGTGGAGCGCTCGCTGGCTGCCATCCCATACGCAGGTGCTGTTCATGCACGGGGGGTTGTGGCCCGGTGGGGTAGGGTGGTGGGCAGTGGTAGTGGTGGGGGTGGTGTTGGTGGTGGTGGTGGTGGGGCTGCTGGTGGTGGTGGCGTTGGTAGTGCTGGGGTTGGTGCTGCGGGTACGGCCCTAGGATCCCTTGTGGGTATTCTGGTCCCCCTTGTGGGGGTGGGGGGTCGGGCATCATGCGCAGCCCCTGGGGCTGTACTGTTTGGTGGGTAGGGGCGGCGGGTCGGGGGCCGGGCTTAACGGTGACTGTGGTCGAGGGGTCCCACGTCCCTGGGTCGGTCTGGCCAGCGGCGGTGATGGTTTGCGGGGGCTGGATGATGGGGCGCTTGGAGATGGGGATGTTGGCGAGGGTTCGGACGGGGTCGTGTTGGGTGGCCGCCTCTGTGGTGGGGGCGGCTGCTGGTGGGAGGGGGGCGTGGGTTTTGGTGGCTGGGGGGTCCTGGCTTTGGTCAGGGCTTTGGTTAGGGCGGTGTCACTTGGGTTTGTGTCGTTGCGTTTGTGGTGTTGTGTGTGCTTGTTTGGGCGCCGGCTTGGGTTTGGGATCGGGTTTGGGGTTGGGGTCCGGTTCCAGGTTGAAGAGGCCCTCTGTCTCAAGGTGTGAGGGCGCCGGTGCCGGGTCGGGTGTTTTCCCGGTGCGTTGCCGGGGTGCCTGAGTCGCCTGTGCGGGGGTCGGGGGGTTGGGGCGTGCGGCCGCGGCTTTGGCTTTTGCCGTGGCCTTGTGGATGAGGGCGGCGGGGAGGGGGGTCTCGGGAGATGAGGTGGAGGAGGTTGATGAGGCTGAGGATGAGGAGGAGGTGGTGGACGCGGGTTGGGCTGTGATGCGGGCGGTCGCGGGCTTGTGGGCGGCGGCTTCTGCGGCGGCCACAACCGGGAGGATGGAGGGCATGTCCTCGGGCTGTAGGTTGGGGGCGGGCGGCCTGGGGGGGCTCGGTCGTGACCTGGCGGCCCGGCGGGCTGATTTGGTCGGCAGCGGCGGGGGAGGGAGGTGCGGGGCTGTGGCCTTCTCCTTCCGGGCTTGGCTGGGCCGGGGTCCTGCAATGTGTGAGGTTGTGTGGGTTGGCGTCCGCGGGGGGGAATAGTTTGCGTGGGCTGCATTCGGGGGCCGGGGGGGGTGGGTCTGGGTCTACTGGGGTGTGCGCGGGGGGCGTGTGCGGGCCACTGGGTGGGCTGGGCGTGCCGCGGGGCGCGGGGCCACCCTCGATGGGTGTGTGCGGGTTGTCGAGTGTTGGGGGTGGTGAGGAGTGGCCGGTGGGAGGGTCTGTGGCGGGCGTGTGCTGGCGTTCGGGCGGGTGGGGGAGGCCCGTGTCGCGGGGCCCGGGGATGTGCAGGATGATGCGCGTGTGTGGGTCCCCGGGTGAGCAGCGAGAGGGGAGGGGCATGGGCGGGGATTGCGCGGTGGGGCATGCTGTGTCGGTGTATGTGTCCGCCCGCAGCGGCGGGCTTGCCTGGTCAGTTGTAGGCTGGGTGGTTTGGAGGAGAAGCCTGCCGTCTTCTGCTGCCGCGGCAAGGATTTCGCAGATGAGCTTGCGTATCTGGTGGACCTCTTGGTCAGTGGTGGGGAGGGGGTATGCTAGCTCTGCGCTAAGACCCACGCAGTTGAGGACCCTGGGGATGGCGTGGTACCCGCAGGTGAGGGAGTTCTGCGGCCTGGGGGGGGCGTTTGGCCGCGTGTCCGGCCCCGCCTCGATTTGTGTGTGGGCGGTGGGGATGGCCAAAATCCAGGGCACGGTCCCTGTGGGTGGCCAGCGGCGCTGGATCCAGTGGGTCAGGCAGAGCATGGCCAGTTCCAGGTGGTAGCCCGCCTTCTTGGAGGTGATTTGAGCCAGGGCGCGGGCTGGGGGCTTGTCCCCCGGCTGGAGGACGCCCCTGAGGACCCTGTGTGGGGTGGTGGGGTCCCCTACTGCCCCGGGTGGGGCGGCCCCTGGGGCGAGCATAGTGTCTGTCCCTTTGATGAGGCATTGCGGGCCGGGGGACGTAGCTGTAGCGGCTACCACGTACCAATGGCCGCGCTCGAGGACTGTACACCAGACCTCCCGCGGGGGGTGGTCAGTGTCTGTAGGTGGGGGAGGGAGGTCGTCGTCTGGGGTGCGCAGGCCGGCGGCGCGGAGGGCGGTGTCGAGGGTTGGTGCGGTGGCCTGTTCCCACTGCTCCGGATGGTTCGGGTCCGCTGGGTGGTCCCTCTCCGCTGGGGCCCGTCGTAGGCGTATGGTTCCGCGACGTGTGACGTTGATGTCGGTGTCGTGCGTCAGGGCCTGGCCCCACTCTATGGGGGGGCCCCAGATGTGCTGGCCCTGGGTGTGTTTGAGGGCTCGCCAGAGTACGAGGTCTACGATGGCCTCGTGGAGGCCGTTGCCTGGGGTGGTCAGGTCCCGGAGGGCTTTGACGGTGAGCTTGGTCCAGTCCTCTTGTAGGCGGTACCAGCCCAGGGGGCTGGTCAGGGCCCTGCCTTGGAGGGTTGCTCGGAGGAGGTTGGGGTCGCGGATGGTGGCCGGTGTGGGCGGGGGGTGCTCCGGGTCCGGGGGGGGTGGGCTGGGTGGGTTGCTGGGGTCTTCTGCGTCTACGTCGACGTATGGCTGGTCCTGGTTGGGCTCGGCGGGGTTGGACGGTGCCAGGTGGCTTCTTGGGTGAGAGATGGGCTTTGGGGCGCTGTGGTGGTGTCTTGGCGGCTTGCGCATGGAGATGGGGGGCGTATGCAGGGCGCGGAGCGGGTTAGTGGACGTCTGGGTCATGCACGGCATGGTAATGGATGAGACGCTGCATGTGTTCCCTGGCGGTCGGGTCGGTGAGTTGCTCCGCGTGTGTTAACAGGAGGTGTTTGCGGTGTACCATTTTGGCCGCTGCTCTGCGGACTGCCTCTAGCTGGATGTGCGCTGCTGCCTCCATGGGGCTCCCCGTGTGTTTGGTGAGGTGCCGGTGCAGGGCCTGTGTCACCGCCCCTCTCATGGTGGTTTCTTTGACCAGGGGATCCCGGAAGAGGTGTTTGGTGGCCTGGTGTGCATGGCTGTGGGCTGGCCAGCCTTCGTGTTGTCGTAGGGTTTCTGCCGGGGACCAGCCTACTAGCATGTCCCTGCGTGCATGGAGGGGGCAGTTCTAGAAGTGTTTCCAGTCCTCCGGGGTGGTGTGGGCGCACGGGCAACGGGTGTGTTCTTCGGGGACCTGGATGTGTTTGCGGGCGAGCCATCTGGCGACCCTGGTGAGGAATGGTAGTTGCTCCCTGAGGAGCTGGATGCGTCGTTTTTGGAGGTGGGCTGGGACGTTTGCTGGGCGCAGTGCTGAGTGGTAGAGGGGGATTTGCAGTCTCTCCTGGAGCTCCCGGGTGTGTGCCCGGCTGTCTGCGTCGCCGAGCACGCGGGCGAGATGTTGGATGGGGTTGACGTAGTGTTACGCTCTGTCGTGGGAGGAATAGGGGGCGTCCTCTGGCACCCAGTTGGGGGTCTGATGGGGCTCGGGTACGGGGGGTATGTGTTGGAGGTGTGTGTTGTTTCGGCCGAGGTCAGGGATCTGGAGGGTTGGCAGGTGCGTTGTGCGCTGGTGTACTGCCTGGTTGTCGAACTTACCATTGCCGTATTGGTGCCTGTGGGACTCTTGTTTCACGATGTGGAGTTGGACGTAGGGGGGAAGGCTGCGAAGGGCTTTCCAGAGCAGCAGTGCCTGGGTGCCGAGGCTCGTAGCGGTGGCTTTGTGGAGTGGTTGCCTTGCTATGCGGAGGAGCAGGTGTGTGTCGGCAGTGGCGTCTACCAGGAACCAGACCCGGACGATGTGCGGGAGGTGGGCCGGTAGGTGGGCTGCGATCTCGGCGATGGCGTCGGCCATGGCCCCTAGCTCCCCGTGGGAGGAGGCCCCGTAGGTGGTGTGGCCCGTGTGGTGGTCCATGTGGTAGTGTCCCCCAGTGTGGGTTAGCTGCAGGGTGCCCCCCCCGGTGATGGGCATGTGGGCGGATTCGCCTGAGGCGTCGGTGAAGAAGAGCCGGTCCGCCGGTGACGGTTGTGGGAGGCGGCATGGGTTCATGGGCAGGTAGGCGTATATGGCGGGGCCTGTGGTGAGATGGGCCACTGGGGTTGTGGGCTGCAGGACGAGGGTAGCGTACACTCCTATTCCTTTGGAGATGATTTGTTTCGCTTGAGGGGACATGGCTATGAGCCCCTGTTCCGGCTGTCCTTGTATGAGGTAGGAAGAGATGTAGTGGAGGATGTAGGCTGTGTCTGGGTTTAGGTCGTGGCATGTGAGGGTTTGTGTTTGGTGCTCCGGTGTGTGGCAGGAGTGGTGGAGCGGATAGTAGGGGTGCTCGTGCTTGCCCGTTCTGCCTGCTTCGTACATGCTGTAACGGATGGCGACCCCTGCCGGGTCGGGGCGGGGCCAGGAGGGAATAGTGGTGAAGAGCCACTTGGGCGTGTGGTCGGGGTTCCACGCTACCCTCGGGTTGGTGTCGGTGCGGTGGAACCATGGGGCTACCCATGCGTAGGCCCGTGGTGGTAGGTGGGCTGTGGGGTGGGTGTGGTGGCGTGCTATGAGGTGTAGTACGGGCCACGGCATGGTTGGTGCCTCGGGGTCACAGGCCCAACATGTGCGTGGCATGCTCTTGGAGTCATGGGGGACCTTTGGTAGGTCTCCTGCGGTCATGTGGTGTTTCGGTATGCGCCATTTTGCCCCGTGGTGGATGACGGTGGTCTGCGTGGGTTTGGCTTCGTTCGGGGCTAGTAGTAGGGTTAGTGGTGGGACTGGGCCCGTCACCGGGGGGACGGGTTCGTGTTTCGGACCGGTGGGTGCGTAGGTTGGTGTCGCTGGAATGGGGTGGCGGTGCTTGTTTTTGAATTCTCGGTAGGCTGCTCGCATGTCTGTGCTTCCTGGCAGAGTGTGGCCTGCTGCTCTTGCCGTTTGCGTGAGGTACTGGTGGAAGAGGCGGTATTTCGACCATTCGGGAAGTTGTAGGAAGGGGGTGTGGTGTACTCCGCTGTGGTGAAGGACCCGCATTTGTGAGAGGGTGACATATACTACGGTGATGGAAGCCCCGACAAGGTCTATGGTGTGGATGGTGCCCTTGGGGTGATGGTGGAGGTCCCCGCAGAGGATCGCTAGAGGCCCTTCCTCTGGGTACGTGTGGTTTGTGAGTATGGCGTGGTGTGGGGATGGGAGGAGAAGCTGCAGGTGGTTCCACAGGCGTGTTCCTTGTTGGTGGGCATGCCCGTCTGGTGGAGCACCCAGCGTGGGCATGTGTTGCGGGCCTGTTGTGCGGCTTGGAGGCGGATTGTGGTGACCTCGCGGACCTCCGGCGAGTGGTTGTGGGTCATGCGGTGAAGGAGGAGGGCGGTGTGTCTGGTGTAGGCCGCTTTCACGTCGTCCCCTATGGCGTCCCCATAGTGGGGCCATGCCGCTCGGATGGCGCGGGTGGGTATGCAGGTGGGCCAGCTCCCGTGTGCTGCCCATGCCTTGGTCACGGCGCATGTGGCTGGTTGGAGGGTGGTGGTGGGGTGTGTCAGGTGGAGTGCTTGGAAACCTTTGAAGGCGTTCAAGACCCCAGTGAGGTAGTACGCCAGGCTCTGGTGGGACAGGGAGAGGGCCTTGGTGGTCGGGAACACATATCTGTGGAGATGGGCGAGGTGTGATTGCAACTTCGGAGGGAGGGTGGCGTCTCCAGGATTGGCGGCCTGGATTACTGCCGGTCGGGTGGTGGTTGTCACGACTTGCATGGGGGGCCCTTGTGGCCCTAGGGTCCGGGGTGTGGCAGATCCCTTGATCATGGCCACTGACGTTGTGGGCTGGACGATGAGGTTGTTGCGGGAGAGGTAGGAGATGGTCACGTCCAGTAGGTCGTTGGCCTGTTGGGTGACCGTTGGCCCAGGGTCCGGGGCATGGGGTTCGAGTGGGGTGTGTGCGACTGTAAGGTTGGTGTCGTCTGCGAAGCCCACCAGGTGACAGAGGAGGGGGTAGGGTGCGTAGGCCGGGTAATCCTGCTCGATTGCGAGGGACAGGGGGAGCGTCACGAGGAGGTAGAGGAAGGGGCGTTCTGCTCCTCCTTGGAGGACCCCGCTGCCTGGTTCCAGGAAGGGGGCGAGGCCTGCTCCCGTGCGGACCGTGTATTTGAGGGTGCGGATGTAGCCGGTGGTGAAGTTGTAGAAGGGGAGGCCTAGGCGTTTCCACACCGCCTCCAGGAGGAGCCACGGGGTGTCCGGGAAGGCTCCTTTGACGTCGAGGGAGGCCATGATGAGGTCCACCGGGTCCATGTCGGCGATGGTGTCCTGGAGGAAGATGGCCTCGTGTGGGGACCGGCCTGGGATGGCCCCCCAGAGGCTGGCGGGTATGTGGGGGTCCAGGTGGGGGCGGATGCGGCGTAGGAGGATGGTCCAGACGATTTTTATCTCCGTGACGGCACAGAGTATGGGGCGCCAGTTGTCCGGGTTGGCCCAGTCTCCTGTTTTTTAGAGGGGGCGGACAACGTTTGACCAGTCTGGCGGTAGGGGGGTTTGCCCCGTGACGATGTCCCAGAGGCGGTGGGCGAGGATGTGGAGGAGGTGGGCGGGGAGGTGGTAGTACGCCTCCGCGGGGAGGCTGTCGTAGCCTGGGGTTTTGTGTTGCCGGAGACTGTGGATGGCCTTCCGGACTTCGTGGATGGTGAAGGGGCGCTTTTCCAGTTGCCTCCTCTGGGCGCGGCTGAAGACCTGAGGGAGGCGGTCGATTTTGGCCTGGGTGTCAGCGTCTAGTGTGTCTTCGGTGGGCGTGTGTTGTCGTAGGAAGCTGTCCTGGCTAGCTTCGAGCACTGTGGCTGGTTCATTGGTGAGGGAGCAGTCCTCCTTTCTGACCATGGTGATGGTGCGGTGGCCGGTGTTGGTCATGTCGTCGTTGAGGTGGCAGATGGCCTTGTAGGGGAGTTCATGTTGCGCATACCGCTCGTGTTCTTAGGCGATGCGCTGTTGCCTGTGGATGTGCCAACGCTGCAGGTCTGCCCTGGTGTGGGCTATTTTCGCCCTGCAGTGGTGTATCTGGCGGCGGGTTTGGGGGGTGTCGGTGCGAAGGAGGGTCGCCAGTTGTTGCTTCGCATGCCAGAGGTCATGGAGCATGTCCCCTAGTGCCGTGGGTGGTTGGTCATCGTCAGTGTCGGGGTGTTGCTGGAAGCTGCAGGCGACGGCGGCCGTGCGCATGGCTGTGAGTAGGTCGGTGGGGTCCGGTTGGATGCGCCAGGCGCGGTCTATGGCCCTGTGATATTGGGACCAGGCCTGTTTGTCCTGCAGTGGCGGCATCCTCAGGGGGGGTGGTAGGCCTTGGTCCGCATCCTCTGGGGGGCTGGGGGGAAGGTTGGGGATGGTGACGCGGAGATGCAGGGGGCTATGGCCTGTGGGTCCCAGCGGGAGGGGTCCATATCGGGCTTCCGCCCGGATGATGGTGGTGGGGTCGCCATAACATACGTCGATGCGGGAGGGGGCGGCATCTGTTTGGTGCAGGAAGTGGGATGATTGGCCTTCGGGGTTGGCTGTCAGGTCCATGAGCCCAAGCATCCCGATGGTGTCGCGGACTGCATGGTTCTGGGGTGTGGCCTGTCCCCCTCGGTCCGCCGGGGTGGGGGCGGCGTTCATGTCGCCGATGATGATTTCGGGGGCGAGCATGGCCATTTTGTGGTATGCCTCGGCCAGGGCTTGGAGGAAGGGTTCCGTGGCGTCGCCGAAGGGGACGTGGGCGTTGATGACGTTGAGTTGTTATCCGTCCCCGACGACCTCATAGACGCCTAGCCTCCCTGGGATGCTGAGGTGGTGGACGAGGTGGACGTGGATGCCGGTTCGGGCGTACAGGGGGGTCCCCTTGTGCCAGTAGCATTTGTACGCTTTCTGGTCCGGGGTATATATGGGGGTGGTTTCTGGGGGGTCGTCGCGTTGTAGGCCTTGGTCCTGGAAGGCGAGGAGGTGGGGAACCCAGTCCGTTCCCTGTGCCATTGGGAGCTCCTGGAGGGCGGTTGTGGCGTCCTTGGAGTATGTGATGGCCGGGTGGTTGAGGTCGAGGAGGTTGACGGTGGCCTCGGTGGGGGCGGGCCGGGGCCTTGGAGGCTTGTGCCCTCGGCCCTTGCCCCGTCAGGGAGGGGGACTGGGGCCCGGGGACTTTTTGCCGGCTGGTGGGCGCTTGGGTAGGCGCGGTGGGGGGAGGCTTTGACTCCATTCAGGGGGGAGCTCCCCAGTGTATTTGGTGCCTCTGTGGGCCTTGTTCTCGTCGGTGCGGAGGCGGATGGGGTTGGCGCTGGTGAGCTCCAGGGTGTGTCCCTCTGGCTTATCCGGGGCGCTGCTCCCTTGGTCTAGCTCCTTTTGGCGGAGCCAGACCACCCGGATCTGTGGCCCCCTGTTGTCCCCCGGGTCGCGGAGGCGGTATTGGATTGTGCCCTCACACCGGATCCAGTACCCCGTGTGGTTGTTGCGGAAGGGCTGCTGGACCTTCGCGCCCTTTTCGAATCCTGGGTACGCCTCGGGTGGGGGCGGTGCTGGTGGCGGGAGAGAGGATGATGAGGATGCCTGGTCCAGGTGGGGCGGTGGTAATGATGGGAGGGAGGATGACGAAGATGCTTGGTCCGGGTTTGCCGGGTGGGTTGGGGGGGGTGCGGGGGGTCGGGAGGTCGCTGCTTTTCCGGTTTGGTTGGGGGCGGTTGCGCCCCTTTTTCGTCTTGCTCGCTTGGGTGCGACTGGAGGTAGCCGGGCTTGGGGGGGCGTGGGGTTTGAAGAAGGGGTGCGTTGCTTGCTGGCCCAGATCCCTTAGCGGGGGTTCTGCCGGCTGTTCAATTGACAAATTGAACTTTCAACTTGTTCAATTGCACTATACAACTTACAATGCACCTTCTTCTCTTTCTAGTTGTTGCAAGCTCTCATTGAGGGTGCAACACTTGAGTCGTTCGGGAAAAGGGAGCATTGCGAAGTCTGGTTCGGGGGTGACGAGCCGTGGTTGCGGCGATGGTTGGGATTGTCGGAAAATTCAGAGATCGCTAGTACATATGCATTTGCCATTTGGCAAAGGGCCGAACGTAAGTTCATCACCGATGCCATTTGGCGTATCAATGCCGCGGAAGCCACATACCGAATGGGTGGTGGTCCTTGTATGCAACGACGTGGTTGTATGAGGCCAACACTCATTCGTTTGGACCGTTGGCAATTTGTACAATGTATCCTCCATGGCCTCATGACATATATAGAGGTTTCCGCTGAGAACTATCATGATAGTAAGCGCATTGCTATCAACAGAATTTTGAGAAGGTGTAGAGTACGGTGGTCCTTAGGCAAGACCCCCAAGCCAACTGGTGAGTGTACATGGAGGCTCATGCTACATGCATGGCCTCTTCTTGCACAATGGCTTGGTATAGTTGGCACTCGTGCCGACAAGAGTGTTGAGGACATGTGTTGGCTCCTATGCCACTTATATAGCACATGGAAAAATTATGAAGCCATTCGTCATTGTCACCGTGTGGTTGCTAACTTTCGAACCCATATTGCTCCTACAAGTGCATCGCACTATTTGTATTTTTTTGAGTTTGTGTGCCCGAGGCTACTGCCTAAACTAGGAAATTTTTCGCTTGGCATATTTTGTCAAGATAGTGCCGACTCCCTTAACCACCTTTTGAAAAGCATTCTTCTAACCATGACTAACCGCAGAGGCTGAACGCAAGTTGATACTACACTCCCTTCTGGTGTAGCGGATTGTTTTCATAGAGAGAGTTTGGCAATGAAGCAAACTCTTCAATATATGATTCTCTATTTTTTTGTTCCGATTATTGCACGCAGCGAGACGCGGTGGGCGCAATGCACGAACAAAAAAGTTGTGGATGCTGTATATGCGTGGTTCGATGCAGATAATAGTGAATCGGAGGATGAAGTGGAGGAGTGAGTGGGTGTAGGATATACACTCCAAGCTATTGCGTTCTCTCTTCGAAGGGGCATGATGGACGCGCTTGGGCAAGTCCTAGCCCAAGCACTATTGGGGTCCGCGGAGTCTCCACAACGGCAGCAGGTGTGTGGGGATGTTTCGTGTTTGTGCGTTATTGGATGTTTCATGCATGTGGGTATGGCAATGTTTCGTGCGTGTCCGTACATATGGCGATGTTTCATGCGTGTGCGTAAGGCCCAAAATTTCAGGACGCAATGCAGGCAAGCATGTGTGTAGCGGTTTGGTTATCACTTTGTTCAATTGAAACTTCAGTATAGTCAATTGAACGTTCCATTGAACAAACAAATTTCAATTTTGTCAATTGAACAGTGCGGTGCCGCTGCTTTGCATTTTCGTCGCGGATTTCGTGTGTGTTGCTCATTATTGCTCATTGTCTCATTGTTGTTGTACGTCTTTTAGTTGTCGGAAGCAATCTGTGCCCTCCAATCGCCACCCCACAGTCAAGCCTCCCAAAGCTCCCACCCTTCCCCCATGGGCCAAGACAAAGGTTTCCCGCAACCTCACTTTTCGCAACCGGATGTGGTGGGACCACAAGATGAGGAAGCGCAAGCAACCTACGACCCGGAAGATGCAATCATCCCAGAGGATGCATTTGCAACGGGCGTTGGTGAATTCAAGGGAGAGCACGGAATGAAATCAACGGAGTGGGTGCCGGACCCCACACAACTAACACAACCGCACGTGCCGCAACTACCACCACCGCCGCAACCAAATTTCACGGGTGAGCCACCTTTTGCCTTCCCACTCACAAGTGCAATGTGACGGGCGCCATGGCCGCATCCGAACACCGCAATCCTCCATATACCACATGGCTCGCAAATCACGCTTCTCCTTATCTACCAACGATATTATCAAAAGATGGTCAACGCCTACGGACCGTCGGGGCGAACGTGGCCCCCACCTGAAGAGAAGGAAGGCTCCCTCAAAAAAACATTTACACTCAACGGGTACAAGAACCCAGGTGTCGATGTATGGTGCGCCATATATCGCGCTTGGAACCACTATAGCCTCGGAAAACACACATCTGCAGGCAGGCACAGGCCACCAAGCCCGGGGAGTTTTGAATTCGCGAGTGCGCCCGGAACGTGGTACCAAGAGGAGTCCGCACACCGGTACCCAGGCCGGATCCAAGGTGTTATGTTGGCCCCGCATTTGAAAACACCATGTGGAGGTCATGGAGGTCATGGAGCCCGAAGCCCAATGGCAGCATACACGGCCTCCCCGCAGGAGACCTATAGGAGCGCCGCCGCCGCCCTTCGGGATGCCAGGGAACCGCATTGGGCCGTGTCAGATTTGGCGGTTTCGCCGCGGGACGTACAAATCCTCTTTGGGCACCCCCGTGAGGCGGCAACCGTCGTGGACCTTGGTGATCTCGAAGCAACAGTATTGTCGAAGCCAAGTTGGGGACTACGCTATCTTGTCGCATTGGCGGAACACATCAAAGACCGGAAGGTGGGAGTGAGCCAATGGGAAAAACGCAACAAGCGACCCCTTGCGAAGAGTGGATTGTGGAGGCCCTTCAGTGATGTCCAACCACTCCCCATCGATGCGGAGTCTATCAAGCCCCCAAGATCCGGAGTCCATCATGACCCAAGCCCCACACTCCAACGACCCCTCCAATCCCAAGTCCCACAAAAAGGGAACGAAGCGACACCGCAATGAAGAAGATGAGGTGGTCGAGAAGAAATCGAAAAAGGCAAAGCATGCACAAGACACCGGCGAGGAGATCCCAGGTGTGTTCTATTGACTTTGAACATGGCCAATTGAACAAGTAGAATCGAGTTTACTTCAATTGAACAAGGGAGCATCCACTTGGTGCACATCCACTTCGTTCGCTCGTAGGTGCGCGCTTGAGCAAGAAGGCCTTGAAGAAACCGGCTGCCTTACAACCCAAGGAGGTGCCCAAGAAGGGAGACAAAAAGGCCATGGGTGCTCTGGGGAAGCTCAAATGAAGGATGCTCCCAAGGAGGCAACACCAAAGCCCGCGGTACAACGGAAGGAGGAGATTGTCGAATTGACCTCAAGGAGCGAGGAGAGAGTGGAACGAAAGGTTTGTACGTCCTTTCATGAGATTTGTTGAGAAGGGCTATTCCAAGACATCATTAAGATGAAGTGGTCCTACAAGAGGCGGTATGGTGCCAAGTTCGGCAAGGCCATCTTTGGAGGAACAGTGGAATTTCCCGCATCTAAAAACATAAAAATGACCGGTCGCACGGAAGATTATTCAACTTTGGTGAACCGATTGAAGCAATATGCCCAAGTAGAATTCCGCGCACACCCCCTCCATTGGAATGCCATAGCCGTAGTTTATGGTTATGGCCATTCACCAATGCAATTGCATTGCCATGAACATGACTAGTACCGCGTTTGGGGCGTTTGCGTGTTGACGGGGGAGGAGGGGGATTGCCATGGGGGGGCTTTTTTTGTGGAGAAGGGGGGGATCATCCACCACGAAGAAAAGGCAATCCCCACAATGGTGAAGCCGGTTCGGACCCCCGTGGCCATCTTTGGGTCACTTGGGGTGTGTATCTATGTGCCGGCAAGCCGCCATTGGCTGATATCATACTTTCCCATCCACCTGAACTAACCCGATGTGATAGTGTGATAGGTTTGGCCATTCCGGCTATGAGCGGCCATATTCAGTACCGAAGCGCCGCCAGCGGAGATCTATATATCAGAATATCAGGAATCAACAGGGTTTTTTTATCATAATGTTTCCATGATTTTTCAGCCTTTCGTTCTGATAGTCAATGTATCGGCGACTGTCAGTTGGCTCGCGATTTTGCGGTAACCGATTGGTTAACTATCCTTTCCAGATATTTTGGCCGAAACTCCGATGAAGGGTCAGATTTCATCAGTAAAGGGTTCGTTGCTTCCGCAATTTTCTAAATAAGCACTCGAAACTTTAATCTGAATTTTTCGCGATGTCGAAATCGGATTTTCGTCTTCGACATCGCCGCACTTGATTTGGTCTTCTTCGAGTGGTCATACTCTTTTCCCTATGCCCAAATCAGGTTTCCCTTATACTTGCCACCCATTTGACTTGGAGATATAAGGGAAACAAAAGTGAATCTCGGGACCACTTTGAAGGGCCATATCTGCGAGCGAGCGTGAGGAAAGAGAATAAGGAAGGTTGGGTTGCAAGCGCCTTGGTCTCAACTTAATTTAGGAAGCATCAAACGCCTTTGGTGTGTACACATGCCCAGTGTAGCAAGGGATAAGGGTCACGAGGGTATAAAGTGATATATAACTCTTGGACCGTGCAACCGAATATTTTAATGCGACTTTCGAGTGTACCGCATGAGTGTTGGGGTTGCATAGTTACTTTCCTTGGGTTCCTACGCATTTCTAACGTGAAGTTATGTTCATGGAGGGGCATGACATATCATGGTGGGAGCCACTTTTGAGGGTATGTGTTATATGCATGGTGTATGTCTTGATATGCTCACGCCCATGTTATATATCTTCGTGTGGCCGAAGAGATGGGGAGCCATACGTGACAAGGGCTTTGCCCATGTCCCAATTGTGGAATTCAAAGTGCTAGACTAAGTCTACCGCGTATGTATTGCTCATGGTATGTTTGGCAAAGAGATCCATGAGTGCACTCCCATTTTCATGGGGCATGTAGATATGGGTGGCGAAGGTATCTCCATGCGCCTGATTGGGGATCCAAGTGGGGGAATTGTTCGCAAATGGTTCCAACCATTTGTGTATTGAACCATGAGCGGATATCATGGGTGAGCATAGAGATATATCATCATGACAACTTTGTATTTGGACATATTTGCATGTTTTTGACCTCATTTTATGCTCATTTTTGTATTTTATGTGCTCAACTGGTCGGCTAACAGTAAAGTGCCTAGAGATCTGTGAACTATGGTATGTTGCTAATATGTTGGCATATGCTTCGGTGTTGCACCTCACCATATGCCGGATCACGTGGTCACTTGGGCTTGGCACATGAGGCCTCACAAAATTAGGTCTCAAACTCATGAGCTGACTTGTGAAGGATGCCATGCACATAACCGGAGAGGTTTCGGAGTCAATGATGGAATATTCTTGGGCATGGACCTTTCGTCTATATCACCCTTGTATACTACTTTCCGGTTTGACACATGCATGGAGCATTCGAATATTTGCCGTATGCATTTTTGAGTATATAATTGAATTTTGGGCATTATGGTGTGTTTTGCCTGATTTTGACATGTTGTGAGGTCATCTTCATGGGGCAGTTCTCCAAGCCCATTCGACTCCAAGTCCAGCCAAGGTTATGTCAGGGTAGGGCATGGTCCTGAGTGCCACTCAAGACCATGACACGCCACCTCCCCTATTGGGCTAGGATTTATAGGCTTGGGAGTGAACACATTTTTGGGGTTTGTGTAGTGACTTGTGACACATGGCATTCAGCCATCTCAATTGACCTTGTTCAGGGCAATATGTTGGTGAGTCAGGGGAAGGTCTTGAGTCCAGGGAATGAGGGGTTAATGGTTGTGAATGTGTTTGTTTACCTCTTTCCCCAACTTTGCTTTATTTGTGTTCATATGCCAATTTCAGGGCTTTCCTCGTTGGTGCAATTCTTGTACATGCCCGCCACCGTAAGACAACCGGTGTGCTGAACGGAAGCCCGCAGCCGCAGTCTGGATTTGGATTGGATTGTGGATTGGGTGATTGCTGTATTTGTGGGATCTGGTTGCTGTTCAGGGTTGAAGGAGGATTGTATTTTCTATATTTTTGGTTTTGGACCCTGGATTTTGATAAATGCAATCGTTGATCAGGAGCAAGTCAGCAGGGGTGACAGGCGGAAGGGGCACAGCGGGGGCCGGTCCTGGTAGGAACCTTCTTTATGGTAGCGGAGGCGTACCTGCTGCCCCTACCTACCGCCGACGCGGGGACTTGGGCCCTTATGAGCCCTGCCCAAGTACGCCCCGGGTGCGTATTGTGGACTCGTGGAGACCACGCCGGAGATTGGAGCCATAGAAGAGCCGAGACGCTCAAGAGCATGGCGAACTCCGGAAGTTGAAGCCCGAAGAGAAATACGAAGTTCGGGAAGAGGCGGACCTGACATGGAGGACCTGGTCTCCATGTGTGAGCGTCGCTGCCAAAAGGCATGCAACCTCCGCTCCGCCGCGGAGGACTCTGATGAGGCCTGCCATTCCGGCAGCAGTGGAGGACGGGCCCGGCGCTACCGGAAGCGCGGGTCACCCAAGTCCGCGGCACGGGACGCCGGGGCTATGGATACGGACCCCAGCCCGGTCAGGCTGTGGGAATCCGAGGGGCACTCCGAGGGCTATCGGACAGCCTATGAGCCGCCTTCGGAGTCGGAGGAGACGGCCAGACCGCCCACAACGGCGAATACGGCCCCCGAGCCCGCCCTGAAGCACGACGCCGAGGGCTTGGAGAGGCCAGCAAGGGCCCGGACGGCACCTGTGCCCCGGCACACGGGACCAGAGACGGACGCCATAGGCGATACGCCCATGGGCGATGAGTCTGAGGTGCCGGGAACCGCGGGATGCGCTGAATCCGGCGGAAAGCACGCTGCGTGCCACTGCAAGCACGTGTCCTTCCTCATGGGCAAGTACCCGAAGATGGGGATGGACGCCATCGTGCATCGCCTTGACCGCCTGGACAACGCCAAGGACGGTCTGGAGGAGGACGTCGCGGGGAGAAAGACATGGAGGAGCTGCGAGCGGAACGGGACCGGTACCGGGAGAATCTGGAGCTGGCCCTGGAGAAGCAGCAGCGAGTGGTGGACAGCCTCCTCCACCTGGTGGAGGACATGTCGGGACGCCTGAAAAGGCTAGAGGAGCTACAGCCCCTCGCCTCGGGTCCGGAGCTCCCGGCAAAGCCGGCCGCGGCAGAGCTGGTGGAGCGGGTTAGGACCCTCAGGAGCGCCATGGATACACCCATGGGCGGCCCTCCAGAGGCACCCTACGCGCCTCCGCGTGTTGACCCGGGTGCGCTGCCAATTGTTCCCATGTTCAGCGAATCCACAATGCTCGGGGAACACACGGCACCGGCTGGGTCCATGCGGGAAGGGCATGTAACCACGGACCCGAGGAGCCTGACGGTACAGATGTCCCATGCCGCCCAGGATCTACCGATCACGACGAATATGGTAGTCTATGCGGAAGAGGAGATCCAGATCCAGAACCAGACCATGCACGGGCGATCCATGGGAAGCGCCGACGGAAATGGTCGAGGCCATCCAAGCGGAAACCTGTGGGCGAAGGACCCCAATACGGGGATATGGACGGCCGATGGAGCAAGTCCTTCCCGCATTCCAAACCCCATGGGTTCAGGCCAAACTGGACCAAACTCCATGGAGGAGAGGGATGTACGGGGAGTGTACTCACACCCCCTGGCCACAGGTGGTATCCGTCTCGGTGGAGTGGGGGCTGGGGACGTCGGAGACGCCATCAGGATTGACGACCTCAGGGGAATCAAAATCCCCCACTACGATGGCAAGCCCTCCAACCTGGATGACTTCATCCTGGATTGGGAGGACTTCGCCGAGGAGGTCGTCAGCGAGATGCGGGGAGCGCAGCGGGACAAGTGGGTATGTCGGACATTCCCACACCGGCTGGCGCAGGACCTGAAGGAGGAGCTGCGGGATCAGATCCGAGAAGGATTGATCCGTACGGAGCAGGCCTGCCTTCAGTGGCTGGAGGATGAGGAGCGGGTGGACGCTCCGAACCAGAAGCTGGAGGACTTGTGGTCCATCCCGCTGCCGCTGGACCGCGGTGAGTTGCGGGTCCGGGAGTGGAACCGGTATCTGCGGAAGTACCGCAGATGCCTCAAGCTGGTGGAGGACTGGAACGAGGCCAGCGAGATTCGCCACCTCCTGAAGGACGTCCTCCCCGGCAACTGGAAGAGACGAGTGGAGGACGAGGAGAAGAAGCGCGCCAAGAAGCGGGTGGCGGTGAGGATTATGGCGGCGGAGGATACCCACGCGGGTATCATGGAGTTCTTCAGGAGGAACCTGGGCGAGCCCAACCGGATGTTGGGACTGAAGAACGCCGTGTACGTGGAGGTATTTGGAGACTCCATGGGGCAAAGGTTGCTGCGCCTCAACAACGTGGAGTGGAGGCGCGGGGAGCCGCTGAGGATGCAGGTCATCTTCGCCCGCATGAGCCTGGACGAGATCGTGAAGTACATCACGGTGGAGTTGAAGCTCAATGCGAAGAACGAGGCCCACGTGCAGGATCGACATGGCCATGGACAACGAGGCCATCGAGAAGACCGCCATCATCGGGAGATCCAGGAGGACCCGGCCAACTCCGCGGAGGATGGTAGTGGAAGTGGCCAAGACCACTGGTCTCGAGAGGATCACGAGGAGGCCCATTTCTTCGCGTTTGTGGCGCACAACGTGAGGAACCATGGGCAGGATCGGTCCAGATGGAGCCGGGTGGGACCAAGGGGCAAAGAGCCAAGGAGGATCGGGAACCCACCGCTCTCGTTCCGAGAGTACAGGTCTCAGCGCGACGGGTGCTGGGTCTGTTATGGCAAGGGAAACAACCATGCACACGACCACCGTCAGTGCAAGGTGTATGAGGCGGACAAGAAGGCCTACTTCGCCGCCCACCCCGAGAAGAAGCCCAAGGAGGAGCGGATTTCCGATTGGAAGGCGAGGGGCGGAGACGGGGGAAAAGGCCAAGGCAAAGGCCAAGGGAAAGGCGGAGGAAGAGGCTATGGTGGTGGACCTGGCCAAGACCGACGAGTGAGGTCGATCGAGGAGGTTGCTGAGGACATGTTGAGGACATTGGAGGAACTGAAAGCCCAGCAACGTGGTGGACAAAGTCCTGGCGGATCGCAGCCGGAAGGGGCTGCGGGAAACCAAGTCTAGAGGAGCCCCCACGGGAGTGGGACCTCGGAGGTCTCTCCTCCGAAAATCAGTGGAATCCGGGAGAAAGCGAAGGCACATCGGGTGCCGAAGAAGGCTCCAGAAGAGCCAAAACCACTGAGTTTCGCCACTCCCAACCCCTGGAGCGCCCTGCCAAGGGAAGTACATGTGGGTACAGGACATGGCAAGAAGGAAGGAGCGACCACGGAGAGCCCCGTGGACGGGCAGGACCAACCCAAGATCTACACCATCCGTGACCATACCCTTGAAGTCCTGATGCACCCGGACGTGCTAGAGTTGCATGCCGTGAGAGTCGTCCATACACCTCATGGCGACGAGCGGCAGTTGCACTTGAAAGTGCGAGTACGGTGCGGACGAGAGGAGAAGGTGGTGGATGTGTTGGTGGATACGGGTGCCCAGGTGAGCCTGGTCCGGAGAGGGTTGTTCAAGGAGGAACTCCTGCAGCCCAGCCGTAGACCGGTACGCCTGAAGGTCGCCAACGGAGAGATCATGGGTGGGGGCACCCATGAGGCCACCATCAGTATGGAATTCTGGGAGCATGAGCGCTTGAACCGCCCTGATCAGGCGAAGAGAAGCACTCTATCCGGGAACTTCTATGTGGCCGACATTACAGATTAGGATATGATCATGGGGTATGACTTCATGGTGGCAAACGCCATTGGAGCCCTTCCCCATCGTGCAACGCTGGTCCGGGAGGATGATGAATGCCTCACATGGTTGTCCACGGACTATGCATGCGGATCATCCCAATGGAATGCTGAGGAAGAGGATCGGATCGTCCAAGCGGTGCAAGCTGTGGGTGCCAAGTCCGGAGGAGACCGCGGAGTTCAGCTCACGGAGTATGGAATGGCGCCGCAGGTGTATGCCAGGATGATCCAGACGCTGGGAGCCCAAGCGCCCGAGACGGACGTCATTGCTTCCCGGGATGCCCCACTTCTGAGGAAGTGTAAGCGGCACTGGCATCGAGGAGACTCAGCCTGGCACCGGCATTGGGGTTTGAAGGAGTGGGGACCCATGTATTGGCATGGCTCCCTGGACAATACCAGACGTACGGTGGAGAAGATCATCGCGGATAGGGCGAAAGGGATCCTGGTCATAACCGGCATAGGATCCAACCCATGTCCGCTGGAGGGTCTCAAGTCGACGCTGGACTCCATCACCCTGAACGAGATGTTATTCGGGCCAGAGGAGGAGTTGTTCATCGACGCCAAGGGTGTATCAATGCCCTCCCCGGGTCAAGCGTGGGGTACCAAGGCTTTCCTGGTGGATGGGGCGCAAGCCCAGCCCACAGGTGATTAAGCATTCATCCGTAGGGTGGAGGCGGTGCCCATGAAGGTCATGTTTGAGCCCAAGGAGGGGACGGATCAGCCTATTGATGGCATTGACGTCCTGTCCCACGCCGAGATCGACGACGTCGTCAACTACATGCGGATGGGGATGCACGACCGTGTGGCAGCCAAGAGGAGGCGGGCCATGGTCACATCTCCGCATTGCTGGGATAACAAGATGTTGGTCACCGGCAAGTACGAGAAGGACGAGTTCGTGGCGAGGGTCATGGATCACATCGCGGACCAATACGATGGTCCGGTTGGGTCGGACCCACCAACATGGGATTTTCCAAGAATGGGTGCCGATAGCGACAGTCACCAGCCCGAGGCCGCAAATTTTTCGAAGATTATCGGGGGGAAGAGCTCCCCACGACGATGAAGACGGCATATCGGACGAGGAGAAGTCGGAATCGGACCCAGAAGAGGCCTATACCGCAGTGCGATCGGTTGTATCGATACCGAAGCAAGCGGCTGAAGAGGCTCAGGAGAACCCGAAGGTCGCAAAGCTGAAGGAGAGGCTGATCAGTGCCTATCCGCGGCTATTCAGTGGCGTCGCCAACAAGAACCCTCCAGATCGTGGGAGGTTTGGCACAGCGAGGATCAAGCTGAAGCTGAACCCCAAGATCTATCGTCATCGGGAGTACCAACTTCAGGGCGATCGGGCCGAGGCCATGAAGAAGCTGTTGGCCGAGTTCATTGAGCGGGGATGAATCGAACCCTCCGACAGTGAGTGGGCCAGCCCAGCCTTCATCGTGCCCAAGAAGGAGAAGGGCGAGTGAAGGTTGGTGGTTGATTACAGAGGTTTGAACGAGCAGACCGAGCACGACTCGTACTCGCTTCCCCTGATCGACTCCATCCTCCAAAAGCAACAGAAAAAGCGGATTTTCACGGTGTTAGACCTGAAACACGGCTATCACCAGATGCCGCTACACCCGGACTCCAGGCCCTGCACAGCGATGTCGACGCCGCTGGGGCCCATGCAGTGGAAAGTGGTGCCTATGGGCGCCAAGAATGGCAACGCCGCTTTCCAGCGCATGATGGAGGACCTGCTCGGTCCTCTCCGGGACTGTGCCGACCCCTTCGTGGATGACATCATCATCGGGTCCGGCATGGAGAACATGACTGAGGACGAGCTCATCGACGCGCATGAGAAGGATCTGCGTCGAGTGCTCAGCGAGTTGGACAAGCACAACATGGTGTGCAAGCCCACCAAAGTCTCACTCTTCGTGAAGGAAGTGGAGTTCGCGGGTCACCCGGTTGGTCACGGGCAACGCCATCCCATGCCTGGGAAGCTGGCGTCCCTGCACCACTGGGAGAGGCCCCAGACCATCAGCGAACTCCGGTCCTTCATGAGATTCTGCAATTACTATTCGGGCTATGTCCGGATGTATGCAGAACTCTCGGGGCCGTTGCACAAGATGCTGCAGGTGGGGAAGTTCGATGGCCGGAAGGGGAGCAAGAAGAAGCTTGCCTGGACCCCTGAGGCCGAAGATGCGTTCAGCCGCCTGAAGGAGCGACTCCTGGGGCAGCTGGGGCTGTTCTTGGTGGACCCGGACAAGGGATTCGTGCTACGGACGGACGCCTCGGACTATGCTGTGGGGGCAGTCCTCGAGCAGATCCGGGACGACAGGTCACACGTACCCGTGGCGTTTTGGAGTAGGATCCTGGCCGAGGGCCAACGCCGAACATGGACCGCGAGGGAGAAGGAGACATACGCCATTGTATGTGCGCTCAGGAAGTGGTCTGGCCACATCGGACTGCAGCCGGTGGTGGTTTGCACGGACCACCAGTCCCTACAGAGCTGGCACAAGGAGCATGTCGACACCCCCTCGGGACCAGCGGCTAGGAGGGCCCGATGGCACGAGACGTTCGCCAAGTTCGACCTCAGCATCGTGTACGTCCCGGGGAAGGACAACACTGTGGCAGATTGCCTCAGTCGCTGGGCCTACCCCGCGGGCAAGGCTTGGATGGACATATCCAGCCATGGGGACGCCGAGGAGACCGAGGAGGCCAAGCGCATCATCGAGATGGAGAAGGCCATGGAGCAAGAGGGGGTCAAGTGCTTTGTGGTGATGGCAAACCGTACGGACCTGGCCAGGTTCCGGGGTGCCCGCGTCCAAGCTATTCAAGAGGAAACCCTCGAGCAATGGATGGTGGCCCCTGTAGAGCTAGTCAGGTCGGTGCTCACAGAGGACTGGGCGGATGACTATGCGGCATCCGAGCACTGGAGCAAGTACTGGAATGCCGTGAGCGCCCCGTCGAACGACGAATGGCCCGAGGGCTTGACCGAGGATGGCGACACGTTGTTCCTCAAGGACAAGCTGCTGGTGCCCGAGAACCGAGTGGAGGAGCTCATTGAGCATTGGCACAACGCCCAGCTCATGCACCCTGGCCGAGACAAGATGCAGCAGGACCTGGAGTGGCGTTTCAAGTTCCCTCCGGGGTACTACGCCATCCTGGATAGGTACTGCAGCGACTGTGCCGTGTGTCGGGCCACGAAGAGCCCCAACCACTCCACAGCGGGCAACCCGGTGTACACGGCTATACCGGAGGCCCCTATGCGGTCCGTGGCCATGGATGTATTCGCCATGCCTGAGGTCACCGTGGAAGGAGAGACCTACGACTGTGTCATCCTGGCGGTGCATAGGCACAGTGGGTATATCGTGGCGGTCCCTGGCAAGAAGTCCAAGAAGAAGGACAAGAAGGACAAGCATGGAGTGGGGCTGCAGGCCAAGACCGTTGCCAACGCCATGATCAGGCATTGGCTGACGATCTTTGATGTCCCAGCTGTCATCTGCAGCGATCGGGGTAGTCAATTCGTGGGGACGTGGTTCAAGACGATGTGCAAGCACATGGGGATTCGGCATGCCAAGACCGTGGCGTACCACAGCTGGTCGAATGGACGGGCTGAGGTGGCCGGGCGGCAGATGTTCGAGAAGTTCCGCCAGCTGCACATTGATGAACCGGGCCGGAATTGGTATAATTCGCTGTGGAGAGTGCTCCAGGCGTACCACGACCTTCCGGGACCCACTGGACTGTCGCCCCATCGTATCCTGTTCCTACGGGATCGATTGTCACGCACTCTCCCGTGGTTGAACCATGGCAAGGTGGCCCGGGATGCGAACGCTATGATGTCTGAGGCGGACGACACGGCAGCCAGGGTGTGCAAGGCACTTCAGGACGAGCATGACAAGAGGGCCAAGTACTTCAAGCAGGGAAAGGTCGAGAAGTATGCTCTCCAAGACACCGTGTGGGTGGAGCGGCACCACAAGGATGTCCTGTCCAGGCATCGGCAGGCATCTTGGTATGTACCGGGGGTAATCGTTCGGAAGGTCGGGCAGGATGTGTATGCGGTTCGTGTGGGGGATAACAAGATCCTGGACCGCGACCATACCCAGCTTCGTCCCGGAGCACCAGACCCCAGCGGACGTCCCGTCACCTTTGAGTTCACGCCCGGCGATGTGGACTCAGACGACGAGGGTGAGGACAACGACTTCACCGCTGAGAAGATCCTGGCGGACAAGCCGGACCCGGGGACGCCTGGGGGTAGGCTTTATAAAGTCCGTTGGAAGGGATTCGCCGCATCCAGGGACTCGTGGGAGCCTCCGAGCAGTTTTGTGCCGAGGTACACCACGGTCTGGATGGACTACCTGAAGAAAAAGAATATTTCTTTGGACGTCAAGGACGTGTTGGTCCATTTGGTTGCTGCTGTAGCACCGTAATGGATCCCCCTTGGCATTTTGTTTGTTTCTGTGATTGAGGAGACGGGTGAGGGCGTTCATCCGGGGATTTTTCGGCCTTGATTGGCCATATACCCCCTTCACTCGATCTCCACGTATATATTTCATCGTGGTATACGTATTTAGATCGATCGACGACGTTTCTCTATCTTTGATCCCCTTGGTCCATGTTGTAGATCAAGAGGAGACCGGATATGGCGTAGGGCGCTGATTATCAGTGTTCTCACCCCTCCCTTGGGGCATGGGGGACGCCTGCGACGTGTGTGGGGCCTCCATGTGTCCTTGGGACATGGGGGGGGGGGATTGGAGCCCATTGGGGTCCTCCCGTCCTCTCTTCAATGACTTCCGAGTGGTAACAACGCTCTGAGAAGGGGGCTGAAGCCGGTTCGGACCCCCGTGGCCATCTTTGGGTCACTTGGGGTGTGTATCTATGTGCCGGCAAGCCGCCATTGGCTGATCTCATACTTTCCCATCAACCTGAACTAACCCGATGTGATAGTGTGATAGGTTTGGCCATTCCGGCTATGAGCGGCCATATTCAGTACCGAAGCGCCGCCAGCGGAGATCTATATATCAGAATATCAGGAATCAACAGGGTTTTTTTATGATAATGTTTCCGTGATTTTTCAGCCTTTTGTTCTGATAGTCAATGTATCGGCGACTGTCAGTTGGCTCGCGATTTTGCGGTAACCGATTGGTTAACTGTTATTTCCAGATATTTTGGCGGAAACTCCGATGAAGGGTCAGATTTCATCAGTAAAGGGTTCGTTGCTTCCGCAATTTTCTAAATAAGCACTCGAAATTTTAATCTGAATTTTTCGCGATGTCGAAATCGGATTTTCGTCTTCGACATCGCCGCACTTGATTTGGTCTTCTTCGAGTGGTCATACTCTTTTCCCTATGCCCAAATCAGGTTTCCCTTATACTTGCCACCCATTTGACTTGGAGATATAAGGGAAACAAAAGTGAATCGTGGGACCACTTTGAAGGGCCATATCTACGAGCGAGTGTGAGGAAAGAGAATAAGGAAGGTTGCGTTGCAAGCGCCTTGGTCTCAACTTAATTTAGGAAGCATCAAACGCCTTTGGTGTGTACACATGCCCAGTGTAGCAAGGGATAAGGGTCACGAGTGATATATAACTCTTGGACCGTGCAACGGAATATTTTAATGCGACTTTCGAGTGTACCGCATGAGTGTTGGGGTTGCATAGTTACTTTCCTTGGGTTCCTACGCATTTCTAACGTGAAGTTATGTTCATGGAGGGGCATGACATATCATGGTGGGAGCCACTTTTGAGGGTATGTGTTATATGCATGGTGTATGTCTTGATATGCTCACGCCCATGTTATATATCTTCGTGTGGCCGAAGAGATGGGGAGCCATACGTGACAAGGGCCTTGCAGATGTCCCAATTGTGGAATTCAAAGCGCTAGACTAAGTCTACCGCGTATGTATTGCTCATGGTATGTTTGGCAAAGAGATCCATGAGTGCACTCCCATTTTCATGGGGCATGTAGATATGGGTGGCGAAGGTATCTCCATGCGCCCGATTGGGGATCCAAGTGGGGGAATTGTTCGCAAATGGTTCGAACCATTTGCGTATTTAACCATGAGCGGATATCATGGGTGAGCATAGAGATATATCATCATGACAACTTTGTATTTGGACATATTTGCATGTTTTTGACCTCATTTTATGCTCATTTTTGTATTTTATGTGCTCAACTGGTCGGCTAACAGTAAAGTGCCTAGAGATCCGTGAACTATGGTTTGTTGCTAATATGTTGGCATATGCTTCGGTGTTGCACCTCACCATATGCCGGATCACGTGGTCACTTGGGCTTGGCACACGAGGCCTCACAAAATTAGGTCTCAAACTCATGAGCTGACTTGTGAAGGATGCCATGTACATAACGGAAGAGGTTTCGGAGTCAATGATGGAATATTCTTGGGCATGGACCTTTGGTCTATATCACCCTTGTATACTACTTTCCGGTTTGACACATGCATGGAGCATTCGAATATTTGCCGTATGCATTTTTGAGTATATAATTGAATTTTGGGCATTATGGTGTGTTTTGCCTGATTTTGACATGTTGTGAGGTCATCTTCATGGGGCAGTTTTCCAAGCCCATTCGACTCCAAGTCCAGCCAAGGTTATGTCAGGGTAGGGCATGGTCCTGAGTGCCACTCAAGACCATGACACGCCACCTCCCCTATTGGGCTAGGATTTATAGGCTTGGGAGTGAACACATTTTTGGGGTTTATGTAGTGACTTGTGACACATGGCATTCAGCCATCTCATTTGACCTGGTTCAGGGCAATATGTTGGTGAGTCAGGGGAAGGTCTTGAGTCCAGGGAATGAGGGGTTAATGGTTGTGAATGTGTTTGTTTACCTCTTTCCCCAACTTTGCTTTATTTGTGTTCATATGCCAATTTCAGGGCTTTCCTCTTTGGTGCAATTCTTGTACATGCCCGCCACCGTAAGACAACCGGTGTGCTGAACGGAAGCCCGCAGCCGCAGTCTGGATTTGGATTGGATTGTGGATTGGGTGATTGCTGTATTTGTGGGATCTGGTTGCTGTTCAGGGTTGAAGGAGGATTACATTTTCTATATTTTTGGTTTGGACCCTGGATTTTGATAAATGCAATCGTTGATCAGGAGCAAGTCAGCAGAGGTGACAGGCGGAAGGGGCACAGCGGGGGCCGGTCCTGGTAGGGACCTTCTTTAATGGGTACACGTGAGGATGGATCCCTCCTTGAGGGGTACTTGTGTGACGCCCAACAACATGGCGTTGTCTTTGATTCACATGCATTGCATGGTCCATGGCAATGGCGTGCTTGGAGGGTGGCACTCGTGTTTTACACGCGTGCATTGCCGGAACACATGCGGGAGGCGGATGTTGCGCAATTGCGGAGCCTTGCGTTCCCGTTTGTTTGAACAATCTGAGTCATTGCTTTCATTTGCTTATGTGGTATTGCATGCATGTGAATGGATATTTCCTTTGCCCTTGTCCGTTGGTGTGGCCTTTTCTCTCTAGAGCTTCAAAGTGAGTTTGAAAGGAGCCGTGGCCAGGGTTCGGATAAGCGATCGTTTAGCGACTGAACGATCGTTTGTTTGTTACCCTTAGGGTAATTTACTAACAAACCACGTTTTAACAAACGACGGCCCGGGGGGCCCTGCCGCGGCGCGACGCCCGCGCTTCAATCAGACATGGCCAAGGATTAACAGCGCACATGTGAGGTACTTTATAGAGTTTGCTATGATTTTAATTTGAATTTCGTTTCATTAACATTGGTGGTTGAATTTTTCTGCCTGTTCTGCGTTTGCAGGGCGACACAAGAAGCAAGTGAAGAAGAAGAAGAAGCTGAGCAGGAGGGAAGAATATGAAGAGAGAAAGAACAGAAGAAGGAGCGGAAGAGGCGAAGGAGATCAAAGAGACGTTAAGAAGAAGAGAGAAGAAGATCGAGGTGCTGCAGAAGGGAAGAAGACTGGGGAGTCAAGACGGAGAAGACGAAGAAGAAGCACAAGAGGAAGAAGGTCACTTGAGTGTCACTTGAGTGTTCGCGCGTGCTGTAAGTGTCATTTGAGTGTTCGCGCCTGCTGTGAGTGTCATTTGAGTGTCCGCGCGTGCTGTGAGTGTAATTTGAGTGTTTGCGTGTGCTGTGAGTGTCATTTGAGTGTCGGCGCGTGCTGTGAGTGTCATCCGAGTGTTCGCGCGTGCTGTGAGTGTCATTTGAGTGTTCGCGCGTGCTGTGAGTGTCATTTGAATATCGGCGCATGCTGTGAGTTTTATCTGAGTGTTTGCACGTGCTGTGATTGTCATTTGACGGTCGGCGCGTGCTGTGAGTGTCATCTGAGTGTTCGCGCGTGCTGTGAGTGTCATTTTAGTGTTCGCGCGTGCTGTGAGTGTCATTTGAGTGTTGGCGCGTGCTGTGAGCTTTTTCTGAGTGTTTGCACGTGCTGTGATTGTCATTTGAGTGTCGGCGCGTGCTGTGAGTGTCATCTGAGTGTTCGCGCGTGCTGTGAGTGTCATTTGAGTGTTTGCGCGTGCTGTGAGTGTCATTTGATTGTTGGCGCGTGCTGTGAGTGTAATTTGAGTGTTTGTGCGTGCTGTGAGTGTCATTTGGGTGTCGGCGCGTGCTGTGAGTGTCATTTGAGTGTCGGCGCGTGCTGTGAGTGTCATTTGAGTGTCGGCGCGTGCAGTGAGTGTCATTTGAGTGTCGGCGCGTGCGGTGAGTGTCGTTGGAGTGTTCGTCGCAATCGCTTCTGTTGTCTCGACACTTTTGAGTGAGCCTTCGTTGTCCTTTATATGATCCTTTATGGTGGACTCAGTCAGTTTGCTGCTGCATGCCAGTGATGTCATTTGTTTTGCTGTCTTTTTGCCCCTTGCCATTTGTGGCCATTTGCTGGTCAGCCTGGGGACAGGTGCCTTTGTGAGGCTGGAATTCCTGGCTTTGATCTCGAACGCAATGGTTTTCAAAAATATCTGAATCATTCCTTTTTCAAAGGAAACACAATGGTTTTCAAAAAAAAACTGAAACATTAATTTGTCAAAAAAAAACACTGTAAGTCTACTTTTTTAAAAAAGAACTGGGATGGGGCACAATAGAAGCAAGTAAACCATTAGAAACAAACCGGAACAACATGAACAAGGAAAAAAATTAACAAACAATGTTCAATTCTTTTCATCGTTCGTTAGTTCGTTCGTTCGTTCGTCAATTTTCCAAAAAAAATTAATAAGCAACGTTTGTTAATCCCAACCCTGGCCGTGGCAAGCAACGTTGAGGAGGAAGCAAAAAAGGAGGAAGAGGAAGAGGAAGAGGAACCAACCAATGATGTGGATGACCCCAATGACGAAGAGGAACCAACCAATGATGCGCATGAGGAAGAGGAATGCAAGGAAGCAGAGAGAGTGGTTGAGGAAGATGGGGTCCCTCCAACAAGGGCCTCTCTACGTCTTAAAGATCTAGAAAAATTTTGGGTTCCCATGCAACTGGAAATGGAAAAGAACTCGGAGTGTGATAAGAGGTGGGTTGTTTGTTGTCGGTATGATGCCATGCTTTTGCGTGGCTCGGAATTAGATGGTGCTCCCAGGAGTGAATGAACAAAGGCCACCTGTCCGGGTCGGCGAATGCTCATCATGCCCCCGCAACTACCCCGGGAGGATGACATTAGCCTCGTGGCCGTAAAAAAAATTGACTGTGAAAAGACATATGAGGAGGCGGAGGCCCGGAGGGTGCAATACAAGGCCGATGCCAAGGTGTCGGCCAAGTGTATTGATCAATACATGGTCTTCACACTTTTTTATGATAGTGTTCATTGCATCGTATTGTGCGTGTTGATCCTCTTGTTGTTCAATGGAATTTTGAACTCCATCAATTGTGAGAAAAATGCATAAAATAGGGTATGCAAGGGTCGCAAGGGTTTGAAAATCAATGGTAGGTGTTTGACACACATTTTGTGAAACGGTTGTCATGGTTTTGGAAATATGAAACCACATGAGGTGCCACCAAATGGGAATTAGACATTATGGAAAGTAGTTGTTCAATTGAAATCTATGGTATTCAATTGAGTAGACTTGATTGAGTTGAGTAGAACGGTTTTGACCTTAAAACGACAATCTAGGGACCAGAGTTTCCAATCCCCAAGAGGTACTACGAGGATGGCCTGAGTGCCACCTTCCTTGAGTTTCTGAACGACCTCTCCTAACAAATGAAAAGTGGGGTTTATCCACATTCCCTTGTCCCTTTTTACTGCCCATGCATCGTCAGCTAAGCGCTTGAAAGGCTTGTTTAACTCGTTGCAAAACGCATCCGTGGCGGGCACAAAATCGTGGTTCTCCAAAAAAAAGGAAAATATATAATCACGCCACTTATCTACAACGCGGTAGTTGGAAGACTTCCACTTGCGCGGTTCGGGACGCTGAGTGTCCCATAGTTGCCCCTGCAGCAAGATGCTGTAGGATGCAGTGGCCTTCACCTCACTAATCTCTTCATTCCCACCAAAAACTGTGTTCACCTTCCTACTCGAAAAATATTTTGCACTTCGGTACCAAGAGTGCAAGAAACGAAAGCAGGGAGCTTCCGTCTCCCAAGATTCGAAAATAAAGCAACGTCTGTGTCCTGCAGGGGCCACTGTGTTTTCAGTTGAAAAGGGATAACCTAAATAAAGGTCCTACTTGATGGCCGCTCTATAAAAACAATCCTCTAAAACAACATCCTCTACCTTACCTTCCTCCCATAAATTGTGGGCGACCATGTGCGCCTTCAGGAATGAACCTGTACTCCCTGCTGGAAGGGCATGACCCGAAACACCTTCCAAGTTGACGGGCTGAGGTGAAGTGTTCACACATTCGTGAGGTAAAAATGTTTCTGACTGAAGATTCACCTCCCTACCATTGTCACAAAGACACATAGCAAGGTGTTTGTTCCCCTTCTTGTCAGTAACCCACAAACCACAAATGAATTGACGAGCTTGGTATTTGTTCGGAACACCGATCTCCGTAACATTCCTATCTCCATCCGCCTGAACTAGCGGTGGTCCTACAGCCAGCGCTACAATGTCCACGATGGGACATTCAGGAAAACGCCTGATTATGTGTGGGGTGGCTACACAATCTTGGCGCCTCTATTTCTGATAATCTGCCTCGTACTCCTGCTGCACGGTTTCCCAGGAACCCTCCTGGTCCTCCCACTGCTCACCCAGACCTTCTTCGCCTAGATTCCCTTCTTCATCGGGGGCCATTGTACCAATGTGTCTTCAGTCATTGCACCAGAAAGGTCACCGTAAGTAAGACCTGCTGCGCCGAACAATCGTTCTACACGATGCTGAACTAGCAGGCGTTGCCAAAAGCTGACGTGCCATTTCAGCTAGTCTAGGAGCAGATAGCCGAAAGTTACGCCATGAAGCTAAGACACAAATGTCCTTACGCTCTTGAGACAAACTTAAGTAGAGGTCCAACTCGTCTGTTGTTGCTGGTGACTGCTCCTCGTCATCATCAGAGTCATCAGGGAAGTCACGTGGCCTCTTTGGTTGGTTGCCTTGGTTCAACACATTCCTGCTCTGGTTTTGTGCTCCTTTCCAGTGCTGCCACTCGTTGCGCAGTGCCGCTTCTGCCCACTGCCGCTTTCCTTCACTACGGAAAGCGTAATGCTTGTAGCGTGGATCGAAGAGAGTTGCAATCAGAAGGAGCCGCTTGGTGTCCGTTGACAGCTCGGTTACCCAGCGGCGTGTGACGTCTGCTAGGTGTTTCTTTCGTGCCTCCTTCACGTTCTGTCCAATGCTTGCAACTGGTACTGTGATGTCATCCCAATGCTGCCGTAGGTAGCTGTTCTCAAGATTGCACAACAGCTTGTAAATGGCGGGCAAAACAAGGGGAAAGGTCACACACTTGGTTCCTTCCAAGCAGCGAACAGCTTCTGCAGCAGGGTGAGTGACACACACTGACTGCGTGTTCAAATTCAACTCGTTGTGGTGTAGCTTGTTGTCAGAGTAGGCCCCATCATTGTGTTCTTCCTCATGCCGGTGTGTGACATCATACATCAAAAGGGCCGGTTGTGATTTGCGAAACCATTCTTGACTTTGGCTCGTGTAGCTCCAACGAACGGAGTTGCCAGTTTTTGGTTGACGTGTTTCTTCTAGATCAAGCCGGTTTTGAATGTCTTTCAGATTTGTAAGCCGGTGGCCGGAACGGTGCAAAAAGGTGGTGATTCCCTTGAGCTTTTGAACCACATCGGACACACCTGGTGACTTCAAGTAGACGTTCACAGAGAGTTCCAACGTATGACAGGCACAGTAGCCTCCTGGAAGACCTCCCCATGCCTTTTTTGATGTTAGACCCTTGATCACTTACCTTTGCATGGATATGGTTGAATGTAAGTCCCACACGGTCCAGGTCTTCAACAGTTTGCTGCCGTATTGCCACACCAGTGTGCCTCTCCCCTGTGAAGCCTGTGCAGTTGAGTAGGACTTCATGAATTTGTGTCCAATCTTCATCAATGAAATAGAGCATTGAGGCCATTAGACTAATGGTGGAATCAGACCAAATATCCGCAGCCATTGATGGTTTGACCTTTGCTTTCACTAATAGAGCAACGCTTCTTCTAACCACATGCAAACCAATGGCAGACATTTCCAGGATATGCTTCGTGATCGTTTGCAGGCAGCAAGACTCGAACTTCCCAGAGGAGATTTCAGAGCAGAATTCTTTGAAAGACTGGTCTTTCACAAGAGCTGGAGGCCGCTTCATTTGAATAATCCGTCATGCCAGACTTCTGCAAGCCTTGTGCAACTTGTGCTTCGTCCATTTGATTGCTGTGTGTTGCAGTTCAAGAACTCCGTCACCTGTTGCTTCCAATGTGTGTTGCGTTGGTACCTCATTTGCTTTTTGTTGCACCACCCATCCTTTATGGGATGCATTCATGTGGGACCATACGTTGCTTGTGCCATCACTCCTACATATGGCTTGCCCACACAATGCGCCATCCAATTTGTTTACTTGACAGATGGCAAAATCTTTGCCACGTTCTTCAGGAGTTGCTTCACGATATGCTTTCCACACAAGGGAGGTTTGCTTCCGCTGGGGACCAAGTTGAGGGGTTTTTGGGGCATCTGCATTGGATGAAGATGAGCCCTCCTGCGCTTTTTGTTTCTTTTTTTGTCGCTGTAGCTCAGCCCCAGCATCACGTTTCTTTTTCTCTTCATTCCAATGTGCCACATACTCCAGAGCATCACTAAGATGTGCTAGAGGTTCCCAGGTGTCGTCAACCTCGCTGTACCCTTGCCAACGCACCAAATATTGAATTTGTTCATGATGCCAGCGCTCTGCAATGATGTCCTGGACATTGTACATGTCTTTGCCACCAGCGGGATCTGCAATGTGCTTGGGTGTCCTAAGGTTGCCATCTTTTTTGCCTTGAGGAAGGTAGACGTGTAGGTGCCTGTGGTTTGGCACTCTTTGGCTGTGAACCACGCTTTCCCATTGAAAATGCTACGAATAAACACACGGGCATACGAGTAGAATTGAAAAACAAAGGCACAGCAAAGCATTGTCCAAAATTTGAAAATTTTCGCAATGCCAAAAACTTCGAAATCTGTCCGAAGTCTTTGGAAATTGGAGTGATTTTGATGATGTGACAAGTGACATCACGATGACTATGCATGACGCAGCATGATGACACCATCAAGGAAAATCTTACTCAGATATTAATAGGTATATTTGCGTTTTGGGTGTGGTAGAAGTCATGGTTCACAACACATTATGCAAGGAAAAAACAGGTGCATGAATCTAATCTTAGGTCCATTGCATACCGGTACCTACCAGTTGTTCAGAAACTTACCACCTCCACCTACCGGTGAAAATTTCAAAAACAACCTCTCACACCCGGTTGTTTTCAAAACTAGCAGCCTGCAGACCTTACGGGGGCATCCACGCCCTCTGTCATCACACTATTCTGGTAATCCTCGTCGGAACCAGCAACTTGGTGCACTGATGCACCACGACCTGAATGAGGGTTCCGCTGACCAGATGATCCTTTCCCTCGTGCACCTTTCGTGCCCTGGGAGGTCCCCTTGCTCTAACCAGCGCTCATTCTCTTGGAATGTCCCAAGAATTGGCCACTGGATTGGCCTTTTCCCTTGGAAAAATTGCCCTTTGCACCATTACCCCTGGCGGAATTGGACTTACCATTTTGTATTTCTAAAATTTCCCCAGAGCGTCCTTGCTGGATTGGCCCTGGTTTCTCTTGCCTCCAGAAGTTTGCTGGCCTTTACTGCCTTTACCTTTTCCGCTTGGCGTCGATTGGCGATTTTCATCCACCTTCTTGACGGGGGCCTTGGGCGGATCTTTACTGGGTTCTTGAGCCACTCTTTCCGCATCGGTCTCATTCCACCATTGATTCTCGGTAGAATGCGACTTGGCACGGTTAGTGTGACCGAAGGACAAACAAATGGCACGGTCTTTCGACTGCGTATTATTTACATTCTTCGCAATCCCACCTTTAGAGGGGGAATTTCGGCTCAATCCTTCATGGAATTGCTGATGACTGGCATCCGCCAATTTTTCCAACTCCTCCCACAATTCGGTAGGCGTGAAGCTGAAAACCCACGGCTTTGCCACGAGCCGAGTTCCTCCGAAGGAGAGACCTCAGTTTACCACTTCATTGGAAATATGTCTGTCCTCCTTCTCCGCGAATTTCAATCTCAAAGATCCATCTTTTTCCTTACACTTGGAAACGTTAGTTGGGGAGCACTTTTCAAGGGCATCTCTGACCTGAAAACGACCCGAGCCCTTAGGGAATCTGTTGACTTCGGTCCAGCAGGATTTCACCTTCTCGTTGGACTGCTCCTGCCTCAGCGATGCAGCTGCGTCGGCAGGCATGTTTGGGAAAATGATGGCCTTCAATTTGCCATCCAACAGATGTTTGCCAGCACTCTCAGCCTCATTCGGCAGATTTTCAAAGTGGTGCCGCTTATTCTGAACCTCGTGAAGAATCAGCTTGGGAATGTTCGGGAAAGAGGTGAGGAGGGTTCGGTCGTGGTCTTCAGGCAACCTACTTCCTCGTCCCTCAAGCAGAGCAAACAGCTCACTGTAAGTGAGTGGGTTAGAGGAATCAGCCCTATCAGTGTAGGATTTCATCCATGTATCACGAATGGGGCCCTCTAAACACTCGAGGAGAGCATCAAGCTTCTCATCGTCTGGAGGCTTCTTCTTACCAAACCACAGAGAATATTCTCCTTATAGGACAGCCCACCGGCGAGGGTAGCCATTGTAATTTGGTTTTTTTGCAATGGCTCTCAGTTCAGCCCTCACAGGGTTAATAATGTCCTCAATGCCGCCACCACCGGCAAGGATTGAATTGACCTGGGCAGCACCTGAGGCCCTGGCTGCGCCCAAAAGACTCTCTGCGAGCAACACCTGAGCCGCAATCATGGGATTGCTGTATGTTTTCCCAGCCAAAATTTCCTTTTTCTCTTTCTTCCTCGCTTCTGAAACACGCTGAAAATTTGTACTCTCAAAAACTCCCTCTTTCAATTTTTCCCTTTTTTCTTTTTTTCTTCCTCTCTGGACTTTGTTGTGGGTGCAAGTGAAAAAACTTCAGTCGCTTCATCGGCAACAAAACAGGCAGATCCGACTGGCGAATCCTTCGAGCGACAGGGGGGATGAGCAAACGATCTTCCCATTGCTAAAAAAGAGAAGAGTTTTTCCTGATTAATTTTGATCGCCTGATTCTCACTATTGAGCTTGGCAATTTCTTTCCGACACGAGCAGTGTTGGGCACAGGACACATGAGAGGCGGTCTCAGACAGCGATCCTATGGGTTCTGGCTTTCTTACCACGTCTTCCTGCTCACTCAGCCAGCTCTCGTTTGTGTTAGTGACGGGCAGGTCTTTGGATTCCTCCTACGCGACCTTGAGGAAGGCCTCTTCCAGCGCCTTCTCCAGCGACACCGAATCAACCTCCATCGCCTGGGCGGTGGTGTGGACGGGCACCGGCGGGTGCTCACGGTGAAACATGCAGTAGCAATGATGGATTTACAGGCACCATTGTTCATACAAGTCCAGTTGCTGTAGTCTCTCGATTCTCTGGAATTTTAGTCTCCAGCGTTCCTGGGACTCCTGGAATTGACTGTCCAGTTTCACGGAGACGGCCTGCTCGATGACATTCTGGAGCAGCAGGTCGATTTCCGCAGGCGTAGGTCTGATTCTGACATGCATTTCTCCTGGACCACTTGAAATCGGCGGATCACGATGTACTTGCATGGCTTCTTTGGTTGGAGGACGGATGTCTCCGTCCCGACTGAATGAGTCTCCACCAAAGGAGCCGTACACTCCGCTGTGACCAGCGCCCGGGAAAGGGCCACTTGGGGGCCGGATTCTCGACTGCGATCAGGGATTGAGCTGGGGTGAGGGATTGGATGATACTTAGGGCAGCCAGGGTTCTGGCAAGGAATCCCTGACTCTTAAGTGAAAGTCGCAACTATGCAACCTTCCACGCTGTCTTCTGGTGGATCCGGCGACGGGTTCCCACCTAGTCCGCACATGCTCTCATCATCACTGTCCCGTGGGTCGGACCCATACTCCATACCTACAGCCTCGTAGCTGAAGGCCGCTCTGCTACCATCTAAGCTATTCCCCTTAAGAAAGCTTCTCGGACCGTAGCCAGAGGGCTCAGGGCCGGCATGGGGAAGGTCATCTCAGGGCAGGTATCCCTTCCTAGCGTCCGGGCGGTATGGAGGGGTTGCTGCTGTGGCCTCACCCTTGGGGTCCATGATATGCAAGCACGACAGCGAAGCCAATGAAGATGAAGATATGAACTTGCAAAAAAACCCAGTCTACATGAAAATGTAGGCGGATAATATGATACATAGGAATCGCAATAAATCTTCCTGTATAATGTATAAAAATCCGATTGTGAAAAATCATTTGGCTAATTTGGTTTGCGCACGTGCGCCGGCGATTCCAATCAAATCATCGATACGCATTCATTTCAGCCGCAACGAACACCAGAAATGAGCCCATTGTGTCCATAATATACAGGAACTGTTCCGGTAAAAATTTGGAATGCGCCGGTTATATAGATCTCCGGAAATGATGTAAATCTGACCTAATCGGGGGTAATTGACCTGAGATCTGCGCGGATTGAGGGTAGCCGCACTTACAATGCTGTCGGTCCACTTGATGACCCATTCTGGGCCGGGGGACATTGCTGTGACGGCCACTACGTAGTATTGCCCGCGCTCGAGGACTGTGCACCAGACCTCCGGCGGGGGGTGGTCGCTGTCTGTAGGCGGGGGGGGGGGTCGTCATCGGGGGTGCGGAGGCCGGCAGCGCGGAGGGCAGTGTCGCGGGTTGGTGGGTTGGCCTGTTCCCACTGCTCCGGATGGTCCGGGTCTGCTGGGTGGTCCTTCTCCGCTGGGGCTCGTCGTAAACGTGTGGTCCCTCGACGTGTGAGGTTGGTGTCGGTGTTGTGTGTCAGGGCCTGGCCCCATTCCATGTGGGGGATCCAGATTTGCTGGCCTTGGGTGTGTTGGCGGGACCTCCAGAGGACGAGGTCTACGATGGCGTCGTGGAGACCTTTCCCCGGGGTGCCTAGGTTTCGGACGGCCTTGACGGTGAGCTTGGTCCAGCTCTCTTGTAGGCGATACCAGCCCAGGGGAGTGTCTAGGGCCCTGCCTTGGAGGGTTGCTCGGAGGAAGTCGGGGTCGCTGATGGTGGGCGGTGTGAGGGGGGCGTGCCCTCGGTCTGGCGGGGTCGGGCGGCGCGGGATATCGAGGTCTAGTGCGTTCACGTCGATGTGTGGGTGGTTTTGGGCGGGCTTGGCTGGGCTGGGCGGTGGCGGGTGGTCCCTTGGGTGGGAGGTGGCAGGTCCTGGGGTGTCACGGGTGGTTGCGGCGGGGGGGTCTTGCGGTGTGTGTTCTTCTGGGGTGCTCTCGTTGTGTCCTGGAGGCCTGTGGACGAAGATGGGGGGCGTGTGTGGGGCGCGGAGCAGGTTAGTGGACCTCTGGGTCATGCACAGCATGGTAATGGATGAGACATAGCATGTGTTCCCTGGCGGTGGGGTCGGGGAGTTGCTCCGTGTGTGTCAACATGAGGCGCTTGCGGTGTACCATTTGGGCCGCTGCCCGGCGGACTGCCTCTAGCTGAAGGTGCGCTGCTGCCCCCATCGGGTCCTCGGCGTATTTGGTGAGGTGCCGTTGCAGGGCCTGTGTCACTGCCCCTCTCATAGTGGCCTCCTTGATCAGGGGATCCCTGAAGAGGTGTTTGGTGGCCTGGTGTGCATGGCTGTGGGTCCGCCAGCCTTCGTGTTGCTGTATTGTTTCCGCCGGGGACCAGCCCACTAGTGTGTCCCTGCCTGTATGGAGAAAGCATATCTTGAAGTGTTCCCAGTCTTCCGGGGTGGTGTGGTTGCATGGGCAGCGGGTGTGTACTTCTGGGACGTGCATGTATTTGCAGGCGAGCCACCGGGCGCCCCTGGCGAAGAATGGCAGTTGCTCCCTGAGGAGCTGGATGCGTCGTTTCTGCAGGTCGGCTGGGACGCACACTGGGCGTAGCGCTGAGTGGTAGAGGGGGACTTCCCGTTTCTCCGGGAGCTCTTGGATGTGCGTTCGGCTGTCCGTGTCTCCAAGCACCTCGGTAAGATGTTGGATGGGGTTGGAATAAAGGTATGCTCTGTCATGTGAGGAACAGGGGGCGTCCTCAGGTACCTAGTCCCGGGTCCAATGGGGTTCCGGCTTAGGGGGTATGTGTTGGAGGTGTGAGTGGTTTTGGTCCAGGTCTGGCACCTGGAGGGTCGGTAGGTGCGTAGTGCGCTGGTGTACTGCCTGGATGTCAACCTTACCATTTCCGTATTGCTGCCTGTGGCACTCTTGTTTCACGATGTGAAGTTGGACGTAGGGGGGGAGGCTGCGGAGGGCTTCCCAGAGTAGCAGTGCTTGAGTGCCGAGGGTCTTTGCGGTGGTTTTGTGGAGTGGCTGTCGTGCTTGTCGGAGGAGTAGGTGTGTGTCGAGAGTGGCTTCTACTACGAACCAGACCCGGACGACGGGCGGGAGGAGGGCGGGTAGGTGAACCGCGATTTCGGCGATGGCGTCGGCTACGGCCCCCAGTTCCCCGTGGGAGGATGCCTGGTAGCTGGTGTGGCCCGTGTGGTGGTCCATGTGGTAGTGTTCCTCGGTGTGCGTCGGTTGCAGGTTCGCTGCCCCGGTGATTGGTGTGAGGGCGGACTCGCCTAAGGCGTTGGTGAAGAACACTACGTCCGCCGGTGATGGCTGTGGGAGGCGGCATGGGTTCATGGGCACGTAGGCGTATATGGCGAGGCCTGTGGTGAGGTGGGCCAGCGGGGTTTTGGGCTGCAGAAAGGGGGTGGCGTACACTCCTATTCCCTTGGAGATGATGCGTTTCTTGCGGGGGGACATGGCTATGAGTCCATGTTCTGGATGTCCTTGTTTGAGGTAGGAGTAGATGTAGTGGAGGATGTAGGCCGTTTCCGGGCTCAGGTGGTGGTGTGTGAGGGTTTGTGTTAGGTGTTCAGGTGTGTGGCAGGAGTGGTGGAGCAGATAGTAGGGGTGTTCGTGTTTGCCCGTTCTGCCTGGTTTGTGCATGCTGTAACGGATTGCGATTCCTGCGGAGTCGGGGCGGGGCCGGGTGGGTGTTGTGGTGAATAGCCATATCCGGTTTGTGGTCCGGGTTCCGCGCCACTGTGGCATTCGTATCGGCGTGGTGGAAGCACGGGGCCTCCCATGAGTAGGCCTGTGGTGGTAGGTGGGTTGTCGGGTGGGTATTGTGGCGTGCTATGAGGTGCAATACGGGCCATGGTGTGGTGGGTGCGTTGAAGTCACAGGCACAACATGTGCGCGACATGCGTCGCGAGTCGTGGGGGACCGCCGGTAGGTCCTGGGCGGTCATGTGGTGTTTTGGTATGCGCCACTTTCCCCCGTGGTGAATGACGGTGGTCTGCGTGGGTTTGGCCTCGTTTGGGGCCAGTAGTAGGGTTAGCGGTGGGACCGGGCCCGTCACCGGGGGGACGGGTTCGTGTTTCGAGCCGGTGGGTGTGTAGGGCGCTGTCGCCGGGATGGGACGGGGGTGCTGCTTTTTGAAGTCCTGGTAGGCTGTTTTCATGTCCTGGTTTCCGGGCAGAGTGTGCCCCGTTGCCCGCGCCGTCTGTGTGAGGTACTGGTGGGAGAGGTGGTATTGAGGTCACTCGGGAAGTTGTAGGAACCGCTGTGGTGACGGACCCTCATCTGGGAGAGAATGACGTACACTACTGTGATGGAGGCTCCGACGAGGTCTATGGTGTCGATGGTGCCTTTGAGGTGATGGTGGAGGTCCCCGCAGAGGACCGCTAGGGGTCCTTCCTCTTGGCAGGTGTGGTTCGTGAGTGTGGCGTGGTGTGGGGAAGGGAGTAAAAGCTACAGATGGTTCCATATGCGGGTGTTGATGTTGGTGGGCATGCCTGTCTGGTGGAGTATCCAGCGGGGCAATGTTATGCAGGCCCGTTCTGCGGCTTGGAGGCACACTTCCGGGGGGTGGTTGTGGGTCATGAGGTGAAGCAGGAGGGCGGTGTGCCTGGTGTATGCTGCTTTCACCTCGCCCCCAATGGCATCTGCATAGTGAGGCCATGCCGCGCGGATGGCCCGTGCGGGTATGGAGGTGGGCTAGCCCCCGTGTGCTGCCCATGCCTTGGTGATGGCGCGTGTGGCTGGCTGGAGGGCGGTGGTGGGGTGCGTCAGGTGGAGTGCCTGGAAGCCCTTGGAGGCGTTCAAGGCCCCTGTGAGGTAGTATGCCAGGCTTTGGTGGGATAGGGAGAGGGCCTTGGTGGCCGGGGACGCATATCGGGGGAGATCGGTCTGCTGCGTCTGCAACTTGGGGGGGAGGGTGGTGTTGTCCGGGTTGGTGGTCTGGGCCACTCCCAGGTGGGTGGTGGGTTCCACGACGTGCATGGGGGGCCCTTAGTGGCCCCAGGGTGGGGGCTGTGGCAGACCCTTTGATCATGGCCACCGACTTTCGAGGGTGGACAATGAGGTTGTTGCGGGAGAGGTAGGAGATGGCCACCTCCATCAAGTCGTTGGCCTGTTAAGTGACTGTTGGTCCGTCGTCCGGGGCGTGGGGTTCTTGTGGGGTTTGTCCGACCGTGAGTTTTGTGTCGTCCGTGAAGCCCACCAGGGGGTAGAGGAGGGCGTGGGGTGGGTGGGCAGGGTAATCCTGTTCGATTCTGAGGGCCAGGGGGAGTGTCAAAAGGAGGTACAGCAAGGGTACTTCCGCTCCCTTCTGGAGGACCCCGCTTCCTGGCTCTAGGAAGGGGGTGAGGCCCGCTCTCGTGCGGTCTGTATATTTGCGGGTGCGGATGTAGTCGGAGGTGAAGTTGTAGAAGGGGAGGCCAATGCGCTTTCATACTGCTTCCAAAAGGACCCAGGGGGTGTTCGGGAAAGCTTTCCTGACCTGGAGGGAGGCGATGATGAGGCTCACCGGGTCCATGTCGGCGATGGTGTCCTGGAGGAAGATGGCCTCGTGTGGGGACTGCCCCGGGATAGCTCCCCAGAGGCTGGCGGGTATGTGGGGGTCTAGGTGGGGGCGGATGCGGCGCCCGAGGATGGTCCAGACGATCTTGACCTAAATGAGTGCACAGACTATTGGGCGCCAGTTGTCCGGGTTGGCCCAGTCCCCTTTTTTGTAGAGGGGGCGGACAACGTTTGCCCAGTCTGGTGGTAGGGGAGGTCTGCCCTGTGACGAGGTCCCAGAGGCGGTGGGCGAGAATGCGGAGGAGGTTGGCGGAGAGGTGGTAGTATGCCTCCGCAGGGAGGCCGTGGTAGCCTGGGGTTTTTTGTTGCCGGAGACTGTAGATGGCGAAGGGGCATTTCTCTAGTTGCCTCCTCTGAGCGTGGTTGAAGACCTGAGGGAGGCGGTCGATTTTGTTTTGGGTGTCCGTGTCCAGTGTGTCTTGGGTGGGGTTGGGTTGATGGAGGAAGCTGTTTTGGGTGGCTTGGAGCACGGTGGCTTGGTCGTTGCCGAGGGAGCCGTCCGCCCGCCTGACCGTGGTGCGGTGGCCGGTTTTGGTCATGGCGTTGTTGAGGTGGCAGACGGCTTTGTAGGAGAGCTCATGTTGCGCATTCCGCTCGTGCTCCTGGGCCATGCGCTGTTGCCTGTGGATGTCCGACTGCTGCAGGTCCGCCCTGATGCCGGCTATCTGCGTTCTGCAGTGGTGTTTGTGGCGACGGGTTTCCAGGGTGTCGGTGTGGAGAAGGGCCGCCAGTTGTTGCTTTGCATGCCTGAGGTCATGGAGCATATCTCCAATGGCTGTGGCTGGCTGGTCGTCCTCAGCGTGGGGGTGTTGCTGGAAGCCGCAGGCGACGGCGGCAGTGCGCATGGCTGTGAGTAGGCTGGCGGGGTCTGGTTGGTTGCGCCCGGCGCGGTCTATGACCCTGTGGTACTGGGGCCAGGCTTGTTTGTCGTGTAGTGGTGGCATTTTCAGGGGGGGTGGTAAGTTTGGTCCGCATCCTCTGGGGGGCTCGGGGGAAGGTTGGGGATGGTGAGGCGGATATGCAGGGGCCTATGGCCTGTGGGTACCAGTGGGAGGGGGCCGTATCGGGCCTCTGCCTGGATGATGGTGGTGGGGTCGCCATAGCATACGTCGATGCGGGTGGGGGCGGCCTCAATTTGGTGAGCGAAGTGAGATGGTTGGCCTTCGAGGTCGGCCCTCAGGTCCACGAGCCCCAGCATTTGGACAGTGTCGCGCACAGAATGGTATTGGAGTGTGGCCTGTCCTCCTCGGTCCCCCGGGCTGGGGGCGGCGTTCATATCGCCGATGATGATGGTGGGGGCGAGCATGGCCATCTGGCGGTATGCTTCGGCCAGGGCTTGGAGGAAGGGTTCTGTTGCGTCGCCGAAGGGGACGTGGGTTTTGATGACGTTGAGTTGCCATCTGTCCCCGACGACCTGGTAGGATCTCAGTCTCCCTGGGATGCTGAGGTGGTGGACAAGGTGGACATGGATGCTGGCTCGGGCGTATAGGGGGGTCCCCTTGTGCCAGTAGCATTTGTATGCTTTCTGGTCCGGGGTATATATGGGGGTGGTTTCCGGAGGGTCGTGGCGTTGAAGCCCTTGCTCCTGGAAGGTAAGAAGGTGTGGAACCCAGTCCGTTCCCTGTGCCATCGGGAGCTCCTGGAGGGCGGCGGTGGCGTTCTTGGAGTATGAGACGGCCGGGTGGTTGAGGTCGAGGAGTTTGGCAGTAGCCTCGGTGGCGCGGGCCTTGGCTGCCGAGACCGTCGTTCCCGGCCCTTGCCCTGTCAGAGAGGAGGATTGGGGCCTCGGGGCTTTTTGCTGGGTGGTGGGCGCTTGGGGGGGCGTGCTGGGGGGAGGCCTTGGCTCCACTCCGGGGGCAGTTGCCCCGCGTACTTGGTGCCCCTGTGGGCCTTGTTCTCGGGGGTGACGCGCCGGATGGAGTGGGCGTTGTTGAGCTCCAGGGTGTGGCGCACTGGCTTGTCCGGAGTGCTTCTACCCTCATCGAGCTCCTTCTGGCGGTGCCACGTCACCCAGATTTGCACCCCACCGCCCGACGCCACATACGCACCAACACCTATGGCAGACACACCCACACCCACACCACAACCACAAACACACAACGCACACAAGGCACGCGCCGCGCCACAAACACACACAACACGGGAAACCTCCCACCCCACCCCGCGTAAACGGCCACCACCGCAGTCCGCAGACCCCAGCCAGGAGTGGCAGGGAACCGCACCCGGGACCCTCAGCCAGGAATGGCGAGGGGCCACCCACCACCAACACCAGCGGGCCCCGCAGCCAGGAGTGGCAGGGGACCGCACCCAGGGCCCTAAGCCAGGAGTGGCGAGAGAACGCCCACCCAGGACCCTCAGCCGGAAGCGAGGGACCGGGCCCGACAAATCAGCGGACCCCAGCCAGGAGTCGCAAAGGCCCACCCCCCCACCAACAACGGCGAAGGCCCACCCCCCCACCAACAACAGAGGACCCCAGCCAGGAGTGGCGGGCAGCCACACCCAAGACCCGCAGCCAGGAGTGGCGAGGGACCACCCGCCGCCACCGGCGGCGAGCCTCAGCCAGGAGTGGCGGGAACACGCACACAAGCAACTCGGCCAGGAGTGGCGAGGAGCCGCCCCCCCACCACCAGCAACCCAACCCACCCAGGAGAGATGGGAATCCCACCACCACAAACCACACAGCGAAAAGAAGGCGGCGGGACGAAAGGGGCCCACGAGAAACGCAGGCGAGGGACCCAACCTCGGGGGTGAAGGGGCCCCCCCGGTGACCGTATCGGCCCCACCTGAGCACACGCAATAAAGTGGGATACGCCCGTGACCGCTGGTCAGCGGCCCGCAGTGGCACCGGCCTGGGGGGGTGACCAATGGGCCTGACCAAGAGCACTCCCGGCGGCACGTACTGCGGTTCAGGCCCAGCGAGGGGCTGCAGGTAAGGCGCACTGTCCATTGGAGCAGGCAAGAGACACGCCTGTCCCGCAAGGACTCCCCTGCGACCCACAGTGTACCCAACCCCGGTGTGGGGAACGGCTGGAGTACCTGGCTACGGAGCAGGTCCATTTGTACCGAGCGGGTACAAATGGACGGCCCGTACAACAGAGTTACACCCTGACCTGTGAGTGCAAGCATCGGCCCCCCCAAGGGGAAACACCAGGGGCAGGGACCCGAGCCAGCGTCAAGGACCCCCCCCCCCAACCCAGCCCCACCGCACACCCACCACAGCCCAGGTAGGCCCGGGCAAGGCACCAGGCGAATAGCGCCCCAAGCGACGCGGAAAAGAGAAAGAGTGGGGAGGGCACACAAAGGGGGTGGCGGGGAACCACACCCAGGCCCCACAGCCAGGGCGGGAGAGGGGCCAGGACACACAGCCCCCGCACCCACACAGAGCCGCCAAAACAAGCCCAGAGAGGCGGGGACAGGCACCCAAACGCACCGCCAACACGCCGCACACACGCCCGCGTGCCCACACAACACACACCGCTAGTGCTGCCACCAACACGAGCCCCACAAACGCGCACAACACACCAAAGTGCGAGCACCGCCCGCACCACAAACGCGCACAACACAGGAAAACCCAAAAACAAGAGCCCAGCAACCCTCCGCCAGGGGAGCTGCAGGGCCGCCAGAAACACCACTAGGACACAGGGGTAGACGGGCCAGCAGCACCAACCAGACCCTCAGCCAGGAGTGGCGACCGCCACCACCCAGCAACACCGAACGACCAACCACGCCCAAACCCATACCCATGACCAGTAGCTACGACACGCACACCAGCACCGGCACCAATACCCAAACCAAGACCAGGCAAATCGAACGCCACAACACCCTCACCAGCGGAAACACCCGGAGCCAACGGAGACACCAGCGGCAAGGACACCCAGTACATCAACAACGGCACCCTCATCGTCCAGCGCAACGCCCTCACCGTCGGCAAAACCAGCAGACCGGCAAAACACCTAAGACACCCTCGCCAGCAACAAATCAACAGAAGAGGCCACCCAACACCGGCCAACGACCACACCACCCGCGCCACCCACCGACCCGCACCCAGAGCCACCACCGCCAGCATCCACACCATCGGAAACACCACCACCACCAACAATCAAGGCAGCACAACACCTTCACCATCACCATCACCGGCGGCGCCGCCGTCCTCACCAACGCCTACAACACCCAAGCCAACGGCATCAACAACACCATCGCCAGCACCACCCGACAATCAGCGTCACCACCGGCAACCTCCGGCACCAGAAGCAACCAACGCCGCCACAACCGGTAAACCAACAAACCACCAAGCCTCCGCAAGAGGAGACAAGGGCACACGGCCGAAACCATCAACAACAACACCCTCCCCACCAAAGCATCGCACAAGACGCCATCCACCACACCGTCACCAGCGGCACGCACACCAGCGGCGCGACCAACACCACCCTCACCGACGACATCACCCGGGGCATCGCCTGCAACACCCTCACCAACCGCATCACCAGCGGCCCACACCACCTACTGCACACCCTCCCTGTCAGAGCCAATGGAGCCAGCCAGCGCCCGCCCGGGAACAAAGGCAGCCCCCAAACACAAGCCACTGACCGCCCACACACGGACCCAGACCAACCACCAGCAGCATCAGCAACATCAAAGACGCCGTGAACCGTAGCAACGCCCGCAAAGGCCTCGCCATCGGCATCACCAACAGCACCACCGACAGTGCGACCTCAGCGACAGCCACCACAGACAACGACAGCCACCACGGGGACACCACCCGGTACAACGCCTCCAACACCATCGGCGTCGACGACATCAAAGAGGGCCCTGGGCCAACACACTGGCCAGCAACGCCCACGGGAACCTCCGCCAGGAGTGGCGAGGTCCCACCCGCACGGCACCGTTGGAACACCACAATCTGCCAGGGCATCACCTACAACGCCCTCCCCATCGGCATCACCGGCGACGCCAACACCCGGACCTCCGCCGGCGGCACCCTCACCAACAACGCCACCAGCACCACCGACAGCGGCAACACAGCAACACCACCACCCACTCACAGCATCGACACCCTCGACCACAACCGGTACTACACCTACAACTACGGACCCAAAGACAGCCGAAGGAACTACCCCAACACCAGAGACAACCGGCACCACCAGGACCGCAGGCCAACCGACCACCAGCCAGCCACCAGCGCACGCCGGGCTTCCCGCCAGGAGTGGCACGCCCGGAACCGCCGACCATGCAAGCGCGGGCAGCGCCCAGCACCAACACCAACAACACCCACACCATCAGAACACCACGAGACACGCCAACCAACAAGTATCACCTGTGACACCCTCACCGTCGGCAACAACAGCGACGCCAACACCCACAGCACTATCAACACCACCAGCAACCCCACCAAGGACGTGCCAAGGTATGTCACCTACAACACCCCTACAATCACCACCACGACCCCGGCACGGAATAACACCCACGGCGCCCCCACGAAGGACGCCAGCAGAACAGGGGAACAAACGCCACCAGCGCCAGCCACCAGGCCCCCAGCCAGGGGTGGCAACAGCACACACTAAACCCACCATCATCAACGCCAGCGGCACCACAGGACGACACACCGCCTACCTACAACACCGTCACCATTCGCATCACCGCCCGCAGCATCGACATCACCCGGAGCATCATCAACAACAACCCCGGGCAGCACCAACAACCACAACAACACCATCGCATCCACCACCCTCACCAGCAAAGACACCAACGGCACCCCCCGCCAGGAGTGGCAAGGAGAAAACCAGACAACGCAGAGCCGCAGCCAGCGCCCCCGGCACCCTCACCAACGGAGCACCACCACCGGCACCAACCGCCGACACACCACCATCAGCGTCACCAACGCCACTGATGCCTGACACGACAACCACACAGCCCGCACCAACAGCATCAGCCCAACCGTCACCGACACAACTTGCACCAACCTCAGCGGCGGCATAGCCCGGTTAACCACCTGCGACCGCAAACCGCGGGCACTAACAACCAGGACATCGCCAACAGCACTCCTGGCGTTACCAGCGCCAACACCCGCATCGCCCTCAGCAACACCACCGAAAGCAGCACCATCAACCGATGCCCACATCACCCTCACAAACCGTGCCACCGGCGACGCCACAACCTGGATACGGGTCCCCCATCCCATCCCCCCTCCGTGGAACAGCACCGGCATCGCCTACACCCCCCACCATCTGCAAAACCAGCGAGACCATCACCAGCAGCAACCAAGACACCGGCGACGGCAGCCTCACCAACAACCGGTACCCCCACTGCCACTGCCACCAGCGCCACCACCAGTCACGCCCCCCACCGTTGGCACCAACCACCAACGACGCCAACGCCTCACCCTAAACCACACCTACACCCAAAATCTGCAGCAACACCCGCAGTAACCCCACCAGCGACAGAACCCTCCACCAGGAACAGCCACACAACATCGACAGGGCCAGGAGACGATGATCAGCACCAGCAGGAAAGCAAACCCTTAGCGCCCACAACAGCCCAAAGACCTCCCGCACCCGGACTCACACCCGGTAGCAGCACCTAGGTCGACCCAGGGACAGCCGGGAAGAAACCAACAGTGCCCTCGCCGTCACCGCCACCAACCTCGATGAACTAACGTCCACATCACTGCCGCCACTGCACCCACGCCGTCGGCATCACTACCAGCACACCCGCCCGGGGCCGTCATTGGCACCGTCGCTCATGGCACCAGTTGCACTCACCAGCGCCACCACCACCCCACGCAACGCCAGGAGCCTGGCATCACCAACGGCCTCAACGAACGTCGACACCACCAACACCACCACCACCGGACGGGGTCTACCAACAGACCAAGAACAGCTCCAGCACCATCAACCAGTACACCACCCGCGGCACCCCACCGTCGCGGACACCACCCTCATCACCACAGAACCAAACACACCTCCATCGCCGGGGGCGACATCGGCCACGCCACCCGTCATCTACAGCACCCTCGCCACCACCGCCACGTCCCGCCAACATACGTTACGCCCCAAATGGCCAGAGACAACACCCTCACTATCGACGCCACCGGCAACACCACCGCCCCATATGTCACCCTCGCCATCACCAACCGAACCACCACCCTCACCATCAGCGTCAACAACACCACCAGAGGCACCAACACCACCGGCGACAGAAACAGCGACAACAGTGACTGGCTGACCCACCAACGTCACCATCAACTAACGCCATCCCTGCACCAACCTCACCTACACTAACGCCTATACCGCCCCCACCAACGGCACCGCCAGCGGAAAAATCACCCACTCCAACACCCACACCACCCTCACCACCAACATCACCACCACCCCCAAAGGGTCAGGGCTCACGGGGAACGGAACAGCAGAGTGAGCACGCCACCAACCGCACGCGTCGCCCACCCTATCGTACACCGCTTCCCCACACTGCAGCCACACCGCCCCCCCGCTTCCCCCGACAGGACGTGCGCTGCAGCCCACTGCTGAGACGACAACTACGACGTCCTCCCGGCCATTTGACACCTACTGGCAGTCACGGCCACGCGCCGACAAGCCCACCAGCAACCGACAGAACCGCAAAGACCCGCCCATCCCATGCCACCACGCTCCATATCCCCTGCGTCCACCGCAGACCAGAAAGCGGAACACCGGCAAAAGGAGCCCGACCACGCCGCCACGCCCCCACCACCGCCCCCCCCCCGAAAGGACAGATACGCCACACTGGCCGGCATCCTAGCCCCCATGGACGCCGAGCAGTACTACCAGTCCATCCAACGAGACCTCCCAGCGGACCACGCGACCCTCCAGTGGTGGAAGCAGGAGAAAAGGAGCGACAACGAGTGGGGCACGGAGGAAGATCTTCTCTGGGACGACACCTGGAAAGGCACCATGGACGCCTTCCTGGAACCGGCAGCCGAAACCTACCCCCGCCAGCCCGGGAACACCAGGCACGGCCTCCACGCCCTCCTAGCATTCCACAGCTGGAAACACCGCCACACCATCACGCTCCACCCCGTCGACCACAATCCACACCGATGGACACCTGAAGACGACGCCACCGCCGCCATACCGCAAAACCCCGAGAACCCAGAGGAGTGCCACATCACCTGGAACGATCAAGCACCCCACCCCCCCGCTTCCCCCACCCTCTCAGACGTCTTCGCCACCATCAGCGCAGAACTGCAGGAAGCGAAGGCGCCACAACAAACAAACGACGAGATGCCCCAGGCACCATCCTCACCAACCACACAGGAAAGCCCCCGCACAGAGCTACTCACCCACCCCATCACCACAATGGAGCTCCCCCCACAGCCCCGCACCAACCCGGACCGCAACGGGTTTCGGAACCTGCCACAGGAACGGGCGGTCCACAACGGCACACTCCGATGGGACGAAATCACACCGGGGCTCCAGGCCATCCGCCTCCACTCGATCACCGAACCTGCCACGACCTGGACACATACCAACGGACCGCCACCACCTCCTCCTCACCATCCAAGGGGATGCCACCATCACACCAACGGAGGGAGACCCCATAACAGCAGCCCCCAACCACGCCGTCCACATACCCCCGCAAGCATCGTCCACACCTATGACGGTACATCCGGGCCCCACCCCATGGCAAGCCATCGTCATCATCTACCCCACCCCCAACGACCACACACACACCTTGCAGCAATTGTGGGAGGACATACGTGGGGACCTCCTCCAGGAACACCTAGGGCTCACGTGCGCCCACCACACCCTCCACCCGGTATGAGGAGTAGGCCAAGCACCACACGGCATACACACCCCGGGGCTATGGGCGTACGCCACACCCAGAAACCGACAAGTAGCGGAGGACATCAAGACCGCGCTATCCATCCAGCAAGCCAAGACCCAGAACCCACCGCAACAGCCAACGAGGCTACACCATTTGGTGGGCATACCAAGACCATGACACCCTCACCCCCCAAGCAGCCCCCCCCCCCCCTATACACCAACACAACCGCCCTCTTCCAAGGAGCAGCAGCGGCAGCCACCCAAGTAGGGGCCCCGGAAACCTGGAGCCCGCAATACCTGGTCGAAACCAAAGTGGCGCCCCACGCGAAAGCCCAAGAGAAGCCCCCATCGCCGAAACCACTCCACCCCCCACTCAAGCTGGACACGATGGACCACACCCCCCACGACGAATCGGCAACCCACTACATCATGCCCCACACCACCACCCGCAAGAACGACGCCGCCAAGATCACCATCACCCGCCACCTCCCCCACACCACACAGGTGTATGAGCTGAAGGCCCCCAACGTCGTCGTCACCCATTGCCGACACGACGAGCGATACACCATACAGGCGGAGGGGGCCGCCGCGACCACCCTGTACACGTGGACAACACGGGCGGACCTCCCACACCCCACCCTCCATCACGCCCCCTCTTGGCCCACCCCCTCCCACACGGCAGACCGCCCCAACAAGAAGCCCAAACACACAGGCGTACACACCCCCGCCCAGGAGGCCCAGCACCGATACGATGCAAGACGCAAGGCCCGCGCCCTCCACGACGACCACACCATCCCCCGCATCAGCGCCCCCCCCGCAAGAGTTTCTGATGCCACCCACAACTGCACCATCACAGGCATCATCACGCACTGCCTGAACCCAGCGGCGTCGCGGGCAGACACCGTGTTGATCAGCGAAGGCCGCTCCCACACACGGGCGGTGGCGCACCTCGACAACATCCAACCCCACAAACTTCAGCGCGCCGTCGGACCCTTCGCCGTGCACATAACCCCGTACGGCATCGACCACCCCCGATGTGAGCACCATGACCCGCCCTGCTCGACCCCATGCACCTCGCCCCTGCGCCAACCGCTCTCGGCCCCCACCATCACGGGCAACATGTACCTGGGCACCGTACGGGGGGACCCGGGCATATAGATCCTGCTCAACAGGTCCAGGGAACAGGCCATCCCCCTCCACGGAGTAGAGTCCCTCACCCTGGGACCGCCCCCATCAAATACCAACACCAGCACATCCCGGGGGACAAACGGACGCAGGCGCCAGCTGAGGGAAAAAAGGCCCACAAACGCGTTCTGGCCCACATCACCGTCCACTCCACAGCCCACCTACCAAAGAACTTCGGCGCGGACAGCCACATCGTCCTGGAGGGGCAAGCCCACCAAATCATAACCGGCGCCCTATACACCCTCGCCGCCCACGACCACCACTGGGACCCCACAGCCATCCCAGCGATGCCCCCACCACCGCAAGGCCCCAACGATCCCGTCACTGCCCTCCACATCGATCAACTCCTAAGCCGCAGGGCCACCCCACACCTCGACCCCTCCAGGATAGAACTAGCCATCGCATCGTGGGACACCCTGGACACCCCCCCCCAACAACGCGCCATCCTCATCCTCAAAGCGGACGCCCAATGGTCGGTCCTCCACTGGGCACAGGAAGTCCTCATGGCGGCCCAGGCCTACACCCCGGAGATAGACCTGGAAGACCCCCCACGAGGCCGGCAGCGACTCCTGCAGGCCACCACCCTCACAGGCCGCAAAGGCGCCCCGTGGGAAGCCCTCCACACAGCACTCTACTGGCCTCAAGGGTCCCCCATCGGCCCAGACACACCGGAACCCCCGGAGGCCTGGGTCAAACAGGGCAAGGCCATGAGGAACTACCACCTCCTCCACCCTTTCAACAACAGCCCGGCCGCACTGCCATGGCCAACCGACCCCCCGGAGACCGTGCGCAAGCTGGCCGACCTCAGGCGCAGCCACGCGAAAGCAACCATGCAAACGCCGGCAGAAGCCCCGCTAAGGGATCGCCCCCACCAAAACACCGACACGAGCACATCCCGGGGGACAAACGGACGCAGGCGCCAGACGAGGGAAAAAAGGCCCACCAACGCGCCCTGGCCCACATCACCGTCCACCCCAGAGCCAACCTACCAAATGACTTCAGCGCGGAGCGCCACATTGTCCTGGAGGGGCAAGCCCACCAAATCATAACCGGCGCCCTATACACCCTCGCCAACCACGAACACCACTGGAACCCCACAGCCATCCCAACGATGCCCCCACCACCGCAAGGCCCCAACGATCCCGTCACTGCCCTCCACTTCGATCAACTCCTAAGCCGCAGGGCCACCCCACACCTCCACCCCTCCAGGATAGAACTACCCATCGCATCGTGGGACACCCTGGACAGCCCCCCCCAACAACCCGCCATCCACATCCTCAAAGCGGACGCCCAATGGTGGGTCCTCCACTGGGCACACGGAGGCCTCATGGCGGCCCAGGCGTACACCCCGGAGAAGGACCCGGAAGACCCCCGGCGAGGCCGCCAGTGACTCTTCCAGGCCACCACCCTCACAGGCCGGGAGGACGCCCCGTGGGAAGCCCTCCACACAGCACTCTACTGGGCTCAAGGGTCCCCCATCGGCCCAGACACACCGGAACCCCCGGAGGCCTGGGTCAAACAGGGCAAGGCCATGAGGATCTACCACCTCCACCACCCTTTCGACAACAGCCCGGCCGCACTGCCATGGCCAACCGACCCCCCTGGAGACCGTGCGCAAGCTTGCCGACCTCAGGCGCAGCCACGCAAAAGCGACCATGCAAACGCCGGCCGAACCCCCGCTGAGGGATCACCCCCACCAAAACACCGACACCGGCACATCCCGGGGGTCAAACGGACGCAGGCGCCAGACGAGGGAAAAGAGGCCCACCAACGCGCCCTGGCCCACATCACCGTCCAGCCCACAGCCAACCTACCGAATGACTTCGGCGCGGAGCGCCACATTGTCCTGGAGGGGCAAGCCCACCACATCATCACCGCCGCCCTATACACACTCGCCGCCCACGAACACCACTGGAACCCCACAGCCATCCCAGCGATGCCCCCAACACCGCAAGGCCCCAACAATCCCCTCACTGCCCTCCACATCGATCAACTCCTAAGCCGCAGGGCCACCCCACACCTCCACCCCTCCGCGATAGAACTAGCCATCGCATCGTGGGACACCCTGGACAGCCCCCCCCAACAACCCGCCATCCACATCCTCAAAGCGGACGCCCAATGGTGGGTCCTCCACTGGGCACACGGAGTCCTCATGGCGGCCCAGGCCTACACCCCGGAGATAGACCCGGAAGACCCCCCACGAGGCCGGCAGCAACTCCTCCAGGCCACCACCCTCACAGGCCGGGAAGGCGCCCCGTGGGAAGCCCTCCACACAGCACTCTACTGGGCTCAAGGGTCTCCCATCGGCCCAGACACACCGGAACCCCCGGAGGCCTGGGTCAAACAGGCCAAGGCCATGAGGAACTACCACCTCCACCACCCTTTCAACAACAGCCCGGCCGCACTGCAATGGCCAACTGACCCCCCTGAGACCGTGCGCAAGCTCGCCGACCTCAGGGGCAGCCACGCGAAAGCGACCATGCAAACGCCGGCAGAACGCCCGCTAAGGGATCCGAGCCAGCAGGCTACGCACCCCTTCTTCCGACCCCACGCCCCCCCCGGCCCCACCACCTCCGGTCCCACCCAAGCGAGCGAGACGGAAAAGGGGCGCACCCGCCCCCAACCAAGCCAGGAAAGCAGCAACCTCTCAACCCCCGCAGCCCCCCCGACCCACCCGGCAAACCCGGACCAAGCATCCTCGTCATCCTCCCTCCCATCATTACCACCACCCCACCCGGACCAGGCATCCTCATCATCCTCCCTCCCGCCACCAGCATCGGCCCCATCCGAGGCGTACCCAGGATTAGAAAAAGGTGCCAGAGTCCAGCAGCCCTTCCGCAACGACCACACGGGCGACTGGATCTGGTGTGAGGGCACAATCCAGTACCGCCTCCGCGACCTGGGGGACAACAGGGGGGCCACAGATCCGGGTGATCTGGCACCTCCAAAAGGAGGTAGACCAAGGCAGCAGCGCCCCGGACAAGCCGGAAGGTCACACCCTGGAGCTCAACAGCGCCCACCCCATCCAGCTCCGCACCGACGGGAACAAGGCCCACAGAGGCACCAAATACACTGGGGAACTCCCCCCTGAATGGAGCCAATGCCTCTCCCCACCGCGCCTACCCAAGCGCCCACCACAAGGCAAAAAGTCCCCGGGCCCCAGTCCCCCTCCCTGACGGGGCAAGGGCCGAGGGCACAAGCCTCCACAGCCCCGGCCCACCCCCACTGAGGCCACCGTCAACCTCCTCGACCTCAACCACCCGGCCGTCACATACTCCAAGGACGCCACAACAGCCCTCCAGGAGCTCCCGATGGCACAGGGGCCGGAGTGGGTTCCCCAACTCCTCGCCTTCCAGGAACAAGGCCTACAACGGGACGACCCCCAAGAAACCACCCCCATATATACCCAAGACCAGAAAGCGTACAAATGCTACTGGCACAAGGGGACCCCCCTGTACGCCGGAACCCGCATCCACGTCCACCTCGACCACCTCCTCAGCATCCCAGGGAGGCTAGGTGTCTACGAGGTCGTCGGGGACGGATGGCAACTCAACGTCATCAACGCCAGCGTCCCCTTCGGCGACGCCACAGAACCCTTGCTCCAAGCCCTGGCCGAGGCATACCGCCAGATGGCCATGCTCGCCCCCACAATTATCATCGGCGACATGAACACCGCCCCCACCCCGGGAGACCGAGGGGGACAGGCCACACCCCAGGACCACGCAGTCCGCGACACCATCAAAATGCCTGGGCTCGTGGACCTGACGGCCAACCTCGAAGGCCAACCATCCCAATTCCCCCACCAAGCAGATGGCGCCCCCTCCCGCATCGACGTATGCTATGGCGACCCCACCACCATCATCCGGGCGGAGGCCCGATATGGGCCCCTCCCGCTGGGACATACAGGCCATAGCCCCCTGCACATCCGCCTCACCATCCCCAACCTTCCTCCCTGCCCCCCAGAGGATGCGGACCAAGGCCTACCACCCCCCCTGAGGATGGCCCCACTGCACGACAAACGGGCCTGGTCTCAATATCACAGGGCCATAGACCGCGCCCGGAGCATCCAACCGGACCCCACCGACCTACTCACAGCGATGCGCACGGCCGCCGTCGCCTGCGGCTTCCAACAACACCCCGTCTCTGAAGATGACCGACCACCCACGGCCCTAGGGGACATGCTCCATGACCTCTGGCATGCGAAGCAACAACTGGCAACCCTCCTCCACACCGACACCCCCCAAACCCGCCGACATATACACCACTGCAGGACGCAGATAGCCCACATCAGGGCAGACCTGCAGCAGTGGCACATCCACAGGCAACAGCGCATCGCCCAAGAACACGAACGGTATGCGCAACATGAACTCCCCTACAAGGCCATGCGCCACATCAACGACGCCATGACCGACACCGGCCACCGCACCATCAACAGGGACAGACAGGAGGACGGCCCCCTCACCAACGACCCAGCCACCGTGCTCCAAGCCACCCAAGACAGTTTCCCCCAACAACACACGCCCAGCCAAGACACACTGGACACGGACACCCAGGCCAAAATCGACCACCTCCCTCAGGTCTTCAACCACGCCCAGAGGAGGCAACTGGAAAAGCGCCCCTCCACCATCCACCAAGTCTGGAGGGCCATCCACAGTCCCCGGCAACATAAAACCCCAGGCTACGACGGCCTCCCTGCGGAGGCATACTACAACCTCTCCGCCCACCTCCTCCGCATCCTTGCCCACCGCCTCTGGGACATCGTCACGGGGCAAACCCCCCTACCACCAGACTGGGCAAATGTTGTCCGCCCCCTCTACAAAAAGGGGGACTGGGCCAACCCGGACAACTGGCGCCGCACAGTCACGGAGCTCAAAATCGTCTGGACCGTCCTCCTACGCCGCATCCGCCCCCACCTGGACCCCCACATACCCGCCAGCCTCTGGGGGGTCATCCCAGGCCGGTCCTTACACGAGGCCATCTTCCTTCAGGACACCATCGCCGACATGGACCCGGTAGACCTCATCATCGCCTCCCTCGACGTCAAAGGAGCCTTCCCGAACACCCCCTGGCTCCTTCTGGAGGCAGTGTGGAAACACCTGGGCCTCCCCTTCTACAACTTCGCCTCCGGCTACATCCGCACCCGCAAGAACACGGTCCGCACTGGAGCAGGCCTCACCCCCTTCCTAGAGCCAGGCAGCGGGGTCCCCAAAGTAGGAGCAGAAAGCCCCTTCCTGTACCTCCTCGTTACGCTCTGCCTGGCCCTCAAAATTGAGCAGGATTACCTGGCCTACGCACCCCACCCCCTCCTCTCCCCCCTGGTGCGCTTCGCGGACGACACCAACCTCACGGTCACACACACCCCACACGAACCCCACACCCCAGACCCCGGGCAAACGGTCACCCAGCAGGCCAACAACTTACTGGACGTGACCATCTCCTACCTCTCCCGCAACAACCTCATCGTCCACCCCACAAGGTCAGTGGCCATGATCAAGGGGTCTGCCACACCCCCACCCTAGGGCCACAAGGACGCCCCATGCAAGTCGTGACAACCACCACTAACGTGGGGGTAATCCAGGCCACCAACCCTGAGGACGCCACCCTCTCTCCGGAGGTGCATTCACACCTCGCCCCTCTCTTCAGATATGCGTCCCCGACCACGGAGGCCCTCTCCCTGTCCCACCAGACTTAGGCGGCTCAAGTTGCATGGTCAAAAACGAAGGAAAAGGTAGGAAAATGACAGGTTTCCAAAGGCATAAAAAAATAGTTCTTTGGATGGATATTTGAAAACCGTCGCAAACAAGTATGGCAGAATAAATATTTCTATAAGAATGATTTGTCCCATGGGCGAGACAGGGAAACGTATTGTTTGGTGACCATTCTTTGCGCGAGGCCTCGCGCAAAGACGTTCATTTGTGTCAGATTAACGTGCTACAGCACGACGCATTAGGCAGGTTGTCGAAAAATGGAACCCTGTGGTATTTATACACGTAACTTAGTACCATTATCAGGATTGCGTGATAGAGATAGATCTATTAACAAATAAACTGCAACACTGGTGTACCCAAGAATCTTGAAAAGAATAAATGTTCCGGAACAAACTGCAGTTTCAAGCGCGAGGCCTCGCGCATGGAACGGCGCATGAGGAACATTAAAGTTTCGGTGATCATTGCGCGAGGCCTCGCGCAATGGAGGTCACAAGCGCTCATAGAAACCAAAAATGAACAGATCCACCAACTACACAGCATGTGCGTTCCCTTGATGCGGCGCTGCTGCATGGGCGCCCATACAGGTCCCGCCGGCATCTCTGGTTTTCATACTGTGGTCACCGCTGGCTTCACTGCCAAACCGCGATGGTAGCGCGCTGCAACTGGCTACCGCAATCAGGATTAACTAGTCAAATGTGGGATCACCAGACAGTTATAGGTAACCGAAAGTGGTGCATGCGACAAGCGAATCACAGAATAATTGGTCGCGCGAAAAGTGTGTGACAGGTTGATGTTTGAAATCAAGAAAGTTTTTCAAACAGCGATCTTTACATAGATACAGGTACGCATTTATTCTTCACAGCAACAATGCCCCTGCGAAAAGAGGTGGACCTTGAGAAGACAGTGGCCGCAGCATCTGGAGTTTTCCGCGACGTCTGCTCAGAGGAACCGCCGTACCACACGGCAGAAGAACTGTGGGAAGGACTAAAACAGGGGGACGAGGGCGCGCGATTGTTGTTTGTGTTTTTTCTGCGTCTGCGCAAAAATGAACGGACGCGTTGCAGCGTTGAAAAGGCGATTGCGGCAGAAGGCAAGAGATGGGTTGGTGTTTTGATAGAGGAGGCCTGGCGCCATTATTTGCTGATGCGCCACCGCGCAGTTCCATACCAGGGAAAACCAAAGTCAGTTGTTGCGGTAGAGGGAAATAGGGCGCAGCGTCGCATTTTAGCAAGGTCGGGTCTGGCGCGATACAGCGCACCTTCGCTGAAGGAGAAGGCCGCAGTCAGGTTACAGACTACATGGAACAAAATACACCAACAGTGGGTTGTGTTGTGGATGGACAACTGGTACAACAAATAGTTTACCACAAATCCTGACAAGAACGACAAAAGGCTGAACGCAACAGCGTTGGCTGTGTTGCTACTGAAGGATGCACCGCGCTACTGGCATGGTCATCCTAGCCTTGAAGAGCTTGAACGGCGTGTTCCTGTTGTTGCACGCATGCTGGGAAACACCGAATGAACGTTTTCACGTATCCTGCACGATCTAGGATTTGCAAGCACACGACCTGTTGTGCGAAACATTAGGGCGGCGCTTAACGTTATTCGCCCTGTGCCTGCCAAGAGACCACATTGGCGACCCCTTTGTCTAAGCAAAGAAAAGGTAAGCGGCAACTAATCGCTTCTTAACCTACTGCAATTCAGTAGGGACTTGGCGCAGCACAGCCGACCAGTTGTCCCTGTTTTATGTGATGAGAACATCCATTACCGCATTTGTAAGATGATGTACGGTGAAAAAACAACGGGTTGGAAGGTCCGGCTTTTTTTGCGTTCACACCCTATATTATACGGCGCAAACAGAGTGGCCTTATCAGAGGACGGCCCGGGGAAGACGGGGGCGCGAACCAGGGCGGGGGGGTTCCCCCCCCCTTCCCCCCCCCCCCCCCCCCGCCGCACTGACCTATCGGCGGCCGCCCGGACCGCGCCTGACGCCCGCGGCCGCCCGGCAACCCCCACGGCAGGAGTATACCCCGGGGGGGCACGCCGGGGGCAACGGAAGGCAGGCCGACGCCCGACGGGGGGGGGGGGGGATGGGGGGGCGGCCCCCCCTTCCCCCCCCCCGCACCCCCCCCAGCTAGGGAGCCACAGGAGCGGCCCTCCGCCCCCCCGGAGCCGAGGGGACGCCCCCCCCCCAGAAGGGACCGCGACGCGGGGGGGGGGGGATGCGGCTGGAGCTGCCCCCGCGGGGGTCGCGGCCGCGGAGCGAGCCCACACCAGCGTGCCGGAGCAACGCGCGCACCAGAACAGTATGGGGGCCGCACCCCACATGACCCTCCCGTGACCACAGCCCACTCAGGGAGGGCAGAGGGGGGGTTCAGGTCAGCAGGGGCCCCCGGAAAAGCGGTTCACGAGCCGCCCCTCGGCCCCCCCCCAACCCGGGGCGGCACTGCGACCCCGGCCGCACGCGCACGCCGGAAGGGAGTGCGCCGACGATACGAGGGGGGCCAGGATTGAGTACCGCAGGCCGCCACCCAGAAGGGGAGCAGAGAGGCCGCGGCGCGACCCCCCCCCCCACCCGCCCACCGGCCCGCAAGCCGCGGGGGCCCCGGCCCCCACCCCCCGAGGTAGGGGGGATGGTCCCTCCCCCGCCCGAGAGAGGAGCCAGAGCGCGACCCGCCCACCCGCCCCAGCCGCCGGCTCCCACGGGGGCCACAGAGAACAAGCGAGCCCGCGCCAACGCGCCAGGACGCTGCACAGATCGCGCCCAAAGAAGGCGGATGAGCACGAACCGGAGTGGTATGGGGGGCCACGCCCCCCATGGACAGCACGACACCAGTGACACCCGCTTTGTTGCCTGCCCAGGGAAGGCAGAGGGACAGAACGAGGCAGAGCGACCCCCCGCCCTACAGGCCCCCCCTGGCCGCACAAACGGGGGGTACGGCGCACGCCCCCCCCCCCCCCCAGCCCGCCCCCCGGCACACGAACGCCACGGACCCGCCCCGCGGCGCGCAGCACCCACAGGGAGTGCAGGCCGAGGGGACAGAGAAGGGCCCCCACAGCCGCACGCCCGCGCCCGAAACACGTGGATCGCGGACCCCAACAGGCCGCCCAGTGGGCGGGCAGTCCGGGGAGGGGGAGCGCCTGACCCCAGACGCCCCTTGCAACAGTAGAAGGCACCCCCCCCGGGGACGCCCTACCGCCACCCCCACAACCCCAAGCCAAGTAGGGGGGAACAAGGACCGGACCGCCCCCCCCCCCAAGCACACCAGACGGAGCAAGGGACCGGGGCAGGACACGCGGAGGGGCACGGACCACGTGGAACGGCCCTACCAGCGCCCACTGCCGGGACCACGCGAGGTGCGCACACCACACCACCCAGGGGGGGGGAGAGGGGACGCCGCGAAAGCGCGAGCGCACACACACGTAGAGGGCACGCAGGGACTACCAGAAGGGCAACCGGACCGAGCGCGTGGAACGCACAGACCGCGTAGAATGGCGTACCAGCGAGCGAGGGTAAGGAACACCCGGACAGGACAGCCCGCCACACGCAGCGGGGGACACGCGGGGCGGGAAGGGGGAAACGAGAGAGACACAACACCAGGTACCGGCCCGAACCCGCCTAACCGGCGGCGAGCGCCGCGCACACACAGACGGGGCACTGCACCCGCCAAGGCAGTAGTGGCGCACAGCGCCACGCCCCAACCCCTAGGCTAGGCAGCCTCCGCGCCAGCCCAAGGGGGTCCCACTTGCGACAAGCCAGTAGCACGGGCCCGGCGGCGCCGGCGCCCCGGGCGACCACGCATTAGGGGGGCGACGCAGTGGGTAAGCGCCCGCAGCCACGGCTGCGAATTGATGCACTGACCGGGGAGTGGCGAAACGGGGAAGCCGGGGAAGGACGGGGCTCCAGGCCCTGTGAACCCGGGGGACTCCGCCACCAGGCAGGAGGTGCGTCCTGGAGGGCCCCCCACTAGGACCTGGTGGGGAGGATATCACCTGGCCCGCCTCTTAACCTACTGCAATTCAGTAGGGACTTGGCGCAGCACAGCCGACCAGTTGTCCCTGTTTTATGTGATGAGAACATCCATTACCGCATTTGTAAGATGATGTACGGTGAAAAAACAACGGGTTGGAACGTCCGGCTTTTTTTGCGTTCACACCATATATTATACGGCGCAAACGGAGTGGCCTGATCAGAGGACGGCCCGGGGAAGACGGGGGCGCGAACCAGGGCGGGGGGTCCCCCCCCCCCTTCCCCCCCCCCCCCCCCGCCGCACTGACCCGTCGGCGGCCGCCCGGACCGCGCCCGACGCCCGAGGCCGCCCGGCAACCCCCACGGCAGGAGTATACCCCGGGGGGGCACGCCGGGGGCAACGGAAGGCAGGCCGACGCCCGACGGGGGGGGGGGGATGGGGGAGCGGCCCCCCCTCCCCCCCCCCCGCACCCCCCCCAGCTAGGGAGCCACAGGAGCGGCCCTCCGCCCCCCCGGAGCCGAGGGGACGCCCCCCCCCCCAGAAGGGACCGCGACGCGGGGGGGGGGGATGCGGCTGGAGCTGCCCCCACGGGGGTCGCGGCCGCGGAGCGAGCCCACACCAGCGTGCCGGAGCAACGCGCGCACCAGAACAGTATGGGGGCCGCACCCCACATGACCCTCCCGTGACCACAGCCCACTCAGGGAGGGCAGAGGGGGGGTTCAGGTCAGCAGGGGCCCCCGGGGAAGCAGTTCAGGAGCCGCCCCTCGGCCCCCCCCCAACCCGGGGCGGCACTGCGACCCCGGCCGCACGCGCACGCCGGAAGGGAGTGCGCCGACGATACAAGGGGGGCCAGGATTGAGTACCGCAGGCCGCCACCCAGAAGGGGAGCAGAGAGGCCGCGGCGCGACCCCCCCCCCCACCCGCCCACCGGCCCGCAAGCCGCGGGGGCCCCGGCCCCCACCCCCCGAGGTAGGGGGGATGGTCCCTCCCCCGCCCGAGAGAGGAGCCAGAGCGCGACCCGCCCTCCCGCCCCAGCCGCCGGCTCCCACGGGGGCCACAGAGAACAAGCGAGCCCGCGCCAACGCGCCAGGACGCTGCACAGATCGCGCCCAAAGAAGGCGGATGAGCACGAACCGGAGTGGTATGGGGGGCCACGGCCCCCATGGACAGCACGACACCAGTGACACCCGCTTTGTTGCCTGCCCAGGGAAGGCAGAGGGACAGAACGAGGCAGAGCGACCCCCCGCCCTACAGGCCCCCCCTGGCCGCACAAACGGGGGGTACGGCGCACGCCCCCCCCCCCCCCCAGCCCGCCCCCCAGCACACGAACGCCACGGACCCGCCCCGCGGCGCGCAGCCTTCACAGGGAGTGCAGGCCGAGGGGACAGAGAAGGGCCCCCACAGCCGCACGCCCGCGCCCGAAACACGTGGATCGCGGACCCCAACAGGCCGCCCAGTGGGCGGGCAGTCCGGGGAGGGGGAGCGCCTGACCCAAGACGCCCCTTGCAACAGTAGAAGGCACCCCCCCCGGGGACGCCCTACCGCCACACCCACAACCCCAAGCCAAGTAGGGGGGAACAAGGACCGGACCGCCCCCCCCCAAGCACGCCAGGGACCGGGGCAGGACACGCAGAGGGGCACGGACCACATGGAACGGCCCTACCAGCGCCCACTGCCGGGACCACGCGAGGTGCGCACACCACACCACCCAGGGGGGGGGAGAGGGGACGCCGCGAAAGCGCGAGCGCACACACACGTAGAGGGCACGCAGGGACTACCAGAAGGGCAACCGGACCGAGCGCGTGGAACGCACAGACCGCGTAGAATGGCGTACCAGCGAGCGAGGGTAAGGAACACCCGGACAGGACAGCCCGCCACACGCAGCGCGGGACACGCGGGGCGGGAAGGGGGAAACGAGAGAGACACAACACCAGGTACCGGCCCGAACCCGCCTAACCGGCGGCGAGCGCCGCGCACACACAGACGGGGCACTGCACCCGCCAAGGCAGTAGTGGCGCACAGCGCCACGCCCCAACCCCTAGGCTAGGCAGCCTCCGCGCCAGCCCAAGGGGGTCCCACTTGCGACAAGCCAGTAGCACGGGCCCGGCGGCGCCGGCGCCCCGGGCGACCACGCATTAGGGGGGCGACGCAGTGGGTAAGCGCCCGCAGCCACGGCTGCGAATTGATGCACTGACCGGGGAGTGGCGAAACGGGGAAGCCGGGGAAGGACGGGGCTCCAGGCCCCTGTGAACCCGGGGGACTCCGCCACCAGGCAGGAGGTGCGTCCTGGAGGGCCCCCCACTAGGACCTGGTGGGGAGGATATCACCTGGCCCGACCAGGTGGCCCCCCGGGGCCGAAAGGCGTCTAGTACCCGCAAAATCAAACCTCAAACCTCAAACCTATATTATATGGTTTCTGGCACGCGTACAAATTTTGCGTTACACAAACATTTCGCTCATTTTGGCCGATTGTGACTTTTTTCCGTAAAGGTTTGTTGCGCAGCGGTGACACAGTCCCCTGTTTTCTCAAGCTCATCACAATGGAGATAACTGTTGGTGCACTGCTGTTCGGTATGGGCCCCCACATACGGGCGCCTTAACCGAAAATCTCATTCCCTTGAGCTGGTACGTCCTGCAATTCGGCGAAGTCGCCTCCGTTACGCTGTGTGTAAGGCCATGCAGGTTCTGTTAGCACAATACTGTCCCATGTTACTATACCTAGGACACCTCGTTAGGCAGTGCAATTGGGCTGGGGAGACGGCCAACACGAGTGTTTTTGCTTCTGAGGGATTGCAGATTGTTATGTGTCTGTTAGACCGTTTGAACATGGGGGACACACTTTTAAAATACGAACGCACTGTTGCAACTGCTGCTATTGTGCCACACTGCATGGTACACAGCCATGCCTGGACAGGTTTTTGCCGAGGAATTTTGTGAAAGTCTGCTTTTCAGCCTTGTGACAAAGAAGGGCCAAAACAGAGGTGCAGTAACCATTGAAGATGTTGACGATCTGTATCATCTCATCACTATCAGCAAAGAAGGTCACAGGGTGAACGTCTGCAAAATCCCCAATTCCTTTGTCAATTCCGTGCGTCAGCGGTTAACTGCTTACTTGAACGCAGAGCGTGTATATGTGCCTTGGATTAGGTGGTGTGCTGAGCGTACTTGTACAATTCAGGCGCATTGGCCGCGCAGGGGTGTACCTAACTTTCCACCGTCTCTTCTAATTCCAAAGGGTTCTAACCACTACAAACAAGTCCTTGTGTCTGTGTTGTTGGTGCTAACGCAGCAGGGGCCGCTTAAGGCTGGTTTCAAGCAAAAACTGTCGGAGTGACGCGTTCCCGTGGGGGGCCGGCCACGGGACGCTGCGGTGGACACACGCAAGTGAGCAGGCAGGCAAAGCACTACGCTCACAAGGGCATCAATGCGTTGTCATGGGACAAAGCGTTTCAGAATCCTTGCCACTCTGCAAAGAGGGAACGAAAGTATGTACAGCAACACATCAGGATATGTACACATGGGGTTAAGACTGGACTGGGGTAAGGGCATCACAGGACCATAGACACTCAGTCCCAACTCATATCCCAATCCCAGGTCCGACCCTCTCAGTGGCTGATGGGGGCGGGGGCTCAAACACAACCCATGCCCTGCTCAGTCCGGACCCTGAAACCCTGCCAATGGGAGAGGTGTCCCGCACAGCCACAGGCGAGTTTCTGGAAGCCAATTGGCTGCAAGGCCAACCCACAGTGGCTTCCTATGCTCCCTTAACGGCAGGTCCCAACTCCTCTCTGAGTCAGAGATATGGCCCCGCCATTATCACCCAGGAGTTGGTAGCTGAAAATGGGCTGTTTCAGCCCAAACTGAAATTAACTCAAAAATCCCCAAAATTGACCCCTCGTCCGGACCCGCCAGAGGTAGGGACGAGGCAACTGACCCTATGCCCTTCGAGTACGAAATCCCTGGAGCCCTCACCCAACCTGGTTCCCTCTGAGGTCCCGGCATCAGGGCAACACGGATGAGTCAAGTGGGGTCATGATGCCAAAATCACCAAAATTGGCGTCATTCCCACGCGTGGCTCGCTCGGCCAAGGTAAGACCAATGGCTCACAGGGTAGGAGGCAGGACCTAGGACTTATATCTGAGTGTACAACCTGGGTTTAGGTCCGGGCTCCCTATGGGCTTAGAGAGATGGGGCCGCCAATTGACCACACGGAAGGGGGAAATTGGGGTCCCAAAATTGGGTCATTTTGGCTGCTTGAAATGAGCCAAAATTCAGTGTGCTCCCAATAGTATATCTCCACGCCGGCTTGGAGATCGGATCCGGCATTCCATACGTGATCCACCGGGAGTCCAACTGAGACTCCCATCATCTTGGCTCCCAAAGATCTTCATGCTGCTTGGCGTGGTGATGATCCCAATTGGGTCCACAAATGCAAAAATGGCAAAATTGCCCATACTTAATTTGGCCTAGCGCCTTAACGAAGGCAGCTCCGCTTCGCCCACGTGGTGTGTGGACCATGGGGACCATTACCCATAACACCCATGTCATATATGGTCCATTGGTCCATGCGTCCGGCGTGCACGAGGGTTAGAACATAGTGCACGACGGGCAGCAAAAGTGGAAAAATGCTCAAAATGGCCCAAAATTGCGCACACTCATGGTTAAGGCAAATGAGGCACATGCCCGACTCGGACCGGAGCGTGCCATAGGATTGATGTCAAGTCATATGTGTCCAACATATCTTTGGGGCGTTGCCCAACTCCTCCGGTATTGGGAATGGCAGGGTCGCCAAGTGAGCCCATGATTTGGGATAGTCCCAAATCGCCAACATGGCGGCCACGGTATGCCAAGCCTAAGAGGAGTTATTCGCCGAGTCCAAGATATGTTGGCTACCGAAGTATGTACCCTCATAACATACTTGAGTCATGATGTCAATTGAGCGCAACGTTGAGATACACGGTCGCCACTTGACATCATGACGAGCCAAAAATGGCAAAATTGGCAAAAAGACACACAAAGGTGCCTTGAAAGGCGCATAAATATATTATAATATCTTCGCCTTGGATTGAGTAATCAACTAATCCTTCTATATACAATGACTTGACACCAATGACCTTCGATCCCACATATGTGCTCCACTTGGGGCGCCTTGAAAGGTTACGAGCGCTACTTCCCAAGTGGGCACATGAAAATATGGAAAATTGCAAAATACACACCTTGCTCCCAACGCATCGCTTCGGGTTCACCACACAAGCTTCCCTTCACGAAGGTTAGGCATGCAATTGACCGTAGGGAGCATGGAGAAGGGGCTTGCACAATATGAGGTCCATTGGCGGGCTTGGCTTGGAGTAATGGGCCCGCCAAATGGGCACGCAACACAACACATGGCACATACCAAATATTGCCCAAAAAGGTAGCTCCCACCACGATATGTCATGCCCCTCCAAGGGCATAACTTTGTGTCAATTGCTCATAGGAACTCAAGGGAGTTCCTATGCAACACCAACACTTGCGCGCTACACTCGAAAGTTATCCTAACGCACGCAATGTCATGGCCAAAGAGTTATAACGCAAACTCTACCCTATTGACCATGATCCATTACACTAGCGCGCACGTGTGGAGACGCAAGGCATATTATGCTTCCTAAATTACGTCGGGAGTATTGTGAATACATCCCATGTTTCCTTATCGTAATTCCTCGCAAGCAACACGAGATATGACCTTCACAAGTGGCCTCACGAATCAACTTTGTTTTGCCCATATCTTTAAGACAAATGGAGGGCAGGATAAAAGGGAAGTTGATTCGTGCATAGGGAAGCACGTAGGTCCACTCGAAGGAGGTCAAATCAAGTGCGGGGATGTCGAAGTCGAAAATCCGATTTCGACATCCTGAACAATTCGGATTAAGGTTGCGAGTATTAATTATGAAAATTGCGGAAGCATCCATGCAGTTCCTGGCGACTTTGGAGCCTTCGTCGCGGATAGCGTTAAAATTTCCATTAATTACAGTTAAACTGGCGGTTACGGTAAAGTCGCGAACCAACCGCCAGCAGTCAAAACAGTGAGTATCAGAACGGGAGCGTAAAAATTGACGGAAACAATATGAAAATAAAACCCTGTTGATTCCTGATATTCTGATACACAAATCTCCGCTGGCGGTGCATCGGTTGCCGATGCGGGGCTTCACGGCACGGAACACGCCGTGCATGGGGTTAGTGGACCGGAGACCGGTTGTATGCCGTAACCTGGCCATGGGGTTCTGGGTACCGCTTCACCCCCCTCCTTAGAGCAAACCCTGGGGGGGCTCGATAACACCCACGCATGGCAGCGGGTACCCAGGACCACTCCCTGAAAGGGGGGGGGGGGGTGTCACATCCTCACTTCAGTAAGTCACAGTAAGATAGGTATCCCACAGTGGGATAGGTATGCTGCTGTAACAGCTCGTAGCAGATGTATAGTATCAAGTATCAAGTCCCGGGTCCTGGCGGCGATTGTTCGGCATCCAAAGGACCCGTTAACCCATACCAGGCGCACCGGGTGCCGGCTGCTACGGTCACCACCACAGTGGCAGTGGCATACACGGCCAACATAGGCGTCACACGACGGCCGAGTTGGCCCCACAAGTCGAGAGCGACCACAAAGATCCATCAGGCTACCCCAAGCTTCCCAAGGCCCGCCGACTGGGGAGAGTCCCCACGGGTCCTTCCTCGGGCGCACCATGTCCATATCCATACGACGCGAGTCCAGAGTGCCATAGTCGAACTCCTTACGAACCCCAAATCGTAAGGGAACTCCTCCTGAAGGGATCGGGCATCAAGGCCGTCTTTTCCCTCGCCCTACTGCCACGAAGGCCATACATGAGGGAGTCCTCATGCAGTGTGGGCGGAGGCGTCGACTCCTCAAACCACCAGTTTCCCAGGCAGACTGACCGAGGTCAGGAGCACCGGAGGCCGCCATCCGAATGCAAGTGCGTCTGCAAATCGGTAGGCTCACACTGGGACTGACAGTGGCGGACCGCTGGGAGTGTAGTCAGGCAACTGGGCTTCCCGCCTGGCGCCATCAGGATCTCCACACATCACAGCGAATAGGGCAACACGGTATCACGGGCACTCAAATAGTAGAATCTGTAATCAAGTACTGGTCCAGGCTGGACCAGGCTGTAAGAATATGTACACGGCGACTCAAGGCGCCTCTGTATCCTGATTCGTGGTGAAAAACAGTCCATCCCTCAGCGATGGGCTGATGACACTTAACATACAGATGCACATATCCTGGAGGGCAGAAAAACAAGCAACAATTTGGGTAAGTAGGCGTGTAAACACACTCAGAACAGAGTGCCAAACCACGCCACGGTCAGGATAAGGCAAATGCAGGAGGATGGACAGGATAACGCCTGAGTTCAGGCATATATAGTCTCGAGACACACGTCGACTGGTCTGGATTCCGCAAATGCCATGGAACCAGACCACACACCAAAAAATCGCAATGCCGATGACAGCGGCATCCGTTGCGCAACGTCGTATGGGCTTCAAGGCCCCAAGAGCTCAGAATTATGGAGGTCAGTCGCCCTACCTGGTTTCCCAAGGATTCAGCAGGGGGGGGAGTGACGAATAGAATTGAAAGAGAGGGGCCATCCTCCTCTGGATACAGCAGGGGGGGGTATATGGCCACTCTGTCACCGAAAGATGGGAGAGAGCAAGCAAGTAAGGGACGATCCGTCGGCCTCACAAGCGCCTCAAAACGCATCAGGGGAGAGCTCTGGGCGCTGATCAGGCACCTCTGGCTGCAATCGCCCGGGTGAGTGCTGCCAAGTCCGAAACGTGGATCTTAGTCTTGTGCTTGCGGATGTACTCCATGAAGGGAGTATTGACCCGCGGCACAAACGAGGAGACGGGTTCCCAGGTGTCGTGGGACGGCCCATAGCCTCGCCAACGAACCTTGAACTCCAGACTTCCGGGTGCCGAGGCCTTCGGACGCTGAGCCAGGATCTTCTCGACAGTATAGTCGTCCTGCTCAGCATAGTCGTCGTCCGAATCGGCCTCATGTTTGGCGTAGTCCAGGGACACATGTCGGCCACGGAGGTCGGGTTCCCGCACACGGAGTTGACTCTCGTGGCGCTCCCGGAACTGTCCGTGACCCACCTTGATGCGGTAGGTGTCCTCACCAATCCTGCGGACCACCTCGCCGGGTGTGAACCAGGTCTTGGTGCGGTGGGTGCCCATGGGGCGGGGTCTGATCACCCACACCGGGTCTCCCACCCTGAACTTCTGCGCTGTCGAGCTCGGGGCGGACTTCTGACGCTCAGCATGCTCCTTCTCAAGCTGCTGGCGGATGTCCCGCGCCGTTTGCTCTTGCCGCGCGAAGAACTCCTTGGCATCCATAGCCATGCCATCACCAGACAAGGGAAGTCCCCTACCCAAGGGGTCCCTGCCAAACAGAATCTGGTGAGGGGACAAACCGCCCGGAGTGGGGGTGTCATGATGGGCCTTCAGAGCAGGCCACATCTCCTCGAACCAGTTCCGCCGTGGATTGGTGATGTGGATCTTGCGCAGCTTCTCGAACAGCTGCCGTCCAGCCACCTCAGCACGGCCGTTAGACCGGCTGAGATAGGCCACGCTCTTGGCATGACGTATCCCCATGAGGGAACACATAGCCTTGAACCAGCCACCAGTAAACTGGGGCCCTCGGTCACTGCAAATGGTGCGGGGGATGTCAAAGACGGTCAGCCAATGACGAATCATCATGACTGCCACCTCCTTGGCAAGCAACCCCTTTTTGCGTGCCGGAACGGCTACAACGTAGCCGCTGTGGCGGTCCACACAGAGAACCACACAGTCAAAGGTCTCCTTGCCAATGTGCACTTCGGGCATGGAGAAGACGTCCATGGCCACGCTCTCCATGGGCTGGTCAGGAACCGGAGTCCATTGGGGTTCCCCCTTGACGTTCGGGTTGTCGGGATTGCAGGCCTGACAGACCGAGCAACCCTTCCTGACCTTCTTGATGGCGGTGTAGAGAATGATATGGTCGATCTCGAACCGACGCTGCATGTCAAGAGCTTGCTTCTTGACCCCTGGGTGCAGCATGTGGTGGTGCCAAGCTTCACACAGCTCGAGCACCCGGGACTCTGGGACTAGCAGCTTACCATTCCGGTAGAGCTTGCCATCTTCCTCAGTCAGCCCCTTTGGCCACTTCTGCCCGTCGTCAGGGTCGGTCACAGCCCTATACTCGGCCGCAAAGGCCTCAGACTTGGCGTAATCGTCGGTCCAGTCGTCCTGGAGGCAAGACTCTGGGAAGAGGTGCTTGTCGGACTCCACTCCCACAGGGGGTGCCGGACCGGGCCTTCCGCCCGCGGCACCCACAGGGGCGAGTACACTGACCGCTCTGCTCACCCTCGATGCGAGGGGGGCATCCGCAGCCATGACGACGAAGCATTTGGCACCCTCCTCCTCCATCAGGCGCTCCATCTCAATGATCCTCTTGGCTTCAGCGGTCTCAGCCTCATCGCCATGGGCAGAGATATCCTGCATGCCCTTGCTGGCGGGATAGGCCCACCTACTGAGACAGTCCGCCACGGTGTTATCCTTTCCAGGAATATAAACAACCGTAAGGTCGAACTTGGCCAAGGTCTCGTGCCATCTTGCCCGTCGGGAGGCGGGACCTGAGGGGGTGTCCACGTGCTCCTTGTGCCACGACTGCAGACTCTGATGGTCGGTGCAGACGGTGACGGGATGGAGGGCTATGTACCCAGCCCATTTCCTGAGAGCCATGACGATGGCATACGCCTCCTTTTCACGGGGCGTCCACGTCCGTCTCTGGCCTTCCGCCAGGACTCGGCTCCAGAAGGCCACGGGCACGTGCCTCCCATCGTCAAGCACTTGCTCCAACACAGCCCCAATGGCGTAGTCGGAAGCGTCGGTGCGCAGGACGAACCCTCGGTCGGGATCCACGAGGTGCAGACCCACTGCGGATAGCAGCGCCTGCTTCATCCCCTCAAAGGCACGATCAGACTCTTCAGTCCAGACCAAAGCCTTCTTGGACCCCTTCTTGGTCTCCTCTCGGTTGCCCTTGAGCATGGTCGTCATGGGGGCTGCATACTCGGCATACATTTTGATATACCCCGAGTAGTAATTGCAGAACCCCAAGTACGCCCGTAGCTCAGAGACCGTTTTGGGCTTTTCCCAGCGCTCAATCGCGGCTACCTTGCCAGGTATGGGCTTGCGCTGCCCGTTCCCAACTACGTGGCCAGCGAAGACCACCTCGCTTACCGCAATGGTGGCCTTGTCACTGCTGCCCGTAAGCTTGTGCCGAACCAGAAGGTCCAGCACTCGAGTGACGTCCCTCTCGTGTGCCTCCAGGAGCTCCTCGTAGCTCATGCTGGGGTCCCCGGACGCGATGATCACGTCGTCCACGAAGGGGTCCGCACAGTCGCGCACCGGCTCAAGCAGGTTCTCCAGCATCCGCTGAAAAGCCGCATTGCCGTTGGTAACGCCCATAGGCATCACCTTCCACTGGAGAGGTCCAAGTGGGGTGCTCATGGCTGTGCAGGCACGGGACTCCTCGGCGAGAGGCATCTGATGATAACCATGTTTCAGGTCAATCACCGTGAAGATCCTCCGCCGGTGTTGCTTTTGCAGCATGTCCTCAATGAGGGGCAGCGTATAGCTGTCGTGCTGCGTTTGGGCGTTCAGGCCGCGGTAGTCGACCACGAGCCGCCACTCACCAGCAACCTTCTTGGGGACGACGAAGCAAGGAGAGGCCCACTCGGAGTGGCACGGCTCAAGCCAGCCTCTCTGGATGAAGTCACGGAGGATCTTCTCCATGGCCTCTTTTCTCTCGCCCCTCAGGGCGAACTCCCGGTGTCGATACACACGGGGGTCCTGCTTCAGTCGTATCTTGGCCTCGCCATACGGTCCACGCACCGGTGGGGGAAACACAGGCTTTCCGCTGAAGAAGGTCTCGCCATACTTCTGCTTCAGCCTGGCCCTCAACGCCTGGATCTTGGGGCAGTCATCGGACTCCGCCTTGGCTTTTCCGGGCACTTGAACCACGGAGCTTACTTGAGGGGTAGCGACCCCGCTCGCTTTCGGCTCTGGTGGTCTTCCCAGGTGGCCCCAAGGGCCCATCCCTGGTCTTGCCTCGGAACAGATCGCCGTAGGTGGGTGGGTTACCGCCAGGCGGCTCGTCTTGGCTGGACATGTGATCCAGCACCCTCTGTACGAAGGTATTCCCGTCATAGGAACCGGAGACGATTGAGTCCACTTCCCACCAGGCTTTGTCCTGGCCTTTGCCCTCACGCTGGTGCCCCCAGTCGTGAAAGGGCTGATCCATATACCCCTGAACCAGATCCCACTCCTCTTCAGTGAGGGGGTCTTCGGAGTCCGATTCTTCGATGTCAACGGGGGGAACCGCAAAGCATTGCCTCCAAGGCTCTGCTATGATACGGTTGACACACACGAAGTCCGTGGTGTCGGCCTGACCAAGGCCCCCATCCACATAGTGGAATTCTGTTGGCCATCTCTGGGGTGGCATGGGCTGTCCCTTAGCGTCCTGATAGACACTCTCTCCAGCCGGTAGGACGACCTTGTTTAAGGTCATGTTGGTCAATGAGGCTACCCAATGTCGGGTACTTTCCTCCTCGGTGCATCCCATAGGAACAACCAGCACTGCCTTGGAGCGGTCCTTGCGAATCTTCGCTATCGCTCTTGGAATGTCCCAACGGGGGCAATGGATCCACATCAAGCCCTGATGCGGACCCCAGTGCTTCTTCCACGCAGAGTCCTGTGCGCTCCAGTACTTCTCACATACCCGAAGATGGGCGGAGGTTCCTGAAGAGAACGCATCCAGGGCCAGATCCGACGCTCCCAGGTCCGCAACCACTCGGTTCGCCACTTCCGGCCTTACGCCGTACTCCTGATTCGCTGGCCCAGTGGGCTCAGTGTCCAGCGCGGCCACTTCGAGCTGATTGCGTTCGGGGTGGATCCATTGGCATTCCACATGGTGCTCAGGTGACGAAAGCCACGAGAGCTGGTCGTCCTGGTACAGGGTCATGGAGGCCTGGGCCGGGAGGACGCCGGAGTTTGTCTCCATCATGAAGTCGTACCCGACGATCATGTCCCAGTCCATCTCGGCCTCGTAGAAGCTACCGTGCAGGAGGATTTCCTTGCCGAGGTCTGGGCGGCTCAGCTCACGATGGTTCACGAACTGCAGCCCGATGGCCGCTTCCTTCGTGCCTCCCACCATGTACTGGCCGTTCGCCACCTTCAGCCTGACAGGTTTCCGACTGTCGGTAAGACACTCTGGCGGAAGCAGGCCAGCCTTGACCAAGCTGACTTGAGCTCCCGTGTCGACCAACACGTCGAATACCTTTTCCACTTCCCCGCATAAGGCACGGACCTTAAGATGCAACTGCCGCTCGCGACCGACACGGCGCACGGCGTGCAAACTCAGGATCTCCGGCCGTTCCAGAAGCTCCATAAGCGACTGGTGCAGGTCGTGGACAATGGGCTCAGGCTGCCCATCTGCAGCATCCAGCTGCGGTCCGGGTGATCCTCCGATACTCTCGGATAGATCCTGTAGTACATCAAACACGTTCTTGGTCGCGAAGGACGGACGGGTGCAAGGGTTCGTGCCTTCACTTGCCCTCACCCCGCCTCCGCGACTGGGCGCCGGACCGGGCCTTCCGCCCGCGGCAGTCCCCTTGTGCTTATCGACTCCCGACTGGGATGGTTCGGCGCTTCCCACGTCACCATCCTGCGACCGCCCTAGCTGGGGCCCTTGGCTGCAGGGGCTCCGCTAGGGGGCGTCGGTTGTGGAAGAGGGGGTGTTCTCCTCGGCCTCAACGTCGTTGACGCCCTTCTTTCTTCCCCCTTTACCTCCTCCTTTACCCTTCTTGTCCTTGTCCTTGTTCTGGTCATTCTGGTTGTTCTCCTTGTTCTTGTTGTCCGACCTGGGGACCCAGTTCCGCTTGATCTCCTGGATCTCCTTGGCCAACTCGGTCCCCACCGACGACATCAGCTTGGCCAGCTCGTCCTTGTCGACCTCCATTTTGGCTTCCCGGATACCCGCGGGCGCACGCTTCTTCGACCCGTGCGCCTTCTTGTAAGCCTCCGTGTCGGCCTTGTGGACGGGGCATGTTCGATGGTCATGGTTGAAGCCTTTCTTCCTCCCATAACACACGAAACAGCCCTGAGGGTGAGCTCGTATGAACTCCCCAAAGGACAGCGGAGGGTCGCCAATGCGGCGAGGGTCCCTCTTCTCCTGCTTCCTCCAACCCTGCTGCAGGGGCTTCCAGTTTCCCGGCTTGCTCCCCGCGCTCAGGTTCCTGGCCACGAAGGCACAGACGGCCACCTCGGCGGGCTCATCGTCGTCGTCATCGTCGACGAGAGTCTCATCGCCGCCGGCTCCCGCTGGGTCCATGGCGTCTTCCCCGCCAGGTCCCTCGCCAACGTAGTTGACGTCGCGGTCGCCGGGCCTCAACCCGCGGGTGTGGTGGAGGTTTCGGTACTCCTTGAGTACTTCCTCGCCAACCCACTCCAGGATCTCGTCGCAGCTCATCCGCGCCGGGATGGGCTGCAGACGGATGGTCTGGCCGCTCAACTCACAATCGTCAAGGCGCCACATCGCGGTCTTCTCGCGATCGCCCGAGACGGTGATGAGAAGAGCGTTCCGCAGGGAGTGCCGTTTGACATCCCAGGCCACGTTCTTCTTCGCCCAACTCACCACGTTCGTATGATACTCCTTGGGGAGCATCATCTTGACCGTGTGGTTGGACTTGGCCCTCTTGGATTCCTCCTTGGTGACCCTCTTGATCCATGCTTCCGGTAGCATGGAGAGCAGGCGAGCCTGCTCGTCACCCTCGTTCCAATCCTCCACGTTGCGGCGGAAGAGGGTGTATTTCCCTCGGAAGTCCCGCCATTCCCGTAGGCGGATCTCCCGTCCATCATGCTCAAGCTTGATGGACTTCCAGCGCTTGGCAGCCACCTGCGGAGCGTCCACCCGCTCCTGCTCGTTGAGCCACTTCTTGGCGTCCTTGAGGGTCTTGATTCTCCCCTCCTTGGTCGCCACGAAGTATAGCTCGCCGAGCACTTCCGGCAGGCGGTACCTGAACCGTTTGAAGACATACTTCTCCGCATCAGCGGGAGGCAGGTCTTCAGTGACGGTCAGCCCCCAATCGTCCAGCTTCTCCAAGAAGCGGTCGAGGTTGAGGGGGTTGCCATCGTACATGGGGGGCTTGATGTCCTTCAAGTCTTCCCACACGGCGGCGTCCGCGGCCTTAGAGACCATGAACGCCGGCCGCGAGGTCGACCGAGGTTCCCATCGGCCTCGCCCACGGACTCCCACGGCCGCCACGTCCATCTCCTCCATGGAATCCCTGTGGCTGCGCCGCGGTTCCTCCACGTACGCTGAACCAAAATGTTCACGCCGTACTCTTTCCATGTACGCATCTTCATCACGGCGCCGGCGGCTGAGTTCAGCGGCCTCCCGTCGTACACCACGCGGCGGGCTGATGTCGAACTCCTCCAGGTCCAGGTCCAGGTCCAGGTCCTCACCTTCGCCGACATCCCACTCCACGTCTCCCCTGGGGACCTCATCCCTGAGTCCACCATAACGTCCTCCAGCCCTGGGGATTGGCGCCGGGGCTGGTGCCGGGCGTCGGGGGCGTACAGGCGTCCGCGGTGGGGCACGGCGGTTGTGGTAGTCCGCGCTGAGCCACTCATCGCGCCATTCCTCACTGCCACTGCCGGGCGGCACGCGCTCGTTGCGGCGGCCCGCGCTGTGGTGAGAGGGGGCGTTGAGAGAGGGGGCACTGGCGCTGGGGCGACTCCTGGGGGCTCCGCCGGGGGCGTGGGGTCTGCCTGGACCTGGTCCGGGTCCCCAGCCGTCGTCCGACGAGCCAGACTCCAGGGGTGGGTGGTCGCTGCCGACTCTCCCACGGGCTTCCAGCGCATCCAGCCTCTCCTGCAGGCCGCTGACGACGTTGGTCAGCGACTTGGTCTCGGCCCTGGCGATGTCCAGGTCCTTCTGCGCGCGCGCGGCGACCGTGGAGATGCGAGCCATCTCGACCTTGCCCGTGTCTACCTCGCAGTCGAGGGCAAAGACCCTCCTGCGGAGGTAGACAATCCACCGCCAGGTGGTATCCGGGCCGCCGTTCCCTGGTGGGTCGTCGGGGTCCCCAGGGGGTCCTCCAGGAGGGCCTCCGCCGGGTCCGCCCGGTCCAGGGGGTCCTCCCCCGCCCGGTGGTCCGCCTCCAGGGGGTCCACTTGGTGGGCGTCTTCCAGGGGGTCCAGAAGGTCCTCCGCCAGGGGGTCCCGGTGGGTCTCCGCCGGGTCGCCTCGGTGCGTCCGAGGATGGGCGCTTCCTCGTGATGCCGAACTCCATGTCGTCATCCTCGTCCATGTTGCCCCACCTGGGCGTCTCGGTCACGGAGGACTCGGAGCTCCGGTAGGGAGGAGGGGGATCCTCATCCTCACCTTCCGGTTCCATGGGGACGTCTCCGCCGCCTCCGCCCGTCCAAGCCACCACTTGGCGATGTCGACGGCCTCGTTCATCCCCGTCACTGGCGGTGAAGGAGGGGTTACTGTCGTGGGGGTGCCCACCCGCTGGCCTCCGCGGCCTCTCGGGGGTCTTCCCCTTGCCCTTCCTCCGTCGACGGGCGGTGGTGCTGCCGCTCCCACTGCTGCCTGTGTCCGCCTCATCCAGCTTCATCCTGGAGGAGGCGTCCCCTTCGAAAAGCCTTCGAAGGGTCTCCACTCGCGATCCTCCCGGGGGAGTCTCGTGGCGGAGTTTGGCCTCTGCCTCCTCCATGGCGGCGGCGGTGGCTGCGGCAGCTCGCGCTTCGGCTTCTTCCCGAGCACGAGCCGCCTCGGCTTCCCGAGCCTGCAGCAGCTGCGCCTTCTGCGCTTCCAACGCTGCCAGCTCCGCCTCCGTCTTGGCCTTCTCCTCAGCGACCTTCCGTCGCGCGGCTTCGATGGCCTCCTTCTTGGCGGCGTCCTCCTGGGCTTTAGCCGTCGCTTCGGCGTGGGCCCTTTTCTCCGCCTCCTTCTTTGCCCTCCCCTGGGCAAGCGCCTCTTCCAGCGCCCTCACCTCGGCCTCCTTGCAGGCAATGGCCTCCTGCGTCAGGCGGGCTTCCTCGTCGACTGCCGCCAACTCACCGTTGACCTGGGCAGTTGCCGCACTATGGGCGGCTACGGCCGTGAGTCCGGCCGCAATGGCCGCCACGGTCTGGGTGTGGATGGCCATGCCATGCGCCCACTGCGCAGCCTCCTCCTGGGCGATGCCGGCGGCGCCCTCCACGGCAGCGCTGTACTGCTTGGCCCGTTGCCGGGCAACCCGACGGTTGCAGGGCACCCCACAGGCGCGCTCACAGGCGCGCGCCACGTCCCTTTCGGGAGCGACGCTGCTGCTGGAGCTGGCCTGGTCGGCCGGCGTCCTCCCGCGGTGGGCCGACTCGATGTCGCTGCTGGGGCCTGCTGAGGCCTGCCGGGCCTTCAGGAGCAGCGAACGGGGCTTGGCCTGGGTCTGCTTGGCGACTTGGATGTAGTCGCCAAGGGTGGTGGAGCCGGGGTGGTGTCCACCATTGGGCCGCTGGGGACTGGGGGCTGGGGTTCCGCCCTTGGCGCCTTGGGCGGCTTCGGCAGCCAGGGACTCCTGGTACTCCCGCCACCTCCGGTCCTCCTTCCTGTCCCCGGCGGACCGTTTCTCCGTCGCCGGAGACGCGCTGCTGCTGCCCTGCAGCCTGCGCTCGCTCCCCGGTTCCGGGAACTTCCTCTCGATCACGTCCCACAGGGAGACGTTGATCGAGGCGCCCGACGGGTAGGCGTTGGGGTCCTCGTCCTCCTCAATCCCGTCGGGGCGCAGCCCTTCCCCGGGCCTGTCCAGCCGGGTCCACGCCCTCCAGCGCCTCTGCTGGTGGCGGTACTCGTACCCTTCCGCCCGCAGCCAGTCCTCCACGGCCTGCAGGCGGTCGGGGGCGATGTCCGTGCGGAGCTCGAAGCTCCTGGGCATGCCGCCTTCGCACTGGGGGTGGCTGTGGCGGTAATGCTGGTCCCAAACCAACCCACGCAGCAGGCGTGCTGCATGGGGGTGGGGCCGCGGCCACGTCCTGCCCGCTTCCTGCCAATTCACCATGGCAGCGGGGGCGTAGATGATCTTGAAGTCCTTGATGTGCACTCGTTCAACTCAACGAACTGGTTGTGGTTGTTGAGGAGGGTGCTGCAGCACTGGATTGGAAGTGCGGCTGGTGCTGGTCAGCCGGTGGTTGTGGAGGTGGTTGACGCGGCCTTGCTGGTCGGCCGTTGGGACTCCGGGTCGGCCGATGGGGCTGATGCTGGAGTCCTGGTCTGTGCACCTCTTCCACGGGCGCTGCGCGGTCAGGACGATGCTCTGGACGGCGCTGCGGGCTCCGTGACGAACTCGGCGCTGTCGCTGAGTGGCGCTGCGAGCTGCTGCGCTGCGCTGCGAGACGCTGCGCTGCGCTGCGAGCTGCGAGCTGCGCCGCGCTGCTGCGACGCGCTGCTCGGGGTTGGTGGCCCCGAGTGGCACGCGAGGGTTGGGTAACCCCGCGGCGGTGAAACGCTTTTGACGCGTTCCCGTGGGGGGCCGGCCACGGGACGCTGCGGTGGACACACGCAAGTGAGCAGGCAGGCAAAGCACTACGCTCACAAGGGCATCAATGCGTTGTCATGGGACAAAGCGTTTCAGAATCCTTGCCACTCTGCAAAGAGGGAACGAAAGTATGTACAGCAACACATCAGGATATGTACACATGGGGTTAAGACTGGACTGGGGTAAGGGCATCACAGGACCATAGACACTCAGTCCCAACTCATATCCCAATCCCAGGTCCGACCCTCTCAGTGGCTGATGGGGGCGGGGGCTCAAACACAACCCATGCCCTGCTCAGTCCGGACCCTGAAACCCTGCCAATGGGAGAGGTGTCCCGCACAGCCACAGGCGAGTTTCTGGAAGCTAATGGGCTCCAAGGCCAACCGACAGTGGCTTCACATGCTCCCCTAACGGCAGGTCCCAACTCCTCTCTGAGTCAGAGATATGGCCCCGCCATTATCACCCAGGAGTTGGTAGCTGAAAATGGGCTGTTTCAGCCCAAACTGAAATTAACTCAAAAATCCCCAAAATTGACCCCTCGTCCGGACCCGCCAGAGGTAGGGACGAGGCAACTGACCCTATGCCCTTCGAGTACGAACTCCCTGGAGCCCTCACCCAACCTGGTTCCCTCTGAGGTCCCGGCATCAGGGCAACACGGATGAGTCAAGTGGGGTCATGATGCCAAAATCACCAAAATTGGCGTCATTCCCACGCGTGGCTCGCTCGGCCAAGGTAAGACCAATGGCTCACAGGGTAGGAGGCAGGACCTAGGACTCATATCTGAGTGTACAACCTGAATTTAGGTCCGGGCTCCCTATGGGCTTAGAGAAATGGGGCCGCCAATTGACCACACGGAAGGGGGAAATTGGGGTCCCAAAATTGGGTCATTTTGGCTGCTTGAAATGAGCCAAAATTCAGTGTGCTCCCAATAGTATATCTCCACGCCGGCTTGGAGATCGGATCTGGCATTCCATACGTGATCCACCGGGAGTCCAACTGAGACTCCCATCCCCTTGGCTCCCAAAGATCTTCATGCTGCTCGGCGTGGTGATGATCCCAATTGGGTCCACAAATGCAAAAATGGCAAAATTGCCCATACTTGATTTGGCCTAGCGCCTTAACGAAGGCAGCTCCGCTTCGCCCACGTGGTGTGTGGACCATGGGGACCATTACCCATAACACCCATGTCATATATGGTCCATTGGTCCATGCGTCCGGCGTGCACGAGGGTTAGAACATAGTGCACGGCGGGCAGCAAAAGTGGAAAAATGCTCAAAATGGCCCAAAATTGCGCACACTCATGGTTAAGGCAAATGAGGCACATGCCCGACTCGGACCGGAGCGTGCCATAGGATTGATGTCAAGTCATATGTGTCCAACATATCTTTGGGGCGTTGCCCAACTCCTCCGGTATTGGGAATGGCAGGGTCGCCAAGTGAGCCCATGATTTGGGATAGTCCCAAATCGCCAACATGGCGGCCACAGTATGCCAAGCCTAAGAGGAGTTATTCGCCGAGTCCAAGATATGTTGGCTACCGAAGTATGTACCCTCATCACATACTTGGGTCATGATGTCAATTGAGCGCAACGTTGAGATACACGGTCGCCACTTGACATCATGACGAGCCAAAAATGGCAAAATTGGCAAAAAGACACACAAAGGTGCCTTGAAAGGCGCATAAATATATTATAATATCTTCGCCTTGGATTGAGTAATCAACTAATCCTTCTATATACAATGACTTGACACCAATGACCTTCGATCCCACATATGTGCTCCACTTGGGGCGCCTTGAAAGGTTACGAGCGCTACTTCCCAAGTGGGCACATGAAAATATGGAAAATTGCAAAATACACACCTTGCTCCCAACGCATCGCTTCGGGTTCACCACACAAGCTTCCCTTCACGAAGGTTAGGCATGCAATTGACTGTAGGGAGCATGGAGAAGGGGCTTGCACAATATGAGGTCCATTGGCGGGCTTGGCTTGGAGTAATGGGCCCGCCAAATGGGCACGCAACACAACACATGGCACATACCAAATATTGCCCAAAAAGGTAGCTCCCACCACGATATGTCATGCCCCTCCAAGGGCATAACTTTGTGTCAATTGCTCATAGGAACTCAAAGGGAGTTCCTATGCAACACCAACACTTGCGCGCTACACTCGAAAGTTATCTTAACGCACGCAATGTCATGGCCAAAGAGTTATAACGCAAACTCTACCCTATTGACCATGATCCATTACACTAGCGCGGACGTGTGGAGATGCAAGGCATATTATGCTTCCTAAATTACGTCGGGAGTATTGTGAATACATCCCACGTTTCCTTATCGTAATTCCTCGCAAGCAACACGAGATATGACCTTCACAAGTGGCCTCACGAATCAACTTTGTTTTGCCCATATCTTTAAGACAAATGGAGGGCAGGATAAAAGGGAAGTTGATTCGTGCATAGGGAAGCACGTAGGTCCACTCGAAGGAGGTCAAATCAAATGCGGGGATGTTGAAGTCGAAAATCCGATTTCGACATCCTGAAAAATTCGGATTAAGGTTGCGAGTATTAATTATGAAAATTGCGGAAGCATCCATGCAGTTCCTGGCGACTTTGGAGCCTTCGTCGCGGATAGCGTTAAAAGTTCCATTAATTACAGTTAAACTGGCGGTTACGGTAAAGTCGCGAACCAACCGCCAGCAGTCAAAACAGTGAGTATCAGAACGGGAGCGTAAAAATTGACGGAAACAATATGAAAATAAAACCCTGTTGATTCCTGATATTCTGATACACAAATCTCCGCTGGCGGTGCATCGGTTGCCGATGCGGGGCTTCACGGCACGGAACACGCCGTGCATGGGGTTAGTGGACCGGAGACCGGTTGTATGCCGTAACCTGGCCATGGGGTTCTGGGTACCGCTTCAGGAGCTGATCCCCGAACGCAGTGTGTTGGAGGAACAGAGAGAGGCCGACACGCTGCGAAACGTTCGAAGAAGATTGGAGAACATGCAGTGATGCGCGAGGCCTTGCGCAAACAGCATGAAACAATAGGTTAGTACACTCCCTCTCTTGCGCGAGGCCTCTCGCAAGGTTAACAGTCAAAAACAGTGCCGAGCCCCTTCAGTTTTGCATTCTCAACCATACTGTACTCGTATTCGCTAAAAGTGCCCCACATATGCATTATCGATGAGGATTTTAACCATTTTCAACGTTATGTTTCCTTCAATACAGGCTTTCTTCTTATCGCAGAATGGGAAGCCCCGCCAAAAAAACAGCCGAGGAACGAGAAGATACCGACTATGAACCTGGGACCTCAGGATCGCAGGCTGGAACACCAAAGAAGGGGCATAAGAAGAAGGAAACACCAGATCCTGGCTTAACCTTGGGTACTGACATCGAGGACCACCTGAAGCCGGATGGGAGGCAGATGAAGGTTGAGCTGGACAACGTGAGAATCGACCAGGAGAAGACAAAGGGGCAGATTAGACGGAAAGATACGAAGTTACTGCAGAAGCGTATTCAGTCACTCGAAGCAGCACCGCCAACAGGCCCATTACACGTCGTTCTCAGGGAAGATAATAGTATGTTGCCAACCGACTTTTCGCTCTTCTCGTTGCGCGAGCCCTCGCGCATAGACGTGTCTCATATTTGCAGATGCGATTATTGGTATGTATCTGGACAGCACAGCGTGGAAGCGATTGCGAAGATTCGGGAGAAGCGACGCACAGCGTGTCTGGATCTGCAGCAGTGGCATACTATATGCATCGCCGATATTGTGAAGCCTACGACACCGTGGGCCTTCCGTGGAAAGCTGGCGGGACAAGCACAAGAAAGCGCACAATACGCTGAGCCAATTCCGCTGTATGAGGCAGCAGATAACCTCATTCGATGTGTTGAAGATCAGCGGCGGCGAGGCCTGGCTGACACGTACAGCAATCTCAAGATCGCCATTGTGGATGCTGTGTAGATGAGTGCCCTGGTTCCAACCGCTGAACTGAAGCAGCCTGGTCAATTCGTATGTTCATTAATCGTTGTTTTGTTGCTCTTCGTTGCGCGAGGTCTCGCGCATAACGTTGTCACTTTCAGCACAAAACGTATAAATTGTGGAAAGATTTTATGACATTTGCCTACTATGCTGGTCCGGAAGCTGTCAAAAGGCTGCAGAAGTTCCACGACAAAGGAGAGAAAGTCACAAAGAACGCGCTGAAGAAACTGGACGGGATCCTGTTGCCGGAGTTCTACAACAAAGTGGCAGAAGTGATGCAGGAAGAAAAAACAACCCTTAAATCCTTGCAGAATTCGTTTGACGGCATCATCCTTGACCAGTGGGTCTCAACGCATCTGGACCACCTGCACAACGGCCAGTACGTTCGGCCTGAGAAAGGTGTGTACCATCGACGAGACGTGGGTTCCGTTTCTGCATCGGTGCGCCGCAATTTCTCCATTTCTGTTCTTTAGCCAAAGACAAGCGGACCCGCAAAGAGGTTGCTGCACTTGGAGGGCCTGCGCTGAAGGTGACTCTTAGTACATGGGGCTATTGGCGGGAACCTGAAGGCAAAAGTCGCGGTCCATGGCCGGCATGGAAATCCATGATTCGCGCACTACTGTGGCAGGTGGCAGAGAAAGGCAAACCCGCCTCCCTGAAAATCCTCAACGTCCAAAAACTCCTGGGTCAAGAGCCTACCATTAGCTGTGTGGTCCCCCCACCTGCTGGTGTTACTGGTGACCTCAAGACAGTGGAACAGCAGGATCCATTACTGTCAAGTCAAACTATCACAGTTAAGGCGACCCGAATTGCAGCGTTGACCCACGATCCCCCGAGGCGGTTTATTGAGATTGACAAGAACCTGATTGTAATCGACCGCGACATATTTGAACATCTTGCTCCTGAGATGATGTGCCCAGCCTGGCTGTATGAAGAGATGGCGTGTGCCGATACCCTTATCTGCGGCTCTCAAACTGTTGTTGACAACATGTTCAACGTGCCGGAGACAGAAACAGATAGGCGTCTCAACGATGATTTCAGCGCGCCGCGCATGGCTAACATGTTGCGTGTTCCCATATTCAGTTGGCCAGTCAAACCGAAGCCTGCAGGGGATCCTACAACGTTTGACGTTCGCTGGTAGCTGAATTCGTCACCGGATAGCTGGTCGAGAAAGGTATAATTCCCTCATTATGTCCGCTCTTTGCGCGAGGCCTCGCGCAATAACTTCTCTCTCATTGCAGATTCCGAATTATCTGACGTTTGGACCTACTCAAGTAGAGGAGATGGTTCCTGTTGAATTTGGCGGTCACCTTCCGATAACGACGGTTATGTGGTATTTCGACACTCACCTCTTTTACCTGAAGCAGGATAAGAGCTTCAAGCCTGCGTTTGTGTTCATTGATCATCAGCCGGATCTGGTGTGCAAGATCGTGTCCATCGAGCCGGATTCTCGCATGTACCTTCTTGGTGTTACCTCCAACAATCTCTCCAATTGGGTCAACAGAGTGCAGACTCAGTTGAACCACGTATTGACACAAGGGTCAAAACTGGACGCGTCTGGTGATTTGGACCAGCAGGCGAACTGGTCAAACCGTGGTATTCCCCTTTGGGTTCGCGATGACAAGGTGGGTTCTGATGCGTTGTCGCTGAAGGAGGAAGAGACTGTTGAGAAAGGTCAAGCTGCAGAAGCACTGGCCCCTGCGAAGCGGAAGTCTCCTGGTGGGGAACCAGCCCCCAAGAAGAAGAAGACTGCCTCCAAGCCTCAGGCAGCGAAGTCGGTTACCGGTGCAGAATCCAACGAGAGCGATGGGGATGAAGAGGAGGAGAGCGAGGTAGAAGAGGAGGAGGAAGCGCAGGTCTCCGAGGGCAAGGCAGCAAAGAAAGTGGCAGCGAAGCCGAGGTCCGAGGAAACCGGGGCCTGAGCTCCATTCAAGCAGCCAGCCCGTCAGTCCCAACCAAGAAGCGAGCCCGCAAGGCCACCGCCTAAGGTTAAGACGTCCGTTGCTAAGGCATTGGGTTCTAAGAGGCAAACTTTTCCGAAGAAAAAGTAATTTCTTCGCTTGTTCGGATATATTATGCGCGAGGGCTCGCGCTATGCATTTCTTCTTCGACTACCTTTATGCTGTCACCTTGTGCGGCACATTTTTCTCTGTAATGCATTTTTTTTGCGCTGTTGTGTTGGTGTTTGCGCGAGGCCTCGCGCAGAGAAGGGGTACCAAAAAAAGCTTCTTGTCGTGCAGCGTGGAACAGCGTTTTCGAAAACTGGTTTTCCAAAAGATTGAAAGCTCATGGGTGTTTTTATTGCAAAGCATAAGTGGTATAGGAAACAAAAAGTCGTGATTTTCCAAAAGAGACCTTCATTTTTCTGGAAATAAATCATTCTCACGAGCAGTCGGTTTTGTTGAAAATAAAGGAAAATGGACCAGTTAATTGCTTTTCACGGGATTCTTGGTTCTTGTGTTTTACGTCCCCCCCAAAAGGACTATTTTTTTGCAGTGCCGTAGAGAGGCAGTTTTGGGCACATTTTCACCATGCAACTTGTTCCGCCTAAGCCAGAGCCTGGCATACTACCCCAACGGGGTCTTGAATGCCTCCATAGGCTTTCAGGCACTCCACCTGACACATCCCACCACCGCCCTCCGACCGGCCACACGAGCCGTAACCAAGGCATGGGCAGCACACGGGGGCTGGCCCACCTCCATACCCACCCGCGCCATCCGGGTGGCATGGCCCCAGTACGGGGACACCATAGGGCACGAGGGGAAAGCGGCCTACACCAGACACACCGCCCTCCTCCCTCACCGCATGACCCACAACCACTCGCCAGAGGTCCGCGAGGTCGCCACAATCCGCCTCCAAGCCGCACAATGGGCCCGCAACACATGCCCACGCTGGATACTCCACCAGACGGGCATACCCACCGACATGAACATGCGCCTGTGGAACCACCTGCAGCTTGTCCTCCCATCCCCACACCACGCCATACTCACCAACCACACGTGCCTGGAAGAAGGACCTCTGGCGGTCCTCTGCGGGGACCTCCACCATCACCCCAAGGGCACCATCAACACCATAGACCTCGTCGGGGCCTCCATCACCGTAGTATACGTCACCATCTCACAGATGCGGGTCCTTCACCACAGCGGAGCACACCACGGCCCCTTCCTACAACTTCCCGAATGGCGGAAATACCGCCTCTTCCACCAGTACCTCATGCAGACGGCACGAGCAGTGGGACAGACTGTGCCAGGAAGCACAGACATGCGAGCGGCCTACCGAGACTTCAAAAAGCAGCACCCCCGACCCATCCCAGCGACACCGCCCTACGCACCCACCGGCTCGAAACACAAACCCAGTCCCACCACTAACCCTATTACTGGCCCTGAATGAAGCCAAACCCACGCAGACCACCGTCATCCACCACGGGGCAAAGAGGCGCATACCGAAGCACCACATGACCGCCCGAGACCTACGAAAGGTTCCCCATGATCCCCAGATAATGCCACGCACATGTTTGGCCTGTGACCCCAAGGCACCCACAACGCCATGGCCCGTATTGCACCCCATAGCACGCCACCACACCCAGCCCACAATCCACCTACCACCAGAGGCCTACGCATGGGTAGCCCCATGGTTCAACCGCACCGACGGAAACCTCACAGTAGCGTGGAACCCCGACCACACACCCCAATGGCTCTTCACCACTACGCCCACCTGGCCCCGCCCCGACCCGGCAGGGGTCGCCATCCGTTACAGCATGTACGAACAAAGCAGAACGGGCAAGCACGAGTACCCCTACTATCTGCTCCTCCACTCCTGCCACACACCGGAGCACCGAACACAAACCCTCACATGCCACTACCTAAAATCAGACACAGCCTACATCCTCCACTACATCTACTCCTACCTAACACAAGGACAGCCGGAACAGGGACTCATAGCCGTGTCCCCAAAAGGGAAACACATCATCTCTAAAGGAATAGGGGTGTACGCCGGCCCCGTCCTGCAGCCCACAACCCCGGTGGCCCACCTCACCACGGGCCTCGCCATATACGCCTACCTGCCCATGAACCCATGCCGCCTCCCACAACCATCACCGGCGTACCAGCTCTTCTTCACCGACGCCTCAGGCGAATCCGCCCTCACGCCCATCACCGGGGAGGCCACCCTGCAGCTAACCCACACCGGGGGACACTACGACATGGACCACCACACGCGCCACACCACCTACGGGGCCTCCTCGGACGGGGAGCTGGGGGCCATGGCCGACGCCATTGCCGGAATCGCGGCCCACCTACCCGCCCACCTCCCGCACATCGTCCGGGTCTGGTTCGTGGTAGACGCCACTGTTGACACACACCTGCTCGTCCGCATAGCAGGGCAACCACTTCACAAAGCCACCGCGACGAGCCTCCGCACCCAGGCACTGCTGCTCTGGAAAGCCCTTTGCAGCCTTCTCCCCTACGTCCAACTCCACATCGTGAAACAAGGATCCCACAGGCACCAATACGGAAATGGTAAGGTCGACAACCAGGCAGTACACCAGCGCACAACGCACCTGCCAACCCTCCAGATCCAAGACCCCGGCCGAAACCACACACACCTCCAACAAATACCCCCCAAACCGGAGCCCCATCAGCCCCCGGAATGGGTACCAGAGAACGCCGCCTTCTCCTCCAACGACAGAGCATACCACTAACCCAACCGCATCCAACATTTCGCCCGTGTGCGCGGCGACACGGACAGCCGGGCACACATCCAGGAGCTCCAGCAGAAAATGCAAATCCCCCCGTACCACGCAGCACTGCGCCAAGCAAACGTCCCAGCCCACCTCCAAAAACGACGCATCCAGCTCCTCAGGGAGCAACTACCATTCCTCACCAGGGTCGCCAGATGGCTCGCCCGCAAGCACATCGACGTCCCGGAAGAACCGTGCGACCACACCACCCCGGAGGACTGGGAACACTTCAAGAAATGCCCCCTCCATACAGGCAGGGACACGCTAGTGGGCTCGTCCCGGGCAGAAACCCTACCACAACACGAAGGCTGGCCAACCCACAGCCACGCACACCAGGCCACCGAACACCTCTTCAGAGATCCCCTGGTCAAGGAAGCCACCATGAGAGGGGCGGGGACACAGGGCCGACAACAACACCTCCCCAAACACACGGAAAGCCGCATGGAGGCGGCAGCGCACCTCCAGCTAGAAGCAGTCCGCAGAGCAGCGGCCCAAATCATACACCGCAAACACCTCCTGTTAACACACGCGGAACAACTCACCGACCCCACCACCAGGGAACACATGCAGCGTCTCATCAATTACCATGCCGTGCATGACCCAGACGTCCACTGACCCACTCCGCGCCCCGCACACGCCCCCCATTCCGATCCGCAGGCTTCCAAGTGACCACCAAAGCACCCCAAAGCTCACCTCTTACCCACGAAGCCGCCAGGCACCGCCCAGCCCAGCCGAGCCCAACCAGGGCCAACCAGACGTCGACGCGGACGCGCAGGACCCTGGAAACCTACCCAGCCCACCCCCCCTGGACCCGGGGCACCCCCCCCTCACACCGACCACCATCCGCGACCCCGACCTCCTCCGAGCAACCCCCCAAGGCAGGGCCCCGAGCACTCCCCTGGGCTGGTACCGCCTACAAGAGGACTGGACCAAGCTCACCGTCAAAGCCCTCTGGGACCTGACCACCCCAGGCAACGGCCTCCACGAGGCCATGGTATACCTCGTACGCTGGCGAGCCCGCCAACACAGCCCGGGCCAGCACGTCTGGATCCCCCCCATCGAGTGGGGCCAGGCCCTGACACACGACACCGGCACCAACGTCACACGTCGAGGGACCATACGCCTACGACGAGCCCCAGCGGAGAAGGACCACCCAGCGGACCCGAACCACCCGGAGCAATGGGAACAGGCCACCGCACCAACCCGCGACACCGCCCTGCGCGCCGCCGGCCTCCGCACCCCAGACGACGACCTCCCTCCCCCACCTACAGACAGTGACCACCCCCCGCCGGAGGTCTGGTGTACAGTCCTCAAGCACAGGCACTACTACGTAGTGGCGGCTACAGCTACGTCCCCCGGCCTGCAATGACTCGTCAAAGGGACAGACACCATGCTCGCTCGAGGGACCGCCCCACCAGGGGCAGTAGGGGACCCCAGCACCCCGCACAGGGTCCTCAGGGGCGTCCTCCAGCCGAGAGACAAGCCCCCAGCCCTCGCCCTGGCCCAATCCACCTCAGGGCAAGCGGGCTACCACCTGGGACTGGCCATGCTCTGCCTGACCCAATGGATCCAGCGCCGCTGGCCATCCACGGGGACCGTGCCCTGGATTTGGGCAATCCCAGCCGCCCACACACGAAACGAGGCAGGCTCGGACACGCCGCAAACCCCCCCCCCCCCCCCAGACCACAGCACTCCCTCACCTGCGGGTACCACGCCATCCACAGGGTCCTCAGCAGCGTGGGTCTTAGCCCGGAGCCAGCATACCCCCTTCCCACCACTGACCAAGAGGTCCACCAAATACGCAAGCTCGTGTGCGAAATCCTTGCCGCGGCAGCAGAAGACGGCAAGCTTCTCCTCCGAACCGCCCGGCCTACAACTCACCACGCAAGCGCACCGCTGCGAGCGGACACATACACCGACACAACACACCCCACCGCGCAATCCCCGCCCATGCCCCTCCCCTCTCGCTGCCCACCCGAGGACCCACACACGCCCACCATCGCGCGCACCCCCGGGCCCCGCGACACGGGCCTCCCCCACGTGCCCAAACAACAGCACACGCCCGCCACGGACCCACCCGCCGGACACCCCTCAACAGCCCTCAGACTCGACAACCCGCACACACCCACCAAGGGGAGCCCCACGCCCCGCCGCACGCCCACCCCGCCCAGTGGCTCGCAAACGCCCCCCGCGCACACCCCAGAAAACCCAGGCCAACCCCCCCCGGCCCCCGAATGCAGCTCGCGCGAACTGTTCCCCCCCGCGGACGCCAACCTACACAGCCTCACACGTTGCAGGACCCCGGCCCAGCCAAGCCTCAAAGGAGAGAGCCAGAGCCCGGCGCCTCCCTCCCCCACTGCTGCCGACGAGATCCGCCCGCCGGGCCGCCAGGTCACGGCCGCGCCCCGCCAGCCACCCAGGCCCACCCTACAGCCTTAGGACATGCCCTCCATCCTCCCTGCCGTGGCAGCAGCAGAAGCCGCTGCCCACAAACCCGTGACCGCCCGCATCACAGCGCAACCCGTGTCCCCCAAAACCACCACTTCCTCCTCGTCCTCAGCCTCATCAACTTCCTCCACCTCATCCTCCGATCCCTCCCTCCCCGCCGACCTCATCCACAAGGCCACGGCAAAAGCCAAAGCTGCGGCCGCATGCCAGACTACCGGGGAGCCCCCAACCCCGACACGGGCGGCCCAGGCAACCCGGCAGCACACCGGGAAACCCCCCCACCCGGCACTGGCGCCCACACACCTCCCGACCGAGGTCCTCCTCAACCTCGAACCGGACCCCAAACCAAAATCTGACCCCAAACCCCAGCCGGCGCCGAAACGAGCGCACCACCAGCAACAGCACCACCACCAACACGGCCCCACGCAGCCCACCACACCACAAACGCAACGACACAAACCCAAGCGACACTGCCCTAACCCAAACCCTAAGCCAAGCCAGGACCCCCCGCCCACCACAACCCACGCCCCCCTCCCACCGGCGGCCGCCGCCACCACAGAGGCGGTCACCCAACACGATCCCGTCCAAACCCTCGTCAACATCCCAATCTTGAAGCACCCCGTCATCCATCCCCCAGAAACCACCACCGCCGCCGGCCAGACCGACCCAAGGACGTAGGACCCCTCGACCACAATCACTGTCAAGCCTGGCCCCCGACCGGACCCGCCGCCCCCCAAACAGTACGGCCCCAGGCACCACACACGATGCCCGACCCCCCACCCCAAGAAGGGGGACCGGAATGTCCGCAAGGGGTTCTAGGGCCACACCCGCAGCACCAACCCCAGCACTACCAACACCACCACCACCAGCGGCCCCACCACCACCACCACCACCAACACCACCCCGACCACTACCACGGCCCACCACCCTACCCCACCGTGCCACAACCCCCCGTGCACGAGCAGCACCAGCGTATGGGATGGCAGCCACAGGCGCTCCACCCCCATACCTCACCTACCTCCAGGGGCCACCCCCCCCATACCAGGCACTCTATCCCCCCGGCCACCACGTCCACGCCGAAGGGGCCCCCCGGGCCCGACCCCACCAGGGACAGTCACTCGACCCGTACAACCAGCCGCTGCTGCCGCCGCAACCCTAAGTGGCGGATCCAGGGACGGCGGGGGACTCCCCCCCCCCCCCAGTACCAGGCGGCGCAGTGCGAGGCCCCCCAGGACCCGCCGACACCTCCTGACTGGCCCGACTCGAGCGACGAGGCCCGGTCTCGCAAGCGGCGGCGCTCCCGCCTCCCCCCCCCCTGCACAGCGCACCCGCCCCCGGCGCTCAAGCTCCCCACACCGCCAGCGCCCCACAACCACTCACTCGCGCCGCTCCCGCTCCCCAAGGCGCCATGGACCAACCCAAGAAGGCGTATGCAGCATCACTGTCGCGCGATCGCAGCAGAAGAAAAGAAAAAACCGTGAAAAAGACGCACAACCAGAAAAAATAAAGCGCAAAATCGATTTTTCCGACCTCAGAAACCCCCAAAAAATATTTTACGCCGCTGTTTGCCGAGGTCGCAAAATTCAGGACACTCACAGAAAAAGAAGAACAACAGAGTCGCGACGGCTACGAAGTTGAGCGTTGCTTGCCCCAAAACACCTAGCAAAGTGCGTGTCCCAGGTGCTAGGGACTTGTGCGCGTTCCAACAACAAAGAAGATGATTAGGGGCGAGAATAGGGCAAAAACGATGGCCTTCGGCCAGGGAGTGGTTGTCATGGGGGGCTAACGGTCCTGTCCTGCGATGCAATGCGGGGCAACCATGACAACCGCTCTTACACGCCAACCTCCCTTTTTGTAGCACAAAAGAGCCGCCAAGACGGGAAAGCGGAACGTTGCGTGCCCCAAATCACTTAGCAAAGTGCATGCAATAGGAGTAGGGGACTTGTGCACGCCCCAACACCAACAAGCAAAGCAAAACAACAAGACAACATAGGGTAGACGCCACGAGAACACGCCGGGCGCCGAACCAAGTATGTTACACGATACGCCACGCAGCCACATGACGAAAGGGAGCCGAGGTCATCGCACGAGGGAAAGGGCACAACCGCCACGCCACCACCAACAAAAGAGCACACCCGCTACTATCCCCCGCACGCAAAGGACGAGGAAGCCATGGGACAAGCAAGGTGTTTGAGAGTGACAAGGGGAAAAGACCACCCAAGCGCAAAGCCACACGGAAAAATAAAGAAAGGCACACCACACCATGAATTACATGCAAAGGTGCCCGCGGACGCCAAGCCATGAGGTATGTCCATGCACGCACACGCCGTTGGAGCCGCCGCATGCAGGACAAGTTATAAACAAGGAGACGTACCCATCACCGAACAAACCACTGCCACGAGCACCACGCCACTGTCCAACCACTCACGTACGCATTGTATGCTCTCTACACTGTAGGCCGTTTGCACGGAGGAAAGAAGCATGGTATGAGGACACCCGTATGTAACCATAAGGAGGGAACCACACGCCACCGGAGGGCGCACCACCGCCACAAAAGACGCGTACCACAAACACCCAGGGGCACAAGAAGAGCAAGAGGTATGCCTGCGCACATATATGCCGCCGCAAACAACAAAAGGTATGGATGTACACAACGAGGGCCACCGCGGATGGAGACACATGCAACGCCAACGCGCCCAGCAACCAAAGAAACCGCCAGCCTTTCTCCTTTCCCGAACATGCACACCCTATAGGCCGCCACTGCCGAAGAAACTGTGGACACCGCCAAAAGACACACGAAGAACAAGAGGCCACCAACACCGCGGAACGGAAAAAGGATGGTATGAGGGCACACCTAGTGGGCAGCCCACGCGGAGAGAAGTGATGGTATGAAGGGAACCCCCGCAAAACCGAGGGAAGGGAGCCACACGCCGCCGGAGAGCACACCACCGCCACCAAACACACAAACCGCAGACCCGAGGGCACAAAAAGAGCAAGAGTGGTATGCCCACGTACGCAAGCAAACAGAAACAAGGTATGGCAAAGGAGCACGAGCCCGAACCCGCCGCAGCAATCGCCACGGGGATAGAAGGACCAAGGACAGACTGCGAGCACGTAGTACACAATGCCGACCGAGGAAATGCCATGAAAACCACCCCCCACTCTCTCTCTGAAGGCCATCAACGCTGGTGGAAGCCGCCAACGCTGGAGAAAATGTGGACGCCGCCAAAGAACGCGCGCAGAACAAGAAGCCGCCAACACCGAGGAACGGAACATGAGTGGTATGAGGGAATACCTGACGGGAAGAAGCGATGGCCATCAACGCCGGAGGAAGCATAACACAACAAGCAGGCCTGCCCGCACACCGTGGTTGTTTCGTTAAAACGTTAGGGTTGAGTAAGAAAAAGTCACTGCCATGTCTTTCTTGGAGGGCTTGATCCAGGCCAAGCCCCCCTCAAAACCCTTGTGTTGATGCTAAGACTAACTTAAGTATTTTTATCTCTCTTTTGAAGCCTAAAGTACACTTTCTCAAAGTAACTAGGTTTGTAACCCTAGCCCCCCTATGAAGTTCACCGCTACCACTCAACTGAGCGGAGGTACCTTCCTTCATGGAGGATATACCAAATTAAAATAGGCATTTCATGCTTTAGGCCGTGGAGGTTAGGCCTAGTGGTCTCCCACCCGAAGACCCCTATACTCAATTGTTTCTACCACTTATTGCATGTCTACTTTTTAACTGTTTCTGAATTCAGTTGCTTGGCCAAGTCATTTTCTGTGTTGGCCTGACATCTATGCCCCACGTTCCTAACCAGCACCATTCCACCCAAACGAGTGCACATGAAGTGCCTAATGCCATCTTGGAGGCCAGAGTCAGTCCAGTTTTCATATAAAGTCTTTTGTATTATACATTTGTGTTTGAATCTTTGTGTATAAACCTGCATTGTCTATCCGCCGCCCTTCTGTGTTACACTGGATTCCAAAACCAATCATTGATTCGATCCACATCCTGTTCTTGCTCTACTTGCTGCTTTGGTTTGGGTTTTCAACTTCAAAACCTGCAGGATTTCATCAAAATATCTATGGCATGAATCAAGGGCATCTTTCCGGTAGCAGAGGCAATCCCTTGTGACCTTTTGAACCGACCCTGAGAAGAAGTGCAGCACACAAAGCTCAACAACAAGTTCGTCATGTCCACGCCAAGCGTCAGGACCTGGCCCATAAGAACTGTCCAAGTACAAATGGGCAGCATGGACCACCCTATGAGTGAACCACCTTACCGAGCTCCACATCTCAGTGGCGCATCTGGGTCACAAGGAATTCCAGAACGCAGAAGGGCGGAAGAAAAAACAATCCTTACCACCGAGACCTTAGCGGCCCACCGTGGAGACAGCCTGCATCATCTCCACAGGCGTGTAGCAGCCTCAGTCTCCCGATCCGCCTGTCCGGCTTCATCCTCAACAGCGATTGGAGGCCCTGAGGAATACGAGGAGCTGAGGAAGAAAATGGATGAATACATCCTCCATGAGGAGTACTACAAATCCATTCGTGGAGAAGATGGGGAGGAGCCATTGGCAGTACACGGATCCAGACCACGTACAGACCTAGGTTCCTACACACACTCTGGCCCGCCGTCCGACAGAGCCGAGACAGCATCCCTGCCAAGACGACCGAGACCCGAGTGTCCAAGAGCATGTTGTCCAACCCCCAGGGCTCCCGAAGTGGGCCCGACTCGAGTTGAGGAACAACATCATCCAAGGCCAACCTACGGTGCCCTGGGTCATACGGCCGAAATGTTGGCCAAACTTCTGTCTGGATCAGAAGATCCAGATGTGACGGGCCTATCGGAGGCCATTAAGGCGAAACTGGGTATTGCAGAACCCTTACCCAAGCCAGAGTTGTCCTCCCCCTCTCCCGGACTGAGTACCCTGGCCGAAGATCTTAAGAGATCAAGGGTTTCAAGGCTGTTTCCTAAGGTCACTTGCCCAAGCCCATTTCAGCCCCGTGCCAGGACAGTGCCCATGGCTGAACTACAGGACGTGCCTGTGACAGAGACTGAGAAAAGAGGGCTGTCAGCCCTGGCACCTCTCGCCGGCGTATCGCCTTCTGGCCTAACTCCGGGGGGTGGGAAGACGGGCAGACCTATTGCCCAGGCTAACATCCAGCTGGAACTGCCGGAGTTCGACCCCAAAAATCTGCCCGAATGGGGAGAAGAATTTGCTGAGCTTCTTTTGCTGACTGGCCAATCCCATGTGGATGTGGCCACTAAATGCTCACTGCTGAAACGCTCATGCAAAAAGAAATTTTTGCAAAAACAGGTGAAACAGATTGTGAAAACCTGTTCCATCTGGGCAGAGGTGGACCAGAGGTTGGAGAAAACGTTCCCAGTCTATGAGACTGACCTCAGTGTGCGCACACAGATAGAGGAGCTACCTATGCTCCCTGAGTTTCCTTCCGCTGCGCGAATCCCTGAATACGTGTGCGACTTGGAGTATCTGTTTTCGCGGATGAACGTGGGCTCCTACGGAGCCACTGAGCCCCACCTGTGGCTCATGAGTAAGATCCCCCAACGTACGTGGGATGATTGCCGCTCTACCTCTGAGAGGAAGAGTCGGACCCATTCGTACGATGAACTGGTGGACCTCCTGATTGAGCTAGCTCTTGAGAGAGAGAATGACTCCCACATGGAGAAATTCCTCAAGAAGCATTTGGGCCGAGGTGGTACCCCTACCCCCGAACGTGGCGAAGGGAAAGGGCCCAAAAATCCCACTAACACCAACCAGGGAGGTGGTAAAGGGCGGGGTAACCTACGTGCGATGAATGAGGTTAAACCTGATGCAGGTACACCCCCTCTGTTCTACTGCAAACCTGTCAATGACAAGGGGGGGCTTTGTCATGCCTCTGACTGCGATCACCGCAGTAGCTGTATGCTGCAGATGAAACGACAGCAGCTTACCAAGGATGGGAAACCTGTGACCCATCAGGATCATTTCAGGTGTACCATCACCTGTGGGTATTGTGGCAAACGTCGTCACTACGAAGACGAATGTCACCTAAAGAAACGCGAGGGTGATAAAGTCAAGCGTCAGGAGGCCGAACGCCAGAAGATCCAAACACCCACCAGAAATCCGCCGAATGGGGATAAAGGTGGTAAAGGAGGTGGCAAAGAGGGTGGCAAAAATGGACCCCCTAACCCCCAGAGGCGCTCATCAAGGCCCGTTTCTACACCCACTCCTGCTGCTACACCCGCTCCTGCCGCAGGTGATCCAAAGCAGCGCCCCAAGGGGGATAACGCAACCCCTGAGGGGAATAACTCCAAGAAGAGGCGCGTGGCCTGGATGGCCAGGTCCCTCATTGCTGCAGGGGTCGATGTCAAGTTCCCTGATGAGGAGTAGGGGGGCGGCTCCGAAGAGGAGGACTTGGTTTTCTGGATCCTCGTGAAAATCAGGGTTCAAGTTTTTCGAGCGGTGCTTGACACCGGTGCAACACTTTCCATAGTGGCCCAGCGCCTGCTAAGGACTTTGAAGAAAACTAAGACCGTGGCCATAAGAGTAGGGGATGGGCGTACCATCCATTCCTTTGGGGGGGTCGATGTGACTATATGCCTGGGCGACGAAACCGTGACCCAACACTGCAGAGTGCTGGACACCGACGCCTTTGACATCGTCATTGGTACAGACTTCCTACGAAGAAACCCCCAGGTAAAAATGCTGTCTCTCCAGCGCCCCTATTCTTTGCACTGCGACTTTGGCAGTGGGCTGTTCTCCGTACCTTTGGAGCTGTCAGGACGAAAAGAGTCTGGACTGGGCTATGCATCCAAGACTAACTATCGTATTGAAAACTACGAATTGGCCCTTCACGTTCTTGAAAATGGACTGGCGGCCCTTCAGGTAAACCTGGGTGAGATCCAGGTGGAATTGTTTGCGAGCCAACAACAGCACATCATGCAGTTGTACTGCTCGAAACAATTGATCAATGCTTTCCGTTTCTTCTGGAAAGCAATGGGCCTAGCGTATGCTAACCCTCCCTTCTCCCTGCTCGCGAAGGTTATAACCAAAATCGCTTATGAGGGGGGAAGGGTTGTCATGTGCACACCTGACTGGGGTTGCTCTGGTGAACATGCTTACTGGCGCCGTATGCTAGATCTAATGACCGTGGGAAGAGTGCAACTCCCCGACGGCCCCATCTATGTGCCTGAGGACTCAGAAACAGCTATGCAGGCCCCTGAGTGGGCCAGTTTCCTGTCCATCGTCGATGGATCTCCCAATCCTGTACCCCTGTGTGACCTAGACCAGGTGCTACTGAAAGAGGTCATGGCCGAAAGTACTGGCCTGATCCTTTCTGATCTCAAAAATCGATCTCCTGAGCACCTATCTGCCACACTTAGAGGGTGTGAGTCTCCCGATGACTATCTGGAACCTGCTGCTGTAAAGGAGGATGCTGACGACCAACTGTCTGAGATCGCCAGCACTATCTCTCCTGTTGATCCCAGCTATGTTGACCTAAAACACAGTGCCTTCCTCGCCCAGCTGTTGCTGGAGGAGGTAGATCTAGAGTCCACCCCTGAACCCGCTTGCCCTGTTTGGAAGCCTGTGCTACACATGCAGCCTATGCACACAGGTGAACCCCTGGCGCGGAGTGCTGATGCTCTGGCGCGGCCTGCTGCTAATAACATGCTATTGTCTGAGCATGACACTCAGGAACTCGGGGGGCTGTTGTACCTGAAGGCCGAAGGTATTGAGCGCCAAAGAGCGGCTGCAATACCTCAGACAGACCTGGAAATCCTCCATCTGGTCTGAGGAGGAGGATGATTCCTATACGCTGCCTGATCCTGAGATACCGCTAGTGTATTCTCTGCACTATGGGCAGCAATGTCCCCCTGAGTGGGACGATGGTTCTGTGCTTGCCGAAACTGCTGATGGACAGAAAAAGAAAGAACATGGAAAGAGCAACCTCCATGCTGAGGAGGATTTCCTTCAGAAACTCGAGAGTCTTAACCTTGACCCCCGCCTGAAGAAACTGCTGATAACCTATGAGGAGGTGTTCCGCGCCTTGCCGCCTCTCCTCTCTTGTAAAAAACTGCCCGAATGGACCCGAAACTGAAACCTGAATTTGAAAAGACGCGAGTGAGGCGTTGTCCCTATCCCGCTCCACAGGAACAGGTTGAGCAAATCGAGCGCCAGATCCAGGAATGTATTGATGCTGGCCTCGTTGAAGAATATAAGCAGGGGGACTACGCCCATCACTGCAGTCCCTGTTTCCTGGTTGCCAAACCAGGGTGGACTGCTCTACGACTGGTTGGAGACTATGGTGAGGTCAACAAGAAAACCCAGAACCACTCGGGGAGTATTTCTAACATGGAAAATACCCTGGAGCGTATTGGGAAATGCAGGTACAAGACCAAAATGGACAAACGCTCTGGTTTCTGGCAGGTGGACCTAACCGCCGCAGCACAGGAGCTGCTGGCTTTTATAACCCCTAAGGGCCGTGTCTTTAAGTGGAAGGTTATGCCTTTCGGGGTGGCTAATGCCCCAGCGCTCTTCCAGGAGCTAATGAACAAAATTTTGTACATACTGAGGCGCAGGCCTCTAGTACAGGAGTTGAATTCTCGGGGTGCAGAAATGGAGGCTCACATCGACGAGGTGAGTTTGGATACTAATACCAAAGAGGACCATGTCCTACTCCTCTGTGAATTTTTCATTGTCTGTCAAGAAAACCATCTCCGAATCAAACTCGAAAAATGTGAGTTTATGAAAGAGGAGATGGAATATTTGGGTTTCGACGTGGGGTATGGTTGGTGGAAACCAGCCGCGTCTAAGATGCAGCCCCTACAGGACATGCAGATTCGCGATTACCCTAAGAAGGGTCTACACGACGTGAGGAGGTTTGTGGGCGCCTGTAATTTATATCGACGTCACATCCACAATTTTACTTACTCCTCTGCCCCCCTCACTGACTTAATCAAGAAAACTACTCCCTGGAGGTGGACCGCCAGAGAGGAACAGTGTTTCCAGGAGTTGAAGAAGAAGATTGCCTCCTCCAACTGCCTGGGAGTACCCCGCCCTGAGGGCGAGATAGTCCTGATCACTGATGCCAGTGATGTAGGGGGGGGTGGTACGATCTACCAATGGCAGGAGCTTAACCCCGCTGAACTAAGCCACTGCCATTATCGTACTAGTCGACTGAACCGTGATTGTTCGTTGAAACATGACTATCCTACCAGTGGGTGGTGGCTGGTGCCACTGGGACACTGGAATTGGAAATCGAACCAAGCGTGTTCCAAATACAGCACCTATGACCAGGAACTCCTGGCCGGTATGTTGGTGCTTTCGTCACAATCCTGACTCCTGGGATCTAACCCTATTGTCTGGCTGTGTGACCAGGATCCTGTGGAGTCTTTTGAGAAGGGCCCACCACCAGAGAACGCAAAGCTAAAAGGGTGGTGGACTTACCTGAACCCGTTCAGGCTGACAGTGCATCATAACCCCGGAATAAAGAATGAACTGTCTGACTATATATCGCGCAACAACTCCGATGCGCTTATTGGTGAGAGCTCTGAGGCGCTCGCCAGAGAGGCTTTCCAGCGTATGGATGTCCAGCTTGACCTGTCCATGCGCACTGCTGGAATCCTGGAGGGTTGGAGTGTAACCGACTATCAGTCAAGGTATGAGGAAATTCTCCAAACCCTCAGTACTGGTCTCGAACCCCGTGTCATTGATGGGCACCAGTGGTATACAAACAATCAGTACCTCTTCTGAGGGGACTGAATTGTGGTGCCTGAGGCACGACTGGATGGGCGCCTACAGTGGTCTCATCTCAGTTCTGGTCAGACTGGCGCTAATCGCTCAGTGGACTTCTTCCGTGAGTGTTTCTACTCTAGTCTAACCCTGACTGAACTGAGGTCACGTATGCAGACCATTGCGGATGCTTGTGGCTGTCATGCCAGCAAGCAGAGCGACAGTAGGGATAGGGGCCTGATCTCCAGCTTACCCATACCCTATTGTGCTAACTCTCTTCTCTACGTGGATTTCATCCACGGCTTACCACGCTTCGGCGGCTATGATAGTTGCCTTGTGGTCACCTGTTGCCTATCTCGCTTCACCCGTGTGTTCCCTTGCAATAAGAAAATCACAGGTGAGCAGACTGTGAAACTGTTGGTCGAACAATGGTTCGAACCCTATGGGGCACCTAAGCAGGTGCACTCAGATGAGGATGTACGCATCCGCAGTGACACTGGGTGGTACAAACGAGTGCTAAATGCCCTCAACGTGGAGGTAACCACAGGTGTGCCCTATACCCACACGTCCAACCCTCTCTGTGAGGAACAGAACCGTGTGGTGGAGCAAAACTTAAGAATCCTGATGAAACAGGGGCGTACCAAGGACTGGATACGCCTAGTGCCCTGGGCAGTGCTGACCTTGAACTCACAGCGAAGCTCTTCTACGGGTTTCACCCCCCACGAACTGTTCCATGGAGGACGGCCTGCTTGGTTCTTGAAAACCCCCTTTCCTGAGGACTTCAAGAGCCCTGTGGGAGGTTGGCTGGGACACAAGCAGTCTCTGGCTAACCAGGCTTAGACTAACCTGAGACACATTCGTGACCGTGAACTGAGCCGACGGAACCGCCTACGGCGACCTGCCAGCTTCAAGGTTGGTGACCTTGTTTTGGTACACCATTCACGCCTACCCTCCTGGCCACGTAACTGCCTACAGGACCCTTATTTTGGACCCTATCGTATCATCAGGATAGATGGATCCAGGATCCATGTCAGGTGCAGTCCACGTCTAGGTGGTGAACTGCTGTGTGCACCTAAACAGTTGAGGCACTATCACTCCCCTGACGATTTGTCTTGGGATGAGTGGCGCCTCAGCGACAGTGAGGTCGAGCGTATAGACCTAGAGAACGCTGCCAGTCCAGAAGAGGCAGACGAATCCGAAGAGATGACTGCCGATGAGATGGCAGTCGATAATTACTACTTGGTTGCAGGTATTGCTCGCCACGATTATAAATAGGGCTGGAAATTCCTAACCCTGTGGGATGGCTATGGGTTATCTGAGGCGGCCTGGGAACCTATGTCAGCTTTCATACAACCAGACGGGAGTATCGACCCCATCTTCCGCACCTTCCTCGTTGAGAACAACGAGGGGCAGCTCCTAACCCGTGCTGAGACTATGTCCCAGCGTAGAAAGCGAAACTAATTTCCCTGTGTCAGTCTACTGACAGGTGCACTGAGCACTGCACTGACCCTGTCTGTGCCCTGCAGACCCATGCCTATGGTTTCCAGCGTGAGCCAGATGGCCGCTTATCAGGATTGCAGCCACCCAGCGAGTGTATGCCTTGTTGACCATGTGTTGCATCGGGTCTGCCCTGATGTAATGACCTTGGGGAGCCAACGAAGAACGGTGGCTTACTACACCAGGGGGGAATGACAAGCAAGGTGTTATGAGGCAAGGTGTGTCTTCCCTCCTTGGGGACAAGCGATCCCACAGTTAGGACCCCTGACTGGTTCAGACCCATGGGGTTCTACCCTTCCTTACAGGGTTTACCATACCCCTATGTGTGCTACGTATGTCTATGTGTGTCTCACTTCTCTCCCCGGGGTGGCTCCCGGAGACCGGGCTTCGCTGACGCCGGACCGAAGGTCCTAATCAGGTACTATTACCACTCCTATGGCGCCCAATTTCTGTGCTGGCGCCTATCCTTGGGGGAAGACGGCAAAAACCCTACCTACTAGAGGGGAGGGGTGGCCAAGTATGCTAAGGGCATACAAAACGCCCATTTTTGCTAAGGGCCAAAAGCTAACACACTCCCCTGCCCACGAGGAAAAGCACGCGGGACAGGAGACACCACTACACTACACTCACTAACGCCAGCACCCGCCTTCGAAGGCAGGGTGAGCACTCATCACCTGCACTCAACCCCTGCCAGGCCTGCTGGCCCTAACCCCTACACACGCTACTTGGTGTTGCTGTCAATGAGGTCTCGGGTCCTAATGACCCTCCTGTGAAGAAGACAAGAGAACACAGCGCTGCTAAGCAACTGTGGCCTAACAGGGACGTCACAACACGTTTCCCTGCTAGGGCTTGGAGGGAAGGGGTGCTCTTGTTGCGTGCACAACGCGTAGGTCGATGGAGTCGAACTGCCCTCAACACTCCTGGCTGAGGCTCAGTCAATTGATTGTGTGATCAGCGCCCCTGTTTAGCTGGGGCAGAAAAATGGGATAGCGGCCGAAGGCAGCTGCTGCGTGCACCAATCACCCGGAACCTCTCCCACTCGTACAACAGAGGCCAATGAAGGGGTGTTTGCGGCTGAGGAACCAAGCCACACTCCACGTATTATACGCTTCTCAGTGTGACCTTTAATACGCTGTCCTCAAACACGCCCTGTCAAGCAACCAAGCGTTAAGAGACTCCTCAGGTTCTCTTAAAGAACGTACCGAGGAGCCCCTGGGTAACCTAAACAAGGTTTACCGTGCGCATTTCGCGTGGCCTACCCTTTAATGCATCGTGTGCACGCATGCAGGGAAGGGAGGCAGAACCATAACCACAATGACTCAACCAGGACGTGAGCTCCTCCTCGGCTTACCTACTCTACTCACCATGCATCGTGTGAATGCCGAAGTGAAGCGAACGCAAAACAACCCTATTGCGAGTTTTAAACAAGCCTAAGCGTTTTAAGCAACCCTACTTTAACGCTACGGCTACACACGAGCAAACATTTTCTTTTCTTACCTGTGAAGAGAAATCAAGGACGAATTGGGGTACAGGGAAAGCGTCACAGCGTGTGAATGCCTCAATTAGGCACATGCATCGCGAGCACAGCGCATATTCTAACCCTACGTGCGCGTTGCGCGCTCCATTCGCATCGCATACCTTTCATTCCTGTTTTGACCTGTGCAGAGCAAAGGAGATGAGCACCTGAACCCCCAACGAACACAGCGTTGGCAACCCTAACGTTTTAACGAAGCAACCAACACGAACGCACTGCATGCGTGTGAGATGACACTGGCATACCTGAGAGGTGGGTTGTCCACCTGCTCTGTGGTGTGGGTTCAGTTTGAATACGTTTCCCTAAAGCTTATAAAAATTTTGATGCAACTGTGCAAAAATTTCCTTTAGAACTTTAAAAACTACGGCTCATACCTTCTTTTCCAAAAGCCGTTTACGCTTGCGCAACCTTGTTTTTGAAGTCTCCTTCCTTTGCGCTTGTCTGCGAATTTGAGTTATGTGTGAAAATGACGATTTCTCGCGTGATTTCGTCAATTTTTAGCGATTTGACTTGCTGAATCGCTACCCCTTTCGCTAAACCGCAGGAATCACTCCCTGTTGGTTACATTTTCTATTTTTTTCAGCTCCTGGAGGTTTGTGTCCTCCATTGGGAGTATTGCTCCGCCCTGGCCCTTGGTCAGGACGTTTACTGAAACGGTGTTTCTACAGCGATCGCCTTCCGCATCAGAGCGTTCAACTGTACCCTGGTGGGCAAGCACATGTGCTCTAGTGAAGCGGTACCCAGAACCTATAGCCCATGGCCCGGAGGCTTGTGAGCCGTCACACCCGTTATGGCCCATGGCCCGGAGGCCTGTGAGCCGTCACACCCGTTATGGCCCATGGCCCGGAGGCCTGTGAGCCGTCACACCCGTTATGGCCCATGGCCCAGAGGCCTGCGAGCGTCAGACCCGTGCGGAAGCCGTTGACACCGGCTATCTCTGTTCTCTAACCCGTGAAATCTGGAATCCGATTTCTAACCAATAAATCGATGTAGAATTACCGTAATTTTATTGTCTTAGGCGATTTTCAGTCGGAAATCGGTGAAATACCCGATTTCTACCGCGATTTCTAATTGTCGTGAAATCGCCGCCTGATGTCGCCTGTTCGCGCGCCCTCGTCGCTTCTCCGTGGCGAGTTTTGTTCTGGACTTTTCTCGAGTACCTGTGAGGTTCCAAGAGAACTTAAGGGCGGAATCTAGAGGGTATTTAATGTACTTTCATCTGGTGTGTTCACCAGAATTTTTCGCCGTTGCGTTTTCGAGAAAATCAGCGCGCAAGGCTTTCCGTCGATCGTGCCAACTCATGCTTCTCAAGGACCATGAGTTCGCACGGTACCATACATCTCTCCCCTATGTCCTTCAGCCATGCCCCTTTCACGCGGGCACATCATCTTGCTTAGGGAAGCGGGCAATGGCGGTTTTTTAGGCAGCCTATGGGTCTCGCAAACCCAAGTCGTTTGCGTGCGCAAACGCTAACTTTGTGGCCTTGTGAGCATGAACGTTAATGACCGAACACAATGCTCAGAAGACCAAAGGCCCGAGGCCAGTTTCGTTTTTCGAGCCAACTCAACGATGGCTCCACGCAATTCAACGCGTACCAAAACTCTATTTCCAAAAGAGGGCAAGTTTTGGTCGAAAATTAGGCCAAAATGGCCAAACCCCCGAGGCTCGTTTTCGAAGCCTATGGGGAGTTGAGCCTCGAACCAAGGCAATATGTAAAGTAGAGACCACGAAAAACATCCTGGATGGTTTGGTTGATTCTTACAACCTTGTCTTCTATTTTATATTATTTCGCCTTGTGAGCACGCGTGCCACATTGCCTCTTTGCACACGCGCTCATATGCAAGCACTAATGACACGAGTGGGCGGAGACAATCTAACCATAGTGTGCATGTTTGAAAGCACCTACTATGGGCCTACTCCAAAAGTGTTTACTCATATTTTTACTCCTCAAGGTCCCAAGGATATGTTCATGCCAATATCGCCGATATATGCACTTTTTCCCATAAATAGTGTGCTTCAAGGATTGAGGTGTTAAAAATGCTTTCATTGTGCTTTGAACCTCAACCCTTGTTGCAAAAGGGAAGCAAAGCTTCGGTTTACATCCATGCAAAAGCCCGAGGCTCCTTTCTCTTGCGATACGGAGATACAATATTTGGAGGGACCGCTTTTGGGTGAATTTTGGCCGTTTTGCCAAAAATGGCCACAAACTCCTCCTCCCCTTGATTTCACCCCCGAGGTTGCGTGCGCCGCTTGACCAAGGGTAAGGGCAATCCGGAGAGGGCACGTAAACCCGCATCAAATGGGATGTTTCCCAAGGTGGCCTCTCCTCTCGATGGGAGAGTTGTGAGTTACCCAAGTTGGGGCATGTTGCCATTCTGCCCCATACGTGTGTCACTTTCCCTCCAATGGGAAAAATAGCTAGAGGCGACCATGAGGGATGGCAAGTGGCATATAATGGGACCTAAGTCCCATGTGTCTCTCGCATCTCTGGTTGAAAGGCCGACCAGGTAAGTACACAAAGTGCAAAAATGAGCACAAATCGAGGTCAAAAACATGAAAATATGACCAAACACAAAGTTGTCATGATAATATATCTCATTGCTCACCCATGATATCCGCTCATGGTTCAATACACAAATGATTGGAACCATTTGCGAACAATTCCCCCACTTGGATCCCCAATCGGGCGCATGGAGATACCTTCGCCACTAATATCTACATGTCCCATGAAAATGGGAGTGCACTCATGGATCTCTTTGCCCAACATACCATGAGCAATACATACGCGGTAGACTTAGTCTAGCGCTTTGAATTCAACAATTGGGACATGGGCAAAACCCTTGTCACGTATGGCTCCCCATCTCTTCGGCCACACGAAGATATATAACATGGGCGTGAGCATATCAAGACATATACCATGCATATAACACATACCCTCCAAATGTGGCTCCCACCATGATATGCCATGTTCCTCCATGGTCATAACTTCACGTTGAAAATATGTAGGAACCCAAGGAAAATTGCTATGCAACCCCAAAACACTCATGCGGCACACTCGAAAGTCGCATTAAAATATTCGGTTGCACGGTCCAATAGTTATATATCACTTTATACCCTCTTGACCATTATCCCTTGCTACAGCGGGCATGTGTACACACCAAAGGCGTTTGATGCTCCCTAAATTAAGTTGAGAGTAAGGCGCTTGCAACCCAACCTTCCTTATTCTCTTTCCTCACACTCGCTCGTAGATATGGCCATTCAAAGTGGTCCCGCGATTCACTTTTGTTTCCCTTATATCTCCAAGTCAAATGGGTGGCAAGTATAAGGGAAACCTGATTCGGGTATAGGGAAAAGAGTATGATCACTCGAAGAGGTCCAAATCAAATGCGGCGATGTCGAAGTCGAAAATCCGATTTCGACAACGCGAAAAATTCAGATTAAAATCTCGAGTGCTTATTTAGAAATTTGCGGAAGCAACGAACCCTTTGCTGATGAAATCTGACCCTTCAACAGAGTATCCGCCGAAATATCTGGAAATAACAGTTAACCAATCGGTTAACGCAAAATCGCGAGCCAACTGACAGTCGCCGATACATTGACCATCAGAACGAAAGGCTGAAAAATTACGGAAACATTATGATAATAAAACCCTGTTGATTCCTGATATTCCGATATATAAATATCCGCTGGCGGTGCCTCGGTACTGAATATGGCCGCTCATAGCCGGAATGGCCAAAGCTATCACACTATCACATCGGGTTAGGTCAGGTGGATGGGAGAGTATGATATCAGCCAATGGCGGCTTGCCGGCACATAGATACACACCCCAAGTGACCCCAAGATGGCCATGGGGGTCCGAACCGGCTTCAATCCTCGCCGTGGCCATGGAGATATGGAATCATGAATGCGGGCCATTTTGGCCAAATTTCGCTGTTTTTGCCATTGTATGCCATGTTGGAATTACCATATCTCCATGGGGCACAGGATCTAGCCCAGGAGGAAAAGGGCGCATATTGTAGCATATGACCAAGCGTTGAACGCCCTTTAGTTTCGTATTTGCTCCTCCGGCTCATCCGGAGTTATTCAACTTTTGGTGCGATCCACGATCCCCACCTTTGCACCGCATGTTGCTTTCTGCCCCGTCCGTGTGGTCATCCCCTCGGTGAACAGTAAGCAGCCAGCGTGGCAGCAAGCGATAACCCAGGGCATGGGACCAGAGGGGATATCAAGGGTTGTGAATCAAGGCTTGGCGCGTCAATATCGCAAAGATTTCCTACCCTGGATGGTCGCCCGAGACGGCCGATTTCGCCATTTTGGCAATCATGACCCCACGTGACGAACCCGTGGTGCCCTGATGCCGGAACCTCAGAGGGAACCAGGTTGGGTGAGGGCTCCAGGGAGTTCGTACTCGAAGGGCATACGGTCAGTTGCCTCGTCCCTACCTCTGGCGGGTCCAGACGAGGGGTCAATTTTGGAGATTTTGGAGCTAATATCAGTTTGGGCTGAAACAGCCCATTTTCAGCTACCAACTCCTAGGGGATAATGGCGGAGCCATATCTCTGGCTCAGAGGGGAGTTCGTACCTGCCGTTAAAAGAGCATAGGGAGCCACCGTCGGTTGGCCTCGGAGCGCCTTGGTTCACAGGAACTCGCCTGTGGCTGGGCGGGACCCCCCCCCCTATTGGCAGGGTTTCAGGGTCCGGACTGAGCAGGGCATGGGTTGTGTTTGAGCCTCCGCCCCCACCAGCCACTGAGAGGGTCGGACCTGGGATTGGGATATGAGTTGGGACTGAGTGTCTATTGTCCTGTGCTGCCCTTACCCCAGTCCAGCCTTAACCCCATGTGTACATATCCCGATGTGTTGCTGTACATACTTTTGTTCCCTTGTTTCAGAGCCGCAAGGATCCTGAAACGCTTTGTCACATGACATGAGCGCATTGATGCCCCTGTGAGCGTAGTGCTTTGCCTGCCTGCTCACTTGCGCGTGTCCACCGCAGCGTCCCGTGGCTGGCCCCCAACGGGAACGCGTCAAAAGCGTTTCACCGCCGCGGGGTTACCCATCCCCCGCGTGCCACTCGGGGCCACCAACCCCGAGCAGCGCGGCGCAGCAGCTCGCAGCTCGCAGCTCGAAGCGCAGCGCAGCAGCTCGCAGCGAAGCGCAGCGGCTCGCAGCGCCGCCCAGCGACAGCGCCGAGTTCGTCACGGAGCCCGCAGCGCCGTCCAGAGCATCGCCCTGACCGCGCAGCGACCGTGAAAGAGGTGCACAGACCAGGACTCCTGCATCAGCGAGTCCCATCGGCCGACAAGCAAGGCCGCGTCAACCACCTCCACAACCACCGGCTGACCAGCACCAGCCGCACTCCCAATCCAGTGCTGCAGCACCCGCCTCAAGAACCACCACCAGTTCGTTGAGTGGAACGAGTGCACACCAAGGACCTCAAGACCAACTACGCCCCCGCTGCCATGGTAAACTGGCAAGAAGCGGGTAAGACGTGGCCGCGGCCCCACCCCCATGCAGCGCACCTACTGCGTGGGTTGGTTTGGGACCAGCACTACCGCCACAGCCACCCCCAGTGCGAAGGCGGCATGCCCCGGAGCTTCGAGCTCCGCACGGACATGGCCCCCGACCGCCTGCAGTCCGTGGAGGACTGGCTGCGGGCGGAAGGGTTTGCCTTCCGCTTCCAGCAGAGGCGCTGGAGGACCTGGACCCGGCCGGACAGGCCCGGCGAAGGGCTGCGCCCCGATGGGATTGAGGAGGACGAGGACTCCACCGCGTACCCGTCGGGCGCCACGATCAATGTCTCCATGTGGGACATGATCGAAAAGAACTTGCCGGAACCGGGGAGCGAGCGCAGGCTGCAGGGCAGCAGCAGCGCGTCTCCGGGGAAGGAGAAGCGGTCCGCTGGGGACAGGAAGCGGGACCGCAAGTGGCGGGAGTACCAGGAGTCCCTGGCCGCCGAAGCCGCCCAAGGCGCCAAGGGCGGAACCCCAGCCCCCAGTCCCCAACGGGCCAATGGTGGTCACCACCCCGGCCACGCCACCCTTGGTGACTTCATGGAAGTCGCCAAGCAGACCAAGGCCAAGCCCCGTCTGCTGCTCCTGAGGCCCCAGCAGGCCCCAGCAGGCCCCAGCAGCGACGTGGAGTCGGCCCACCGCGGGAGGATGCCGGCCGACCAGGCCAGCTCCAGCAGCAGCGCCGCTCCCGGCAAAAGGGACGTGGCGCACGCCTGTGAGCGCGCCTGTGGGGTGCCCTTCAACCTTCGGGTGGCCCGGCAACGGGCCACGCAGCAGAAGGCTGCCGTGGAGGGCGCCGCCGGCATCGCCCATGAAGAGGCCACCGAGTGGGGCAGAGGCATGGCCTACCACGCCTCGACCGTTGCATCCATCGCGGCCGGTCTCACGGCTGCGGCCGCCCATGAGGCAGTGGCTGCCCGGATCAGGGCAGCCGACGAGGAAGCCCGCTTGACGCAGGAGGCCATTGCCCGCAAGGAGGCCGAGGTGAGGGCGCTGGAAGAGGCGCTTGCCCAAGAGAGGGCAAAGAAGGAGGCGGAGGAAAGGGCCCACGCCGAAGCGACGGCTAAGGCCCAGACGGACGCCGTCAAGAAGGACGCCATCGAGGCCGCGCGACGGAAGGTCGCTGAGGAGAGGGCCAAGACGGAGGCGGAGCTGGCGGCGTTGGAAGCGGACAAGGCTCGGCTGCAGCAGGCCCGGGAAGCCAAAGCGGCTCGTGCCTGGGAGGAAGCCGAAGCGCGAGCTGCCGCAGCCACAGCCGCTGCAATGGAGGAGGCAGAGGCCAAACTCCGCCGCGAGACTCCTCCGGGAGGATCACCAGTGGAGACCCTTCGAAAGCTTTTCGAAGGGGACGCCTCCTCCAAGATGGCGCTGGACGAGGCCGACACGGGCAGCAGTGGGAGCAGTGGCCCCACCGCCCAACGACGGAGGAAGGGTAAGGGGAAGACCCCCGAGAGGCCACGGAGGCCAGCGGGCGGACGCCCCCACGACAGTGACCCCTTCTTCACCGCCAGCGACGGTCCAGCGACAGGGGATGAACGAGGCCGCCGACATCGCCAAGTGGTGGCTTGGACGGGACCCCATGGAGCCGGAAGATGGGGATGGGGATCTCCCTCCTCCCTACCGGAGCTCGGAGTCTTCCGAGACCGAGACGCCCAGGTGGGGCGACATGGACGAAGATGACGACATGGACTTCGGCATCACGAAGAAGCGCCCATCCTCGGACCCACCGAGGCGACCTGGCGGAGACCCACCGGGACCCCCTGGCGGAGGACCATCTGGACCCCCTGGAGGACGCCCACCAAGTAGACCCCCTGGAGGTGGACCACCGGGCGGGGGAGGACCCCCTGGACCGGGCGGACCCGGCGGAGGCCCTCCTGGAGGACCCCCTGGGGACCCCGACGACCCACCAGGGAACGGCGACCCGAATACCACCTGGTGGTGGATTGTCTACCTCCGCAGGAGGGTCCAGTTCCTCGAGCGCGAGCTAGACACGGGCAAGGGCGAGATGAAACGCATCGCCAGGGTCGCCACGCGCGCGCAGAAAGAGCTGGACATCGCCAGGGCCGAGACCAGGTCGCTGAACACGGTTATCAGCAGCCTGCAGCAGAGGCTGGACGCGCTGGAAGCCCGTGGGAGCGTCGGCAGCGACCACCCACCCCTGGAGTCTGGCTCGTCGGACGACGGCTGGGGACCCGGACCAGGTCCAGGCAGACCCCACGCCCCCGGCGGAGCCCCCAGGAGTCGCCCCAGCGCCAGTGCCCCCTCTCTCACCGCCCCCTCTCACCACAGCGCGGGCCGCCGCAACGAGCGCGTGCCGCCCGGCAGTGGCAGTGAGGATTGGCGTGATGAGTGGCCCAGCGCGGAGTACCGCAACCGCCGTGCTCGACCGCGGACACCGGTACGCCCCCGGCGCCCCGCACCAGCCCTGGAGCCAATCCCAATGGCTGGTGGACGTTATGGTGGACTCAGGGATGAGGTCCCCAGAGGAGACGTGGAGTGGGATGTCGGCGAAGGTGAGGACCTGGACCTGGACCTGGAGGAGTTCGACATCAGCCCGCCGCGTGGTGTACGACGGGAGGCTGCTGAACGCAGCCGCCGGCGCCGTGATGAGGAGGCATACATGGAAGGAGTACGGCGTTAACATCTGGGTTCAGCGTACATGGAGGAACCGCGGCGTAGCCCCGGGGATTCCATGGAGGAGATGGACGTGGCGGCCGTGGGAGTCCGTGGGAGAGGCCGATGGGAACCTCGGTCGACCTCGCGGCCGGCGTTCATGGTCTCTAAGGCCGCGGATGCCGCCGTGTGGGAAGACTTGACGGACATCAAGCCCCCCATGTACGACAGCAACCCCCACAACCTCGACCGCTTCTTGGAGAAGCTGGACGATTGGGGGGTAACCGTTACTGAGGACATGCATCCCGCTGATGCGGAGAAGTATGTCTACAGACGGTTCAGGTACCGCCTGCCGGAAGTGCTCGGCGAGCTATACTTCGTGGCGACCAAGGAGGGGAGAATCAGGACCCTGAAGGAAGCCAAGAAGTGGCTCAACGAGCAGGAGCGGGTGGACGCTCCGCAGGTGGCTGCCAAGCGCTGGAAGTCCATCAAGCTTGAGCATGATGGACGGGAGATCCGCCTACGAGATTGGCGAGACTTCCGAGGGAAATACACCCTCTTCCGCCGCAACGTGGAGGATTGGAACGAGGGTGACGAGCAGGCTCGCCTGCTCTCCATGCCGCCGGAAGCATGGATCAAGAGGGTCACCAAGGAGGAAGCCAAGCGGGCCAGGTCCAACCACACAGTCAAGATGATGCTCCCCAAAGAGTATCATACGAACGTGGTGGCTTGGACGAGGAGGAACGTGGCCCGGGATGTCAAACGGCACTCCCTGCGGAACGCTCTCCTCATCACCGTCTCGGGCGATCGCGAGAAGACCGCGATCTGGCGCCTTGACGAGTGTGAGTTGAGCGGCCAGACCATCAGTCTGCAAGCCATCCCGGCGCGGATGAGCTGCGACGAGATCCTGGAGTGGGTTGGAGAGGAGGTGCTCAAGGAGTACCGGAACCTCCACCACACCCGCGGGTTGAGGCCCGGCGACCGCGACGTCAACTACGTTGGCGAGGGACCTGGCGGGGAAGCTGCCATGGACCCAGCGGGAGCCGACGGCGATGAGACTCTCCTCGACGATGACGACGACGATGAGCCCGCCGAGCTGGCTGTTTGCGCCTTCGTGGCCAACAACCTGAGCGCGGGGAACAACCGGGGAAGCTGGAAGCCCCTGCAGCCGGGTTGGAAGAAGAAGGAGAAGAGGGACCCTCGCCGCGTTGGCGACCCTCCGCTGTCCTTTGGGGAGTTCATACGAGCTCACCCGCAGGGCTGTTTCGTGTGTTATGGGAGGAAGAAAGGCTTCAACCATGACCACCGAACATGCCCCAACCACAAGGCCGACACGGCGGCTTACAAGAAGGCGCATGGGTCGAAGAAGCGTGCGCCCGCGGGTATCCGGGAAGCCAAAGTGGAGGTCGACAAGGACGAGCTGGCCAAGCTGATGTCGTCGCTGGGGACCGAGTTGGCCAAGGAGATCCAGGAGATCAAGCGGAACTGGGTCCCCAGGTCGGACAACAAGAACAAGGAGAACAACCAGAATGACCAGAACAAGGACAAGGACAAGATGGGTAAGAAAGGGGGAAGGAAGAAGGGCGTCAACGAGGTTGATGCGGAGGAGAACACCCCTTCTTCCACAACCGACGCCCCGTTGCGGAGCCCCTGCAGCCAAGGGCCCCAGCCAGGGTGGTCGCAGGATGGTGACGTGGGAAGCGCCGAACCATCCCAGTCGGGAGTCAATAAGCACAAGGGGACTGTCGCGGGCGGAAGGCCCGGTCCGGCACCCAGTCGCGGAGGCGGGGTGAGGGCAAGTGAAGGCACGAACCCTTGCACCCGTCCGTCCTTCGCGACCAAGAATGTGTTTGATGTACGTCAGGATCTATCCGAGAGTATCGGAGGATCACCCGGACCGCAGCTGGATGCTGCAGATGGGCAGCCTGAGCCCATTGTCCACGACCTGCACCAGTCGCTTGTTGAGCTTCTGGAACGGCCGGAGATCCTGAGTTTGCACGCCGTGCGCCGTGTCGGTCGCGAGCGGCAGTTGCATCTTAAGGTCCGTGCCTTATGCGGGGAACCTGAAAAGGTTTTCGACGTGTTGGTCGACACGGGAGCTCAAGTCAGCTTGGTCAAGGCTGGCCTACTTCCACCAGAGTGTCTGACCGACAGTCGGAAACCCGTCAGGCTGAAGGTGGCGAACGGCCAGTACATGGTGTGAGGCACGAAGGAAGCGGCCATCGGGCTGCAGTTCGTGAACCATCGTGAGCTGAGCCGCCCAGACCTCGGCAAGGAAATCCTCCTGCACGGTCGCTTCTACGAGGCCGAGATGGACTGGGACATGATCGTTGGGTACGACTTCATGATGGAGACGGACTCCGGCGTTCTCCCGGCCCAGGCCTCCATGACCCTGTACCAGGACGACCAGCTCTCATGGCTTTCCTCACCTGAGCACCATGTGGAATGCCAATGGATCCACCCCGAACGCAATCAGCTCGAAGTGGCCGCGCTGGACACTGAGCCAACTGGTCCTGCAAACCAGGAGTACGGCGTAATGCCGGAAGTCGCGAGCCGAGTTGTCGCGGACTTGGGAGCTTCGGATCTGGCCCTGGATGCGTTCTCTTCAGGAACCACCGCCCATCTTCGGGTTTCTGAGAAGTACTGGAGCGCCCAGGACTCCGCGTGGAAGAAGCACTTGGGTCCGCATCAGGGATTGATGTGGATCCATTGCCCCCGTTGGGACATTCCAAGAGCGATAGCGAAGATTCGCAAGGACCGCTCCAAGGCAGTGCTGGTTGTTCCTATGGGATGCACCGAGGAGGAAAGTACCCGACATTGGGTAGACTCATTGACCAACATGACCTTAAACAAGGTCGTCCTACCGGCTGGAGAGAGTGTCTATCAGGACGCTAAGGGACAGCCCATGCCACCCCAGAGATGGCCAACGGAATTCCACTATGTGGATGGGGGCCTTGATCAGGCCGACGCCACGGACTTCGTGTGTGTCAACCGCATCATAACGGAGCCATGGCGGCAATGCTTTGCGGTTCCCCCTGTTAACATCGAAGAATCGGAATCAGAAGACCCCCTCACTGAAGAGGAGTGGGATCTGGTTCAGGGGTATATGGATCAGCCCTTTCACGACTGGGGAAACCAGCGTGAGGGCAAAGGCCAGGACAAAGCCTGGTGGGAAGTGGACTCAATCGTCTCCGGTTCCTATGATGGGAATACCTTCGTTCAGAAGGTGCTGGATCACATGTCCAGCCAGGACGAGCCGCCTGGCGGTAACCCACCCACCTACGGCGATCTGTTCCGAGGCAAGACCAGAGATGGCCCTTTGGGCCACCTGGGAAGACCACCTGAGCCGAAACCGAGTGGGGTCGCTACCCCTCAAGTAAGCTCCGTGGTTCAAGTGCCCGGAAAAGCCAAGGCGGAGTCCGATGACTGCCCCAAGATCCAGGCATTGAGGGCCAGGCTGAAGCAGAAGTATGGTGATACCTTCTTCAGCGGAAAGCCTGTGTGTCCCCCACCGGTGCGTGGACCGTATGGCGAGGCCAAGATACGACTGAAGCAGGACCCCCGTGTGTATCGGCACCGGGAGTTTGCCCTGAGGGGCGAGAGGAAGGAGGCCATGGAGAAGATCCTCCGTGACTTCATCCAGAGAGGCTGGCTTGAGCCGTGCCACTCCGACTGGGCCTCTCCGTGCTTCGTCGTCCCCAAGAAGGGGGCCGGTGAGTGGCGGCTCGTGGTCGACTACCGCGGCCTAAACGCCCAAACGCAGCACGACAGCTATACGCTGCCCCTCATTGAGGACATGCTGCAAAAACAACACCGGCGGAGGATCTTCACGGTGATTGACCTGAAACATGGTTATCATCAGATGCCTCTCGCCGAGGAGTCCCGTGCCTGCACAGCCATGAGCACCCCACTTGGGACTCTCCAGTGGAAGGTGATGCCCATGGGCGTTACCAACGGCAATGCGGCTTTTCAGCGGATGCTGGAGAACCTGCTTGAGCCGGTGCGTGAATGTGCGGACCCCTTCGTGGACGACGTGATCATCGCGTCCGGGGACCCCAATACGAGCTACAAGGAGCTCCTGGAGGCACATGAAAGGGACGTCACTCGAGTGCTGGACCTTCTGGTTCGGCACAAGCTCACGGGCAGCAGTGACAAGTCCACCATTGCGGTAAGCGAGGTGGTCTTCGCTGGCCACGTGGTCGGGAACGGGCAGCGAAAGCCCATACCTGGCAAGGTGGCTGCGATTGAGCACTGGGGAAAGCCCAAGACGGTCTCTGAGCTACGGGCGTATCTGGGGTTCTGCAACTACTACTCGGGGTATATCAAAATGTATGCCGAGTATGCAGCCCCCATGACGACCATGCTCAAGGGCAACCGAGAGGAGACCAAGAAGGGGTCCTAGAAGGCTCTGGTCTGGGATGCTGATTCCGACCGTGCCTTTGAGGGGATGAAGCAGGCGCTGCTATCCGCAGTGGGTCTGCACCTCGTCGATCCCGACCGAGGGTTCGTCCTACGCACCGACGCTTCCGACTACGCCGTTGGCGCTGTGTTGGAGCAAGTGCTTGACGATGGGAGGCACGTGCCCGTGGCCTTCTGGAGCCGAGTCCTGGCGGAAGGCCAGAGACGGACGTGGACGCCCCGTGAAAAGGAGGCGTATGCCATCGTCATGGCTCTCAGGAAATGGGCTGGGTACATAGCCCTCCATCCCGTCACCGTCTGCACCGACCATCAGAGTCTGCAGTCGTGGCACAAGGAGCACGTGGACACCCCCTCAGGACCCGCCTCCCGACGGGCAAGATGGCACGAGACCTTGGCCAAGTTCGACCCCACGTTTGTGTATATTCCTGGAAAGAATAACACCGTGGCGGACTGTCTCAGTAGGTGGGCCTATCCCGCCAGCAAGGGCATGACGGATATCTCTGCCCATGGCGATGAGGCTGAGACCGCTGAGGCCAAGAAGATCATCGAAATGGAGCGCCTGATGGAGGAGGAGGGTGTTAAATGCTTCGTCGTCATGGCTGCGGATGCCCCCCTCGCGTCGAGGGTGAGCAGAGCGGTCAGTGTACTCGCCCCTGAGGGAGCTGAGTCCGACAACACCTCTTACCAGAGTCTTGCCTCCAGGACGACTGGACCGACGATTACGCCAAGTCTGAGGCCTTTGCGGCCGAGTATAGGGCTGTGACCGACCCTGACGACGGGCAGAAGTGGCCAAAGGGGCTGACTGAGGAAGATGGCAAGCTCTACCGGAATGGTAAGCTGCTAGTACCGGAGTCCCGGGTGCTCGAGCTTTGTGAAGCTTGGCACCACCACATGCTGCACCCAGGGGTCAAGAAGCAAGCCCTTGACATGCAGCGCCGGTTCGAGATCGACCATATCGTTCTCTACACCGCCATCTAGAAGGTCAGGAAGGGTTGTTCGGTCTGCCAGGCCTGCAATCCCGATAACCGGAACGTCAAGGGGGAAGCCCAATGGACCCCGGTTCCTGACCAGCCCATGGAGAGCGTGGCCATGGACGTCTTCTCCAAGCCCGAAGTGCACATTGGCAAGGAGACCTTTGACTGTGTGGTTCTCTGTGTGGACCGCCACAGCGGCTACGTTGTAGCTGTTCCGGCACGCAAGAAGGGGTTGCTTGCCAAGGAAGTGGCAGTCATGATGATTCGTCATTGGCTGACCGTCTTTGACATCCCCCGCACCATTTGCAGTGACCGAGGGCCCCAGTTTACTGGTGGCTCGTTCAAGGCTATGTGTTCCCTCATGGGAATACGTCATGCCAAGAGCGTCGCCTATCTCAGCCGGTCTAACGGCCGTGCTGAGGTGGCTGGACGGCAGCTGTTCGAGAAGCTGCGCAAGATCCACATCACCAATCCACGTCTGAACTGGTTTGAGGAGATGTGGCCTGGTCTGAAGGCCCATCATGACACCCCGACTCCGGGCGGTTTGTCCCCTCACCAGATTCTGTTCGGCAGGGACCCCCTGGGTAGGGGACTTCCCTTGTCCGGTGATGGCATGGCTATGGATGCCAAGGAATTCTTCGCGCGGCAAGAGCAAACGGCGCGGGACATCCGCCAGCAGCTCGAGAAGGAGCATGCTGAGCGTCAGAAGTCCGCCCCGAGCTCGGCAGCGCAAAAGTTCAGGGTGGGAGACCCGGTGTGGGTGATCAGACCCCGCCCCATGGGCACCCACCGCACCAAGACCTGGTTCACACCCGGCGAGGTGGTCCGCAGGATTGGTGAGGACACCTACCGCATCTAGGTGGGTCACGGACAGTTCCGGGAGCGCCACGAGAGTCAACTCCGTGTGCGGGAGCCCGACTTCCGTGGCCAACATGTGTCCCTGAACTATTCCGCACATGAGGCTGATTCGGACGAAGACTATGCTGAGCAGGACGACTATACAGTCGAGAAGATCCTTGCTCAGCGTCCGAAAGCCTCGGCACCAGGAGGCCTGGAGTTCAAGGTTCGTTGGCGAGGCTATGGGCCGTCCCACGACACCCCGCAACCCGTCTCCTCGTTTGTGCCGCGGGTCAATACTCCCTTCATGGAGTACATCCGCAAGCACAAGACCAAGATCCATGTCTCGGACTTGGCAGCACTCACCCGGGCGATTGCAGCAAGGGGTGCCTGATCAGCGCCCTGAGCTCTCCCCTGATGCTTTTTGAGCGCTTGTGTGGTCGACGGATCGTCCCTCACTTGCTTGCTCTCTTACATCTTCCGATGACCTGCCATCAGAGTGGCCATATACCCCCCCCTGCTGAATCCAGAGGAGGATGGCCCCTCTCTTCTTCTATTCGTCACTCCCCCCCTGCTGAATCCGTGGAAAACCAGGTAGGGCGACTGACCTTCATATTTCTGAGCTATTGGGGCCTTGAAGCCCATACAACGTTGCGCAACAGAAGCCGCTGTCATCGGCATTGCGATTTTTGAGTGTGTGGTCTGGTCCCACGGCAATTGCGGGATCCAGGCCAGTCTACGTGTGTCACGACTATATATGGCCTGAACTCAGGCGTTTTCCTGTCCACCCTCCTGCATACGCCTTATCCTGACCGTGGCGTGGTTTGGCGCTCTGTCCAGAGTGTGTTTACACGCCTATTTACCCCGCTTACTGCTTGTCTTTCTGTTCCACAGGATATGTGCATTTGTATGTTGCGATTGTCAGCCCATCACCGACGGATGGACTGTCTTTTCCCCCCTGTGGGAATGCGAATCGGATTACAGGGGCGCCCTGAGTCGCCGTTTACATGTTCTTGCATAGGGTCCAGCTTGGACCAGTACCTGAGTACAGATTCTTCTGTTTGAGTGCCCGTGATACCGTGTGCCCTATTCGCTGTGATGTGGAGATCCTGATGGCGCCAGGCGGGAAGCCCAGTTGCCTGACTACACTCCCAGCGGTCCGCCACTGTCAGTCCCAGTGTGAGCCTACCGACTCGCAGACGCACTTGCAGTTGGATGGCGGCCTCCGGTGCTCCTGACCTCGGTCAGTCTGCCTGGGAAACTGGTGGTTTGAGGAGTCGACGCCTCCGCCCACACTGCATGAGGACTCCCTCATGTATGGCCTTCGTGGTAATAGGGCGAGGGAAAAGACGGCCTTGATGCCCGATCCCTTAAAGAGGAGCTCGTTCGGCTGTGCCACTCTGGACTCGCGTCGTATGGATATGGACATGGTGCGCCCGAGGAAGGACCCGTGGGGACTCTCCCCAGTCGGCGGGCCTTGGGAAGCTTGGGGTAGCCTGATGGATCTTTGTGGTCGCTCTCAACCTGTGGGACCACCTCGGTCGTCGTGTGACGCCTATGTTGGCCGTGTATGCCACTGCCACTGTGGTGGTGACCGTCGCAGCCGGCACCCGGTGCGCCTGGTATGGGTTAACGGGTCCTTTGGATGCCGAACAATCGCCGCCAGGACCCGGGACTTGATACTTGATACTATACTTGCAGTTACTTACAGTTACAGCATCATACCTGTTTTACCGTGGGATCGCGATGGGCAACCTAACCCGTAAATCAGCCTGAATGAGGATGTGACACCCCCCCCCTTCAGGGGATGGTCCTGGGTACCCGCTGCCATGCTTGGGTGTTATCGAGCCCCCCCCAGGGTTTGCTCTAAGGAGGGGGGTGAAGCGGTACCCAGAACCTATGGCCCATGGCCCGGAGGCCTGTGAGCCGTCACACCCGTTATGGCCCATGGTCCGGAGGCCTGTGAGCCGTCACACCCGTTATGGCCCATGGCCCGGAGGCCTGTGAGCCGTCACACCCGTTATGGCCCATGGCCCAGAGGCCTGCGAGCCGTCACACCCGTGCGGAAGCCGTTGACACCGGCTATCTCTGTTCTCTAACCCGTGAAATCTGGAATCCGATTTCTAACCAATAAATCGATGTAGAATTACCGTAATTTTATTGTCCTGGGCGATTTTCAGTCGGAAATCGGTGAAATACCCGATTTCTACCGCGATTTCTAATTGTCGTGAAATTGCCGCCTGATGTCGCCTGTTCGTGCGCCCTCGTCGCTTCTCCGTGGCGAGTTTTGTTCTGGACTTTTCTCGAGTACCTTTGAGGTTCTAAGAGAACTTAAGTGCGGAATCTAGAGGGTATTTAATGTACTTTCATCTGGTGTGTTCACCCGAATTTTTCGCTGTTGCGTTTTCGAGAAAATCAGCGCGCAAGGCTTTCCGTCGATCATGCTTCTCAAGGACCATGAGTTCGCACGGTACCATACATCTCCCCCCTATGTCCTTCATCCATGCCCCTTTCACGCGGGCACATCATCTTGCTTAGGGAAGCGGGCAATGGCGGTGTTTTAGGCAGCCTATGGGTCTCGCAAACCCAAGTCGTTTGCGTGCGCAAAGCCTAACTTTGTGGCCTTGTGAGCATGAACGTTAATGACCGAACACAATGTCCACAAGACCAAAAGCCCGAGGCCATTTTCGTTTTTCGAGCCAACTCAACGATGGCTCCACGCAATTCAATGCGTACCAAAACTCTATTTTCAAAAGAGGGCAAGTTTTGGTCCAAAATTAGGCCAAAATGGCCAAACCCCCGAGGCTCGTATTCGAAGCCTATGGGGAGTTGAGCCTCGAACCAAGGCAATATGTAAAGTAGAGACCACGAAAAACATCGTGGATGGCTTGGTTGATTCTTACATCCTTGTCTTCTATTTCATATTATTTCGCCTGGTGAGCACGCGTGCCACATTGCCTCTTTGCACACGCGCTCATATGCAAGCACTAATGACACGAGTGGGCGGAGACAATCTAACCATAGTGTGCATGTTTGAAAGCACCTACTATGGGCCTACTCCAAAGGAGTTTACTCATATTTTTGCTCCTCATGGTCCCAAGGATATGTTCATGCCAATATCGCCGATATATGCACTTTTTCCCATAAATAGTGTGCTTCAAGGATTGAGGTGTTAAAAATGCTTTCATTGTGCTTTGAACCTCAACCCTTGTTGCAAAAGAGAAGCAAAGCCTCGGTTTACATCCATGCAAAATCCCGAGGCTCCTTTCTCTTGCGATACGGAGATACGATATTTGAAGGGACCGCTTTTGGGTGAATTTTGGCCGTTTTGCCCAAAATGGCCACAAACTCCTTCTCCCCCTGATTTCACCCCCGAGGTTGCGTGCGCCGCTTGACCAAGGGTAAGGGCAATCCGGAGAGGGCACGTAAACCCGCATCAAATGGGATGTTTCCCCATGTGGCCTCTCTTCTCGATGGGAGAGTTGTGAGTTACCCAAGTTGGGGCATGTTGCCATTCTGCCCCATACGTGTGTCACATTCTCTCCAATGGGAAAAATAGCTAGAGGCGACCATGAGGGATGGCAAGTGGCATATGATGGGACCTAAGTCCCATGTGTCTATCGCATCTTTGGTTGAAAGAATCCTCGCCGTGGCCATGGAGATATGGAATCATGAGTGCGGGCCATTTTGGCCAAATTTCGCTGTTTTTGCCATTGTATGCCATGTTGGAATTACCATATCTCCATGTGGCACGGAGTCTAGCCAAGAATGAAGGGGCGCATATTGTAGCAGATAACCAAGGGTTGGACGCCCTTGAGTTTCGTATTTGCTCCTCCGGCTCATCTGGAGTTATTCAATTTTTGGTGCGATCCACGATCCCCACCTTTGCACCGCATGTTGCTTTCTGCCCCGTCCGTGTGGTCATCCCCTCGGTGAACAGTAAGCAGCCAGCGTGACAGCAAGCGATAACCCAGGGCATGGGACCAAAGGGGATATCAAGGGTTGTGAATCAAGACTTGGCGCGTCAATATCGCCAAGATTTCCTACCCTGGATGGTCGCCCGAGACGGCCGATTTTGCCATTTTGGCAATCATGACCCCACGTGACGAACCCGTGGTGCCCTGATGCCGGGACCTCAGAGGGAACCACGTTCGGTGGGGGCTCCAGGGCGTTGATACTCGAAAAACATAGGGTCAGTTGCCTCGTCCCTACCTCTGGCGGGTCCGGACAAGGGGTCAATTTTGGAGATTTTGGAGCTAATATCAGTTTGGGCTGAAACAGCCCATTTTCAGCTACCAACTCCTAGGGGATAATGGCGGAGCCATATCTCTGGCTCAGAGGGGAGTTCGTACCTGCCGTTAAAAGAGCATAGGGAGCCACTGTCGGTTGGCCTCGGACCTTTTTGGTTTACAGGGACTCGCCTGTGGCTGGGGGGGACACCCCCCCCTATTGGCAGGGTTTCGGGGTCCGGACTGAGCAGGGCATGGGTTGTGTTTGAGCCTCCGCCCCCACCAGCCACTGAGAGGGTCGGACCTGGGATTGGGATATGAGTTGGGACTGAGTGTCTATTGTCCTGTGATGCCCTTACCCCAGTCCAGTCTCAACCCCATGTGTACATATCCTGATGTGTTGCTGTACATACTTTTGTTCCCTTGTTTCTGAGTGGCAAGGATCCTGAAACGCTTTGTCACATGACATGAGCGCATTGATGCCCCTGTGAGCGTAGTGCTTTGCCTGCCTGCTCACTTGCGCGTGTCCACCGCAGCGTCCCGTGACCGGCCCCCAACGGGAACGCGTCACTAGGGAGGGAGTCCTGGGTTCAAACCCCACTACCCCCAAATTTTTACAAAAAGGTTTCGCACGCCGGCGACTTTCGAGGAATGCCCCATCGAAGGGACATCATTCACGGTACATTACACTGTCTTTCGAGGGTACCTACAGTGTGATAGGCTTCTATGAACTGATGAGGATGTTTTTGGTAAGTTCAATGCATTTTCTGGGGTAATTCTGGGAATATTTGGGCCTTTTTCCTTGGTCCTACTAGCTTAGCTAACTAGTACTCCAGGGGAGAGTAAGAAAAAGTCACTGCCCTTGTCTTTCTTGGAGGGCTTGATCCAGGCCAAGCCCCCCTTAAGACCCTTGTGTTGATGCTAAGACTAACGTAAGTACTTCTATCTCTCTTTTGAAGCCTAAAGTACACTTTCTCAACGTAACTAGGGTTGTAACCCTAGCGCCCCCATGAAGTTCACCCCTACCACTCAACTGAGCGGAGGTACCTTCCTTCATGGAGGATATACAGAAATAAAATAGGCATTTCATGCTTTAGGCCTTGAAGGTTAAGCCTAGTGGTCTCCCACCCCAAGACCCCTATACTGAATTGTTTCTACCACTTATTGCATTTCTACTTTTTAACTGTTTCTGAATTCAGTTGCTTGGCCAGATCATTTTCTGTGTTGGCCTGACATCTATGCCCCACATTCCTAACCAGCACCATTCCACCCAAAGGAGTGCACATGAAGTGCCTAATGCTATCTTGGAGGCCAGAGTCAGTCCAGTTTTCATATAAAATCTGTTGTTTTATCCATTTGTGATTGAATCTTTGTGTATAAACCTGCATTGTCTATCCGCAGCCCTTCTGTGTTAGATTGGATTTCAAAACCAATCATTGATTCGATCCACATCCTGTTCTTGCTCTACTTGCTGCTTTGGTTTGGGTTTTCAACTTCAAAACCTGCAGGATTTCATCAAAATATCTAGGGCATGAATCAAGGAAATCTTTCTGGTTGTCTCCGTCGTGTCTCCGGGGGGTTGGGCGACTCCTGCATTCCCCCTGCACAGGTAAAAACAAGGTTGCAAGGTATGCTCGGTGAATGGTGCACGTAGTGCGCACGTAGGGTTACAGAAGACGAAGTGCTCGCGATGCATGTGCCGCATTCCGACATACACACGTTGCCACACTTCCTTGTGCATGCACCCACCTTCCCTTCTCTTCGAAGGTCCAAAGGAGAAGTGTGTGCTCGTGTTTGCGTCGTTTGTGCGTTAAAGTAGCGTTGTCTCAGACGCTTAGGCTTCTTTAGCGTCGTGCCGTCGTCTCTCATTCCCCATTCCCTGTTCTCCTTTTCGCAGATGACAAAACAGGCACAACGGGAAGAAGCGTGCAAGCCACACGGTGCAATTAAACGCTTAGGGTTGTTTATAAGTCGCAATAGGGTTGTTTAAACGTTTAGGTTTGTTTTGCGTTCGCGTCACTTCGGCATTCACACGATGCATGGTGAGTAAGGTAGGTAAGCCCAGGAGGAGCTCACCGTCTGGTTGAGTCAGTGTGGTTACAGTGGTATTGATCTCGCCTCCCTTCCCTGCATGCATGCACACGATGCATTAAAGGGATTCGACAGTAGGCCACGCGCTGTGCACGCGGTATGAACCCTTCCCAGGTTACCCAGGGCTTCGCCCTACGTTCCATAAGGGAACGGGCGAAGTCCTTAAGCTTGCTTGCTTGCAACTGGGTTCAGGAACAGTGTATCATAGGGCACACTAAGAAGCGTATAATACGTGGAGTGTGTCTTGGTTCCTCCGTCTTGAACCCAGTCCATTGGCCTCTGTTGTACAGGTGGGAGGGTCAGGGTGAACTGGTGCAGTCCCTTGAGCCGTGCTACAATATACGGCGCTGATCACACAATCAATTGACTGCGCCTCAGCCAGGAGTGGCGAGGGCAGCTTGACTCCATCGACATCCGCGCCACCTGTGCGGCCTTGCCCTCCAAGCCCTAGCAGGGAAACGTATTGTGACGTCCCTGTTAGGCCACAGTAGCTTAGCAGCGCTGTGTTCTCTTGTCTTCTTCACAGGAGGGTCACTAGGACCCACGACTTTATCTACAACACCACCCAGTAGAGCGTGCGTGTAGGAGTGGTAGTCCTGCGTGGGGGCTTGAGCCAGTAGCAGTAGCGCTCGCCCACCAGGATGGTGCCACTATAGGGTGTGTAGGACCAGTAGTGCGTGGGCACAGGGCCACAGGGCATGCAGGCCAAGGGGACAGTGTTGGGCCCCCACACCCACACACCTGCGCCCACGGCATGTGGGTGACGGACCCCAACACCACGCCCAGAAGGCGGGCAGTCGGGGGAGGGGGAGCGCCTGACCACAGACGCCCCTCACAACGGCGGAAGGCACGCCCCCCGGGGACGCCCTTCGCCCCCCCCACAGCGAGCAACGCCGGCCCGCAAGGGCGCACGCTGTGGGGTCGGGGCTGGGTCCCCACGCCCGCACCGACCGCACCCGAGACACAGGGGTTGCGCAGCCCCGGCTGCCCGCTTCAGAGGACGCGCGGCCGGGGGAGGGACAGCGCCTGACACGAGACGCCCCTCGCAATGGTGGCAGCCCCCCCCCCCCGGGGACGGCCCCCCACCAACCCCCGCGGCGAGCAGCCCCCACAGGGCATGCAGGCCAAGGAGACAGTGTTGGGCCCCCACACCCACACACCCGCGCCCACAGCACGTGGGTGGCGGACCCCAACAGCCCGCCCAGTGGGCGGGCAGTCGGGGGCGGGACAGGGCCTGACCTCAGACGCTCCTCACAATTGTGGAAGGCAACCCCCCCGGAGACGCCCTTCCGCAACTTCCCCAGCGAGCAACGCCGGCCCGCAAGGGCGCACGCCGTGGGGCCGGTGCTGGGTCCCAAGGCCCGCACCGACCGCAGCCGGAACACACGGGTCGCGGAACCCTGGCTGCCCGCCCCAGAGGACGGGCGGCCGGGGGAGGGACAGCGCCTGACACCAGACGCCCCTCACAACGGTGGCAGGCCGCCCCCCCCGGGGACGGCCCCCCACCACCCGCGCGGCACGCAGCCCCCACAGGGCATGCAGGCCAGGGGGACAGTGTTGGGCCCCCACATCCACACACCCGCGCCCACAGCACGTGGGTGGCGGACCCCAACAGCCCGCCCAGTGGGCGGGCAGTCGGGGGAGGGACAGTGCCTGACGTCAGACGCCCCTCACAATGGTGGAAGGCACCCCCCCCGGGGACGCCCCTCCGCCACCCCCAAAGCGAGCAACGCCGGCCCGCAAGGACTCATGCTGTGGGGCCGGTGCTGGGTCCCCACGCCCGCACAGACACACAGGGTCGCGGAACCCTGGCTGCCCGCTCCAGAGGACGGGCGGCCGGGGGAGGGACAGCGCCTGACACCAGACGCCCCTCACAACAGTGGCAGGCAACCCCCCCGCGGGGACGGCCCCCCACCACCCCCGCGGCACGCAGCCCCCACGGGGCATGCAGCCCAAGGGGACAGTGTTGGGCCCCCACACCCACACACCCGCACCCACAGAACGTGGGTGGCGGACCCCAACAGCCCGCCCAGTGGGCGGGCAGTCGGAGGAGGGACAACGCCTGACCTCAGACGCCCCTCACAATGGTTGAAGGCTGCCCCCCCGGGGACGCCCTTCCGCCACCCCCACAGCGAGCAACGCCGGCCCGCAAGGGCGCACGCTGTGGGGCCAGTACTTGGTTCCCACCCCGGCAACGACCGCACCCGGAACACACGGGTCGCGGAACCCTTGCTGCCCGCTCCAGAGGACGGGCGGCCGGGGGAGGGACAGCCCCTGACACCAGACGCCCCCCACAACGGTGGCAGGCCACCCCCCCCCCGGGGACGGCCCCCCCACCACCGCCGCGGCACGCAGCCCCCACTGGACATGCACGCCAAGGCGACAGTGTTGGGCCCCCACACCCACACACCCGCGCCCACAGCACGTGGGTGGCGGACCCCAACAGCCGGTCCAGTGGGCGGGCAGTCGGGGGAGGGACAGCGCCTGACCTCAGACGCCCCTCACAATGGTGGAAGGCACCCCCCCCGGGACGCCCTTCCGCCACCCCCACAGCGAGCAACGCCGGCCCGCAAGGGCGCACGCTGTGGAGCCCATGCTGGGTCCCAACGCCCGCACCGACCGCACCCGGGACACACGGGTCGCGGAACCCTGGCTGCCCGCTCCAGAGCACGGGCGGCCGGGGGAGGGACAGTGCCTGACACCAGATGCCCCTCACAATGGTGGAAGGCACCCCCCCCGGGGACGCCCTTCCGCCATTCCCACAGCGAGCAACGCTGGCCCGCAAGGGCGCACGCTGTGGGGCTGCCGCTGGGTCCTGACGCCCGCACCGACCGCACCCGGGACACACGGTTCGCGGAGCCCTGGCTGCCCGCTCGAAAGGACGGGCGGCCGGGGGAGGGACAGCGCCTGACACCAGACGCCCCTCGCAATGGTGGCAGCCCCCCCCCCCCCCGGGGACGGCCCCCCACCACCCCCGCGGCGAGCAGCCCCCACAGGGCATGCAAACCAAGGAGACAGTGTTGGGCCCCCACACCCACACACCCGCGCCCACAGCACGTGGGTGGTGGACCCCGACAGCCTGCCCAGTGGGCGGGCAGTCGGGGGCGGGACAGCGCCTGACTTCAGACGCCCCTCACAATGGTGGAAGGCACCCCCCCCGGGGACGCCCTTCCGCCACCCCCACAGCGAGCAACGCCGGCCCGCAAGGGCGCACACTGTGGGGCCGGTGCTGGGTCCCCACGCCCGCACCGACCGCACCCGGGACACACGGGTCGCAGAACCCCGGCTGCCCGCTCCAGAGGACGGGCGGCCGGGGGTGGGAAAGCGCCTGACACCAGACGCCCCTCACAACGGTGGTAGGCCACCCCCCCCGGGGACGGCCCCCCACCACCCCCGCGGCACGCAGCCCCCACAGGGCATGCAGGCCAGGGCGACAGTGTTGGGCCCCCACATCCACACACCCCCGCCCACAGCACGTGGGTGGCGGACCCCAACAGCCCGCCCAGTGGGCGGGCAGTCCGGGGAGGGACAGTGCCTGACGTCAGACGCCCCTCACAATGGTGGAAGGCACCCCCCCTGCGAACGCCCTTCCGCCACCCCCAAAGCGAGCAACGCCGGCCCGCAAGGGCTCATGCTCTGGGGCCGGTGCTGGGTCCCCACGCCCGCACAGACACATAGGGTCGCGGAACCCCGGCTGCCCGCTCCAGAGGACGGGCGGCCGGGGGAGGGACAGCGCCTGACACCGGACGCCCCTCAGAACAGTGGCAGGCAACCCACACGGGGACGGCCCCCCACCACCCCCGCGGCACGCAGCCCCCACGGGGCATGCAGGCCAAGGGGACAGTGTTGGGCCCCCACACCCACACACCCGCGCCCACAGAACGTGGCTGGCGGACCCCAACAGCCCGCCCAGTGGGCGGGCAGTCGGGGGAGGGACAACGCCTGACCTCAGACGCCCCTCACAATGGTTGAAGGCTGCCCCCCCGGGGACGCGGTTCCGCCACCCCCACAGCGAGCAACGCCGGCCCGCAAGGGCGCACGCTGTGGGGCCAGTGCTGGGTTCCCACCCCCGCAACGACCGCATCCGGAACACCCGGGTCGCGGAACCCTTGCTGCCCGCTCCAGAGCACGGGCGGCCGGGGGAGGGACAGCGCCTGACACCAGACGCCCCTCACAATGGTGGCAGCCCCCCCCCCCCGGGGACGGCCCCCCCACCACCGCCGCGGCACGCAGCCCCCACTGGACATGCAAGCCAAGGGGACAGTGTTGGGCCCCCATACCCACACACCTGCGCCCACAGCACGTGGGTGGCGGACTCCAACAGCCCGCCGAGTGGGCAGGCAGTCGGGGGAGGGACAGCGCCTTACCTCAGACGCCCCTCACAATGGTGGAAGGCACCCCCCCAGGGCACGCCCTTGCGCCACCCCCACAGCGAGCAACGCCGGCCCGCAAGGGCGCACGCTGTGGGGCCCATGCTGGGTCCCCAAGCCCGCACCGACCGCACCCGGGACACACGGGTCGCGGAACCCTGGCCGCCCGCTCCAGAGCACTGGCGGCCGGGGGAGGGACAGCGCCTGACACCAGACGCCCCTCACAACGTTGGTAGGCCACCTCCCCCGGGGATGGCCCCCCACCTACCCCGCGGCACGCAGCCCCCACAGGGCATGCAGGCCAAGGGGACAGTGTTGGGCCCCCACACCCACACACCGGCGCCCACAACACGTGGGTGGCGGACCCCAACAGCCTGCCCAGTGGGCGGGCAGTCGGGGGAGGGACAGCGCCTGACCTGAGACACCCCTCACAATGGTGGAAGGGACCCCCCCCGGGGACGCCCTTCCGCCACCCCCACAGCGAGCAACGCCGGCCCGCAAGGGCGCACGCTGTGGGGCTGGTGCTGGGTCCCCACGCCCGCACCGACCGCACCCGGGACACACGGGTCGTAGAACCCTGGCCGCCCGCTCCAGAGGACGGGCGGCCGGTGGAGGGACAGCGCCTGACACCAGATGCCCCTCACAACGGTGGCAGGCCACCCCCCCCGAGGACGGCCCCCCACCACCCCCGCGGCACGCAGCCCCCACAGGGCATGCAGGCTAGGGGACAGTGTTGGGCCCCCACACCCACACACCTGCGCCCACAGCACGTCGGTGGCGGACCCCAACAGCCCGCCCAGTGGGCAGGCAGTCGGGGGAGGGACAGCGCCTGACCTCAGACGCCCCTCACAATGGTGGAAGGCACCCCCCCCGGGGACGCCCTTCCGCCACCCCCACAGCGACCAACGCCGGCCCGCAGGGGCGCACGCTGTGGGGCCAGTGCTGGGTACCCACGTCCGCACCGACCGCACCCGGGACACACGGGTCGCGGAACCCTGGCAGCCCGCCGCAGAGGACGGGCGGCCGGGGGAGGGACAGCGCCTGACACCAGACGCCCCTCACAATGGTGGAAGGCACCCCCCCCGGAGACGCCCTTCCGCCGCCCCCGCGGCACGCAGCCCCCACAGGGCATGCAGGCCAAGGGGACAGTGTTGGGCCCCCACACCCACACACCCGCGCCCACAGCACGTGGGTGGTGGACCCCGACAGCCTGCCCAGTGGGCGGGCAGTCGGGGGCGGGACAGCGCCTGACTTCAGACGCCCCTCACAATGGTGGAAGGCACCCCTCCCGGGGACGCCCTTCCGCCACCCCCACAGCGAGCAACGCCGGCCCGCAAGGGCGCACACTGTGGGGCCGGTGCTGGGTCCCCACGCGCGCCCCGACCGCACCCGGGACACACGGGTCGCAGAACCCCGGCTGCCCGCTCCAGAGGACGGGCGGCCGGGGGTGGGAAAGCGCCTGACACCAGACGCCCCTCACAACGGTGGTAGGCCAGCCCCCCCGGGGACGGCCCCCCACCACCCCCGCGGGACGCAGCCCCGACAGGGCATGCAGGCCAAGGGGACAGTGTTGGGCCCCCACACCCACACACCGGCGCCCACAACACGTGGGTGGCGGACCCCAACAGCCTGCCCAGTGGGCGGGCAGTCAGGGGAGGGACAGCGCCTGACCTCAGACGTTCCTCACAATGGTGGAAGGCACCCCCCCCGGGGACGCGCTTCCGCCACCCCCACAGCGAGCAACGCCGGCCCGCAAGGGCGCACGCTGTGGGGCTGGTGCTAGGTCCCCACGCCCGCACCGACCGCACCCGGGACACACGGGTCGCGGAACCCTGGACGCCCGCTCCAGAGGACGGGCGGCCGGGGGAGGGACAGCGCCTGACACCAGATGCCCCTCACAACGGTGGCAGGCCACCCCCCCCGAGGACGGCTCCCAACCACCCCCGCAGCACGCCACCCCCACAGGGCATGCAGGCTAGGGGACAGTGTTGGGCCCCCACAGCCACACACCTGCCCCCACAGCACGTGGGTGGCGGACCCCAACAGCCCGCCCAGTGGGCGGGCAGTCGGGGGAGGGACAGCGCCTGACCTCAGACGCCCCTCACAATGGTGGAAGAAACCCCCCCCGGGGACGCCCTTCCGCCACACCCACAGCGAGCAACGCCGGCCCGCAGGGGCGCACGCTGTGGGGCCGTTGCTGGGTCCCCACGCCCGCAACGACCGCACCCGGAACACACGGGTCGCGGAACCCTGGCTACCCGCTCCAGAGGACAGGCGGCCGGGGGAGGGACAGCGCCTGACACCAGACGCCCCTCACAACGCTGGCAGGCCACCCCGCCTCGGGGACGGCCCCCCACCACCCCCGCGGCACGCAGCCCCCACGGGGCATGCAGGCCAAGGGGACAGTGTTGGGCCCCCACACCCGCACACCCGCGCCCGCAGCACGTGGGTGGCGGACCCCAACAGCCTGCCCAGTGGGCGGGCAGTCGGGGGGGGGACAGCGCCTGACCTCAGACGCCCCTCACAATGGTGGAAGGCACCGCCCTCGGGGACGCCCCTCCGCCACCCCCACAGCGAGCAACGCCGGCCCGCAAGGGCGCACGCTGTGGGGCCGGTGCTGGGTCCCCACGCCCGCACCGACCGCACCCGGGACACACGGGTCGCGGAACCCCGGCTGCCCGCCCCAGAGGACGGGCGGCCGGGAAAGGGACAGCGCCTGACACAAGACGCCCCTCACGACGGTGTCAGGCCACCCCCACCGAGGACGGCCCCGAACCACCCGCGCGGCACCCAGCCCCCACAGGGCATGCAGGCCAAGGGGACAGTGTTGGGCCCCCACATCCACACGCCCGCGCCCACAGCATGTGGGTGGCGGACCCCAACAGCCCGCCCAGTGGACGGGCAGTTCAGGGAGGGGGAGCCCCTGACCACAGACGCCCCTCACAACAGTGGAAGGCACCCCCCCGGGAACGCCCTTCCGCCACCCCCACAGCGAGCAACGCCGGCCCGCAAGGGCCCACGCTGTAGGGCCGGTGCTGGGTCCCCACGCCCGCACCGACCGCACGCGGGACACACAGGTCGCGGAACTCCGGCTTTTCCCAGAGGACCGACGGCCGGGGGAGGGTCAGCGCCTGACACCAGACGCCCCTCACAACGGTGGCAGGCCAACCCCCCCGGGGACGGCCCCCCACCACCCCGACGGCACGCAGCTTCCACAGGGCATGCAGGCCAAGGGGACAGTGTTGGGCCCCCTCACCCACAGACCCGCGCCCACAGCATGTGGGTGGCAGACCCCAACAGCCCGCCCAGTAGGCGGGCAGTCGGGGGAGGGGGAGCGCCCGACCTCAGACACCCCTCGCAACGGTGGAAGGCACCCCCCCCAGGGACGCCCCTCTGCCACCCCCACAGCGAGCAACGCCGGCCCGCAAGGGCACACGCTGTGGAACCGGTGCTGGGTCCCCACGCCCGCACCGACCGCACCCGGAACACACGGGTCGCGGTGATCCGGCCTCCCGCCCCAGAGGACGGGCGGTCTGGAGAGGGACAGCGCCTGACACCAGACGCCCCTCACAACGCTGGCAGGCCACCCCCCCCCCGGGGACGGCCCCCCACCAACCCCGCGGCACGCAGCCCCCACAGGGCGTGCAGGCCAGGCCGGGTAGGGAGGAACAGGGACCGCACCGCCCCCCCCCGAGCACGCCAGACGGAGCAAGGGACCGGGGCAGGACACGCGGAGGGGCACGGACCACGTGGAACGGCCCTACCAGCGCCCAGTGCCGGGACCGCGCGAGTTGCGCACGCCACACCACCCAGGGGGGGGGGGCGGACGCCGCGGGAGCGCGAGCACACACACACACAAAGGGCACGCGGGGACTACCAGAAGGGCAACCGGACGGAGCTCGCGGAACGCACAGACCGCGCGGAATGGCGTACCAGCGAGCGAGGATAAAGGATACCCGGACAGGACGGCCCGCCACAAACAGCGCGGGACACGCGGGGCGGGAAGGGGGAAATGGGAGAGACACAACACCAGGTACCGGCCCGAGCCCCCCGAACCGGCCGCGAGCGCCGCGCACACACGGACGGGGCACTGCACCCGCCAAGGCAGTAGTTGCGCACTGCGCCACGCCCCAACCCCTAGGCAAGGCGGCTTCCACGGCAGCCCAAGGGGGTCCCACTGGCGACAAGCCAGTAGCACGGGCCCGGCGGCGCCGGCGCCCCGGGCGACCACGCATTAGCGGGGCGACGCGGTGGGTAAGCGCCCGCAGCCACAGCTGCGAATTGATGCACTGACCGGGGAGTGGCAAAACAGGGAAGCCGGGGAGGGATGGGGCTCCGAGCCCGGTGAACCCGGGGGACTCCGCCACCAGGCAGGAGATGCGTCTTGGAGGGCCCTTCACTAGGACCCGGTGGGGAGGATATCACCTGGCCCGACCAGGTGGCCCCCCGGGGCCGAAAGGCGTCTGGTACCCGCAAAATGGAACCTCAAACCTCAAACCTCAAGGCGCCACCACGACCCCCCGGGGCCCCGCGCCCGCCGCTGCCGTTGCCCCAGGCGCCACCATCCGCGCCACCGCCGCCCCATGTCCACCACCCTCTCCCCCCACGAGCCCCACCAGGCTTCCCGTTCCCCCCTTCCGCCCGTACGCGACCCCAACCCCGAGTCCCCGCCACCGCCCCTCCCGCTCCCCCAGGGGCGCCGTCAAGCACACCAGCGCCGCCCCATGTCCACCAACCCCTCCCCCCACAGGCCCCACCGGGCCTCCCGCTCCCCCCATCGCCCGTACCCGTCCTCCACCCCCGGCCCCCGCCCACCTCGCCTGGTGGTCTGCCCCCGCTTTGCAGGAGCTCCGCCGCTGGGTGAAGTGGGCCAGGGGAGCGGGAAGGCGAGAAGGGGTGCGCATGGTGCACACCCTCGAGGACGTCCGCACCCCCACCCCCGCCGACCCTAACGAGGCCGCCCCGGAGGCCATCATGCCGCAGGCGGCATGCAAGGCCCTCCTCCGGGACGCGGTCCAGGGCCTTCGCCCCCCCTACACCCCCCGAACCCTCCGCCAATGGCCCCAGGCCACCCACCCTCTGGCCTGGGCCAGGGGCGCCCCCCCCCCCCCATCCCACCACCACCACACCGGGAAGGGAAGGGGCGAGGGCAAGGGGAGGGCAAGAATCAGAGAGGGCATACCACAACGGAGGGACCAGCGCCCCCCACCCCCAGCGGACGCCGCACGGCCCCGGGGACGCACGCCCCCAACACACGCCGCCGAAGCGCGAATCAGACGCCATACGGATCACACCGGCATACGCCCACCAGCCACCAGAAACCACACAGGGGAGGGAGGGCACACCTGCACAGGGAGAACAAGCTACACCCACAGAGGAAGCCGCAGGGAACACCGCCGCGCAGCCCACCACCACAACCTCACCGCCAGGCGACGACCCCGGCCACCACAAGGGCCACCTCACAGGCACTGAAATAGGACAAAGGCACGGCCACAGCACCCAGGGCTAGGGACCTGGACCCCCAGAGGACAGGGGACCACGGCACAGGCCCCCAGGGAGGGCAACCCCACGGACACCTACCCGACCCACCGGCCCGAGCGGCACACCCAGACGCCCACAGCACGGACCCAGCGAGCCACCCACACCTGACCGCACCCGCCAGCCACCAACCAGCCACGCTCCGACCTGCACTCTGCAACACGACACTGGCCAGACTTACCTCCACTGACCCACCACGGCACAGCACAAGGCAGCACGGCACACCGCACCGCAGCGCACCACAGTGCAACGCAACACAACAAGGCGACCCAAAGCACAACACGCCACAGCACGACGCAACGCGACGCGGCACAGAGCGCCACACCACGGCGCAACACGGCGCAACACGGCGCAGCCCAGCAGGGCGCACCGCAACACGGCACAGACAAACACGACGCAGCACCTCAAAACACGACACGACGCAACACGGTGCACCACAACACACCACAACACCAAGCAGGGGATGCTAACCGAGGGTCTAACCAAATGAAGCCACCGCACACCCCGGAAGGAACCGCACCAGCCCGCCACACACCGGCAACAACAGTGGCGTTCCACCCACACAAGCCGCCGCCAGAAGGTTAAAACCGGCACCGCGGAGACAAAGGGACACGGCTGACCCAGGGCCACACGAAGCCGCCTGGCACAACAGCCCACCCAGCAGAGCCAGAACCTAACCCGGCAGGAAGAGGCACTGAGCCCAACGTGTACATAACCAACCCGACCCATGGGGCCGGGGCACGGCCTGGCAAAACGCAACCACCAACAGCAAACCGGAAAACCACAAGGAATGCCGACCAGTGCGTGCGCCAGTGCAGGGAAAGCAGAGGAAGGAACAGGCAGACCCCCCCCCCAAAAAAAGACAACAGCGGGGGGGGGGCGCTAGAACGGCCCACAGCCACCACGCCTCCCACCAACACCACAAGAGGCGGCCAAACCCCTGTCCCAGACGGCACCGAAGACAGGACCCCCCAAAAGGGGCGCCGGGGGACCACGTAGCCAAGACCGGCAACAACAAGCCAAGGGCAGCGGGCCGCCGGGAGGAGGGACACCCAAAAAACGAGGACACACACCACACTGCAAAAGAAAACACAAACAGCAAACAACGCGGCCCGGACGAGAAGGGAGGGCCGGACAGAGACCACGAGACCCAAGACCTGGACAACCAGCGACCGACACCACAAAGCCCCCCCCCCAAAAAAAACCAAAGGTGAGGGGGGGGGGCACACCCCACCAACAGCAACACCCGCACACCGCCGCGCCACGGGAGGCCCCCCAGGAAGGGCAGGGACAAGCGGGGCACACGCACGACCGCACGCACACCCCAAAAACACCTACCCAAGGAGAGGCTGGGCGCAGTCGAAGCCCGGACCCCAACACACACGCCCACACCGCACACCAGAACCGGGAACGGCGGGGAGCAGGAGGAGCGCGCACACAGCCACGCACGTCCCAAAACCCTAACCAGGACAGGAGGGCTGCAGGCCGAAACCCAAGCCCAACAGCAAACACCGCGAACGCCAGCGGGGAAAAGAGGGGCGAAACCACAGACCGCACCCAAACACAACCGGCCAAGACCCCGGCCAGGGCTGGCGGGGTTACCGAAACCCAAACCCAATCACAACCCGGACCCAAGCACAAACGCCACACAACAGTAGGAGTAGCGGGGCGCAGCCGAAACCCGAAAACAAGCACAACCCAGACCCAAACACAAGTGCCGCACAACAGTAGGAAACCGGGTGTCAATAGCCCGGGCACTGAGGCAACCCGTGCCATGCAGGTGACCCGGCCAAACGAGATCCGGAGCCCGGGAGTAAGGCTGCATCCTAAGGCCTGCGCTGCTTTGGGACTCCAGGCGGAGCGTGCGACACCCAAGCGCCTCGGAACCCCAGTACCAAGAACATGCATGCATGCCTTCGGAACGGCATACGCCAGGAATTCCGGTGAGCCTCTAGGGTTCCGCCCAAAGGAGGGGACGTGCGCAAGCACGGGGGCACACCCTCCTGGCGGGTCAAGGGGATGATGGCGGGATACATGGTGGGGCAGGAAGAAATGCAGGACAGGAAGTGGCATTGCCCCATGATGGTGACGGTGGACGTGAAGGTAGGAGAGCCTGGGGACGACGAGGAGGATGAGCAGGGGTCGGACGAGGAAGGCGTCAGCCTGCCGCCAATGGTGAAGTGGCCGGAGGAGGGGGACGAGAGGTGGCAACAGTGGGGGCAGCAGGTACACGCCGAAATGAGGCAGGGGAGCCACGTGCATCAGGCCATGAGGAGGGCAGCGAGGATATGCGGGTTTATCAAGCAAGGGGGAGAGTCGCAGGCACAGCCCAAGCTGCAAAGGCTGGTGGCCACCCTGAGAAAACGGCAGCATGAGGAGGTCGAGGCAAGGGCGCCGGAAGAGGGAGCAGAGTGGCAAACGGAGGTGACACAGGCAAAGAAGAGGGTGCGAACAGCGAGGAGGGCTGTGGAGGAGGAACACGAGAGGATATACCAGAAAGTGGTGGCGGAGCATGAGCGGTACATGGAAAGAGCGGTGCCGTACAAGTCGCTACGGTACATCAGAGAGCTCGCTGAGGCTGGGAAACCACAGGACATCCGGGCGGTGAGACTGCAGGTTGGCAGGGTCACGAGCAACAAAAAGGAAGTGCTGGAGGAGGTGACGCAGATCTTCAGGAGGCAGCACAACCAGGGGCAGCAGGAGCTCAGCGGGATCACACGGAGAATGGTAGGGGCGTTACCGCGGGTCTTCACGGCGGAGCAGAGCGAGGACATACACCGCAGCAGGGTGACGCTAGGAGAAATTAAGGAGGCAGTAAAGGCTCTCAAGGGGAAAGAGAGCCCGGAAGTGGACCAGCTGGTGACGGAGTCATACCAGCACCTAGGGGCCCCGGAGCTGGATAGTCTAGCGGGGGGGGTCACAGAGGTGTTGCGCACAGGCGAGCCCCGAGGGGAATGGGGGGGCAAGGTGCGGCCCCTGTACAAGAAGGGGGATCAGCTCAGGCGGGGGAACTGGAGACCAATATGCTGTGCCGTCACGGAGGCCAAGCTGGTCTGGATGGTGATCTTTGGGAGGATACAGCGGTGGCTGTATGCAGCGGGGGTCATACCGGACAACATGTGGGGGTATGTGCCGGGTAGGTCCACACAGGAAGCAAGCTTCCTGTACGATATGTACCCCGAGGATGAGGACCTAGAGGCGTTCATGGCGTCTGTGGACGTGAAGGGGGCGTTCCCCAACACGCCACATAGGCTCAAAGAGAAGGTGTGGCAGCAGCTAGGACTCCCATATGGTGACTTCGCCGAAAAGTACCTGCGCTCAAGGAGGTACACGGTCGCCACGGGGAAGGGGTGTACCGAGTGGGTAACCCCAGGTGTCGGGGTGCCACAAGGCGGGGTGGAGGGCCCATTCCTGTACTTGCTGGCCATGCTCCCCCTGATGAGTTCGATAGCGCGGGAATATCAACAACTGGCGAGGGCACCACACACGTCGCCAGGGCAGGCGTATGTGGATGATGCGGTACCCATGGCGTGGGATGAAAAGGCCCAACAGGTGGTGCAGGACCTGATGCAGAGGTACGGGAGAGATAACCACCTAGTCTGGAGCGCTGAGAAGTCAGCGGTTCTCAGGAGGGGTGGCGAGGATGGCATGGCGCTGGATGTAGGAGACGGAGTGGCATGGCTGGAGAGGGCAGAGGAAGCAGTGGTGCTGGGACATGTGCAGGCCATGGAAGCGAGGGGAGTCAGGCTGCCCGACAAATTAGTCAGGGGGTTTAGGGTGATGCTGGTGGTCCTGCGGCATCACCCCCCGTCAGTGCAGACGACCCTGTACTACCTGCGGGCGGTGCTCAATTGATTCGGGCCTTGCGACGTAAAGACGTCAGGATGGCGTCAGGATGGCGTCAGGATAGCGTCAGGATGGCGTCAGGATGGCGTCAGGATGGCGTCAGGATGGCGTCAGGATGGCGTCAGGATGGCGTCAGGATGCGTCAGGATGGCCGTCAGGATGCCGTCAGGATGATGGGTAGTTTGGCGTCAGGATGGCGTCAGGTTGCGTCAGGATGCGTCAGGCTGGCGTCAGGAAAACACCAAAATAGCGTCAGGATGGCGTCAGGGAGCGTCAGGCTGGCGTCAGGATGGCGTCAGGGTCGCGTCAGGATATTATGGTGGCGTCAGGATGGCGTCAGGATAGCGTCAGGATAGCGTCAGGATAGCGTCAGGATGGCGCAACCAGGACCTGATGGCATCTCAGGGTGTCAATCAGGCCTCCGGGGTTGATACTTACCAGAAATTGATTACACATAAAAGACAAAATGTTGTACAGGGTACAAACCTAATGAGATATTTTGAACATCTTTTAGAAGGCTTTATGGCAGGAAATGCCGAAAATTGTTTTTTGAACAGAAAAATATCTTTCCTTTGTGAGATAAAGGTGGTTGACGTGAATAGCGGGCAGCGGGTATGACGGCAGCGAATCCCGAAAAGAAGAAAATGGTTTACAAGAAAATTGTTCACACGCGACAACCAGTGGCAACCCCTGAGGATGTCGATGTTTTAACACGGGACAACTCCATTCTAGATCTGGATTTGACGCATCCCCAAGATGAAGCTGTTTCTCTAGCGCAACTTGCTACTTTGTCAACCGTGCCTCCAAATGGCGTTTTTGATCAACCGCCACCAGACAACACCAATGCTGAGCCGCCCCAAACGCAAACAAGCTTTGTGTCGACACCAAATGTCATCAACGTTGGGCTGACGGCGGAGGTAAGGCCGCAAAGGGAAAGACCTAACTTTTTAGAATGTGCAGTTTGTTTCGAAGTGTTTGATGAGCATGATAAAAAGCCCATGATCCTCCCGTGTGGTCAGGGTCACACTATTTGCGCAGCTTGTGATGCTTTGATCGAACCGGAGCAATGGGAAACCCCGCTTGAAGGCGGAGGTATTCGCATTAATGGCCCGGCAAGGAGGTGCCCCGTGGATAGAGCGGTGTTGGAGACACCTTCTCAATGCAACCGCATCATGTTAGATGTTTTGCAGCACTGGTTGCGGGGAGGTAGCAATGCCGGTCAGCAGGCATCTTCACAGGACAATGAAGCCTCAAGTTCATCAAATGTAAATGGCATTTCGCGGAGCACTGCCGCCATTTGCACCCGCATGAGTCATCGTCCAACGAATCGTTGGGTTGATGGAATTTTTTTGCATTGCAAATTCACGGATGGATGGTGGGTGGGCACAGTGAAGAAAGAAGGAAATGGATGGTTCGTTTACTTTGCCGATGGCTATGCATATAGCCGCAGTGTGATCAAAGATTACCATCAGGCAGACTAATTGCGGTTTTGGATTGCTTATGCTTAGTCATTTGTACACCGGGCGTTGTTGTGCCTGCTGTTCATTTAACATATACTTTTTTATTTGCTCTGCATTGAATGGCAGCGCTTGACGGCTGTTTTCTTTACACCCATCCGAGTCTAATGTGTTTGAATTGTTTTGTTTGTGCTACGTTGCTGTGCATTAGTGCTTGAGGAGGACACTCAAACATTGCGATTTTCTTTTTGTTTACAGCCATGGTGAATCATACTTTCACTGGGTATTGCATCTATTTTCTGACTTTTTTCATGGACTCATCGCCGTTTACATGGGCCGAGTTGGTCATTGTGATCACCCTTTTACGTGACGGAGAATCGCAAGGAATGTATGTACCTGCTTCACGAACGATGCTTGTTGAAGCGGTTTACCAAAAAAAAAAGGATGTCAATTATTTTTGTAAGTGCTGTTTTTCAGGGTGTCGAAAAAGTTGGGAATCACACGCAAAGCCGTCCGCAAAGCCCTAGATTCGGTCTGCGCAAAAATCATGGAGTGGAACCCATTCGCCATACCTTTTGCACGGCGCTGGGATTATGTAGAATTCGAGCACCCGATTATGCGCTACATCTCTGCCATCGTGGACTCGACGCATGTGTACATTGGAAAGCCACAAGATCCTGCTCTCCGCCGCGTGCTATGGTTTAACAAGGGTGATAAGAAGGGGCATGCCATTGTTTTCAACGTGTTCATCAATTGGGCGTCGGAGGTTATTGCTTGTTCTTGGTGGTATCCACCAAAAGCTTATGACGCCGACATGACACGAGACATGGACGCTGCATTGCCATGGGTATGGAACGGACCTAGGCCGGATATGCGGCTTGGCGATTTGCATTATCGTACTTGTCTAAACATGATCACGCGACTAGCACGACCTGCAGCAAAACCGCGTGCAAGGTTGCTTGGTGCTGCTGGGAGAGGGCAACGTGGGCTTGGCCGTGGTGCAGCTGCCGCTGCTATGGGGCGTGGAAGGGGCCGCATGGTTCCGCAACCAGGTCGGCACGGACAACAAGTTGCAATGAATGCCTACAACCGGTTCTACAACAGAACAATTTCCCAGGTATTCGTTTCATTCGTCATGTTGTTAGCCTGGCCGGGGATGAGTGTATTTATCTTGTTCGTGGATATTCATTCTTGTTTCCCAGAAACGTATCATCGTTGAGAATTGCTTCTCCAACATCAAGAAATTCGGGTTTTTTCAGCGGCGGAAGCGCGGTGGAGGCCTGTATGACAACGACACGGTGGCGAAGCTCTTCATATTTGCATGTGCACTTCACAATGCCGAGCAGCAAATCGACATGATTGCCCGGTGCCGGCCGTTCGGGGAGAAAACATGTTTTTGCGGAATGACACCGTAAGGAAGGTGCAAAGATAAGAAATGTCCATTTTTGCTAACAATGATCGTTTGCAATTTACTCTAAAGATTCTGTTTGATGATTTGAAGTGTTTTGGTTGCATGCTACATTGCCATATTGGGTAAGGGTAGGTGCAATGGTGCGCAAAACTGTTTTTTTTTGTTGAAATGGATAATTTTTGCAAAAACTGTAGGTAGGGTTAGGGTTAGGGTGGCACCCAGGTACTCCAACTGGGCCTGGAGCATCAAGGGCGGCACGGTGCGTCAGGAGCGCGTCAAGATGCGTCAGGATGCGTCAGGATGACGTCAGGATTGCGTCAGGATGGCGTCAGGATGGCGTCAGCATGACGTCAGGAATGTATCACGGATGGCGTCGGGTTGTGTCAGGATGCGTCAGGATGGCGTCAGGATGACGTCAGGAAAATGTCAAGACAGCGTCAGGATGTCGTCAGGATGACGTCAGGATGTCGTCAGGGAACATCAGGATAGTCCAATGGCGTCACGAATGCGTCAGGATGCGTCAGGATGGCGTCAGGATGGCGTCAGGATGGCGTCAGGATGCGTCAGGATGGCGTCAGGCAAGCGTCACATGTGTGTCAGGGTAGAGGTGTAGGCGTCAGGAGCGCGTCAGGATGCGTCAGGATGCGTCAGGAAGGCGTCAGGGTGGCGTCAGGAAGGCGTCAGGATAATTTAGCGTCAGGTTGGCGTCAGGATGACGTCAAACGACGCGGGGCCAGAATCAAATGCGGCGATAGGGTACCAGGAGATGCACCTCCCGTACTGGAGGGAGCAGCTGGATGAGGTGGAGGGAGAAGTGCGGAGGCTCATCAGAGGGTATGAGGGGATAGCCACGGAGGTACCGTGGTGCGTGTTGCGGTCGCCGACGGCCTACTATGGAGAAGGGATGCTCACGGCGGGGGAGGCGTACAGGGCACACACGGCGAGGACGCTGAGCAGGATGTGCCACAATCAGGAAGAGGTGGTGAGACGGGTGTGCTATCACGCGGTCGCAGAGGTGCAGAAGGAGGAGAACATTTGCCCGCGCTATGTGTGGCACCGGCAAAGGCGGTTGGCGGCGGGGAAGAAGGAACGCATGTGGCGCGCCCTACAGGCGGTATTGCCGGGGGAAGAGCACATGCTGGCAACCAACAGGACGTGCGGTAGGCGGGGACCAATCCTGGTTCTGGACCCGGACTTTGGGGGGGCGGCACATGGGACTGTACGGTGGATCAGGAAGGAAGGAGTGGACATGGAGGTGCTGCACGTGCGCAGGAAGGATATGAAGGAATACAAGATGGGGCGCTGCACCATGCGGAGTTCTATCGCGACACCAGGTTGGTGGAATGGGGTGTATACAGGTGGATGATGAGGAGAGCACGAGGACAAGAGGACCGCACAAGGTGGAGCAGGAGGATGCGCAAGATGTGGAACGAGTGGGTGGCGCTGTAGGGGATCCAGAAGACGAAACCAAGATGCGGGAGGGGAGAGGGAGCGCAGCAAGAGAGAGTGGTGCTGGACAGGGGGGAGAGTGACAAGGCCAGACCGGGCATACTGCTGTCTCCCCCCCTGGGACTCAAAGGGCCGAGGGGGAAGGTACAGAGTGCGACCCGGCAGTGGTATGATGCCCATGCAGATATGTTCCGGAAAGACAACATTCCGGAACGGGCAGGACAGGGGGACCTGTGCTGGAGGTGCACCAAGGAGGAAGGGCAAGTCCCGTGGCCAGTCCTACGAATGACGGCATGGGCGTTCCCGAACGCGACCATGCGCACTACGGACGCCAGGGGGCAGTGGTGGGGGCCGGTGCTGCGGCTGCCGAAGGAGGGGCGGGAGGATGAGGAAGCACAGGGAGAGGCAGAGGTCTGGTGGGGAGAGGAAAGGAGGGGAAGAGGACAGGAGTCCAGTTGGGGTGGGACACAGTATGGGGACTGCAAGAAGAGGACGATGGAGTGTCAGTGAGTTTCTGGATGATGGACTCCGGGGAGGTCCGACGAGGAAGCGCCCATAGTGCCCGTGGTTTGAGGTTTGATTTTGCGGGTACTAGACGCCTTTCGGCCCCGGGGGGCCACCTGGTCGGGCCAGGTGATATCCTCCCCACCGGGTCCTAGTGGGGGGCCCTCCAAGACGCACCTCCTGCCTGGTGGCGGAGTCCCCCGGGTTCACAGAGCTCGGAGCCCCGTCCTTCCCCGGCGTCCCCGTTTCGCCACTCCTCGGTCAGTGCATCAATTCGCAGCCGTGGCTGCGGGCGCTTACCCACTGCGTCGCCCCCCTAATGCGTGGTCGCCCGGGGCGCCGGCGCCGCCGGGCCCGTGCTACTGGCTTGTCGCCAGTGGGACCCCCTTGGGCTGGCGCGGAGGCTGCCTAGCCTAGGGGTTGGGGCGTGGCGCTGTGCGCCACTACTGCCTTGGCGGGTGCAGTGTCCCGTCTGTGTGTGCGCGGCGCTCGCGGCCGGTTCGGGGGGGGTTCGGGCCGGTACCTGGTGTTGTGTCTCTCCTGTTTCCCCCTTCCCGCCCCGCGTGTTCCGCGCTGCGTGTGGCGGGCCGTCCCCTCCGGGTGTCCCTTACCCTCGCTCGCTGGTACGCCATTCCATGCGGTCTGTGCGTTCCGCGCGCTCGGTCCGGTTGCCTTTCCGGTAGTCCCCGCGTGTCCTTTTCGTGTGTGTGCGCTCGCGCTCTCGCGGTAACCGCTCCCCCCCCCGCTGGGTGGTGTGGCGCGCGCATCTCGCGTGGTCCCGGCACTGGGCGCTGGTAGGGCCGTTCCACTTGGTCCGTGCCCCTCCGCGTGTCCTGCCCCGGTCCCGTGCTCCGTCTGGCGTGCTTGGGGGGGGGCGATCCGGTCCCGGTTCCCCCCTCCTTGGCTTGGGGTTGCGGGGGCGGCGGCCCCTGGCCGCCCGTCCTCTGGAGCGGGCAGCCAGGGTTCCGCGTCCCGCGTGTCCTGGGTGCGGTCGGTGCGGGCGTGGGATCTCCGCACCGGCCCCACAGCGTGAGCCCTCGCGGGCCGGTGTTGCTCGCTGTGGGGGTGGCGGAAGGGCGTCCCCGGGGGGGGTGCTTTCCACCTTTGTGAGGGGCGCCTGGTGTCAGGCGCTGTCCCTCCCCCGGCCGCCCGTCCTCTGGAGCGGGCTGCCAGGGTTCCGCGACCCGTGTGCCCCGGGTGCGGTCGATACGGGCGTGTGTACCCAGCACCAGCCCCTCAGCGTGCGCCCTTGCGGGCCGGCGTTGCTCGCTGTGGGGGTGGTGGAAGGGCGTCCCCGGGGGGGGTGCCTTCCACCGTTGTGTGGGGCGCCTGGTGTCAGGCGATGTCCCTCCCCCGGCCGCCCGTCCTCTGGAGCGGGCAGCCAGGGTTCCGCGACCCGTGTGTCCCGGGTGCGGTCGATGCGGGCGTGTGGACCCAGCACCGGCCCCACAGCGTGCGCCCTTGCGGGCCGGCGTTGCTCGCTGTGGGGGTGGCGGAAGGGCGTCCCCGGGTGGGGTGCCTTCCACCGTGTTACGAGGGGCGCCTGGTGTCAGGCGCTGTCCCTCCCCCGACCGCCCGTCCTCTGGAGCGGGCGGCCGGGGTTCCGCGACCCGTGTGTCCCGGTTGCGGTCGATGCGGGCGTGTGAACCCAGCACCGGCCCCCCAGCGTGCGCCCTCGCGGGCCGGCGTTGCTCGCTGTGGGGGTGGCGGAAGGGCGTCCCCGGGGGGGGTGCCTTCCACCGTTGTGTGGGGCGCCTGGTGTCAGGCTATGTCCTTCCCCCGACCGCCCGTCCTCTGGAGCGGGCTGCCAAGGTTCCGCAACCCGTGTGTCCCGGGTGCGGTCGATGTGGGCGTGTGGACCCAGCACCGGCCCCACTGCGTGCGCCCTTGCGGGCCGGCGTTGCTCGCTGTGGGGGTGGCGGAAGGGCGTCCCCGGGGGGGGTGCCTTCCACCGTTGTGAGGGGCGCCTGGTGTCAGGCGCTGTCCCTCCCCCGGCCGCCCGTCCTCTGGAGCGGGCAGCCAGGGTTCCGCGACCCGTGTGTCCCGGGTGCGGTCGATGCGGGCGTGTGGACCCAGCACCGGCCCCACCGCGTGCGCCCTTGCGGGCCGGCGTTGCTCGCTGTGGGGGTGGCGGAAGGGCGTCCCCGGGGGGGGTGCCTTCCATCGTTGTGAGGGGCGCCTGGTGTCAGGCGCTGTCCCTCCCCCGGCCGCCCGTCCTCTGGAGCGGGCAGCCAGAGTTCCGCAACCCGTGTGTCCCGGGTGCGGTCGATGCGGGCGTGTGGACCCTGCACCGGCCCCACAGCGTGCGCCCTTGCGAGCCGGCGTTGCTCGCTGTGGGGGTGGCGGAAGGGCGTCCCCGGGGGGGGTGCCTTCCACCGTTGTGAGGGGCGCCTGGTGTCAGGCGCTGTTCCTCCCCCGGCCGCCCGTCCTCTGGAGCGGGCAGCCAGGGTTCCGCGACCCGTGTGTCCCGGGTGCGGTCGATGCGGGCGTGTGGACCCTGCACCGGCCCCACAGCGTGCGCCCTTGCGGGCCGGCGTTGCTCGCTGTGGGGGTGGCGGAAGGGCGTCCCCGGGTGGGGGTCTCTTCCGCCGTTGTGAGGGGCGCCTGGTGTCAGGCGCTGTCCCTCCCCCGGCCGCCCGTCCTCTGGAACGGGCAGCCAGGGTTCCGCAACCCGTGTGTCCCGGGTGCGGTCGATGCGGGCGTGTGGACCCTGCACCGGCCCCACAGCGTGCGCCCTTGCGGGCCGGCGTTGCTCGCTGTGGGGGTGGCGGAAGGGCGTCCCCGGGGGGGGTTCCTTCCGCCGTTGTGTGGGGCGCCTGGTGTCAGGCGCTGTCCCTCCCCCGGCCGCCCGTCCTCTGGAGCGGGCAGCCAGGGTTCCGCAACCCGTGTGTCCCGGGTGCGGTCGATGCGGGCGTGTGGACCCTGCACCAGCCCCACAGCGTGCGCCCTTGCGGGCCGGCGTTGCTCGCTGTGGGGGTGGTGGAAGGGCGTCCCCGGGGGGGGGCCTTCCACCTTTGTGAGGGGCGCCTGGTGTCTGGCGCTGTCCCTCCCCCGGCCGCCCGTCCTCTGGAGCGGGCAGCCCGGGTTCCGGTGTGCGTGTGTGTTCGTGTGCGTGCTCTGCTTGGCCGGGTCGGGCGGCCGGCCTCCCGGGCGCGTTCTGGTGCGCCTCACCTTTTCCTTTGGCCGCTTTGTCTTTCTGCTTTGCTTGGCCCCCTCCGGGCTGGGGTTGCCCCCCTCTCTCTCGCTGCTGCTGCCTTTCCTCGTTGCCCTGGGGGTTGGTTTTTTTTTTTTTTTTTTTTTCCTTTTTGTCCCTCCCGCTGCCTGGTTGGTTGGTGTCTCCCGCTTGGCCGTTGGCTGCTCGTTGGTGGTTGCTCCCCCGCCCCCCTCCCCTTGTGTGTCCCGCGGTTTTTGTCGCTCCCGCTCGGTGCCTGGGTGTTGTTTTTTTTTTTTTTTTTTTTTCCTCCCGTTCTTCTTTCTCCGTGCGCCCCCGTTGTCTCCGGTATTCTCTGGTTTCCGGCCCCGGTTGCCTTGGGCCTCGGCGCTTGCGTTGTTTGCTTTGTTGGCCTGCCGCTTCTCGGCTCTCCGTGCGCTTGTTCCTCTTTCGTGCTTTCCGCCTGGCTGTTGGCTGCTCCCCCGTGGTTGCTGCCCCCCCCCCCCCCCTTTTGTTTCTCACGGTTTCCGTCGCCGCCGCTCGGTGCTGCGTGCCGTGTTGTGCTGTGCATGGCTGGGTGCTGCGCTGCGCCGCGCCGCTGCGCGTTGTGTCGCCCGGTGGTGTGCTGTCCTGTGCTGTGTTGCGCTCGTTTGGTGCCGCTGCTTGTTGCGCCGTGCCCTCTGGCGCTGCCTGTCGCCCTGGGGCCCTGTGCTCTGCGGCGCTGTGTTTTGCGGTGTTCCCCCGCGCTGTGTGCTCTGTGCTGTGTGTGTTTTGTCGTGGCGCGTGCTGTTGTTCGCCGCTCTGCTTTGTGCTGTGTGTGTCCCGTGGTGCTGTGCTGTGCGTTCCCTGTGCTCTCCTCTCTGCGCGGTGCTGTGCTTCGCTGTGCTGGTGCGCTCGCGTTGTGCTGTTCGTGTGGTGCGTGCCGTTGCTGGCGCCTGGCGCTGTGGTGCGCTGCTGTGTGTTGTGCTGTTTCCTGTGGTGTGCCGTGGTGCGGTGCTGGGTCTGTTGGCCCGTGGTTGTTTGCTGGTGGCGTGTTTCGGTGTCGGTGTCCCTGTCTGGCCGCGTGGTCTGCTTCCCTGTGGTTGGTGTGGTTTGCTGTGGTGCCCTGCTTTCCTGTGTCGTGTTCTGTGGTGCTGTGCTGTCGCGTGGTGCTGTGCTGTTGCTCTCTGCTGTCGTTTTGCGGTGCTGTTGGGGCTTGCTTTGCCCTTCTGTGGGCTGTCGCGCTGTGCTGTGTTGTGCTGTTGGTTGGCTGTGCTGTTTTTTGCCCGGTGGTGGTGTCTGCGCGTTGTGGTGCTCTTTTCCTCGTGCCCTGGTGCCGTGCTGCCGTGGTGTCCTGTCCTGTCGCCTTGTTGGGTTCGTTTCTTGCGTGGGTGTGGTTGTACCTACTTGAAAAACCGCTGCAAAATTTCATGTAAAAAAAAAAAAAACATTTTGTAAATAAAATAAAATTATACACGACCGAACACACACTCGCGTGCAGCAAGACCATGTTCGCTGCTGTGCCTTACGTGCTACCTGTTGTTCTTGATGTTCTCGGCCTTGTTCTTGTGTGGCGTCGTGGAGCGTGTTGGCGTTCATTGCTAAGGGTTAACCGCGTTCCCCCAGGGCCGCCGCCTGAGCTGCAGGGCAAGGGGAGTGATGGGCACGAGGATGGGGAGGGAGGTGCATGGAGAAGAAGAAGAAAAAGGCGGCAGGGCGCGACGTGAGGGGTCGTGGCGAGTTATGAAAAATTTTCGAGTTTTACGCGCTGCTCGCGACGCGTTTTTCTTTGCGCCTTTAGCGAGTTAGACGACGGCAAGGACGGCGTTGGGGTCCCACGAGCGTTACGGTGCTTACGGCGTTAACTATTCACCTATTTCACGTCGAAAAAACTTTCGCCGCGTTTTTACGCGTTTCGCAGCGCGCTTTTTGGCCTAAGCGTTTTTTATGCGAATTAGCTTTATTTTCAGCTATTCAGAAAAATTTTTCGTCGTGTTTTACTCATCTTTTTATTTCGTTCTGGGACAGGGCCCCAGCGCGTGCGACCACACAATGCGACCTCTCCAGTGTGAGTCATAGTCATAGTGCCCGTGGGCCACAAGTGTGGAGAGAGTGCGAGGAGGATCAGGCTGACGGTCCACGGGTTGCCAGCGGACAGGGTATGGTACTTGGTTCTGGTACAGGCATACCTGGAGCAGGACAAGGCGAAAGGGGACAGGGCATGGTGTCACGGAGTGGTGGTAACGAAGGGATGGAAGGCCAGGACGGACAATAAATGGGCAGTGTACAGAGGGGTGAGAGAACTAAGCATCGGGGATGGGGTACGAGAGGATGGCATTGGGAGGCACAAGGTGTACTACCCCGAGGGAGGTGGTGCGCATACCGGAGCCCACGGAGGAGAGGGTGGTGCTCTTCCTGGACGGGTCCGAAGTGGAAGGACAACCACCCAAGGCGGGGGCAGCGGCAGTAAGGGTCAGGGGGGTGGGACAGGTGATGGAGAGCGTGGTGGAAAAGATGGTGTACGGAGCGGCATCCCATGGGGAGGTGCAGGCGGTTGCAGACGTGGTTGGGGAGATAGGAGAGGAAGTACGGGAGCTGTGGATGGTGGTGGACGCAGAAGCGGACATGGCATCCCTCAGGAGGCTGGCCAGCAGGCCGCTGCATGAGGCCCTGGGCACGGGGCTGGCGTCGCAGGTGTACGCGATATGGCATGGGCTGGAGATGAAGAAAGTGCCCCTGATCATACACTTGGTGAAACAGGAATCACACAGGGCGGAGGTGGGGAATCATGAGGCGGATCGGGCGGCGCAAGCAGTGTATAAGGAGCAGGAACCGGAATGGAGGCTGCCAGAGAGAAAGGAGCACCTCCACTTGGTGCATATACCTCTGAGGGTCGGGGACGAGGAGAAGGCCAGGTGGGTGGTGGAGGAGGATGGAGGCAAGCAGGAGCCAAGGTTGTATCCACAGCCTGTACACATGCTAGCTCAAGTACGAGGGGGGCCGGAGGTGGTAGAGCTGAACGAGTACCTGGAGGGCAAGGTAGGACAGCGAGTCCACTACCCCAGTGTGCTGCGGCCGGAAACGCTGCCCAAAAGGCTGCAAACCAGAAGGCTGCAGGCAATCACGGGGCAGGTGCCGGTGCAGGAAACAATCATGAGGTGGTACAGACATAAGGGTATGGACCTCCCGGAGGAGTACATGAGATGCCACTGTGTCCGAGGGCAACAAACATACGAGCACTTCATGCGGTGTGAACAGTATAAGGGGATCAAGGAACCGCTGGTTTGGGATCAGGACGTCCCGTTGCTCAAGAAGGGTGCGAGAGTCAGAAGCGCGGTGGAGAGAGAGCTGGGGGAAAAAAGGCCCCGCAAGGGACTGTGGCACATGGTGATAGTGAAGTCGCTGTGGCGGGCACTCCAGAAACATACGGTGGCGCCGGAGGCCATGGCACACAGGCTGTTGAGGCTTATGGTGGAGCATCTCCAGGAGCGCATGGCGTGCAGAGAGACGCAGTTGGAGGCGCGGGCGGAAGGCATGCGTGATCCAGTCACCAAAAGGGTGGAGATGGCGTTGATCAGGTACAACCCAATAATTAAGGAGATGGAAGTGCGGAAGCAGCCAGATTGGCGGCCAAGGCGGTCAGGGGGAGAGACGGGAGTGGAGGACAGAGGGGGGGAAGAGCAGAGGGAACGCCTGATGGCACGCAGACGAAGGAGTATCCGGCAGATATGAAGGCAGGACGGGTGTACGATGTCACCGCGCAGGGGGACGTCTGTAAGGGGACCGGAGGGAAAGGGGCAGCAGTGGCGCCCGTCGCATGGACTGGAGCGTCCGGGACTGGGCACACTGAGTCATAGGGCGGAACGGGGGGAGCGGACCAGGGTGATGTGACGAGGGGAAAGCAAAGCGGGCACGAACACCGAGATCGCCGGGCGGGAAGCAGGGGTGGGTACCAAGGGACGCAAGCGGACAAGAGGAGCGAGGCCGGGGGTGCGGGGACGAGGACGACGGCAGTGCAGACCAGAACGAGGCCGACAGCCGGCAGGCAAAGTCGACAGAACGCGGGGGAGTAGCCGGGGAAGAGAAGCCGCGCCGTACCAAGAGCACAACACACGTAGGGCGCGCCAACAGAGGGGGGGAAGGGCGTGGGTTGTGGGGGAAGCGGCGACAGGGCTCAGGGCTCAGGCGCATCTCTATGTGTGAAGCGCAATGTCCCACAAGCCTGACCCTAAGCCCAGCCCGCCACCGGCAGTCAGGGCCGAGGTTGCCCGCATGCAGGCGGGCGCAGCCTCGCAGCCCCCCTCGCCGGCGTCCTCGGCGACATCTGCGGAGGTGTTGTCGCCCTCGTCTCCGGAGAGCCTGGAGACGGTCAGGAGGGAAGGGCCTGGGGCGGCAGGGCGGCACAGGGGGGAAGAAGCCGTGGCGGGGAAGGGAGAGGGGGTGGACAAGGGAGGACAGGCAGAGGCAGGGAGGGACAGGGCAAAGGGGGTGGCGGCAGGGGCTGAGGGGCAAGGGGAGGGGCAGGGGCAAAGGGCGGCGGAAGGGCCACGGGCGCACCCGTTCAACATTGCGGATGTGAGAGCGGGCGTGGATATGAGGAGGAGGGAGTGGAGGGGTCGGAGGGAGTCGGTAGTCGCCGACATCCTCGAGGTGTCGGAGGATGAGGGGGAGGGGGGGGGAGGATGGCGGTGGAGGGAGGCCTAGGACAGCCGTCAGCGCCCAATGTGCCGGCGGCTGCCATGAAGTCCATCCTCCCGGAAGTGCGGAGGCAGGAGGAAGGCAAGGGCGGGCGAGGGCAGCCAGAGGCGGGAGCGGCAGGGAGCAGAGACAGCAGCGTGAGCGCCAGAGGGAGAGGGCGGACGGGCAAGGGAGGGAAAGGGCAGGCGGGGACGTTGGGGGCTGTGCACGCAAAGGGACACCTGGCAGGGAGGGGGGGAAAAGGGAGTGGACTGGGGCGACAGTGGCCGCTGCCCCAACGCTCGTTCAGGCAGTCGCCGCCGGGGTCGCCCCCACAGGTCAGTGCGGCGGTAAGGGCGGAGGAGGAGAGGGAGGTGCGCCGCCAACAGGCGGCGCGGTATGAGGCGCTGGCGCACGTGGAGCACCAGCGTCCTCGCCGCCAGCCCCCGGAGCAGGGACCGGACACCATCTACCGGTTGGAGATGGAACCGGGGAGGACAGGGATGCGGAGGGGGGCAGGGCAGGCGGAACAGAGCAGCAGGGGGGGTGCAGCGCAGTGGTGCCGGACAAGTAGAAGGCGGCAAGGGCAAGCAGGGGAAAGGTGCGAGGCAAGAAGGGCTCCAGGGGAGCGGACAAGGGAAGGCGGGACTCCACGGAGTAGGCGGCAAGGGACACGGGGCAATGGGGCGACAAGGCAAAGGGCAGGGGAAGGAGAGTGGCCATGGGTACGTGGGCTTGCCGGTGTTCCCAGGGAAGGGATGGGCATGGTGGGGAGGTGTAGTCCCGCCAGCAGTCCCACCAATCGTCCCACCATTCCCGCCGCCACCATACACGGCGATGGGGATGGTGTACCCGCCCCCGCCGGCGTACCAGGGCGTGCAGCCACAGGCGCACGTGCAGCAGCGCCCGCAGGCCGGTGAGACAGTGTGGGGGGCGCAGGAAGGGAAGGGAGAAGGGCACAGGAGGGCGTGGGAGAGGTTAGGGGAGGCAGAGAGGAGCCTGAGGGATAGGGAGGCCAGGGTCAAGGGTGAGGCGGGCAGGGCTGAGGAGGGGAGAACGGAAGGGACCGACAGGCCGCAGGGAGGGGAAGCACAGGCAGTGAAGGAACTGCAGAGGGCATGGGCGGACCTTCGGAGAAGGCAGGAGGGGGTTGAGAGGGCGGAACGGGAGGGAGGACGACAAGAGGAGGGAGGAGGGCGGGAGGGTACCCCACTGGTGCCGTTCCGACAGCCGGCTATCCCGCTGGAGCAGGAGGGAGAGATGCAGCAGAGGGCATGGAGGCGGATCAGGGGGGACGCGGCGAGGCTGGCAGAAAAGGGACAGGGAGGTGGCGGCGCGGGAGCAGAGGGTGCGGGAGGAGGAGGAGGCGGTAGCCCGGGGGGCCCACCGGGTCCTCCCAGATCCGGAAGGAAACACCCCCTCCACGGATGTGGAGGGGCGGTCGCCGTTAGGGAAAAGGGCCAGAGAGGAGGAGGAGGAGGCGGTGCAGGAAAGGGGGAATCGGCGCAGGAGGCAGGAGCGAAGGGCAGGGGAGGCGGAGGGGGTGCCGCGGCCGGCCAGCCCTAGCCCAGAGCCCACGCCGACGGACTGGGACTCGGAGTCGCCGCCGCCGCGGCAGTAAGCGCCGCCGCCGGTGCGGGGGGGACCCGGGACGGTCGCGGGGTGGACGGCGGGGGAGGTGGCGGAGCTGGTCCGCTACGTGAAGTGGGCGGGGAAGACGAGGGGAAGGCGGCAGAAGAGGGGGACCCGCCCCTTCAGCGACCTGGTCGGCAGGGCAGGGAGGCCCTGGGAAAGCAGGCCGGAGATGGATGAGGGGCGGTGGAGGAGGATGCTTGGAGAGGCGCTCCCGGGGGTGAGCCTGGACTGTCCCCAGGAGAAGGGGAAGTAGCCCAGGGTTCAGATGCTGCAAGAGCTATTGCAGCGGGAGGGGCGGTACGGTGGCGACGCGTAGGGCAGGGCAGGAGCAGGACCAGGAAGCGCCAGGGGCCGGGGGCCAGGGGCGTGCGGAGGGACGGGCAGACGGGATGCGGGGAGGCGGACGCGGGGGGTCGGCGGAGGTGGAGGAGGGTGAGGGGGGGATGTGACGGACACGAGGAGAGGGGGAAGGGAGCGGAGAGGTGCAGGTACGCAGGGAAGGGCAGGGACACGGCTGAAGGTGGAGGGGGATGTGGTGATGGCGGACGCGGACGAGAACCCCAAGCGGGGGGCACCGGGCCAGAGGCGGGGGAGAGGGGAGATGGGGCGGCGGAGTACGGGGGCGCAGGCGGGTGCGGAGGGAGCGGCCGGGCAGTGGGACGCGAGGCGTATCGTGGGTACGGCGAGCAGTGTGGGGCAGAACGAGAAGCTGACGGGATGCAGTGATGGAATGGGGTACCGTGACGGAGCAGAGCACAAAGTCGTGACCAGGGAGAACAGCTGGAGATGGCGTGGAGCAGCGCTGTGCCCTTCGGGTGAAGCACGGTGCCAGGGCTCTGCCTTGCAGGAGAGGCGGACGGGCAGACGAATCCAATATTCCGACGTGTTGTTGCCAGGGTCTTGGCTGATGGTGCTCTGAAAGCGTCCTCGGGGAGATTGCTGGGACGGGCAGGTGGCAGCTCTGGTGTACTCCAGTCCGGTGCTGCGGAGCCACATCTCGGTGGTGCCCCTGTGGACTGGCGGCAGGAGTGTGTGGGCTATCCGCCGACTTGCTACATGGCGGCAAAGCTCTCTGCAAGGCAGGATGGTGCTGCATTGAAAACATTGGACTTACGCGTGCCCTGTTCTGAGGGGTTGACCATGCCAGGCCTTCGTCGCCGTCGTCGCCATGGGACACCTGCGAGGTACAATGAAGTGTGAACCTTTGGTGACCACGCCGGGTCCGACTGGGGGCTCTGGTCTGATAGGAATAGCCCCGTACAGCATCACCGCAGCTGCTCTAAGCGGCTGAGCTCCACAGTGCAAATGCAGCGAAGGGAATTCGACAAGTGTCTCACTGTCGTTCTCTTTGTGTTCATTCGTAAGATGCGGTGGCTCATGGTGCGTAGGAACCCAACGGTCATGCCAGTCCTCGGGCAGGGCCACAGTCCAGTCCGCAGATACACCCCACCCCCCGGCACAGGGCACAAGGCAACCAGGATGGGGTGAGAGAAGGGGACAGAGGGAACACTAGGGTGGGGGAGACCCCAGGGAAAAGGGTAGGGGCGACGGAGAGGGGCAGGGGTAGAGCACGCGGGCGGCACACACAAGTGACAGCGCGGCTCAGACAGGGAGGGCAGACGTACAGGCAGGGTCGCCTGCGAGAAGGAGAATGGGAGGGGAGACGGGCGAGTGAGGTGGCGCGGGGCTGCGAGCAGGGGTAGCACGGAGAAGAGCAAGGGGCACACCCAGGGCGCGCGGGAGCAGCGGAGAGCGGGAACACGGGGACACCAAAAAAAACAACAACAGCAGAACAGGCGGACACACAGGAGGGACACGTAGAGGAGGCAGGGCGCGGGAGGTAGAGGGAACAGGGGGCCAACAAGGGCGCAAAGGAACACGATGTCTCTCAGAGAAACACCATGCCGATGACCCGCATTGAGCCGTACCGGCCGCCCCGGCCGACCATCAGGGAACTGAGGCAGGGGCGGCCGGCGGGGGAGGACGATGGGGGGGTCCCCCTGAAGGGGTGTCTGGGGAGGCCGCCCAGGTCGGCCTACAGGTCCGAAGACAGGGCGGAAGCCCTGAGGCGCATGAGAGCGCACGAGAAACAACCAAGGCGCAGGGACGACAGCGGCGAGCACACGGAGCAGGAGAACAACACTAAGAGGGCGGGCAGGAGATAGGGGGAAGGGGAGGGTGGAGAGGAGAGAAAGAAGATTAACTTCAACGTAGGCATAAATGACTGGGTCGCAAGGGAGGGGCGCCCACCTGGCATGGCCGGGGACCGCCAAGGGCCGCGCCACAGGATGGTGGTGGGACTGACGCGAGCACCAAACGGAACCGAGACAGATGGCGATGCAGTGTTGTTGTGTGTGCATGCAGGGAGGAGGGAACCACGCAGAAAAAAGCACGGCGAAAGAAGAAAAAAAACACGAACGACACCCCACAGCACCAGAAGGGGACTGGACAGAAAAAGGCGTGTGGCTAGGCCCATGCGACGGCCCCAGGGGACTACGACAGCATGGGGGGCGGCACAGGAGAGGGGGGCGGGGGCGGGAGGGGGGCAACCCGTGCTAGGCGCACAAAACAGTCCCTGGATGGATGAGGATCCAGTGGGCCCGCGCCACAGGGTTGCTGGCAGCCCGGTGGGGTATAAACACGGGATGAGGGATGGGATGGGGCCGCACAACAGCCCAGGGGATTAGGCCGGGGCCGCGGCACAGGGGGAAGGGGGCGGGGGCGGGTAGGGAGCGACCCGTGCTAGGTGCACGAAACGGTCCCCTGATGGATGAGGATCCAGTGGGCCCACGCCACAGGGTTGCTGGCGGCCCGGTGGGGTGAAAACACGGGATGAGGGATGGCATGGGGCCGCACAACCGCCCAGGGGAATAGGCCGGGGCCGCAGCACAGGGGAAACGGGCGGGGGCGGGAAGGGAGCGACCCGTGCTAGGCGCACGAAACGGTCCCCAGATTGAAGAGGACCGAGTGGGCCCGCTCCACAGGATTGCTGGCGACCCGGTGGGTTATAAACACGGGATGATGGGAAAAGGGGACGGGACGGAGAAGGGCGTGTGGCTAGGGCCGCACAACGGGCTGACGGGGTAGGGAGTCCACGGGACGCTGGGAACGGGCCGGTGCCGGGATGTGGCAAAGGGGAATGGGACGTGGGATGGCCATGGAGACCGAAAGCGCCAAGCAACAGCTCCGTGGGATTGGGAAACCAGTGGCCATGGAGTGGTGAACCATGGGCAAACCATTGGGAACCAGACCACAAGAAGTCGGGAAAATGCCCTGAACTCCGGGACGCCCGTGAGGTGTCCGCAGGGGTGAGGGTTGAACTTGAGATCCCCGGGTCAATGGCCTGAGTACACGCAGGTTCACGCGTGAGCGGGACCAGGGGGAACGTGGAAAGGGTCGCCCCTGGCCTCCAGCCGTGGATGGACGACACCCAAGTGCATCCAGGAGCCGAGTGGGTACTCCAACCCGTGAGGGATGGGGAGTGTTGGAATGTGGTTGACAGAGAGAAATGCTCCGCTTTCGGCGAGGGCTATCCACAGAAAACCCGCCTGCAGGCGCCCACAAGGCTGTGCTAGGGGGGGCACGCCGGGTGATATTTCAGAGGGTGACCGGAAGGAGCTGAAACTGTGAGGGCAGCGACTGAAGGGAACCTACCAGCGGTCATGCCCCAAGGGAACCTGGTTGAAGTTCTCGGCCGTGAGGTGAGACAGGGTCGCCAGGGGAACTGATGGTGAAGAGCTCTCCCTCCCGCCAGAGGCGGCGAGCATGTAAAACAAACAAGGAGATGTCAGATGAGGCTGCGGACGCGGCCACCCTTACTTACTTACTTACTTCCTCCAGGCCACCCACCCCCAGGCCTGGGCCAGCGGCGCCCCCCCCCCCCCACCCCACCACCACCACACCGGGGAGGGAAAGGGCAAGGGCAAGGAGAGGGCAAGGGGCAGAGAGGGACACTCCGGCAAGGGGGCACGGAAGCGCCCAAGGTGACAGGCAGGCGCCCATAGGGACAGGGCACCGGCAGCGACACAACGTGGGAGCAGGAAACCACCCAAGGGCCAGGAAGGGGAGGGAACAGGGGCCGGGACACAGGGAAGAAGGACATCAAGGCGGGCACCAGGACCCACACGCAAGAAAAGCATTCCAAGACAGAGGGACCAGCGCCCCCCATCCCCAGCGGATGCCGCACGACCCCCGGGGACGCACGCCCCCAACATGCCGCCGAGGCGCGAATAGGACGCCATACAGATCACACTGGCACACGCCCACCAGCGACCGGATACCAGAAAGGGAAGGGAGGGCACACCTGCACGGGGAGAACGAGCTACACCCACAGAGGAAGCCGCAGGGAACACCGCCGCGTAGCCCACCACCATGATCTCACCGCCAGACGACGACGTCGGCCACCACAAGGCCCACCTCACAGGCACCAGAAGAGGACAAAGGCACGGCCACAGCACCCGGGGCTAGGGACCGGGACCCCCAGAGGACAGGGGACCACGGCACAGGCCTCCAGGGAGGGCAACCCCACGGACACCTGGCCGACCCACCGGCCCGAGCGGCACACCCAGTCGCCCACAGCATGGACCCAGCGAGCCACCCACACCTGACCGCACCCCCCAGCCACCAACAGCCACGCTCCGACCCGCACTCTGCAACACAACACGGGCCAGACTTACCTCCACCGACCCACCACGGCACAACATGAGGCAGCACGGCACACCGCACCGCAGCGCACCACAGTGCAACGCAACGGAACAAGGCACCCCAAAGCACAACACGCCACAGCACGACGCGACGGGACGCAGCACAGAGCGCCACACCACGGTGTGACACGGCGCAACACGGCGCGGCCCAGCAGGGCGCGACGCAACACGGCACAGACCAAACGCGACGCAGCACGTCAAAACACGACACAACGCAACACGGCGCACCACAACACACCAAAACACCAAGCAAGGAACGCTAACCGAGGGTCTAACCGAATCAAGCCACCGCACACCCCGGAAGGAACCGCACCAGCCCGCCACACACCGGCAAAGGGCCACCGCACGCCCGGCAACAATTGTGGCGGTCCACCCACAAAAGCCGCCGCGAGAAAGTTAAAACCGGCACCGCTGAGACGAAGGGACACGGCTAACCCAGGGCCACACGAAGCCACCTGGCACAACAGCCCACCCAGCAGAGCCAGAACCTAACCCGGCAGGAAGGGGCGCCGAGCCCAACGTGTACATAACCCATCGACCCATGGGGCCGGGGCACGGCCTGGCAAAACGCAACCACATACAGAAAACCGGAAAACCACACAGAATGCCGACCAGTGCGTGCGCCAGCCCAGGGAAAGTAGAGGGAGGAACAGGCAGACCCCCCCCAAAAAAAAACAAAAGGGGGGGGGGCGCGAGAACGGCCCACAGCCACCACGCCGCCCACCAACACGACAAGGGGCGGCCAAATCCCCCACCCAGATGGCACCGAAGACAGGACCCCAAAAAGGGGCGCCGAGGGACAACCCAGCCAAAGCCGGCAACACGAAGCCGAGGGCAGCGGCCCACCGGGAGAAGGGACACCCAAAACACGCGGACACACACCACGCTGGAAAAAAAAAACACAAACAGCAAACAAGGCGGCCCGGAAGAGAAATGAAGGGGGGACAGAGACCACGAGACCCAAGACCGGGACAACCAGCGACCGACAACAAAAAGCCCCCCCCCCCAAAAAAAACCAAAAGGGGAGGGGGGGGGGTGGCACACCCCACCAACGGCAACACCCGCACACCGCCGCGCCACAGGAGGCCCCCCAGGAAGGGCGGGGGCAAGCCGGGCACACACACGACCGCACGCACACCCCGACAACACCTCCCCAAGGAGAGGCAGGGTGCAGCCGAAGCCCGGACCCCAACACACACGCCCACACCGCACACAAGAACCAGGAACGGCGGGGAGCAGGAGGAGCGCGCACACAGCCACGCACTCCCCAAAAGCTTAACAAGGACAGGAGGGGTGCAGGCCGGAACACAAGCCCAACCGCAAACACCGCGAACCCCAGCGGGGAAAGGAGGGGCGAAACCACAAACAGTACCCAAACACACCCACCCAAGACCCCAGCCAGGGCAGGCGGTGTTACCGAAACCCAAACAAGAGCACAACCCGGACCCACTCACAAACGCCACACAACAGTAGGAAACCCAGTGTCCATAGCACGGGCACTGAGGCAGCCCGTGTCATGCAGCTGACCCGGCCAAACGAGATCCGGAGACCGAGGGTAAGGCTGCATCCTAAGGCCTGCGCTGCTTTGGGACTCGAGGCGGAGCGTGCAACACCCAAGCGCCTCGGAACCCCAGTACTAAGAACATGCATGCATGCCTTGGGAACGGGATACGCCAGGAAGTCCGCCAAACCTCTAGGATTCCGCCGAAAGGAGGGGACGTGCGCAAGCACGGAAGCACACCCTCCTGGCGAGACAAGCACGTCACGCTGGCGGCGATCAGCCCTCCCGGTGTTGCCCGGGGCCGCTTTGTTGGGGGCCATCAGTCAGGTCTAGCGGGATGTAAGCCGCCTGTCCACGACCGAGTGCACCTACCTACCTACCTACCTACCTACCTACCTGCACCCCACCGTTTGGGCCCGGGTCCTGGAGGCGGTACTGGATCGTGCCCTCACACCAGATCCAGTCGCCCGTGTGGTTGTTGCGGAAAGGCTGTTGGACGTTCGTGCCTTTTTGAAACTGTGGGTATGTTTCGGGCTGGGAATGTGCGTGTGGCAGAAGGGAGGATGATGAGGATGCTTGGCCCTGGCGGGGGGGGGGTCCAGTGGGGCGGACGCCGGGTTGGTCGGGAGGGTCAGGGCGGGTGCGGGGGGTTCAAAAATGCTGTTCTGCCGTCCATTCTGGCCTGTTTGGGGGCTAGGGGCAGGTGTGCTTCTTCTTCTTCGCGCTCGCTTTTGTGGGACTGGAGGCGTCGGGACGGGGGGGACGGGGGGTTGGAAGAAGGGGTGTGTAGCCTGCTGGCTGGGGTCCCGTAGCGGGGGCCCTGCAGGCGCTTGCATGGTCGTCTTCGCGCGGTTGGGCGTGACGTCGGGGAGCCTCCATATGGTCTCCGGGGGATCTGTAGGCCATGGCAGTGCGGGTGGGCTGTCGTCGGAAGGGTTGTGGAGGTGGTAGTTCCTCATGGCTTTTGCCTGCATTACACAGGCCTCCCTGGGTCCCGGTGTGTCTGGACCGTGGAGGGATCCTTGGCCCCAGTGGAGTGCCGTGTAGAGTGCTTCCCACAGGGGCGCCCTCGTAGCCTGTGACAGTGGTGGCTTGGAGGAGTCGCTGCTTGCCTCGTGGGGGATCTTCTGGGTCTACCTCTGGGGTGTAGGCCTGGGCGGCCATGAGCACCCCGTGTGCCCAGTGGAGGACCCACCATTGGGCGTCCACTTTGGGTATGTGGACGGCGGGATGTTGGGGATATTTGTCGAGGCTGTCCCACGATGCGGCGGCTATTTCCATCCGGGACGCGTGGAGGTGTGGGGTGGCCCTGCGGCGTAGGGGTTGATGGATGTGGAAGGGGGTGACAGGGTCTTTGGGGCCTTGCGGTGGTGGGGGCATCACTGGGATGGCAGTGGGGTCCCAGTGGTGTTCGTAGGGTGTATAAACTGGACACGACAGAAGACGCCCCGCATGACGAATGGGCAGCTCACTACATCATCGGCCACACCACCACCTGCAAAGACGACGCCCCGACGATCACCGTCAGCCGCCACCTCCCCCACACCACTCAGGTGTATGAGCTCACGGCCCCCAACGTCCTCATCACCCATCGCCGACACGACGAGCGATACACCATCCAGGCGCAGGGGACGGCAGCGACCACCCTGCACACATTGGCAAACACGGGGAGACATCCCACACCCCAGCTCCCATCACGCCCCCTCTTGGCCCACCCCCTTCCACACGGCAGACCGCCCCAACATAAAGCCCAAACAAGCAGGCGTACACACTCCCGCCCAAGAGGCCCAGCACCGACACGACGCAAGGCCCCCGCCCTTCACGATGACCACACCATGCCGCGCACATGCGCCTCCCCCACAAGGGTGTCACAGGCCATTCAAAACCGCACGATCACAGGAATCATCACGCACTGCCTGAGCCCGGGAGCATCAGGGGCACATGCCCTGTGGGTAAGCGAGGGACGGTCTCACACACGGGCGGTGGCGCGCCTCAACGACATCCAACGCCATAAACTACAGCGCGCTGTCGGACGCTTCGCTGTACACATCACCCCATACTGCATCGACCACCCCCGATGCGAGCACCACGACCCGCTCTGCTCCACCCCATGCAGACGCGGGAAAAAAGGCCCACCAACGCGCTCTGGCCCACATCACCGTCCACCCCACAGCCCACCTACCAAAGGCTTTCGGCACGGAGCGCCACATCGTCCTGGAGGGGCAAGCACAGCACATCATCACCGCCGCCCTATTGAGTGGGGGGTGGAACGGCTTTGGCGCCGGGAGTGCGTCTTGAAATTTCGTGTGCGGCGCTACTTTGGTCTCGACCAGGTATTGTGGGTTCCAGTCTTCGAGGGCCCCCACCTGGGTGGTTGCCGCCGTCTTGGCCTGGAGGAGGGCGGTGGTGTTAATGTCAGGGGGGGGGGGCTGGCTCGGGGGTGAGGGTGTCGTGGTCTTGATATGCCCACTGAATGGTGTAGCCTCGTTAGGTGTTGCGGTGTGGCGTTTGGGTCCGGGCTTGCTGGATGGATTGAGACGTCCTGATGTCCTCCGCTGCTTGTGGGCTTCTGGGCGTGGCGTATGCCCATAACCCCGGGGTGTGTATGCCGTTTGGCACCTCGGCTACGGCTCGCACCGGGTGGAGGGTGTGGTGGGTGCGCGTGAGTCCTAGGTGTTCCTGGAGGAGGTCCCCGTGGATGTCCTCCCACCTGTGTTGCCAGTTGTGTCTGTGGTCGTTTGGGGCAGGGTAGGTGATGACGATGGCTTGCCATGGGGTGGGGCCCCGGTGTCTCGTCATGGGTGCTGACGACGTTTGTGGGGGTATGTGGACGGCGTGGGCGGGGGCCGCCGTTATGGGGTCTCCCTCTGTTGGTGTGATGGTGGCATCCCCTTGGATGGTGAGAAGGAGGTGGCGGCGGTCCGCCGGTAGTCTCCAGGTGTCGTTGGGCTCGGTGATTGAGTGGAGGCGGATGGCCTGGAGTCCCGGTGTGATTTCGTCCCACCGGCGTGTGCCGTTTTGGACTGCCCATTCATGCGGCAGGTTTCGAAACCCGTTGCGGTGCGGGGTGGTACGGTGTTGCCGGGGGAGTTCCATTTTGGTGATGGGGTTCGCGGGGGGCTTTTGGTGGGGGCGGTGCTGGGGGCATCTCGCCGTCTGGTTGCCGCGGAGCTTTCGCTTCTTGTAGTCCTGCGCTGATGGTGGCAAACAGGTCCTGAAGGGTGGAGGAGGCGGGGGGGGTGGGGTGCCGGATCGCTCCAGGTGGGATGGTATCCTGTTGGGTTCTCGGGGTCTTGCTGTATGGTGATGGCGGTAGTGGCGTCGTCTTCAGGCGTCCATCGTTACCGATTGTGGTTGAGGGGGTGAAGGGTGATGGTGTGGTGGTGTTTCCAGCTGCTGAAGGCAAGGAGGGCGTGGAGGCCGTGCCGGGTGTCCGCAGGTGGGCGGGGGTAGGTCCTGGCTGCCGCCTCCAGGAAGGTGTCCATGGTGTCGTCCCAGGTGTCCTCCCAGAGAAGTTCGTCTTCTTGGCCCCACTCGTTGTTGCCCCCTTTCGCCTGCCTCCACCCCTAGAGGGTCACGTGGTTCGCTCAGAGCTCTGGCAGGACGCATTGGTAGTATTGCTCGGCGTCCATAGCGTGGGCTAGAGTGCTGGCCAGTGTGGCGTACATGTCCTTTGGCGGGGGGAGCGGTTGGGGCGTGGCGTTGCGGTCGGATTCCTTTTGCTGGTGTTACATGTTCTGGTCTGCGGTGGCTGCGGCTGATATGGGGTGGGGTTGCATGGGGTGGTCGGGCATCTGCGGGTCTAGGGCTTGCTGGTGGGCGTGTGGGCGCGGGGCCGTGGCTGCCAGTAGGTGTTGGATGGCCAGGAGGACGTCATAGTCGTCGGTCCACGGGCAGTGGGCTGCAGCGCAAGTCCTGTCGGGGGAAGCGGGGGGGACGGTGTGGTTGTTGTGCTGCGGGGCGGTGTACGGCAGAGTGGTTGACGCGTGCTGGTCGTGGCGTGCTCGCTCCGCTGTTTCCCGTGACCTCTTACCCCTGGGGTGTGGTGTGTTGGGCTTGTATGCCCGGTCTCCCCGGGGCAGGGTTCAGGTCGTGGGGCAGTCCGGTTGGGTCTAGTGGGGTCTTGTGGGGGTTTTCTTGTGTGGCCTGTTGGTAGCTGGTGTGCTGACGATGCCGACGGTGTGGTTGTTGCAGGTGATGTGGTGAGCGGCGCTGGTGATGCTGATGGTAAGGGTTGTGTGGGTGATGCAGTGGGTGATTGCGCCTCTGGTGGCGCCGATGATGAGGTTGGTGCAGGTGATGCAACGGCAATCTGCCGCCGGTGATGTCGGTGTTGAGGATACTGTAGGTGATGTACCTGGTGATGATGCCGCTTGTGATGCAGGTGATGAGGCTGATGCAGGCAACGCGCCAGTTGATGGTGAGGTTGGTGATGCCGATGGTGAGGGTGCTGTAGGTGGGGTAACAGGTGATCGTGCCGCTGGTGGTGCTGGTGATGTAGCGGTTGGTTGTGCCTTTGGTGATGCTGATGGTGAGGGTGGTGTAGGTAATACCAGGTGATGGTTCTGTTGGCGATTGCCAAAGGGGAGGCCGCTGCAGCTGGGGAGACGGGCGGTGGTGTTGCCGGTGATGCCAATGGTGAGGGTGCTGTAGGTGATGCCACGGTTCCTGGGAATGGTAATGGGGGTTTGACGTATCCGGACCGGACTGTTGCACAACTCCGGTTCAAGGACCACGGTTGGTTGTGGTGATGGTGAGGGTGCTGTAGGTGATACATCCGATGGTGGGGTCGATGTTCCCGATGGTAGGGGTGCGGTAAGTGATGCCGGTGGTGAGGGTGGGGTAGGGGATGCACCGGGTGACAATGAGGGTGGTGACGCCGACACTGAGGGTGTTGTAGGTGGTGTACCGCACGGTGGTGCCGCCGGTGGCGGCGGTGGTGGGTGACGGTGTTGCTGCTGATGCAGCCGGTGGTGTTGCAGATTGTGGGGGGTACTGCAGGTGACGTCACGGTTCTAGGGAACGGACCGGTCCTTGGACTGCGGGTAGATCCCGTCAGGGTGATGGTAGTGCGGGTGGTGCCGATGGTGAGGTTGCGGGAGGAGATGCACTGGGTGATGGTGCCGCCTATGAGACCGATGGTGAGCGCAGGTGTTGCAATGGGTGGTGGTGCCGGTTGTGATGCCGGTGGTGACGGCGCTGCCCGTGATGTAACGGGTGAATGTGGTGCTGCCGATGCTGATGGCGAGGGTGCTCTGGGTGAGGGCAGAGGGTGGTGATGAGGCGGATGATACTTCATCGAGGATGGTGGTGGAGATGGTGAGGATGCTGTAGGTGTCGTCCCGGGTGTTGGTGCCACTTGTGACGCTGATGGTGAGGGCGCCGCAGGTGTTGCACGCCGGTGATGCCGATGGTGAGGGTGTTGCAGGCAGTGTTACGGTTGACGGTGGTGTTAGTGACGTTGGTGGTGATGTAGGTGCTGGTTCTGGGTGTAGGTCTGCGCGCGGGCGGTCGTTGGCTTGCCTGCTGGTTCTGGCGGTGTTTGTCGCCTTCTGGTCCTGTCGAATTTCGGTAGCTCCTCGCGGATCCTGGCGGAGGGCGCCGCGGGTGATGTTGCTGGTGGGGGTGCTGCAGGTGATGCAATGGTGTCCCTGGTGATGACATTGGTGAGGGTGCCGCAGGTGCGGGTTTTGGTTTGGGTTAGGGATAGGGTATGTTGTTGGCGTTGCTGGTGACGCCGACGGTGAGTGTGCTGCCTTTGATGCTCCAGGGAATGGTGTCGCTGGTGACGCCGATGGTGAGGGTGCCGCTGCCGGTGGTGTTACGGTTGACAGTGTCGCTAGGGTGTTGCAGGTGATTGTCCAGTTGATGGTGCTGCCAGTAAGGGTAATTGCTGCGACTGGTGATGGTGGTGCTGGTAACGCCGATGGCGAGGGTGCTGGGTGATGGTGAGGGGTTAGGTTGATGTCGCCGGTATTGGAGGTGCTGCAGGTGTGGGTGCCGTTGGTGGTGTAGATGGAGGGGGTGGTGCATGCGATGTCACTGTTCCTGGTAGCGGCGATTGGGGAAACCGTATCTAGGCGGTGGTGCTGGCGGTAGTACAGATAGCAAGGGTGATGTGGGTAATGTACCGGGTGGTCGTGAGGCTGAAAATGCCCGTGGTGAGTGTGTTGTAGGTAATGATGCAGTTTGGGTGATAGTGCCGCTGGTGTTGCCTTTTTTGAGGGTGGTTTAGGTGACGCACCGGGTGTTGGCGTCGTTGGTGATGCCGACGGTGAGGGTGTTGCCGGTGATGCCCTGGGTGTTGGTGCCACTGGTGATGCAATGGTGGATGTTGTCGCTGGCGATGCTTGCTCTGATGGTGAGGGTGCTGCAGGGGATGTTACGGCTGACGGTGCCGTTGGTGATGATGACTATGAGGGTGTTGCAGGTGATGATTCTGGTCGTGGGTCCGCGCATGGGTCGTTATCGGCGGTTCTGGGCGTGGACCCTCGCCACTCCTGGCAGAGGGCCCGTGTGGGCGTTGGTGGTCCGTTGGCTTGCCGGTGCTGGCGGTGTTGGTCGCCTCTGGTGTCGAGGCACGTCCTCGGCAATCCTGGCGGAGGGTGCTGATTGTGAGGGTGGTGTAGGTGATGGTGTTTTCCATGTCGGTGGCGTCTGTAGTTGCAGGTGTTGCACCGGGCGATGTCGAGGGTGAGGTTGGTGTAGGTGATGATGCTGAGGATGGGTGGTGGTGCCGTTGGTAATGCGGACGCTGAGGGTGGTGCCGGTGATGGTCCGGATGATTGCGTTCGTGATGGTAGAGTAGGTGACGCACCGGGCGTTGGTGCTGCTGGTGATGCTGATGGTGAGAGTGCTGCTGGCAGTGCTCCGGGTGTTGGCGCCGCTGGTGAGGTTGATGGTGAGGGCACTGCAGATGATGCAATGGTGGATGGTGCCGCTGGTGATGCTCTGACGGTGAGGGTGCTGCAGGTGATGGGTGTGGGTCCGCGCATGTGTGGTCGTCGGTGGGTCTGGGCCTGGGCCCTCGCGACTGCTGGCAGGGGGTCTGTTGGGCGTTGGTGGTCGGTTGGCGCGCCGGTCCAGGTGGTGTTGGTCGCCTCTGGGGTTGTCAGGCCATCTCCTCGCCACTCCAGGCGGAGGGTGCCGCTGGTGTCGCTGATGGTGAGGGCGGTGGATGTGATGGTGTTGTTGATGCAGATGGCGAGGGTGTTGCAGGTGTTGTTCCGGGTGATGCCTAGGGTGAGGGCGCCGTGGTTGTTGATGATGCGGGTGGGTGGCGGTGTTGCTGGTGATGCCGACGGTGAGGGTGCTGTCGCTGATGCTCTGGTTGTCCACCCGTGTTGCATTGTATGCATGGCAAAGAGGATTGGATGCCGGGGACGTTCATTGCATCCTTATGTTAGATCTGCACTCGTGACATCGACCCAAGGGTTTTCTTGGATGGAGTTGCGAATGATACCATCACCTCATCTTATTATTCGTCCCGGCTGGCTACACTGCGTGGGCGCAACCATTGGATGTGGCCATCAATTTTGTGCTGAAGTGTCTGGTCAATTCGGCTTCAGGTAAATTGTAAATGGTTGGCTTCCTTAGTAACTAAAGACCTCTTTGGAGGTACCCCTCCTGATCAGATTGAAGTTGGTTCTAAGCTCCAGCAATTCAAGAATCCTTCTGCCAGTGGCTTAGTCAGCCTCTTGTAACCCTTGCGGACACTTGGGAGCCCCGTGCATCGTTGCATCAGTATGTGCCCAATCAGTTTGAACATGCGTAAGATTTTGAGACACAAATCACAACGGCAACATCGGCCGCGGTTATTGGTAATCAGTTCCAAACCAATGCTTTTTGCTTTCGTGGTGTGTGCTTTGCCGTATGCCGGGTTCGTAGTATTTGTAGGAGTAAAACATAGAAACCATAGGACACGGCGCCGCAGGCGCCGGAAAATTTATATTCTCATTAGGGCGTAGTGGAGGCGATCGAGGCGAAAGCAATTGAGCAGATAAATTGCTTCATCTGTGGTGCAATGGAATAATTTTCGATTTTCTTTCCGCTAATCCGCGGGTAGGCCGTGAGAATAAATAATTAGCAGGTCTTACAAGGTACGATGAGTATTTGCAATTGGACACAAAGGGCCCCACCCGAGGCGATTTGATGTCTGCCTTTGGGTTTTTAAAAATATTTAAACTATAATCCCCTCTGCAGGCATAGGCCTCGGCCACTTGCCCAGGCAAAAGAGAGTCACCGGCAGCCGCAACCGCTTCCTAGTCCCGCATGGTTAAGAAAGAGAAAGAGTGTTGCCTCCGGGCCAACTAGTGTGCAACGGCATGTCTGCCAAAATAACTGTCACATACTAGTGCTGTTCGGGGTGGAAGCAGGTCCACCCACCTGTGGACCATTTCCCGTGCGGTTCGGGAGCCGGCCAGATTTTCTCGACCCTGAAAAGTGCGGACTCTCTTCCCGGCGTAAAGGAAAATGACCGCTACAGATGGGTGCACTGAGTCTGCCAGGACAAACAGTTTCATCCCGGTGCTGTGCAGTTTCTGGGGGATGAACACCTGCATCGGACCAGCCTGTTTCCCCTTATGGGGTACTATGGACTCATCCCCTGCAGCTACCCTGGCCGATCCCAACACCCACAGCTGGGACCAATGGGCATTAATAGCCTCCAAAAGGTCTGCACTACTGGAGTACCTTTGGATACTATAGTACTCGTGGCGGCTGAGAAGGGAGGCAAGTCCCTTGTGGTGACACAACGACGTGGGGTGCCACACGTCATCCACCCTGTGTGGTCGCCAGATCCCTAGCATTACCCTAAAGAGGATGTACTTGGGCAGCAGGGGAATTAACTCGGTGCAGCTATTCTTTGTTAGGTGATCCCATAGGGTACCAAGATGGGCTTGAAGACGTCGTCGAGTGCCTCATGTACACTACAGTAGGTTTTCCGCGGATGTCCTCCCCTGGTGATGGCTCTCAGGGCTCCTTTGACGAACTTGGGGGGTATACGGCGACAGGCGAACACCATGAGATGTAAGGCTTGACAGGCTGGAGGGTGCATGGGCATTTCTGCAAAAACAATACAAAACATCCCCCCCCCCCCACGCACGGCGAGCACCACAATGCAACAAAGTAAAGCAACAGGGTTACCAAGAGCGTAACCTCAGGCGTGTTCCCCAGGAATTTGTTACCCAGAGTCCACCAGGACTGCCTGTCGTGTTACCCAGTGTGTAGTTGCGGGGGTGTTCCCGAGGAACGTGTTACCCAGACTCAAACACTTAGCCCACGCAAACTGCACCCCCTTTTTTCACCTAAGCACCTAGATTTTGTCACTGAAAAAAATAGCTTTTTTTGCCATCTTTGAAAATACTATTTTTCAAACCCTCCCAAAAAATGCATTTTTCATCAGGTTTGCCCATTTTTTGCTGTTTTTAGGGGGGTCAAATAACCATTCTTTAGTCCAAAATCAGAGGGTTTACCGGTCATTTTCCCCGAAAAAACATTTTGTTGGCTAATTTGAAGAATACCAATTTTTGGATCGTCTGGAAAACTATTAAAGCTGGGCGCTGTTCACACATCCTGTACATGTCCCCATGAAAAAACACTTATTATGGGAGGCTGAGCGCTCGAGGCCTCGCGCACTCAGCCAGCTGGAGTGAGATTTTCAGGCTTCTTTGAGATTACCTTTTGACATCGGAAGTGGCATGAAGCAAGGATGGAGCAAAAGCAAAACTGCAAGATTCAATATGGGTTAAAGAGTTGCACAGCGGAACACTCAGTCCACGAGGGCTCACGCACTCAACATGCTAGAAGCATGGGTTTTTGAATACCCCTGACTACTTGCATTCTGCCGATGTGTTTAGCAAGGACTGAGGGCAACCCGCTATTTAGATCTATTACACCTTACATAGTGCATGGCGTGTACAAAACGTCCATTGATTGACCACTCTTGCTGCTGACATGACCCGAACGGTACGCCATGAGGCACCCATTAAGACATTGGAGCCTCATTTAGCATGGAATACTGTTTATTCAGTACCATAGGGAAATACACACTCTGCATAGTGGATTGCGCAAGGCCTCGCGCACTCAACATGCCAAGGAAAACGTTTTTTCCATACCTCTGACTACTTGCATTCCGCTGATAGCCTAAAAAATTATATTTGAGATTCCTCCGTTTTTTAATTCTCAGTTTTCAGGTGGAAACACACGGAAACTGCGCGTCTTTTCTTTGCACACAAATGCCGCCCTTGAGGTGAAAAACAGGGTGCAGTTTGCGTGGGCTAAGATACACGTGTTTTGTGGCGTTTTTCCTTCCCAATACCCTAACACTACCCTGACAAACGGGTGGCATTTACACTACAGTAGGTTTTCCGCGGATGTCCTCCCCTGGTGATGGCTCTCAGGGCTCCTTTGACGAACTTGGGGGGTATACGGCGACAGGCGAACACCATGAGATGTAAGGCTTGACAGGCTGGAGGTCGCATGGGCATTTCTGCAAAAACAATACAAAACACCCCCCCCCCGCGCACGGCGAGCACCACAATGCAACAAAGTAAAGCAACAGGGTTACCAAGAGCGTAACCTCAGGCGTGTTCCCCAGGAATTTGTTACCCAGAGTCCACCAGGACTGCCTGTCGTGTTACCCAGTCTGTAGTTGCGGGGGTGTTCCCGAGGAACGTGTTACCCAGACTCAAACACTTAGCCCACGCAAACTGCACCCCCTTTTTTCACCTAAGCACCTAGATTTTGTCACCGAAAAAAATAGTTTTTTTTGCCATCTTTGAAAATACTATTTTTCAAACCCTCCCAAAAAATGCATTTTTCATCAGGTTTGCCCATTTTTTGCTGTTTTTAGGGGGGTCAAATAACCATTCTTTAGTCCAAAATCAGAGGGTTTACCGGTCATTTTCCCCGAAAAAACATTTTGTTGGCTAATTTGAAGAATACCAATTTTTGGATGGTCTGGAAAACTATTAAAGATGGGCGCTGTTCACACATCCTGTACATGTCCCCATGAAAAAACACTTATTATGGGAGGCTGAGCGCCCGAGGCCTCGCGCACTCAGCCAGCTGGAGTGAGATTTTCAGGCTTCTTTGAGATTACCTTTTGACATCGGAAGTGGCATGAAGCAAGGATGGAGCAAAAGCAAAACTGCAAGATTCAATATGGGTTAAAGAGTTGCACAGCGGAACACTCAGTCCACGAGGGCTCGCGCACTCAACATGCTAGAAGCATGGGTTTTTGAATACCCCTGACTACTTGCATTCTGCCGATGTGTTTAGCAAGGACTGAGGGCAACCCGCTATTTAGATCTATTACACCTTACATAGTGCATGGCGTGTACAAAACGTCCATTGATTGACCACTCTTGCTGCTGACATGACCCGAACGGTACGGCATGAGCCACCCATTAAGACATCGGAGCCTCATTTGGCATGGAATACTGTTTATTCAGGACCATAGGGAAATACACACTCTGCATAGTGGATTGCGCAAGGCCTCGCGCACTCAACATGCCAAGGAAAACGTTTTTTCCATACCTCTGACTACTTGCATTCCGCTGGTAGCCTAAAAAATTATATTTGAGATTCCTCCGTTTTTTAATTCTCAGTTTTCAGGTGGAAACACACGGAAACTGCGCGTCTTTTTTTTGCACACAAATGCCGCCCTTGAGGTGAAAAACAGGGTGCAGTTTGCGTGGGTGTTTTGTGGCGTTTTTCCTTCCCAATACCCTAACACTACCCTGACAAACGGGTGGCATTTATACTAATAGTACATATTAATCCGCATCACAAAAACAGACAGAATGACATGGCCCAACAGCGCCGTCGCCGCTATCGCCACTCATTCGAGGTCCTCCGTGTCCACGCCAGAAGAAGCAGCAGGGGCTCTTGAATCTGCACTGAAAGGTGGAGGCTGCCACGCGGCACTTGTGTTGTCCTTGGCGCTGTTGCTGCTCTCATCAGCTTTGGGCGGGGTAATCAACAAGTACTGCGCCGTCAACATGGGGTTCATCAACAAGGGATTCAAATTCTGCACAACACAAAAGTACAATGTCACAGCGTGTTACCTGGTGTGTAACCGCGGCTGTGTTCCCCAGAATTCTGTTACCCAGAGTGCACCAGGACTGTTTGTCGTGTTACCCGGTGTGTAACCGTGGGCGTGTTCTCCAGGAATCTCTTACCCAGAGTCCACCAGCAGTGTTGATGGTATTACCTGGCGTGCAACGGGCGCACATTTTGTTTCCTAGGCATTGCACTGCATCACCCAAACACAGCTTGGGGTCTGTCCAGAGCTGGCCGGACGCCTGGCTCTCCTCGGTTGTTGGCTGCATTGCTGGTCCCTGTTCTTGTCCCTGTCCTCCTGGCTGGTCGGCGCTCTGTGCTGGCTCGGCTTCTGCTTCTGGCTGGTGGGCCACCTGGGGTGGCTGAGCTTGTGCTTCTAGCTGGTCGCTGATCTGCGGTGGCTGAGCTTGTGGTGGCGCAGCTGGCGCAACTGCTGCACGTGGCTGGACAGGGGGTTCTGCTGGCTGCGCAGCCTGTGCTTGCAAGTGAGCAATCTGCCTCAGCAAATCTTGCTGCTGCTGCTCCAACTGCTTCCTTTCCGCCGCCTGTTGTGCCTGCCGCCTTGCCCTGTTCATCTTGTTCCTCTGCTTGCGCCTCTCCTTTGCTTGGAGGAACCCCTCAGAGTCTGAGCTGCTGCTCCCGCTGATAGTGGGAGACTCCGGCACCGCCCCATGCAGCTTGTTGTACTTTCTTTTGTATTTTCACAACCGCTCCCCAGTTTAATTCAGATGCTGCACAGTAACTGGGCGTGGCTGCCCGGGGAGCTGCAGGGGGTCAATGCCCGGGTGCCTGGAGCGCATGTGCAACATCACCCCCACTTCTCGCCGCGCCATCTGCGCTGTGTGCGCTATCCGCCTTGGGTATCACGGCTCGCAGAACTCCAACACTGTGACTCTTTGCCACGGGCTCTGTCCCCGGGTCATCCTCCACATCGCACAGGTGGCAGCAGCCCTCACACGCCATGGTGTCCAGGATGTGACTCACTGTAGGCAGAGAGAAGCAACATTCGTGGGGCGGTAACACAGGGGGAAACATCACTTTAGCCGTTTTTTGACTCCGGGTAACACATTTTCGGGTAACACCCGAACGGTAACACACCGGGAAACATCATTTTCGTCTGTTGTTGACTTCAGGTAACACATTTTTGCGTAACAGTCCAACGGTAACACACGGGGTAACGGACATACATGCTTCAGCTCGCATGTCTTCAGTATCCAAGTGCAGCCCAAATTCGGCAAAATGCTTGTCTTGAAGCCGGCGTAGGCAAGTGTCTTGGGCCCCTGTATGGGCTCCCCGTGCCCCAATCTTGTGCAGCATCACGGGTATGGCCATACCAAGTCTGAAGACATAGGGTGCGCAGGGTGAGGTATAGTGGGCTGGTGTGCAGGAGTCCTTATCGAGGTGTGGGAATCACAGGTCATACCTACCTTGGATGCAGAAGGAAAACGTCTCCCGTAGCTGGGCACTGAGGAGTCGTGCAGGCTTGCCGTTCAACTGCTCAGCTGCTGTGTCTACAATGGCACATCCTCCAACATTGAGGCACTTTTCATAGTGGTGCGCCAGTTGTTGTACAGTGCAACGCAACTGCTCCCGGATGTTCTCCCTAGCCCTGTCCCAGTGAATCTGAAAGCTAGCTGATGCCAGAGTCTTTTCCCTGCGTGTGGGTCTGGCGCTGATGCTTGTGCTACCGCCTGACGCATTGCCCTCAATCAAGAAACTTGGTTGTTTGGCTTTGCTTTTGTTTGGTACGTTGGTTACCCTTGTGCTGGCCTTGGGCTTAGGCACTGTGGTGAAACTTTCGTCGCCATCATCGTCGTCATCATCGGGAGGGTCTTCGTCCCCTCCTTTACTGCTCTGCCCTGGGTTGTCCTCGTCCATTGCATCCGCCTCATCCTCAAAGAGATCATCATCGGTGTGTTCCGCATCCACATCCATCCTGGCATGCTCTCGCTGCCTTGCTGCTGAAGCTGCTGCTGTGATCTGTGTTGTGTAGTGGCGGGTTTCTTTCCCTCCTGTGGTCCCTCCTGTGGCCGGCTGCTGTCTCTTGGGGTGTTGCCGCTTGATGAGCTGTTGCTGCTGCAACGTCGGGGCTGCGGCTGCCTGCGTTTTGCTTTTGCTGCTGCAGCTGCTGCCCTCGCCACCCGTGTAATAAGCCCATTGGTTGCCCACTTGGTCCGCCTTGATGGTTGACGACCCCATCGTGTCAATGTCGAGGCATTCCCCAGTGTCCACCTCATAGCCCAGCGACTGCTGCATGATGAGGGAGGAGGCGCTGCCCTCCGAAGCCCACCCACAGATGTAGGTGGGAAGTTACTTTCATTTCATCTGTGGCAGGGAGACATGAATGCCAAACGTTACCTAAGGTGTAAACGGTAGACCCAGGGTGTTCACTCGGATGCAACATGCATGCAATGTGTTACCCGGAGTGTAACCGGTAGCGCTACAGTGCTACCCGGGACCTCACTAACAGCAGACAAGTCAATCACAACCTGAATGAGTGCGGCGGCTTCTTTATGGGCTGGGTCTCCAGATCAAACGCTCGAGAGGTACGACTGAGTGCGAACTGAGGTGGCGAACGTCTTTGGGACAGGTGGAACGGGCATAGTATGGCCAAATAACACCCTTTCGCAAAAACGTGTCCAGAGGTTGTGTTACCGCGGGTGTTGCTGTTGATGTGTTCCCCGGAACATCTGTTGCCTGGGCACCAGTTATCAAAGTATGCACTAATAAGTGGTGAATGGATTCCAATTCGGGATTGAAAGGTCAAGACAAGACAAAAAATTCACAAGCAGGCGCAAAACTCGTGCGCCTGCAATTTTCGTGAAAGCATTTACTTCATGAGCCACAAGTGAAAGTTTCTGGCAACTGGAGTTTAGTGAGGTGTTCCCCGGTGTGTAACTGTAGGGGTGTTAGCCAATGTACGTGTTACCCCTGAGAGCCCTAGGTTGCACAACAAGAGCACAAAGCTCGGTAACAAGCGGTGGTAACACAGGGCATGCAAAGTGACAAATCTGCTAGTGTACATTACCAGTAAAAGCACCATTACAAACCACAATGTTACCCAAGTCCGCCACCTCAAAAAACTTCTACATACCCCTACTTCCAAAAAGTGGCCTGTTACCCCCAAAATCACCCGTTTCCCCGGTAGATGAAGGAATATGTTCAAGAAAGCAGTTTTCCGGAATGCAGGAGCAAAAATGTTTGGGTCCGGCTTCGGGGGGGGAGTGCTTTGGCATGATGCAGGTGCACCCCGACCACTCATCCGCTCAGCCACCCGTTCGGCTTCTCTTTGGGCTTTTTGTGTGTGCTTGTCCTCAACATTTTGTTCCGTACAACGTTTGTGTGCAGCAGCCACCATGTGGTCTGCCCGTCACTTTTTGCGGGTCTGGGCTCGCAGTTGCTGGCGCGACCCAGTGTCTGCCTCCAGCCCTGGGCCTTCCGCAACAATAGCCTCGGCATCCTCTTCAAGCATATTATGCTAATAGCATAATAGGCACATCAAATGCATCATTGTGGCGTGCCGCGGCGACGATAGCACCTCTCAAGCGGTGCACACTGGGACCACTCATCAAGAGTGCATCTTTGAGCACACAAACGTATGACTCCACAAACACAGTCTCGGCAGGAGTGGAAGCTCAGTGGAGCCTTTGCTCCGCGCTCAACTCGGGAATGCAGGTGGTGAACAACCATGTCACTATACCACGGAACCAAGCAATTTGTTCATGTAGATTGCCACGGCAAAAATCCGCCAATGTTTCACGCATGGTTGAGATGCAAGCACGGCGAAGAAGACACCAAACCAGCGATCTCTAATCGCCCTAGGCAACCCCAGATACGTACGTTGTGATCCCAAAAGCAGCTCATTTGCGGAGTTCACCGCCAGCATTAAGGCCATAGCTGGACAACATGCCCTTCACCATTTGGCGTAGCTTATTGGACGCCTTCGCCCCAGCAAAATGGTCTTCAAGAGGTACAGCAGCGGCCGATTGGCAACGCAAACAAACATTCACGGTTACGATAGACTGTAGTATTCAACTCCAAATGACCCAGATGACCATAATGGTGCACAATTCACAGCTTGAGTTTGCAACTGGGCTTTTGGACAGAGCTAGAGCTGCCCTCAATCTCGTTCCTGTGCGTTGAGCAACCACACCAAACGCACAAACCTGGCAAAACATCTTCTCCCAGCTCTTCCTTCCCACATTTGCTTCACCCAGAAGTCGGCATTGCCCAATTTAATAAAAACACTCATATGCTTGGGAAGGGTCCAAGTTGACGTCGTCCTTGTTGTTGCCGGGCTTCTGTTGAAGGAGCGGCGGACAGTGGCGCCACTGGGTGGATGACGTTTGCTTGCCGCTAAGCCAACACCACCTTTTTTCATATCCCATCTGTGCGGACAAAGCATCCATAAATCAGAGTGCATCACATGAAAAGCAACATGCACTGAGTAAATTGATTTAGAAAAATTCATGGATACCCTGTCCCCTTTCGATTTCGGTTGAAAATTCGCTGAAAATCCCCCTAACGGTACCAGACCCATTCGATAAAATAGCATCCGGCAGCCTGGTTTAGCTATCTAACTGGTCATAAAACCATCAGATTTTAAAAGAATTTCACTTGGGGGGAGCGGAGACGACCCCGCAGCGCCGCGGCGCCGTATCTGAATTCTGGGTCGCCCTTGAGCCCCCCTTTCAAGGGGCGCCGCGGAATTGAGATACGGCCGCGGCGCCCCTACGACTGTGTCATCCTGGCGGTGGACAGGCACAGCGGGTATATCGTGGCAGTCCCGGGCAAGAAGTCCAAGAAGAAGGACAAGAAGGACAAGCATGGAGTGGGGCTGCAGGCCAAGACCGTCGCTAATGCCATGATCAGGCATTGGCTGACGATTTTTGATGTCCCAGCTGTCATCTGCAGCGATCGGGGTAGTCAATTCGTGGGGACGTGGTTCAAGACGATGTGCAAGCACATGGGAATTCGGCACGCCAAGACCGTGGCATACCACAGCCGGTCGAATGGCTGGGCTGAGGTGGCCGGGCGGCAGATGTTCGAGAAGTTCCGCCAGCTGCACATCGACGAACCGGGCCCTGATTCGTACAATTCGCTGTGGAGGGTACTCCAAGCGTATCACGACCTTCCGGGGCCCACTGGACTGTCGCCCCATCGCATCCTGTTCCTACGGGATCGAGTGTCACGCACGCTACCGTCGTTGAACCATGGCAAAGTGGCCCGAGATGCCAACGCCATGATGGCTGAGGCGGACGACACGGCGGCCAAGGTGTGCAAGGCACTACAGGACGAGCATGACAAGAGGGCCAGGTACTGCAAGCAGGGAAAAGTCCAGAAGTATGCTCTCCAAGACACCGTGTGGGTGGAGCGGCACCACAAGGATGTCCTGTCCAGGCATCGGCAGGCATCTTGGTATGTGCCGGGGGTAATCGTTCGGAAGGTCGGGCAGGATGTGTATGCGGTTCGTGTGGGGGATAACAAGATCCTGGACCGCGACCATACCCAGCTTCGTCCCCGAGCACCAGACCCCAGCGGACGTCCCGTCACCTTCGAGTTCACGGCCGGCGATGTGGACTCGGACGACGAGGGTGAGGACGACGACTTCACCGCTGAGAAGATCCTGGCGGACAAGCCGGACCCGGGGACGCCTGGGGGTAGGCTTTATAAAGTCCGTTGGAAGGGATTCACCGCATCCAGGGATTCGTGGGAGCCTCCGAGCAGTTTTGTGCCGAGGTGCACCACGGTCTGGATGGACTACCTGAAGAAAAAGAATATTTCTTTGGATGTCAGGGACGTGTTGGTCCATTTGGTTGCTGCTGTAGCTCCGTAATGGATCCCCCTTGGCATTTTGTTTGTTTCTGTGATTGAGGAGACGGGTGAGGTCGTTCATCCGGGGATTTTTCGGCCTTGATTGGCCATATACCCCCTTCACTCGATCTCCACATATATATTTCATTGTGGTATACTCATTTAGGTCGACCCACGACGTTTCTCTATCTTTGATCCCCTTGGTCCATGTTGTAGATCAAGAGGAGACCGGATATGGCGTAGGGCACCGATTTTCAGTGTCCTCACCCCTCCCTTGGGGCATGGGGGACGCCTACGACGTGTGTAGGGCATCCGTGTGTCCTTGGGACATGGAGGGGGGGGTTGGAGCCCATTGGGGTCCTCCCATCCTCTCTTCAATGACTTCCGAGCGGTAACAACGCTCTGAGAAGGGGGGTGAAGCCGGTTCGGACCCCCGTGGCCATCTTGGGGTCACTTGGGGTGTGTATCTATGTGCCGGCAAGCCGCCATTGGCTGATATCATACTCTCCCATCCACCTGACCTAACCTGATGTGATAGTGTGATAGGTTTGGCCATTCCGGCTATGAGCGGCCACATTCAGTATCGAGGCGCCGTCAGCGGAGATCTATATATCAGAATATCAGGAATCAACAGGGTTTTTTTATCATGATGTTTCCGTGATTTTTCAGCCTTTCGTTCTGATGGTCAATGTATCGGCGACTGTCAGTTGGCTCGCGATTTTGCGTTAACCGATTGATTAACTGTTATTTCCAGATATTTTGGCGGAAACCCCGATGAAGGGTCAGATTTCATCAGTAAAGGGTTCGTTGCTTCCGCAATTTTCTAAATATGCACTCGAAATTTTAATCTGAATTTTTCGCGATGTCGAAATCGGATTTTCGACTTCGACATCGCCGCACTTGATTTGGTCGTCTTCCAGTGGTCATACTCTTTTCCCTATGCCCGAATCAGGTTTCCCTTATACTTGCCACCCATTTGACTTGGAGATATAAGGGAAACAAAAGTGAATCGTGGGACCACTTTGAAGGGCCATATCTACGCGCGAGTGTGAGGAAAGAGAATAAGAAAGGTTGGGTTGCAAGCGCCTTAGTCTCAACTTAGTTTAGGAAACATCAAACGTCTTTGGTGTGCACACATGTCCGGTGTAGCAAGGGAGAATGGTCAAGAGGGTATAAAGTGATATATAACTCTTGGACCGTGCAATCGAATATTTTATTGCGACTTTCGAGTGTACCGCATGAGTGTTGGGGTTGCATAGATAATTTTCTTGGGCTCCCACGTATTTTTAACGTGAAAATATGTCCATGGAGGGGCATGGCATACCATGGTGGGAGCCACTTATTGAGGGTATGTGTTATATGCATGGTATGTGCTTCGATATGCTCACCCCATGTTATATATCCTCGTGTGGCCGAAGAGATGGGGAGCCACACGTGACAAGGGCTTTGCCCATGTCCCAATTGTGGAATTCAAAGCGCTAGACCAAGTCTACCGCGTATGTATTGCACATGGTATGTTTGACAAAGAGATCCATGGGTGCACTCCCATTTTCATCGGACATGTAGATATTAGTGGCGAAGGTATCTCCATGCGCCCGATTGGGGATCCAAGTGGGGGAATTGTTCGCAAATGGTTCCAATCATTTGTATATTGAACCATGAGCGGATATCATGGGTGAGAATAGAGATATACTATCATGACAACTTTGTATTAGGACGTATTTTCATGTTTTTGACCTCAACTTTTGCTCATTTTTGTGACCGGTAGGTTGCTGGTACCAGAGTGGTTGATGCTTCAGCTATGCGAGGCTTGGCACCGCCACATGATGCAACCAGCGGCCCTGGACAAGCCCCGGACATGCAGCGCCGGTTGAAAAATTGATGAGATCAGTCTCTACAATGCCATCAAGCAGGTCAAGAAGGGTTGTTCGGTCTGTCAGGCCTGCAATCCTGACAATCGGAATGTCAAGGTGGAAGCCCAATGGACGCCGATTCCTGACCAGCCCATGGAGAGCGTGGCCATGGATGTCTTCTCCATGCCCGAAGTGCATATCAGAAAACAAGTTTTCGATAGTGTGGTCCTGTGTGTGGACCAACACAGTGGCTACATTGTAGCAGTCCCGGCGGGCAAAAAGGGGTTGCTTGCCAAGGAAGTGGCGGTCATGATGATTGATCATTGGCTGACCGTCTTCGGCGTCCCCCGCACCATTTGCAGCGACCGTGGACCCCACTTCACTGGCGGCTCGTTCAAGGCCATGGGTTCCCCCATGAGGATAAGGCATGCCAAGAGCGTCACCTATCTCAGCCGGTCCAATCGCCGAGCTAAAGTGGGTGAAAGGCAGCTGTTTGAGAAGCTGCGCAAGACCCACGTCACCGACAAACGCCAAAACTGGTTTGAGGAGATTCGGCCAGCTCTTAAAGTCCATCATGACACCCTACAACCGGCCGGCTTGTCACCTCACCAGGTTCTTTTCGGCAGGGACGCCCTGGGTCGGGGACTCCCCTTGTCAGGTGATGGCATGGCGATGGATCCCAAGGAGTTCTTTGCGCGGCAAGCGACTACGGCGCTAGAGATTTTCCAGCAGCTCGAGAAGGAGGACACTGTTCGAGCAAACACCGCCCCGAAGTCTGCAGCCCATAAGTTCAGGGTGGGTGACCCGGCCTGGGTACTCAGACCCCGGCCTATGGGCACTCAGCGCACCAAAACCTGGTTCACAGCCGGAGAGGTGGTCTGCAGGATTGGTGAGGACACCTACCGCATCAGAGACGGCTGCAGACAGTTCAGAGAGCGACATGAAAGTCAGCGCCGTGCCCGTGAGCCTGACGCCCGTGGGAAACATCTGCCCCTAGACTATACCGCCCAAGAGGCTGACTCGGACGACGACTATGCTGAGCAGGACCACTACACCGTCGAGAAGATCCTGGCCCAGCGTCCGAGTGCCTCGGCGGCTGGAGGAGTGGAGTTCAAGGTGCGCTGCAGAGGCTATGGGCCGTCCCATGACACCTGGGAACCCGTCTCTTTCTTCCTGCCGCGGATCAACACCTCCTTTATTGAGAATGTCCGCAAGTACAAGACGAAGCTTCAGGTCTCTGACTCAGAAGCTCTCACCAGGGTGATTGAGGCCACAGGCGACTGATCCCGGGACTGGGCCCCAGCCCCGAGCGGGCAGATTGAGTACGTCGTCAGTACGTCCCTTGCTTGCATGCTCTCTCCCAGTTCTGGTGCAATGTCGTTCCGGTGGAGTCGTTGAAATGGTGCGCAATTCGGGCAGCCGCATAACCGGGTGGTGGGTCACCGTTGCGTGTCGCTCAGACCTCTGCGTGATGCCGACCTTCCAAAGCCGAGTTCTGAAGCCGGTTCGGACCCCCGTGGCCATCTTTGGGTCACTTGGGGTGTGTATCTATGGGCCGGCAAGCCGCCATTGGCGGAATCATACTCTCCCATCCACCTGACCTAACCTGATGTGATAGTGTGCAGCTATGAGCGGCCATATTAAATACCGAGGCGCCGCCAGCTGAGATTTATATATCAAAATATCAGGAATCAACAGGGTTTTTTTTCATCATAATGTTTCTGTAATTTTTCAGCTATCCGTTCTGATTGTCAATGTATCGGCGACTGGCAGTTGGCTCGCGATTTTGCGGTAACGGATTGGTTAACTGTTATTTCCAGATATTTTAGCGGAAACCCCGATGAAGGGTCAAACTTCATCAGAAAAGGGTTCGTTGCTTCCGCAATTTTCATGTTATACACTCGCAAAATTAATCCGATATTTTCAGACATTCAGAACGGGATTTCCGATTTCGAGGTCGCCGCACTGGATATGATGAACTTCGAGTGGTCCTACATTTTTCCCCGATCACGAATCAACCTTCCTTTTATTGTATCCTTCATTTTTCTTGGAGATATAGGCGAAACACAATTGATTCGTGAGACCACTTTGAAAGATCATATCTCTGGCTCACTGCGTGGAATATCAATTTGGAGATAGGGGCTGAAATCGCCTTGGTTTCAACTCAATTTAGGGAGCGTCAAACGCCTTTGATGTGTACATATACCTGGTGTAGCAAGGGATAATGGCCAAGAGGGTAGAAAGTGATATATAACTCTTGGACCATGCAACCGAATATCTTAATGCGACTTTCGAGTGTACCGCATGAGTGTTGTGAAGCCGGTTCGGACCCCCGTGGCCATCTTTGGGTCACTTGGGGTGTGTATCTATGTGCTGGCAAGCCGCCATTGGCTGATATCATACTCTCCCATCCACCTGACCTAACCTGATGTGATAGTGTGATAGGTTTGCCCATTCCGGCTATGAGCGGCCATATTCAGTACTGAGGCGCCGTCAGCGGAGATCTATATATCAGAATATCAGGAATCAACAGGGTTTTTTTATCATATTGTTTCCGTGATTTTTCAGCCTTCTGTTCTGATGGTCAATGTATCGGCGACTGTCAGTTGGCTCGCGATTTTGCGGTAACCGAATGGTTAACTGTTATTTACAGATATTTCGGCGGAAACCCCGATGAAGGGTCAGATTTCATCAGTAAAGGGTTCGTTGCTTCCGCAATTTTCATATTATACACTCGCAAAATTAATCCGATTTTTTCAGACTTTCAGAATCGGATTTTCGACTTCGACATCGCCGCACTAGATATGACAAATCTCCAGTGGTCCGACATTTTTCCCCGATCACGAATCAACCTTTCTTTTGTTATGCACTTCGTTTCGCTTAGAGATATAGGCGAAACAAAGTTGATTCGTGGGACCACTTTGAAAAGTTATATCTCCGGCTCATCGCGAGTAGTCTCAATTTCGAGAATTGGGTTGAAAACGCAGTGGTCTCAACTTAATTTAGAAAGCATCAAACGCCTTTGGTGTGTACACATGCCTGGTATAGCAAGGGATAATGGTCAAGAGGGTAGAGAGTGATATATAACTCTACGACCGTGCAACCGAATATTTTGATGCGACTTTCGAGTTTACCGCATGAGTGTTGGGGTTGCATAGCAACTTTCGTTGGGTTCCTACGTATTTTTAACGTGAAGTTATGTCCATGGAGGGTCATGGCATATCATGGTGGGAGCCACTTTTGAGGGTATGTGTTATATGCATGGTATGTGCTTCGATATGCTCACGCCCATGTTATATATCTCCGTTTGTAGGAAGATATATGGAGTCATACGTGGCAAGGGCTTTGCCCATGTCCCAATGGTGAACTCCATAGCGCTAGGCTAAGTCTACCGCTCATATAGTGCATGTGGGAGGGCTTACAGAGCGACCCACAAGCGCCAATATCCATTTTCCCATTTTCATGGTGCGTGTTGGGAGGAGGCTCGAAGGTGTCCTCATGCGTTCATATGGGGATCCAAGTGGGGGGATTGTTTGCAAATGGTCCCAACCAATTGTGTTTTGAGTCATAGGTTGACACCATGGGTGGGCGAAGTTATATACTATTGTAATTATCTTGAATTTGGCATTATTTGCATGTTTTTGACCTCATTTTATGCTCATTTTTGTGTTTTATGTGCTCAACTGGTCGGCTAACAGTAAAGTGCCTAGAGATCTGTGAACTATGGTATGATGCTTATATGTTGCCATATGCTTCGGTGTTGTACCTCACCATATGCCAGATCACATGGTCACTTTGGCTTGGCACCCGAGGCCTCACAAAATTAGGTCTCAAAATCATGAGCTGACTTGTGAAGCATGTCATGTACATAACCAGAGGGGTTTCGGAGCCAATGATGAGATATTCCTGGGCATGATTCTTTGGTATATAGCACCCTTGTATACTACGTTCCGGTTTGACACATGCATGGAGCATTGGAATATTTGCCGTATGCATTTTCCAGTATGTAATTGAATTTTGGGTATTATGGTGTGATTTGCCTGATTTTGCCATGTGGTGAGGTCATCTTCATGGGGCAGTTCTCCAAGCCCATTCGACTCCAAGTCCAGCCAAGGTTATGTCAGGGTAGGGCATAATCCTGAATGCTACCCTACGCCATGACACGCCACCTCCCGTATTGGGCTAGGATTTAGAGGCTTGGGTGTGAACACATTTTTGGGGTTTGTGTAGTGACTTTTGACACATGGCATTTAGCCATCTTATTTGATTGGGTTCAGGGCATCATGTTGGTGAGTCAAGGGAAGGTCTTGAGTCCAGGGAATGAGGGGTCTATGGCTGTGATTGTGTATGTTTACCTCTTTCCCCAACTTTGCTTTATTTGTGTTCATATGCCAATTTCAGGGCTTTCTTCCTTGGTGCAATTCTTGTACATGCCCGCCACCGTGAGACGACCGGTGAGCTGAACGGAAGCCCGCAGCGTGTATTGGATTGTGGATTGGGTTATTGCTGTACTTGTGGGATCTGGTTGCTGTTCAGGGTTGAAGGAGGATAGTATTTTCTATATTTTTGGATTTTGGACCCTGGATTTTGATAAATGCAATCGTTGATCAGGAGCAAGTCGGCAGGGGTAACAGGCGGAAGGGGCACAGCGGGGGCCGGTCCTGGTAGGGACCTTCTTTATGGTAGCAGAGGCGTACCTGCCGCCCTTACCTACCGCCAACCCGGGGACTTGGGCCCCTATGAGCCCTGCCCAAGTACGCCCCGGGTGCGTATTGTGGACTCGGTGGAGACCACGCCGGAGATTGGAGCCATAGAAGAGCCGAGACGTTCAAGAGCATGGCGAACCCCGGAAGTTGAAGCCCGAAGAGAAGTACGACATTCGGGAAGAGGAGGACGTGACATGGAGGACCTGGTTCCCATGTGTGAGCGTCGCTGCCGAAAGGCATGCAACCTCCGATCCGCAGCGGAGGACTCTGAGGAGGCCTGCCATTCAGGCAGCAGTGGAGGACGGGCCCGGCGCTACTGGAAGCACGGGTCACCCAAGTCCGCGCCAAGGGACGCCGGGGCTATGGATACGGACCCTAGCCCGGTCAGGCTGTGGGAATCCGAGGGGCACTCCGAGGGCTATCGGACAGCCTATGAGCAACTTTCGGAGTCGGAAGAGACGGCCAGACCGCCCACAAGGGCGAACACAGCCCCAGAACCCAGCCTGGAGCATGACGCCGAGGCGTTGGAGAGGCCCGCCAGAGCCAGGACGGCGCCTTTGGCCCGGCACACGGAGCCACCGCGGGATAGCATGGGCGACACACCCATGGCGGAGGAGTCCGAGGCGCCGGGAACCGCGGGACGCGCCAGACCAGGTGGGAGGCACGCTGAGTGCCACTGCGAACACGTGTCCTTCCTCATGGGCAAGTACCCCAAGATGGGGATGGACGCCATCGTGCATCGTCTCGACCGCCTGGACAACGCGAGGGACGGTCTAGAGGAGGACGTCGGCAGGATCCTGGATGACCAGTCGACCGCGGAGAAAGACATGGAGGAGCTGCGAGCGGATCAGGCCCGGTACCGGGAGAATCTGGAGCTGGCCCTGCAGAAGCAGCAGCAAGTGGTGGACAGCCTCCTCCAATTGGTGGAGGACATGTCGGGACGCCTGAAAAGGCTAGAGGAGCTACAGCCCCTCGCCTCGGGTCCGGAGCTCCCGGCAAAGCCGGCAGCGGCAGAGCTGGTGGAGCGGGTTAACACCCTCCGGAGCGCCATGGATAAACCCATGGGCGGTCCGGCAGAGGCACCCTACGCGCCTCCGCGTGTTGACCCGGGTGCGCTGCCTTTTGTTCCCATGTTCAGCGAATCCACAATGCTCGGGGAACAAACGGCGCCGGCTGGGTCCATGCGGGAAGGGCACGCAACCACGGACCCGAGGAGCCTGACGGTACAGATGTGCCATGCCACCCAGGATCCACCGCCCACTACGACTGCCTATGCAGTTTATGCGGAAGAGGAGATCCAGAACCAGACCATGCAGGGGCGAACCATGGGAAGCGCCGACGGACATGGTCGAGGTCATTCAGGCGGAAACCTGTGGGCGAAGGACCCCAATACGGGGATATGGACGGCCGATGGAGCAAGTCCTTCCCGCATTCCAAACCCCATGGGTTCAGGCCCAACTGGATCGCACTCCATGGAGGAGAGGGATGTACGGGGAGTGTACTCACACCCCCCGGCCACAGGTGGTATCCGTCTCGGTGGAGTGGTGGCTGGGGACGTCGGAGACGCCATCAGGATTGACGACCTCAGGGGAATCAAAATCCCCTACTATGATGGCAACCCCTCCAACCTGGACGACTTCATCCTGGATTGGGAGGACTTCGCCGAGGAGGTCGTCGGCGAGATGCGGGGATCGCCGCGGGACAAGTGGGTATGTCGGACATTCCAAGACCGGCTGGCGCAGGACCTGAAGGAGGAGATGCGGGATCAGATCCGGGAAGGATTGATCGGTACGGAGCAGGCCTGCCTCCAGTGGTTGGAGGGTGAGGAGCAGGTGGACGCTCCGAACCAGAAGCTGGAGGACTTGTGGTCCATCCCGCTGCAGCTGGACCGCGGCGAGCTGCGGGTCCGGGAGTGGAACCGGTACCTGCGGAAGTACCGACGGAGCCTGAAGCTGGTGGAGGACTGGAACGAGTCCAGCGAGATCCGCCACCTCTTGAAGGACGTCCTCCTGGGCCACTGGAAGAGGCGAGTGGAGGACGAGGAGAAGAAGCGCGCCAAGAAGCGGGTGGCGGTGAGGATCATGGCGGCGGAGGATACCCATGCGGGTATCATGGAGTTCTTCAGGAGGAACCTGGGCGAGCCCAACCGGATGTTGGGACTGAAGAACGCCGTGTACGTGGAGGTATTTGGAGACTCCATGGGGCAAAGGTTGCTGCGCCTCAACAACGTGGAGTGGAGGCGCGGGGAGCCGCTGAGGATGCAGGTCATTTTCGCCCGCATGAGCCTTGACGAGATCGTGAAGTACATCACCGTGGAGTTGAAGCTCAATGCGAAGAACGAGGCCCACGTGCAGGATCGACATGGTCATGGACAACGAGGCCACCGAGAAGACGGCCATAATCGGGAGATCCAGGAGGACGCGGCCAACTCGGCGGAGGATGGTAGTGGAAGTGGCCAAGACCACTGGTCCCGGGAGGATCACGAGGAGGCCCATTTCTTCGCGTTTGTCGCGCACAACGTGAGGAACCATGGGCAGGATCGGTCCAGATGGAGCCAGGTGGGACCCAAGAAGGGCAAAGAGCCAAGGAGGATCGGGAACCCACTGCTCTCGTTCCGGGAGTACAGGTCTCAGCACGACGGGTGCTGGGTCTGTTATGGCAAGGGAAACAACCATGCACACGACCACCGTCAGTGCAAGGTGTATGAGGCGGACAAGAAGGCCTACTTCGCCGCCCACCCCGAGAAGAAGCCCAAGGAGCAGCGGATTTCCGATTGGAAGGCGAAGGGCGGAGATGGGGGAAAAGGCCAAGGCAAAGGCCAAGGAGAAGGCAGAGGAAGAGGCTATGGTGGTGGACCTGGCCAAGACCGACGCGTGAGGTCGATCGAGGAGGTTGCTGAGGACATGTTGAGGACGTTGGAGGAACTCAAAGCCGAGCAACGTGGTGGACAAAGTCCTGGCGGATCGCAGCTGGAAGGGGCTGCGGGAAGCCAAGTCTAGAGGAGCCCCCACGGGAGTGGGACCTCGGAGGTCTCTCCTCCGAAAATCGATGGAATCCCAGAGAAAGCGAAGGCACATCGGGTGCCAAAGAAGGCTCCAGAAGGACCAAAACCACTGAGTTTCGCCACTCCCAACCCCTGGAGCGCCCTGCCAAGGGACGTTTATGTGGGCAAGGGACGTGGTAAGAAGGAAGGAGCGACCACGGAGAGCCCCGTGGACGGGCAAGACCAACCCAAGATCTACACCATCCGTGATCATACCCTCGAAGTCCTGATGCACCCGGACGTGCTAGAGTTGCATGCCGTGAGAGTCGTCCATACACCGCATGGTGACGAGCGGCAGTTGCACTTGAAAGTGCGTGTACGGTGCGGACAAGAGGAGTTGGTGGTGGATGTTCTGGTTGATACGGGTGCCCAGGTGAGCCTCGTCCGGAGAGGGTTGTTCAAGGAGGAATCCCTGCAGCCCAGCCGTAGACCGGTACGCCTGAAGGTGGCCAATGGAGAGATTATGGTTGGTGCCACCCATGAGGCCACTATCAGTATGGAATTCTGGGAACATGAGCGCTTGAACCGCCCTGATCTGGCGAAGAGAAGCACTCTATCCGGGAACTTCTATGTGGCCGACATTACAGATTGGGATATGATCATGGGGTATGACTTCATGGTGTCAAATGCCATTGGAGCCCTTCCCCATCGCGCAACGCTGGTCCGGGAGCATGATGAATGCCTCACATGGCTGTCCACGGACTATGCATGCGGATCATCCCAATGGAATGCTGAGGAAGAGGATCGGATCGTCCGAGCGGTGCAAGCTGTGGGCGCCAAGTCCAGAGGAGACCGCGGAGTTCAGCTCACGGAGTATGGAATGGCGTCACAGGTGTATGACAGGATGATCCAGACGCTGGGAGCTGAAGCGCCCGAGACGGACGTCTTCGCTTCCCGGGATGCCCCAGTTTTGCGGAAGTGTAGGAGGCATTGGCATCGAGGAGACTCAGCCTGGCATAGGCATTGGGGTTTGAAGGAGTCGGGGCCCATGTATTGGCATGGCTCCCTGGACAATACCAGACGTACGGTAGAGAAGATCATCGCGGATAGGGCGAAGGCGATCCTGGTCATAACCGGCATAGGATCCACCCCATGTCCGCTGGAGGGTCTCAAGTCGACGCTGGACTCCATCACCCTGAACGTGATGTCATTCAGGCCAGAGGAGGAGTTGTTCATCGACGCCAAGGGTGTATCAATGCCCTCCCCGGGTCAAGCGTGGGGTACCAAGGCTTTCCTGGTGGATGGGGGGCAAGCCCAGCCCACGGGTGATGAAGCATTCATCCGTAGGGTGGAGGCGGTGCCCATGAAGGTCATGTTTGAGCCCAAGGAGGGAACGGATCAGCCAATTGATGGCATTGACATCCTGTCCCACTCCGAGATCGACGACGTCGTCAACTACATGCGGATGGGGATGCACGACCGTGTGGCAGCCAAGAAGAGGCGGGCCATGGTCACATCTCCGCATTGGCCGGATGACAAGATGTTGGTCACCGGCAAGTAGGAGAAGGATGAGTTCGTGGCGAGGGTCATGGATCACATTGCAAACCAATACGATGGTCCGGTAGGGTCGGACCCACCAACGTGGGGTTTTCCAAGAGTGGGAACCGGTAGCGACGAGCACCAGCCCGAGGCCGCAAATTTTCGAAGACTATCGGTGGGAATCGCGACCAACGACGATGAAGACGGCATATCGGACGAGGAGAAGTCGAACTCGGACCCAGAAGAGGCCTATACCGCAGTGCGGTCGGTTGTATCGATACCGAAGCAAGCGGCTGAAGAGGCTCAGGAGAACCCGAAGGTCGCCGAGCTGAAGGAGAGGCTTATCAATGCCTATCCGCGGCTATTCAGTGGCGTCGCCAACAAGAACCTTCCAGATCGTGGGAGGTTTGGCACAGCGAGGATCAAGCTGAAGCCAAACCCCAAGATCTATCGTCATCGGGAGTAGCAACTTCAGGGCGATCGGGCTGAGGCCATGAAGAAGCTGTTGGCCGAGTTCATTGAGCGGGGATGGATCGAACCCTACGACAGTGAGTGGGCCAGTCCAGCCTTCATCGTGCCCAAGAAGGAGAAGGACGAGTGGAGATTGGTGGTTGATTACAGAGGTTTGAACGAGCAGACCGAGCACGACTCGTACTTGCTTCCCCTGATCGACTCCATCCTCCAAAAACAACGAAAAAAGCAGATTTTCACGGTGTTAGACCTGAAACACCGCTATCACCAGTTGCCGCTACACCCGGACTCCAGGCCCTGCACAGCGATGTCGACGCCGCTGGGGCCCGTGCAGTGGAAAGTGGTGCCTATGGGCGCCAAGAATGGCAACGCCGCTTTCCAGCGCATGATGGAGGACCTACTCGGTCCTGTCCGGAACTGTACCGACCCCTTCGTGGATGACATCATCATCGGATCCGGCACGGAGAACATGACTGAGGACGAGCTCATCGAAGCGCATGAGAAGAATCTGCGCCGAGTGCTCAGCGAGCTCGACAAGCACAACATGGTGTGCAAGCCCACCAAAGCCTCACTCTTCGTGAAGGAAGTGGAGTTCGCGGGTCACGTGGTTAGTCACGGGCAACGCCGTCCCATGCGTGGGAAACTGGCTTCCCTGCACCACTGGGAGAAGCCCCAGACCATCAGCGAACTCCGATCCTTCATGGGGTTCTGCAATTACTATTCGGGCTATGTCCGGATGTATGCAGAACTGTCGGGGCCGCTGCACAAGATGTTGCAGGTGGGCAAGTTCGATGGCCGGAAGGAGAGCAAGAAGAAGCTTGCCTGGACCTCTGAGGCTGAGAATGCGTTCAACCGCCTGAAGGAGCGGCTCCTGGGGCAGTTGGGGCTGTTCCTGGCGGACCCGGACAAGGGATTCGTGCTACGGACAGACGCCTCGGACTATGCCGTGGGGGCAGTCCTCGAGCAAGTCCGGGACGACTGGACTCATGTTCCCGTGGCGTTTTGGAGCAGAATCCTGGCCGAGGGCCAACGCCAAACATGGACCGCGAGGGAGAAGGAGACATACGCCATTGTATGTGCGCTCAGGAGGTGGTCTGCCTGCAGCCGGTGGTGGTTTGCACGGACCACCAGTCCCTACAGAGCTGGCACAAGGAGCATGTCGACACCCCCTCAGGACCAGCGGCTAGGAGGGCCCGATGGCAGGAGACGTTGGCCAAGTTCGACCTCAGCGTCGTGTACGTCCCGGGGAAGGACAACACTGTGGCAGATTGCCTCAGTCGCTGGGCTTACCCCGCGGGCAAGGCGTGGATGGACATATCCAGCCATGGCGACACCGAGGACACCGAGGAGGCCAAGCGCATCATCGAGATGGAGAAGGCCATGGAGCAAGAGGGGGTCAAGTGTTTTGCAGTGATGGCAAACCGTACAGACCTGGCCAAGTTCCGGGGCGCCCGAGTCCAGGCTATTCGAGAGGAAACCCTCGAGCAATGGATGGTGGCCCCTGTAGAGCTAGGCAGGTCGGTGCTCACAGACAGCTGGTCTGATGACTATGCGGCATCCGACAACTGGAGCAAGTACTGGAATGCCGTGAGCGCCCCGTCGGACGACGAATGGCCCGAGGGCTTAACCGAGGATGGGGACAAGTTGTTCCTCAAGGACAAGCTGCTGGTGCCCGAGAACCGAGTGGAGGAGCTCATTAACCATTGGCACAACGCCCAGCTCATGCACCCTGGCCGAGACAAGATGCAGCAGGACCTGGAGTGGCGTTTCAAGTTCCCTCCGGGGTACTACGCCATCCTGGATAGGTACTGCAGCGACTGTGCCGTGTGTCGGGCCACGAAAAGCCCCGACCACTCCACAGCGGGCAACCCGGTGTACACGGCTATACCGGAGGCCCCTATGCGATCCGTGGCCATGGATGTATTCGCCATGCCGGAGGTCACCGTGGAAGGAGAGACCTACGACTGTGTCATCCTGGCGGTGGATAGGCACACTGGGTATATCGTGGCGGTCCCCGGCAAGAAGTCCAAGAAGAAGGACAAGAAGGACAAGCATGGAGTGGGGCTGCAGGCCAAGACCGTCGCTAATGCCATGACTAGGCATTGGCTGACCATTTTTGATGTCCCGGCTGTCATCTGCAGCGATCGGGGCAGTCAAATTGTGGGGACGTGGTGCAAGACGATGTGCAAGCACATGGGTATTCGGCACGCCAAGACCGTGGCATACCACAGCCGGTCGAATGGCCGAGCTGAGGTGGCCGGGCGGCAGATGTTCGAGAAGTTCCGCCAGCTGCACATCGACGAACCGGGCCGGAACTGGTACAATTCGCTGTGGAGAGTGCTCCAATCATACCATGACCTTCGGGGATCCAGTGGACTGTCGCCTCATCGCATCCTGTTCCTACGGGATCGAGTGTCACGCACTCTCCCGTGGTTGAACCATGGCAAAGTGGCCCGGGATGCGAACGCTATGATGGCTGAGGCGGACGACACGGCGGCCAAGGTGTGCAAGGCACTTCAGGACGAGCATGACAAGAGGGCCAAGTACTTCAAGCAGGGAAAAGTCCAGAAGTATGCTCTCCAAGACACCGTGTGGGTGGAGCGGCACCACAAGGATGTCCTGTCCAGGCATCGGCAGGCATCTTGGTATGTGCCGGGGGTAATCGTGCGGAAGGTCGGGCAGGACGTGTATGCGGTTCGTGTGGGGGATAACAAGATCCTGGACCGCGACCATACCCAGCCTCGTCCCCGAGCACCAGACCCCAGCGGACGTCCCGTCAACTTCGAGTTCACGGCTGGCGATGTGGACTCGGGCGACGAGGGTGAGGACGACGACTTCACCACCGAGAAGATCCTGGCGGACAAGCCGGACCCGGGGACGCCTCGGGGGAGGCTTTATAAAGTCCGTTGGAAGGGATTCGCCGCATCGAGGGATTCGTGGGAGCCTCCAAGCAGTTTTGTGCCGAGGTACACCGCGGTCTGGATGGACTATCTGAAGAAAAAGAATATTTCTTTGGATGTCAAGGACGTGTTGGTCCATTTGGTGGCTGCTGTAGCACCGTAATGGATCCCCCTTGGCATCCTTGTTTGTTTTTGTGCTTGGGAGACGGGTGAGGGCGTTCATCCGGGGATTTTTGGGCCTTGATTGGCCATATACCCCCTTCACCCGATCTCCACATATATATTTCATCGTGGTATACGTATTTAGATCGATCGACGACGTTTCTCTATCTTTGATCCCCTTGGTCCATGTTGTAGATCAAGAGGAGACCGGATATGGCGTAGGGCACCGATTTTCAGTGTCCTCACCCCTCCCTTGGGGCGTGGGGGACGCCTACGACGTGTGTGGGGCATCCATGTGTCCTTGGGACATGGGGGGGGGGGGTTGGAGCCCATTGGGGTCCTCCCGTCCTCTCTTCAATGAGTTCCGAGCGGTAACAACGCTCTGAGAAGGGGGGGGAAGCCGGTTCGGACCCCCGTGGCCATCTTCAGGTCACTTGGGGTGTGTATCTATGTGCCGGCAAGCCGCCATTGGCTGGTATCATACTCTCCCATCCACCTGACCTAACCCGATGTGATAGTGTGATAGGTTTGTCCATTCCGGCTATGAGCGGCCATATTCAGTACTGAGGCGCCGTCAGCGGAGATCTATATATCAGAATATCAGGAATCAACAGGGTTTTTTTATCATGATGTTTCCGTGATTTTTCAGCCTTCTGTTCTGATGGTCAATGTATCGGCGACTGTCAGTTGGCTCGCGATTTTGCGGTAACCGAATGGTTAACTGTTATTTACAGATAATTTGGCGGAAACCCCGATGAAGGGTCAGATTTCATCAGTAAAGGGTTCGTTGCTTCCGCAATTTTCATATTATACACTCGCAAAATTAATCCGATTTTTTCAGACTTTCAGAATCGGATTTTCGACTTCGACATCGCCGCACTCGATATGACGAATCTCCAGTGGTCCGACATTTTTCCCCTATCACGAATCAACCTTCCTTTTGTTATGCACTTCGTTTTGCTTAGAGATATAGGCGAAACAAAGTTGATTCGTGAGACCACTTTGAAAGGTCATATCTCCGGCTCACTGCGAGTAGTCCCAATTTCGAGAATTGGGTTGGAACTGCATTGGTCTCAACTTCATTTTGGAAGCATCAAACGCCTTTGGTGTGTACACATGCCCGGTATAGCAAGGGATAATGGTCAAGAGGGTAGAGAGTGATATATAACTCTTGGACCGTTCAACCGAATATTTTAATGCGACTTTCGAGTGTACCGCATGAGTGTTGGGGTTGCATAGCAACTTTCCTTGGGTTCCTACGTATTTTTAACGTGAAGTTATGTCCATGGAGGGTCATGGCATATCATGGTGGGAGCCACTTTTGAGGGTATGTGTTATATGCATGGTATGTGCTTCGATATGCTCACGCCCATGTTATATATCTCCGTTTGTAGGAAGATATATGGAGTCATACGTGGCAAGGGCTTTGCCCATGTCCCAATGGTGAACTCCATGGCGCTAGGCTAAGTCTACCGCTCATATAGTGCATGTGGGAGGGCTTACGGAGCGACCGACAAGCGCCAATATCAATTTTCCCATTTTCATGGTGCGTGTTGAGAGGAGGTTCGAAGGTGTCCTTATGCGTCCATATGGGGATCCAAGTGGGGGGATTGTTTGCAAATGGTCCTAAGCAATTGTGTTTTGAGTCATAGGTTGACACCATCGGTGAACGAAGTTATATACTATTGTAATTATCATGAATTTGGCATTATTTGCATGTTTTTGACCTCATTTTATGCTCATTTTTGTGTTTTATGTGCTCAACTGGTCGGCTAACAGTAAAGTGCCTAGAGATCTGTGAACTATGGTATGTTGCTTATATGTTGGCATATGTTTCGGTGTTGTACCTCACCATATGCCGGATCACATGGTCACTTTGGCTTGGCACCCGAGGCCTCACAAAATTAGGTCTCAAAATCATGAGCTGACTTGTGAAGCATGTCATGTACATAACCAGAGGGGTTTCGGAGCCAATGATGGGATATTCTTGGGCATGAACCTTTGGTCTATAGCACCCTTGTATACTACTTTCCGGTTTCACACATGCATGGAGCATTGGAATATTTGCCGTATGCATTTTTGAGTATGTAATTGAATTTTGGGTATTATGGTGTGATTTGCCTGATTTTGCCATGTGGTGAGGTCATCTTCATGGGGCAGTTCTCCAAACCCATTGGACTCCAAGTCCAGCCAAGGTTATGTCAGGGTAGGGCATGGTCCTGAGTGCTACTCTAGGCCATGACACGCCACCTCCCCCATTGGACTAGGATTTAGAGGCTTGGGGGTGAACACATTTTTGGGGTTTGTGTAGTGACTTTTGACACATGGCATTTAGCCATCTTATTTGATTGGGTTCAGGGCATCATGTTGGTGAGTCAAGGGAAGGTCTTGAGTCCAGGGAATGAGGGGTCTATGGCTGTGATTGTGTATGTTTACCTCTTTCCCCAACTTTGCTTTATTTGTGTTCATATGCCAATTTCAGGGCTTTCTTCCTTGGTGCAATTCTTGTACATGCCCGCCACCGTGAGACGACCGGTGAGCTGAACGGAAGCCCGCAGCGTGTATTCGATTGTGGATTGGGTTATTGCTGTACTTGTGGGATCTGGTTGCTGTTCAGGGTTGAAGGAGGATAGTATTTTCTATATTTTTGGATTTTGGACCCTGGATTTTGATAAATGCAATCGTTGATCAGGAGCAAGTCGGCAGGGGTAACAGGCGGAAGGGGCACAGCGGGGGCCGGTCCTGGTAGGGACCTTCTTTAGTTGGTGTTGCATAGAAAATTACCTTGGGTTCCTACGTATTTTTAGCGTGCAGTTATGGCCATGGAGGGTCATGACATACCATGGTGGGAGCCATTTTTGAGGGTATGTGTTATATGCATGGTATGTGCTTCGCTATGCTCACGCCCATTTTATATATCTCCGGTTGTAGGAAGATACATGGAGTTGCACGTGGCAAAGGCTTTGCCCAGGTCCTAATGGTGTGCTCCATAGCGCTAGACTAAGTCTACCGCACATATATTGCATGTGGGAAGGTTTACGGAGCGACCCACAAGCGCCACTATCAATTTTCCCATTTTCATGGTGCGTGTCGTGAGGAGGTTTGAAGGTGTCCCTAGGCGTCCATGTGGGGATCCAAGTGGGGGGATTGTTCACAAATGGTTCCCAGCAATACTGTAGTGAACCATATGTTGATACCATGGGTGAGCAAAGTTATATACTATTTTGATTACTTTGAACTTGGCATTATTTGCATGTTTTTGACCTCATTTTATGTTCATTTTTGTATCTTATGTGCTCAACTGGTCGGCTAACAGTAAAGTGCCTAGAGATCCGTGAACTCTGGTATGTTGCTTACATGTTGGCATATGCTTCGGTGTTGCACCTCACCATATGCCGGATCACGGGGTCACTTTGGCGTGGCACAAGAGGCCTCACAAAATTAGGTCTCAAATTCGTGAGTTGACTTGTGAAGCATGGCATGTATATAACCGGAGGGGTTTCGGGGCCAATGTTGGGATATTCTTGGGCATGGATCTTTGGTCTATATCATCCTTGTATTTTAGTTTCCGGTTTGACACATGCATGGAGCATTTGAATATTTGCCGTATGCATTTTTGAGTATATAATTGAATTTTGGGCACTATGGTGTAATTTGCCTAATTTTGCTATGTTGTGAGGTCATCTTCATGGGGCAATTCTACGAGCCAAATCGACTCCAAGTCCAACCAAATTTATGTCAGGGTAGGGCATGGTCCTGAGTGCCACTCTAGGCCATGACACGCCACCTCCCCTATTGGGCTAGGATTTGGAGGCTCGGAGTGAACACATTTTTGGGGTTTGTGTAGTGACGTTTGACACATGGCATTTAGCCATCTTATTTGACTTGGTTCTGGGCATCATGTTGGCGAGTCAAGGGAAGGTCTTGAGTCCAGGGAATGAGGGGTCTATGGCTGTGATTGTGTATGTTTCCATCTTTCCCCAATTTTGCTTGATTTGTGTTCATATGCCAATTTCAGGGCTTCTTTATCGATTTTGGTGCAATTCTATGTACATGCCCAACGCCCGTGTCTCCGTGTGCACCGTGAGACGACCGGCGTGTTGAAAGGAGTTGTTGAGTGTCAACGCGGGACCTCAAACACCCTTGGAAGCACTCAGTGTGGATTATTTGGATTTGAGCTATTGTACTTGGGAGTTGGTTATTGCAAGGGATCAGGATTTGTGTGAAGGAGCCATATTTTACTATTTGTTGTGGGAAATTGTGCAGGATAAGGCAAGATCATGCAGAACCTGGTGAGAAGCAAGACCATAGGAGTGACAGGAAATGGTGGAAGGGGTACAGCAGGGGCTGGTCCTGGTAGGGACCTTCTTTATGGTAGCAGAGGATTACCTGCCCCCTACCGCCGCACCGGGGACTTGGGCCCTCATGAGCCCTGCCCAAGGACGCCCCGGGTGCAGATCGTTGAGTCCGTGGAGTTGACGCCGGACTTGGAAGCCCGAGAAGAGCGAGGATGCTCAGGACGGAGAGCCCTTGTAGGACATGGGCTAGACATGGAGGACCTGGCCTCCATGTCCGAAAGGCAATTCCGCAAGGCTTGCAACCTCCGCTCCGCTGCGGAGGAGTTGGAGGAGACTGGAAGCAACGGCAGGGCCCGGCGTTACCGGAAGCCCTGGTCCCCAAAACCCGCGGCGGAAGCCAGGGCAATGGAGACGGATCCCAGCCCGGTCAGGCTGTGGTCAGCTGCAGATTCCGAGGGGAATTCTGATGGCTATCGGACCGCTTTCCCTTCGGAGTCGGAAAAGATGGCCATACCGCCCACAAGGGCGTACACGGCACCCAAACCCAGCCTGGAGCATGACGCCGAGGCGTTGGAGAAGCCTACCAGAGCCGGAACGGCGCCTGTTGCCCGGCACACGGAGCCAAAGCAGGATAACATGGCTGACACACCCATGGCGGAGGAGTCCGAGGCGCCGGGAACCGTGGGATGCGCCGGATCAGGTGGAAAGCACGTTGAGTACCACTGCGAGCACGTATCCTTCCTCATCGGCAAGTACCCAAAGATGGGGATGGACGCCATTGTGCAGCACCTCGACCGCCTGGACAACCAGAAGGACGGCCTAGAGGAGGACATCGCGGGGATCCTGGATGACCAGTCGGAAGCGGAGACAGACATGGCGGAGCTGCGAGCGGAGCAGAACCGGTACCGGGATAAGCTGGAGATGGCCCTGCAGAAGCAGCAGCGAGTGGTGGACAGCCTCCTCCACCTGGTGGAGGACATGTCGGGACGCCTGAAAAGGATAGAGGAGTTAGAACCCCTCGCCTCGGGTCCAGAGCTCCCGGCAAGGCCGGCCACGGCAGAGCTGGTGGAGCGGATTAAGACCCTCAGGAGCGCCATGGAGAAACCCATGGGCGGCCCTGCAGAGGCACCTTACGCGCCTCCGCGTGTTGACCCGGGTGCTCTGCCGTTTGTTCCCATGTTCAGCGAGTCCATAATGCTCGGGGAGCATACGGCACCGACTGGGTCCATGCGGGAAGGGCACGCAACCACGGACCTGAGGAGCCTGACGGTACAGATGTCCCATGCCGCCAAGGATCCACCGACCGCTATGACTGCCCATGCAGTTTATGCGGAAGAGGAGATCGAGACCATGCAGGGGCGGACCATGGGAAGGGCCGACGGACATGGTCGAGGCCATCCAGGCGGTAACCTGTGGGTGAAGGACCCCACTACGGGGATATGGACAGCCGGTGGAGCAAGTCCTTCCCGCATCCCAAACCCCATGGGTTCAGGCCCAGCTGGACCGCACTCCGTGGAGGAGAGGGATGTACGGGGAGTGTACTCACACCCCCCGGGCACAGGTGGTATCCGTCTCGGTGGAGTGGTGGCTGCGGACGTTGGAGACGCCATCAGGATCGACGACCTCAGGGGAGTCAAAATTCCATACTACGATGGCAACCCCTCCAACCTGGATGACTTCATCCTGGATTGGGAGGATTTCGCAGAGGAGGTCGTCTGCGAGGTGAAGCGAGCGCCAAGGGACAAGTGGGTATGTCGGACATTCCCACACAGGCTGCCGCAGGACCTGAAGGAGTAGCTCAGGGATCAGATCCGCCAGGGATTGATCCAGACGGAGCAGGCCTGCCTCCAGTGGCTGGAGGGCGAGGAGCGAGTGGACGCCCCCAACTAGAAGTTGGAGGATTTGTGGTCCATTTCGCTGCCGCTGGAGCGCGGGGAGTTGAGGGTCCGGGAATGGAATTGGTACATCCGCAAGTACTGAAGAAGCCTCAAGCTGGTGGAGGACTGGAATGAGTCCAGCGAGATCCGACACCTGCTCAAGGACGTCCTCCCCGGCCACTGGAAGAAGAGGGTGGAGGACGAGGAGAAGAAGAGAGCAAAGAAGCGCGTGGCCGTACGGATCATGGCACCTGAGGACACCCACGCCGGAATACTGGAGTTTTTCCTGCAAAACCTCGGCGAGCCCAGCCGAATGTTGGGGTTGAAGAACGCCGTCTACGTGGAGGTATTCGGCGACACCATGGGGCAAAGGCTGACGCGCCTCAACAACGCGGAGTGGAGGCGCAGAGAGCCGCTGAGGATGCAGGTCATCTTCGCCTGCATGAGCCTGGACGAGATCATGAAGTACATCACGGTGGAGCTGAAGCTCAACGCCAAGAAGGAGGCACACGTGCAGGATTGACAGGGCCAGGGACATCGAGGTCATCGGGAAGATCGCCAACACCGAGAGGTCAAGGGGGACACGGTCGGCACTGCAGAGGAAGGGAGTGGGAGCGCCTAAGATCTCTGGACCGCGACCACCCGAGAGGATCATGAAGAAGCCCACTTCGTAGCGTTCGTAGCGTTCGTAGCGCAGAATACGAAGGAGCATGGGCAGGACAGGTCCAGGTGGAACCGCTTTGACCCAAGATTCAACAAGAACCGCAAGGAACCGCGGAGGATCGGGAACCTGCCGCTCTCGTTCCGCGAGTACAGATCACAGCACGACGGTTGCTGGGTCTGCTACAGCAAGGGGAACAACCATGCACATGACCACCGGCATTGCAAGGTATATGAGGATGACAAGAAGACCTACTTCGCCGCCCATCCCGACAAGAAGCCCAAGGAGCAACGAATTGCCGATTGGAAGGCAAAGGGCGGAGACGGTGGAAAAGGCCAAGGAAAGGGCCAAGGGAAGGGCGGAGGAAAAGGCTATGGTGGAGGACCCGGCCCAGACCGACGCGTGAGGTCGATCGAGGAGGTTGCTGAGGACATGCTGAGGACGTTGGAGGAACTCAAAGCCCCGCAACGTGGTGGACAAGGTCTGGGCGGATCGCAGCAGGAGGGAGCTGCGGCAGGCCACGTCTAGAGGAGCCCCCACGGGAGTGGGACCCCGGAGGCCTCTCCTCCGAAAATCAGTGGAATCCTAGAGAAAGCGAAGGCACATCGGGTGCCGAAGAAGGCTCCAGAAGGACCAAAACCACTGAGTTTTGTCACTCCCAACCCCTGGAGCGCCCTGCCAAGGGAAGTGTATGTGGGCAAGGGACGTGGCAAGAAAGATGGAGCGACCACGGAGAGCCCCGTGGACGGGCAGGACCAGCCCAGGATCTACACCATCCGTGACCATACCCTCGAAGTCCTGATGCACCCGGATGTGCTAGAGTTGCATGCCGTGAGAGTCGTCCATACACTGCAGGGTGACGAGCGGCAGTTGCACTTGAAGGTGCGTGTACGGTGCGGACAAGAGGAGTTGATGGTGGATGTTTTGGTGAATACGGGTGCCAAGGTGAGCCTCGTCCGGAGGAGGTTGTTCAAGGCGGAATCCCTGCAGCCCAGCAGTAGACCGGTATGCCTGAAGGTGGCCAATGGAGAGATTATGGGTGGTTGCACCCATGAGGCTACTATCAGTATGGAATTCTTGGAGCATGAGCGCTTGAACCGCCCTGATTTGGCGAAGAGAAGCACTCTATCCGAGAACTTCTATGTGGCCGACATTACAGATTGGGATATGATCATGGGGTATGACTTCATGGTGGGAAACGCCATTGGAGCACTTCCCCATCGTGCAATGCTGGTCCGGGAGCATGATGAATGCCTCACATGGCTGTCCACGGACTATGCATGCGGATCATCCCAATGGAATGCTGAGGAAGAGGATCGGATCGTCCAAGCGGTGCAAGCTGTGGGTGCCAAATCCAGAGGAGACCGCGGAGTTCAGCTCACGGAGTATGGAATGGCGCCGCAGGTGTATGCCAGGATGATTCAGACGCTGGGAGCCGAAGCGCCCGAGACGGACGTCTTCGCTTCCCGGGATGCCCCACTTTTGAGGAAGTGTAGGAGGCATTGGCATCGAGGGGACTCAGCCTGGCACAGGCATTGAGGTTTGAAGGAGTGGGGGCCCATGTATTGGCATGGCTCCCTGGAAAATACCAGACGTACGGTGGAGAAGATTGTCGCGTATACCGCAAAGGGGATCCTGGTCATAACCAGCATAGGATCCATCCCATGTCCGCTGGAAGGTCTCAAGTCCACGCTGGATTCCATCACCCTGAACGAGATGTCATTCGGGCCAGAGGAAGAGTTGTTCATCGACGCCAAGGGTTTATCAATGCCCTCCCCGGGTCAAGCGTGGGTTACCAAGGCTTTCCTGGTGGATGGGGCGCAAGCCCAGCCCACGGGTGATCAAGGATTCATCCGTAGGGTTGAGGCGGTGCCGATGCGGGTCATGTTTGAGCCCAAGGAGGGGACGGATCAGCCAATGGATGGCATTGACGTCCTGTCCCACGCCGAGATCGACCACGTCGTCAACTACATGCGAATGGGGATGCACGACCGTGTGGCAGCCAAGAAGGGGCGGGCCATGGTCACATCTCCGCATTGGTGGGATGACAAGATGTTGGTCACCAGCAAGTACGAGAAGGATGAGTTCGTGGCGAGGGTCATGGATCACATCGCGGACCAATATGATGGTCCCGTTGGGTCGGAACCGCCGACGTGGGATTTTCCAAGAAAGGGGCCCGGTAGCGAGAAGAACTCAGCTGATGCCGCAAATTTCCGAAGATTATCGGTGGGAGGCGCGCCCCACGACGATAAAGACGGCATATCAGACGAGGAGAAGTCGGATTCGGACCCGGAAGAGGCCTATACCGCAGTGCGGTTGGTTGTATCGATACCGAAGCAAGCGGCTGAAGAGGCCCAGGAGAACCCGAAGGTTGTCAAGCTGAAGGAGAGGCTGATAAATGCCTATCCGCGGCTATTCAGTGGCGTTGCCAACAAGAACCCTCCAGATCGTGGGAGGTTTGGCACAGCGAGGATCAAGCTGAAGCCGAACCCCAAGATCTATCGTCATAGGGAGTACCAACTTCAGGGCGATCGGGCAGAGGCCATGAAGAAGTTGTTGGCCGAGTTTATTAAGCGGGGCTGGATCGAACCCTACGACAGTGAGTGGGCCAGCCCAGCCTTTATCGTGCCGTAGAAGGAGAAGGACGAGTGGAGGTTGGTGCTTGATTATAGGGGTTTGAACGAGAAAACCAAGCACGACTCGTACTCGCTTCCTCTGATCAACACCATCCTCCAAAAACAACAAAAAAAGCGGATTCTCACGGTGTTAGACCTGAAACATGGCTATCACCAGATATCGCTACACCCAGACTCCAGGCCCTGCACAGCGATGTCGACGCCGCTGCAGCCCATGCAGTGGAAAGTGGTCCCTATGGGCGCCAAGAATGGCAACGCCGCTTTCCAGCACATGATGGAGGACCTACTCGGTCCTGTCCGGGACTGTGCCGACCCCTTTAGGGATGACATCATCATCGGGTCTGGCACGGAAGACATGACTGAGGATGAGCTCATCGAAGCGCATGAGAAGGATCTGCGCCGAGTGCTCAGCGAGCTGGACAAGCACAACATGGTGTGCAAGCCCACCAAAGCTTCACTCTTCGTGAGCGAAGCGGAGTTTGCGGGTCACGTGGTTGGTCACCGGCAACGCCGTCCCATGCCTGGGAAGCTGGCGTCCCTGCACCACTGGGAGAAGCCCCAGACCATCAGCGAACTCCGATCCTTCATGGGATTCTGCAATTACTATTCGGGCTATGTCTGGATGTATGCGGAACTATCGGGCCCGCTGCACAAGATGCTGCAGGTGGGCAAGTTCGAAGGCCGGAAGGGGAGCAAGAAGAAGCTTGCCTCGACCCCTGAGGCCGAAGATGCGTTCAGCCGCCTGAAGGAGCAACTCCTGGGGCAGCTGGGGCTATTCCTGGTGGACCCGGCCAAGGGATTCGTGCTACAGACGGACGCCTCGGACTATGCTGTAGGGGCAGTCCTCGAGCAGGTCCAGGATGACGGGTCACACGTACCTGTGGCGTTTTGGAGCCGGATCCTGGCCGAGGTCCAACGTCGAACCTGGACCCCGAGGGAGAAGGAGACGTACGCCATTGTTTGTGCGCTCAGGAAATGGTCTGGCCACATCGGATTACAACCGGTGGTGGTTTGCACGGACCATCAGTCCTTACAGAGCTGGCACAAGGAGCACGTCGACACCCCCTCGGGACCGGCAGCAAGGAGGGCCCGGTGGCACGAGACGTTCGCCAAATTCGACCTCAGCGTCGTATATGTGCCGGGGAAGGACAACACTGTGGCAGATTGCCTCAGTCGATAGGCCTACCCCGCGGGCAAGGCATGGATGGACATATGCAGCCATGGGGACGCCGAGGAGACCGAGGAGGCCAAGCGCATCATCGAGATGGAGAAGGCCGTGGAGCAAGAGGGGGTCAAGTGCTTTGTGTTAGTGGCAAACCGTACAGACCTGGCCAAGTTCCGGGGCGCCCGAGTCCAAGCTATTGGAGAGGAAACCCTCGAGCAATGGATGGTGGCCCCCGTAGAGCTAGTCAGGTCGGTGCTGACAGAGGACTGGTCGGATGACTATGCGGCATCGGAGCACTGGAGCAGGTACTGGAATGCCGTGAGCGCCCCGTCGGACGACGAATGGCCTGAGGGCTTGACCAAGGATGGTGATAAATTACTCCTCAAGGACAAGCTATTGGTCCCTGAGAACCGAATGGAGGAGCTCATCGACCACTGGCATAACGCCCAGCTCATGCATCCTGGTCGGGACAAGATGCAGCAGGACCAGGAGTGGCGCTTCAAGTTCCCACCAGGGTACTACGCCATCCTGGACAAGTACTGCAGCGACTGCGCCGTGTGTCGGGCCACGAAGAGCCCCAACCACTCCACGGCGGGCAACCCGGTGTATACGGCTATACCGGACGCCCCTATGCGTTCCGTGGCCATGGATGTATTCGCCATGCCTGAGGTCACTGTGGAAGGAGAGACCTACGACTGTGTCATCCTGGCGGTGGATAGGCACAGCGGGTATATCGTGGCGTTCCCTGGCAAGAAGTCCAAGAAGAAGGACAAGAAGGACAAGCATGGAGTGGGTCTGCAGGCCAAGACCGTCGCTAATGCCATGATCAGGCATTGGCTGACAATTTTTGATGTCCCACCTGTCATCTGCAGCGATCCGGGCAGTCAATTTGTGGGGACGTGGTTCAAGACGATGTGTAAGCACATGGGGATTCGGCACGCCAAGACCGTGGCGTACAACAGCCGGTCAAATGGCCAGGCTGAGGTGGCCGGCCGGCAGATGTTCGAGAAGTTCCGCCAGTTGCACATTGACGAACCGGGCCGGAATTGGTATAATTCGCTGTGGAGAGTTCTCCAGGCGTACCACGACCTTCCAGGGCCCACTGGACTGTCGCCCCATCGTATCCTGTTCCTATGGGATCGAGTGACAGGCCCTCTCCCGGGGTTGAACCATGGCAAGGTAGCCCGGGATGCGAGTGCTATGATGGGTGAGGCGGACGACACGGCGGCCAAGGTGTGCAAAGCACTTCAGGACGAGCATGAGAAGAGGGCAAAGTACTTCAAGCAGGGAAAAGTCCAGAAATATGCTCTCAGAGACACCGTATGGGTGGAGCGGCACCACAGGGATGTCCTGTCCAGGCATCGGCAGGCGTCTTGGTATGTGCCGGGGGTAATCGTTCGGAAGGTCGGGCAGGATGTGTATGCGGTGCGTGTGGGGGATACCAAGATCCTGGACCGCGACCATACCCAGCTTCGTCCCCGAGCACCAGACCCCAGCGGACGTCCCGTCACCTTCGAGTTCACAGCCGGAGATCTGGACTCTGATGACGAGAGGGAGGACGACGACTTTACCGCCGAGAAGATCCTGACGGACAAGCCAGACCCGGGGACGCCTGGGGGGAGGCTATATAAAGTCCGTTGGAAGGAATTTGCCGCATCCAGAGATTCGTGGGAGCCTCCGAGCAGTTTTGTTCCGAGGTATACCACGGTCCAGATGGATTATCTAAGGAAAAAGAACATTTCCTTGGATGTCAAGGACGTGTTGGTCCATTTGGTGGCTGCTAAAGCACCGTGATGGATCCATCTTGGCATTTTTGTTTGTTCTTGTGCTTGGGAAACGGGTGAGGGCGTTAATCTGGGAGTTTTTGGGACTTGATTGGCCATATATCATCTTCACTCGATCTCCACATATATATTTCATTGTGGTATACGTATTTAGATTAATCGACAATGTTTCTCTATCTTTGATCCCCTGGGTCCATGTTGTAGATCAAGAGGAGACCAGATATGGCAGAGGGCACCGCTTATGAGTGTCCTCACTCCTCCCTTGGGGCATGGGGGACGCCTACGCCGTATGTGGGGCCTCCATGTGTCCTTGGGACATGGAGGGGGGGGTTGGAGCCCATTGGGGTCCTCCTGTCCTCTCCTCAATGACTCCCGAGCGGATACAACGCTCAGAGAAGGGGGGTGAAGCCGGTTCGGACCCCCGTGGCCATCTTTGGGTCACTTGGGGTGTGTATCTATGGGCCGGCAAGCCGCCATTGGCGATATCATACTCTCCCATCCACCTGACCTAACCTGATGTGATAGTGTGAAGCTATGAGCGGCCATATTCAATACCGAGGCGCCGCCGGCTCAGATTTATATATCAAAATATCAGGAATCAACAGGGTTTTTTTTTATCATAATGTTTCCGTAATTTTTCAGCTATCCGTTCTGATTGTCAATGTATCGGCGACTGGCAGTTGGCTCCCGATTTTGCGGTAACGGGTTGGTTAACTGTTATTTCCAGATATTCTAGCAGAAACCCCGATGAAGGGTCAAACTTCATCAGAAAAGGGTTCGTTGCTTCCGCAATTTTCATGGTATACACTCGCAAAATTAATCTGATTTTTTCAGACATTCAGAATCGGATTTTCAATTTCCAGGTCGCCGCACTGGATATGATGAATTTCGAGTGGTCCTACATCTTTCCCCGATCACGAATCAACCTTCCTTTTGTTGTCTCCTTCATTTTTCTTGGAGATATAGGCGAAACAAAATTGATTCGTGAGACCATTTTGAAAAATCATATCTCCGGCTCACTGTGAGGAATATCAATTTTGAGATACGGGCTGGAATTGCCTTGGTCTCAACTTAATTTAGGGGGCGTCAAATGCCTTTGATGTGTACATATGCCCGGTGTAGCAAGGGATAATGGTCAAGAGGGTAGAAAGTGATATATAACTCTTGGACCATGCAACCGAATGTTTTAATGCGACTTTCGAGTGTACCGCATGAGTGTTGATGTTGCATAGAAACTTACCTTGGGTTCCTACTTATTTTTAACGTGAAGTTATGGCCATGGAGGGTCATGACATACCATGGTGGGAGCCATTTCTGAGGGTATGTGTTATATGCATGGTATGTGCTTCGCTATGCTCACACCCATTTTATATATCTCCGGTTGTAGGAAGATACATGGAGTCGCACGTGGCAAAGGCTTTGCCAAGGTCCTAATGGTGTGCTCCATAGCGCTAGACTAAGTCTACCGCACATATATTGCATGTGGGAAGGTTTACGGAGCGACCCACAAGCGCCACTATCAATTTTCCCGTTTTTATGGTGCGTGTCGTGAGGAGGTTCGAAGGTGTCCCTACACGTCCGTGTGGGGATCCAAGTGGGGGGATTGTTCACAAATGGTTCCAAGCAATAGTGTGTTGAACCATATGGTGATACCATGGGTGAGCTAAGTTATATACTATTGTGATTACTTGTGGGGCCGTTGCTGGGTCCCCAAGCCCGCACCAACCGCACCCGGGACACACGGGTCGCGGAACCCTGGCTGCCCGCTCCAGAGGACGGGCGGCCGGGGGAGGGACAGCGCCTGACACCAGGCGCCCCTCACAACGGTGGCAGGCCACCCCACCCAGGAACGGCCCCCCACCACCCCCGCGGCATGCAGCCCCCACAGGGCATGCAGGCCGCGGGGACAGTGTTGGGCTCCCACACCCACACACCCGCGCCCACAGCACGTGGGTGGCGGACCCCAACAGCCCGCCCAGTGGGCGGGCAGTCGGGGGAGGGACGGCGCCTGGCCTCAGACGCCCCCCACAATGGTGGAAGGCACCCCCCCCCCGGGGACGCCCTTCCGCCACCCCCACAGCGAGCAACGCCGGCCCGCAAGGGCGCACGCTGTTGGGCCGGTGCTGGGTCCCCACGCCCGCACCGACCGCACCCGGGACACACGGGTCGCAGAACCCTGGCTGCCCGCTCCAGAGGACAGGCGGCCGGGGGAGGGACAGCGCCTGACACCAGGCGCCCCTCACAACGGTGGCAGGCCACCCCCCCCAGGGACGGCCCCCCACCACCCCCGCGGCACGCAGCCCCCACAGGGCATGGAGGCCAAGGGGACAGTGTTGGGCTCCCACACCCACACACCCGCGCCCACAGCACGTGGGTGGCGGACCCCAACAGCCCGCCCAGTGGGCGGGCAGTCGGGGGAGGGACAGCGCCTGACCTCAAACGGCCCTCACAATGGTGGAAGGCACCCCCCCCGGAGACGCCCTCCCGCCACCTCCACAGGGAGCAACGCGGGCCCGCAAGGGCGCACGCTGTGGGGCCGGTGCTGGGACCCCACGCCCGCACCGACCGCATCCGGGACACACGGGTCGCGGAACCCTGGCTGCCCGCTCGAGAGGACGGGCGGCCAGGGGAGGGACAGCGCCTGACACCAGGCGCCCCTCACAACGGTGGCAGGCCACCCCCCCCGGGGACGGCTCCCCACCAACCCCGCGGCATGCAGCCCCCACAGGGCATGCAGGCCGAGGGGACAGTGTTTGGCTCCCACACCCACACACCCGCGCCCACAGCACGTGGGTGGCGGACCCCAACAGCCCGCCCAGTGGGCGGGTAGTCGGGGGAGGGACGGCGCCTGGCCTCAGACGCCCCCCACAATTGTGGAAGACACCCCCCCCGGGGACGCCCTTCCGCCACCCCCACAGCGTGCAACGCCGGCCCGCAAGGGCGCACGCTGTGGGGCCGGTCCTCGGTCCCCACGCCCGCACCGACCGCACCCGGGACACATGGGTCGCGGAACCCTGGCCGCCCGCTCCAGAGGACGGGCGGCCGGGGGAGGGACAGCGCCTGACTCCAGGCGCCCCTCACAACGGTGGCAGGCCACCCCCCCCCGGGGACGGCCCCCCAACACGCCCGCGGCACGCAGCCCCCACAGGGCATGCAGGCCAAGGGGACGGTGTTGGGCTCCCACACCCACACACCCGCGCCCGCAGCACGTGGGTGGCGGACCCCAACAGCCCGCCCAGTGGGCGGGCAGTCGGGGGAGGGACAGCGCCTGACCTCAGACGCCCCTCACAATGGTGGAAGGCACCCCCCCCGGGGACGCCCTTCCGCCACCCCCACAGCGTGCAACGCCGGCCTGCAAGGGCGCACGCTGTGGGGCCGTTGCTGGGTCCCCACGCCCGAACCGACCGCACCCGGGACACACGGGTCGCGGAACCCTGGCTGCCCGCTCCAGAGGACCGGCGGCCAGGGGAGGGACAGCGCCTGACACCAGGCGCCCCTCATAACGGTGGCAGGCCACCCCCCCCGGGGACGGCCCCCCACCACCCCCGCGGCACGCAGCCCCCACAGGGCATGCAGGCCAAGGGGACAGTGTTGGGCCCCCACACCCACACACCCGCGCCCACAGCACGTGGGTGGCGGACCCCAACAGCCCGCCCAGTGGGCGGGCAGTCGGGGGAGGGACAGCGCCTGACCTCAGACGCCCCTCACAATGGTGGAAGGCACCCCCCCCGGGGACGCCCTTCCGCCACCCCCACAGCGAGAAACGCCGGCCCGCAAGGGCGCACGCTGTGGGGCCGGTGCTGGGTCCCCACGCCCGCACCGACCGCACCCGGGACACATGGGTCGTAGAACCCTGGCTGCCCTCTCCAGAGGACGAGCAGCCCGGGGAGGGAGAGCGCCTGACACCGGGCGCCCCTCGCAGCGGTGGCAGGCCACCCCCCCCGGGGACGGCCCCTCGCCTACCCCGCGGCATGCAGCCCCCACAGGGCATGCAGGCCAAGGGGACCGTGTTGGGCTCCCACACCAACACACCCGCGCCCACAGCACGTGGGTGGCGGACCCCAACAGCCCGCGCCAGTGGGCGGGCAGTCGGGGGAGGGACAGCGCCTGGCCTCAGACGCCCCTCACAATGGTGGAAGGCACCCCTCCCCGGGGACGCCCTTCCGCCACCCCCACAGCGAGCAACGCCGGCCCGCAAGGGCGCACGCTGTGGGGCTGGTGCTGGGTCCCCACGCCCGAACCGCACCCGGGACACACGGGTCGCGGAACCCTGGCTGCCCGCTCCAGAGGACGGGCGGCCGGGGGAGGGACAGCACCTGACACCAGGCGCCCCTCACAACGGTGGCAGGCCACCCCCCCCGGGGACGGCCCCCCAACGGCCCCGCGGCACGCAGCCCCCACAGGGCATGCAGGCCAAGGGGACAGTGTTGGGCCCCCACACCCACACACCCGCGCCCACAGCACGTGGGTGGCGGACCCCAACAGCCCGCCCAGTGGGCGGGCAGTCGGGAGAGGGAGAGCGCCTGACCTCAGACGCCCCTCACAATGGTGGAAGGCACCCCCCCGGGGACGCCCCTCCGCCACCCCCACAGCGAGAAACGCCGGCCCCGCAAGGGCGCACGCTGTGGGGCCCGTGCTGGGTCCCCACGCCCGCACCGACCGCACCCGGGACACATGGGTCGCAGAACCCTGGCTGCCCGCTCCAAAGGCCGGGCAGCCGGGGGAGGGAGAGCGCCTGACACCGGGCGCCCCTCGCAGCGGTGGCAGGCCACCCCCCCCGGGGACGGCCCCTCGCCACCCCCGCGGCACGCAGCCCCCACAGGGCATGCAGGCCAAGGGGACGGTGTTGGGCTCCCACACCCACACACCCGCGCCCACAGCACGTGGGTGGCGGACCCCAACAGCCCGCCCCAGTGCATTCCGGTTGCGGCGGGCGTGCACACAGTTGACCGTCCAGGTGTACGGCCCCCCGGGGGCGTAGCCCTTCTCCACGTGGGCAGTGCTCGCCGTCATGTGGCACCTGGCACCGGAGGACGCCCCCACAGGGACCGCAGAGGAAATCGCCCGGGACCTCCACACCTGGCCGGCCGACCAGGATTACCCCTGGCGCAGGCCCCGGGGCGGCCTCCCAGTGGCAGCCGCGGCAGAGGGACTCAGCCTCGCGGCAACCCTCCAACGGCACCGCGACAAGAGGGCACGCCACTTCCTGCAGACGGGCACGGTCCCGGCCCCCCCGCCAGACTCTAAGTGGCGATGGGACGCGGGGGAGGCGCAACCGCTGCCGGGCCCCTGTGTCCTCCCGTTGTGGTATTTGCCCATGGGCACCCTGGCCAACGCCACTCAAGGCATCAAGGGTGCTTTACCGCAGCCGCTCCTCCCCGGCGTGGCCCTGCTCCGCAGCCTGCAGGCGGGGGCCGCCTGGGTACGGTGGAAGGAAGGAGGCGGGCGCTCGAGCCCCTATTTCCCCCTGGTCCAGGGCCAGGCGCTGCTCCACGCCGAGGGCATGGGGACCGTGGAATGGGGGGCTATCGTGCCCGGCACGGCGTGCAGGTGGATCACAGCGGCCACCCCACAACCCATGCGATCCCCGCCGGCGTGCCACCGCCTCCTACGGACGGTCCCCTCTTTGGCCCCCCAACACGCCTTTACGAGGGACGTGTGGAAGGCCATACTGAGCCACACCAGGGAGTGGCTAACGAACCCGGCTGCACGGTACCCGCCAGGGCCGGTGCTCGAACAGCTCACGGCCCCCACACCCTGGGTCAGCCACGCCCTGCACAGGGCGTCGGCTCTCACGGAGCAGCTCAACGACGAGGTGCTGGACCTGGCGCTTGAGCCGCTGCGGGTGCTCTACCGGCACACCCACATCCGACCCGCGGGCACGTCCCACCGCCTAGGCCGCCTGGGGTTGCAGCGCCGCGTCGAGGCCGCGCACCCGGGAGGCGTGGTTGAGCAGTGGCTAACGCTCCGCAACCCGTCCGCCGCGAAAGGCCACTGGTACCTACACCAACTCCTCTTCCTACCACGGGCGGCCCCGGAACACCGCCAGCAAAACCCGTACCACAGGCACCCTGAGCGCCGAGGCGCGCAGGGCTTCCCGCAGCCAGCCCCGCCCGCCCTCTTGGCGGGGCAGGACCCGGAGGCGCTGCAGCAGGGCCCCCCGCTCGACACCGCCACCACGGTACAACAAAGGGGACGCGACGGCGCTGATGGTGCCAAACCGGACGTCACGAACTGCAGAGCGGTGGCCTGGATGGCAGCCTGCAGGCACCTCGCCCGAGATACCACGGGGCTCCGGCAGTACAGACCAACGGACCGCACAGCGCTGGCGTCCGCGGTTGCGGCCGTCACCATGGGTCCCGTGGCGGCGCGGCCGGCGCAACTGCTGCCCCACGTCCCCTGCCGCGACACGCAGCCCCGCGGGCCGGCCGCAACGTACGTGCCCACGGCACCCCTCACGGCGGAGCAGCTATACGTCGTCGCGGCGGCGTTGCTAGCAGAGGGCGGGGAGAGCTTCGTCCACCACCACGGCCCGGCGCAGATTGCGGGAAGCATACAAGGGCCGCGGCGCGATGCACCAGACCTGTGGCACGCCACACTCCGCGGGCGCACCCGCGTCTGGGATGCGGGTGATGGCACACCCCCACCCGGGCCTCAGCAGGGGGAGGCACTGGTGCTGCAGACGGCAGGCTACCAGGCCATCCTGCACGGCCACGCCGGAGGGTACCAGTCACACGTCCTGGCCGGAGGCCGCTGGACTGTCTGGCACAGCACCGCCAGGCAAGGGGCATTCCCACCCCTGCCCCACGTCGACTGGCAGCAGGGGCCCACCCAGGCCTACTATATGTCGGCCGACCCCTGGCCGCTGGCAGTCCTGCTACACACCGTCAGCGCCCCCAACAAGAGGCAGGAACCGGGGTGGGTCAACCCCCCCGCACTGGTGTGGAGCCCCGACCAGGAGGAGCATCTACGGGCCGCGTGGCAGGGAGACGCCATCAAAGCCAGGGACGTCCCGGACCTCCACGCGGGGCCAATCACGCACGCCAGCCCGGCGGCTACCCTGGCGGTGGCCCAACGGGGACAGCAGAACCCGCAGTGGGTGGTCTGCATGTTCAGCCCGGCGGACGCGCACATCGTCGTCTGCGACCCCGAGCGCCTGCCAGGGCCCGAAGCTGTGGTCAGCGTGGAAGAATGTACCCGCATGATCGTCAAGGCGCTACGGGAGGGCGAACACCACGCCCTCCTGCTCCAGGTCAGGCTGAAGGAGAACGCCCGGGCAGCGATGCCGGGGGTGTGGCCGGCAGCGGCGCACCCCGCCGACCTAGAGCTCCAGCTGGCGGTCCCGACCACAGTGTACCACTGGCTACAAGCCTTCCACGACCTGCGATGGAGGGGCAAACCCGGCCGCTAAATCGGCTCCACACACTGGCAAACCTGGTTGCAAGCAGCATGCAGCGCGATGTCATCCGGAGTCTCGGGCCCGCACCCGCGACACGAGCCCTCGATGCGGCGGCCCCGGGCCGCACACTGGCACCACACACGGTTCCACTGGCCAACCTGCCCTTCGAGCGAGCAACGGAGGGCGCCATCCGGAAGTCGGTGCCGCTCCCCCCGGCGTGAGGGGCCACGGAGCCGACGAAATGCCCCCTGTGTGCAGACAAGTACTACACAAGCGGGGCAATGCTGGAACACCTGGTGTGGCACGGGGTGCACGCTGCAGCCCCGGTGGACGACAAGGAGGCAGCCTCCAACATCCTGCAAGGGAGCGCACGGAGGTCCCCATGGCACGCCCCGTACGCCCGGCACTCCCCGCCCCAGGCGGCCGACCACGCAGGCAGCGATGACGAGGCACCCGGGGCGGCCCTGGGGACCGGCAGTGCGGGCCAACCAGGGTCCATCCCCGCGGGGCTGGCCCCCCTGGCCCCCCTGGCTCCCCCAGCCCCCCGGGCCCCCCTGTGGGCCCCGCTGGGAACGGGCTCAGCGGATGCGGCCCACCCGGATGCCCTGGTTGCGCCGGCGAACCCAGCGGAGATGCCGATGCGGGATAGGTGACTCGAGGAGGACACGGCGGGCGACGCCCTGTGGCTCCTCTCGTGGAACCTGCGCAACGGCCTCGTACCGCCAAACCGGTCCCTCCGGGACACGCTCCAGCGGCGCCGGGAGCCGGCCGCTTGTACCAACAAGGAGCACCTCATCACCGGCATGCTACCCCAGGAGGGGGGCTTTGCCATCATGCTCCAGGAATCAGGGATCGCCACCCGGGCGCAGGAGATGCACGTGGCCGCGGCGCTCCGGGACAAGGGGTACACCGCCTTCTTCAGCAGCCGGCTGGCGGAGACGGGAGCCACTTCCACCTCGAGAGGGGGGGGCCTCCTCACTGCAGTCAGCAGCAAGTACTTGGCGGAGCACGAGGTGTTCAGTTTCACGGAAATCGTCCCCGGGAAGGCCGCGGCCCTGGAGATCCGCACGGACGGGGGAGGCCTCAGCCTCATCAACGTCCGCGGGCTGCAAGCAGGCAGCTCCCCGTGGGCGGGACGGGCGGCGTTCTGGGCCGACATACAAATGTATGCCACGCCCCGCAGCCTCGTTGGGAGACACCCGGTGGTCATCGCCGGCAACACCAACATCTACATGGATGCCACCACCAACCCGGCCACGGAGCACTTCCGAGCGGGCTGGAAGGCCTGCGGTTTCCGGAGGGCCACGGCAGGCGGCGAGGAGGACATGACCCCCACGCTCCACCCGTCCCGGCACAGGGTGGACACCTTCCTGGTCAACGAGCCCCTCCTGCCGTGGTCCCTGCGGGAAAGCGTCTGGGCTCGCGGCATGGCACACCCCCAGGGGGGTGGCTCGGACCACCTCCCGGTCCGCCTGGCCCTGCCGGGCCTCCTCAGCGCAGCGGCGCGCGCGGCGATGCCCACCCCCTACAGCCACACGGAGGGCCGCCTCCTCCCGTACGACGCCGAGGGTGCGCCCGTCCGACACTGCCTGTGGACGGCGGTCACCGCCGCGCAGGATGAACCCTCCCTGGCGCCCTGGCTGGGTCCCGCAGAGCAGCACGACTACGGGTCCATGCCCACGGCCGCCGTGGACAAGGTGTTCGAACACCTCCACGCGACGCATGACGCCCTGGCGCGTGTGGTGGGACGCCGGCAGCCGTCCCCGGCGGGGACGGACCCGGCGGAGGGGGACCTCCCGGAGAGCGGAAAGCAGCTCCAGGCGGCGGTCCTCCGCTATGACATCCTGGCAGTGCGCGCGCGGGCAGCGTACCAGGCGGACGCGGCACGGCATGGCATCCGGTCCGAGGCGGCGCTCCGGCTCACGGAGGAGCTGCGGGTTGTGTTGCCCGGGTTCCGCCAGACCACACAGGGCCAGCTACAGGAGGAGCTGGAGGGGCAAGCAGCCGCCCTCGAGGAGGACATTCGCCAGCTCCGCGCACTCTTGGCGGCAGACCGCAAGCGCGCCATCAAGGACTTCTGGCGCCGCCACGCCCCCGACATCGCTCAGCGATGGAAAGCCATGCGGGGAGCCATAGAGGTAGAGGCCCCGGGCCCGTCAGGCCTCTGGAACGTGCGGGTCCCCAACACCCAAACGATCCTCACGGAGGCCCACGACGTGATGTTCGCAGTTCGCGCTTCTGGCAGAACTGTATGACAAACGCCCGGTGGACCTCCGAGGCTTCCAGGCAGTCCTCGGCCGCCATGTCCCCCGGGTCCCCGAAGGGGCCTGGACACAGGTCCAGCAGTACTCCATGCAGGACCTGAAGTCCGCCTTGGAAAAGGCCGATGGCAAGGCCCCAGGTCCCAACCACGTGGAGGCCCGTTTCATCAAGGCCCTCCTGGCACCCGTCCAGTGGCTCCTGGTCCACTCCTACCGGGCAATCCTCCGCGGCGCCCCGCCGCCGATGCACTGGAGGGACGCGCACATCTGGCTCAGCCCCAAAGTATCGGGCTCTGCCAGACTGGACGACTACAGGCCCATAGCCCTGCGCCAGCTGGACATGAAGCTGCTCACGGGCCCCCTCACCCAGCGCATCACGGAAGTGCTCACACGGCACGGAGTGGTCAGCGACTGGAAGCAAGGGGCCCTCGCTGGCTCCAACACAGGCCCCCCACTGTTCATGGCGCAGCGGCAGCTCCAGCGGGGAAGGCCCAACTATGTCTTCTCCTTCGACGCCCGCAAGGCCTTCGACACCGCCCCGCACGGCGCCCTCCACCTCATCCTGCGCCACCTCTCCGTGCCGCCGGACGTCATCGACCTCCTGCTCTTCCTCCACACGTGCGCCAGGCTGCGCATCGTCACCGCACACGGGCTAACGCGGCCCGTCTACATGCTGCGTGGCGTCCGGCAGGGCAACCCCGAGAGCCCCCTGCTGTACGCGCTCCTCCTGGAGCCCCTGCTCAGGGCGCAGGGGCACCGCCTGCGCCCGCTGGGAGGGGCCGAGCACGGCCTCATCCAGGCCTACATCGACGACCTGCTGGTGGTGGCCGACACGCTGCAGCACTTCGTCGAGGGCGTGGAGGCGGTGGCCGCGTACCTGGGGATGATGGGCATGGAGGTCAACCCCCGCAAGTGCGCCATGGCCACCACGGAGGGGGTCCCGGGCCTGCAGCTGCGCCTCTGTGCCCACCTGGAAAACCCGTGGCACTGGGTACCAGCGGCGGACTCGGTCCCCTACCTGGGACTCCAGCTGCAGCCGGACGGGGAGTTCTCCCTGCAGCGCAAGCACCGGCTACGCCTGGCGGCGGTGCACCAGTGGTGCCCCAACACCCTCGGGCCACCGAAAGTGGTGCAGGACGTCATCCTGGCGATTCTCGGGGGGGTGACGCAGTACGTCGCCCCTTTCATCGCCGACGACTCCGACACTGCACGCGACCTGGACCACATCACGGTCCTAGTGGCGAAGGACAGGGCGCGGTACGCCTTCGACGCCTCGCGGGACAGCCTGCAGGATGACCGGACCCTGGGGCTCACACGGGTGCCAACGCGGTGCCAGCAGGCAGCTGTGGCCCTCGTGGATACACTCGTCCACCACCGCTCAACCTCTCTGCGCGCCGAGGTCACCAAGATGTTCTGGGAAATAGCCGGCGCGCACGGAATATGTCCCGAGGTGCACTACCCCGTCCCGGAGTTCGCAACTCTAGCGGGGGGTGACTGGGTCCACCGCATACCCCGGGCCCTGGCCGCCCTGGGAGTTGGGCTGTACAACCCCATCCCGTGCCCCAGGGCGGCCCATGTCCAACTACAGTCCCTGTCGGGCAACATCGTCACGCTGCGCACCGCCAAGCTGCGACACCGCGACACGTGCCGCCTGACGGTGCCGCACACAACGCCGTGGCACGCACACCACGGGCCACGCCACCCCTTCCCCGACAACGACGACCCGTGGCCGACGGCGGTGCGGGAATGCCTCAACCAATGCGCCGATGAACACCTCCACTATTGCCGCCGTGAGCAGGAGCCCACCAACCAGCCCGGGTGGCGCGACGCCTTGGTCCACCTCTTCCACACCTGCGGCACGGGGGACCCCCGCCTGAGACTCGTCCACCCCACGAGGGCAAAGCAGGACGCCCACAGCGGCGAAGGGGTGACCCCAGACGGCCTGCACCTCCACGTCGGGGGCTACCGCCGCCGGGGCGGCCTACCCCCCCCCCACGCGGGGGGCGGCGTACCACCCGCCGGCAGCCCTCATGTACATCCTCCGCGACGTACTCGCGGAAAGCGAGCACCAACAGCCTAACGCGGATGTGGCATGGCCCGAGCCCCTGCGCCCCCGGCCCCACGCGCCGACGCCGTTGTGGTTGGTGACCACGGACGACCAATGCACCCAAGCGGCGGGGCAAGCGCAGCTCAGTGCCGAGTGGGTAATAGTGCAGGTGGAGGCAGGCCAGCCCAAACCCCGTGGGCTCCCCCGTGGCACCGCCCTGCTGGTAGCTACGGGGGTGCCGCACGACCCACACATGGCAGTGCACGCGCTGGAGGACCAGCCAGAGGACACGGGACACCTGGTGGTGCACCAGCCCGGAGGCCCGGCGTGGCTCAAGGAACATGTGACGGCACTTCGGTCCTGGGCAAGCACGATCGCCGGAGCGGACATCCGGCTGCACGACCACCCGGTGATCAGCCCCGGCGACACCAGGGCGCTGAGCGTGGACAACCTGACCCCCAGCCACTGCGACTTCCGGTGGCACTCTGCCGACCTCAAAGCGGGCCGGCTAAGCCCCACCGGGTACTACTGGATGCCGGAGGCCTGGGGCCACACCTCTTCCGACGCGTCCGGGGGTGGACCCTGCAAACACGCAACCCGCATCGCTCTCGCCGCCGGCCTCACCCGCCAGTGGGCGGTGGCCATCTCGGGCACAGTGCCCGACGGGGAGGGGGTGGCCGCCTCCCTCCCCCTACAATACGGTGCCCACCGACCATGGGTCCACAGGGTGGACGCCGAAGTCATCCTCCACCTCCTGCGGCACGCAGATCGCGAGCGGACCACGGGGGTCCCCGCGGGCGCAGCGAAGGTGGTCAACCAGATGCCCCTGCGGTGGCTCCAGGACCGCCTGTGCGCGCGAGGGCAACACGCCGGGCACCCATTCTGGTACGTCCGAGCCACCTCGCACCACAGTGAGGCCCCACTGCACAAGGCGGACTGGGCGGCGTCCCAGGACATTGTCCTGCAGAACACGCCCCCGGACCCTGGCCACGCCCAACTCATTGTCGCCGGCCGTGACGGCCACCTCGATCTACGGCCCCCCAGGGTGCGGGCGCTCGGCGAGGTCGCGCAGCGGGCGCAGACGGACCATGCGCTGACGCACCGGGGACACACACCTTTGGGCGCGGCCCACGCCACAGCCTATGTCCACGCCCGGGACCTCACCGCGACGGCCACCAACCGCCGGGCGCTGCGAGCCCGAGACGGCCACACGTCGGGGCAGCGCAGGCTCCGCGTCCGTAAGGAGCGGCTCTCCGGCGGCTCTCCAGGCTGCGCATCGTCACCGCACACGGGCTAACGCGGCCCGTCTACATGCTGCGTGGCGTCCGGCAGGGCAACCCCGAGGGCCCCCTGCTGTACGCGCTCCTCCTGGAGCCCCTGCTCAGGGCGCAGGGGCACCGCGTGCGCCCGCTGGGAGGGGCCGAGCACGGCCTCATCCAGGCCTACATCGACGACCTGCTGGTGGTGGCCGACACGCTGCAGCACTTCGTCGAGGGCGTGGAGGCGGTGGCCGCGTACCTGGGGATGATGGGCATGGAGCTCAACCCCCGCAAGTGCGCCATGGCCACCACGGAGGGGGTCCCGGGCCTGCAGCTGCGCCTCTGTCCCCACCTGGAAAACCCGTGGCACTGGGTACCAGCGGCGGACTCGGTCCCCTACCTGGGACTCCAGCTGCAGCCGGACGGGGAGTTCTCCCTGCAGCGCAAGCACCGGCTACGCCTGGCGGCGGTGCACCACTGGTGCCTCAACACCCTCGGGCCACCGAAAGTGGTGCAGGACGTCATCCTGGCGATTCTCGGGGGGGTGACGCAGTACGTCGCCCCTTTCATCGCCGACGACTCCGACACTGCACGCCACCCCGACCACATCACGGTCCAGGTCGCGAAGGACAGGGCGCGGTACGCCTTCGACGCCTCGCGGGACAGCCTGCAGGATGACTGGACCCTGGGGCTCACACGGGTGCCAACGCGGTGCCAGCAGGCAGCTGTGGCCCTCGTGGGTACACTCGTCCACCACCGCTCAACCTCCCTGCGCGCCGAGGTCACCAAGATGTTCTGGGAAATAGCCGGCGCGCACGGAATATGTCCCGAGGTGCACTACCCCGTCCCGGAGTTCGCAACTCTAGCGGGGGGTGACTGGGTCCACCGCATACCCCGGGCCCTGGCCGCCCTGGGAGTGGGGCTGTACAACCCCATCCCGTGCCCCAGGGCGGCCCATGTCCAACTACAGTCCCTGTCGGGCAACATCGTCACGCTGCGCACCGCCAAGCTGCGACACCGCGACACGTGCCGCCTGACGGTGCCGCACACAACGCCGTGGCATGGGCACCACGGGCCACGCCACCCCTTCCCCGACAACGACGACCCGTGGCCGACGGCGGTGCAGGAATGCCTCAACCAATGCGCCGATGAACACCTCCACTATTGCCGCCGTGAGCAGGAGCCCACCAACCAGCCCGGGTGGCGCGACGCCTTGGTCCACCTCTTCCACACCTGCGGCACGGGGGACCCCCGCCTGAGACTCGTCCACCCCACGAGGGCAAAGCAGGACGCCCACAGCGGCGAAGGGGTGACCCCGGACGGCCTGCACCTCCACGTCGGGGGCTACCGCCGCCGGGGCGGCCTACCCCCCCCCCCACGCGGGGGGCGGCGTACCACCCGCCGGCAGCCCTCATGTACATCCTCCGCGACGTACTCGCGGAAAGCGAGCACCAAGAGCCTAACGCGGATGTGGCATGGCCCGAGCCCCTGCGCCCCCGGCCCCACGCGCTGGCGCCGTTGTGGTTGGTGACCAAGGACGACCAATGCACTCAAGCGGCGGGGCAAGCGCAGCTCAGGGCCGAGTGGGTAATAGTGCAGGTGGGGGCAGGCCAGCCCAAACCCCGTGGGCTCCCCCGTGGCACCGCCCTGCTGGTAGCTACGGGGGTGCCGCACGACCCACACATGGCAGTGCACGCGCTGGAGGACCAGACAGAGGACACGGGACACCTGGTGGTGCACCAGCCCGGAGGCCCGGCGTGGCTCAAGGAACATGTGACGGCACTTCGGTCCTGGGCAAGCACGATCGCCGGAGCGGAGATCCGGCTGCACGACCACGCGGTGATCAGCCCCGGCGACACCAGGGCGCTGAGCGTGGACCAACTGACCTCCAGCCACCCCTGACTTCCGGTGGCACTCCGCCGACCTCAACGCGGGGTGGCTCAGCCCCACCGGGTACTACTGGATCCCGGAGGCCTGGGGCCACACCTCTTCCGACGCGTCCGGGGGTGGACCCTGCAAACACGCCACCCGCGTCGCTCTCGCCGCCGGTCTCACCCGCCAGTGGGCGGTGGCCATCGCGGGCACAGTGCCCGACGGGGAGGGGGTGGCCGCCTCCCTCCCCCTACAATACGGTGCCCACCGACCATGGGTCCACAGGGTGGACGCCGGAGTCATCCTCCACCCCCTGCGGCACGCAGATCGCGAGCGGACCACTGGGGTCCCCGCGGGCGCTGCGAGGGTGGTCAACCAGATGCCCCTGCGGTGGCTCCGGGACGGCTTGTGCGCGCGAGGGCAACACGCCGGGCACCCATTCTGGTACGTCCGAGCCAAGTCGCACCACAGTGACGCCCTACTGCACAAGGCGGACTGGGCGGCGTCCCAGGACATTGTCCTGCAGAACACGCCCCCGGACCCTGGCCACGCCCAACTCATTGTCGCCGGCCGTGACGGCCACCTCGATCTACGGCCCCCCACGATGCGGGCGCTCGGCGAGGTCGCGCAGCGGGCGCAGACGGACCATGCGCTGACGCACCGGGGACACACACCTTTGGGCGCGGCCCACGCCACAGCCTATGTCCACGCCCGGGACCTCACCGCGACGGCCACCAACCGCCGGGCGCTGCGAGCCCGAGACAGCCACACGCCGGGGCAGCGCAGGCTCTGCGTCCGTAAGGAGCGGCTCTCCGGCGTCGCCCTCGTCCCAAAACCGTGCCTCCTATGCAGCGGCCCGGAGGAGACCCCGGTGCACATGCACGAGGGGTGCGCCCACTCACGGCTCCTCTGGCCCCACTACCGCCAGGCGGTACACGAGGCGGCCCGCCACCTCCCACCCGGGGACAAAGCCCTATGGGTGGCCTCGTGGCGCTCCGCAGGCGCCACATGGACGGAAGTCTTCTGCTCCGGACTGGTGCCTGAGGACGCGGAGGCGCAGCTCCGCGCCATAGCCCGCTACGACCCGCCGGGAGGGACCTCTGTGGACGATTTCCTCCACCACATGCTCCGGCTGGGGGACTTCGCATGGGAGCTTCGCAACCACCGGCTGGAGCAACTCCTCCGCGAGCCCTTAAGCGCGGCGGCCCGGGGACACCGATGGCTCACTGCGGCAAAGGGCGACCACACTCTCCCTCCCCCGCGCCCTGACAAGGACTTCGTAGCCTCCCTCCGTGTCGTGAATGGCACTCTGGAGTGCCCGCCGCAAGAGGGCCCCCACCCGTACCAGGACCTGCCGCGGGGGTTCTCGAAGCACCTACAAGACGCCCTCTTCCCACCGTGGATTATCGGGTGCGGCTCCATGACCGCGTGGGAGGCGCGCATCGTGGGTGAAGAATGGGCGCGCAAGTGGAGCCGGTGGCTCGCCGCCACGCGCGCCCCGGAAAACCCTGCGCAACGATACGCCGCCATCCCGCTCGAGGGACCGGGGCCGGACTCCCGGCCGAGACCCACCGTGATCCGCGGGGCGGGACCTGACCACCCGTGGGACGCGGCGACGGGGGAATGGCTGCAAGGGGCCCCGGGGCCGCAAACAGGATGGACTGGGGACGTGTCCTCACTCGTTAGGACACCCGTCCCCCCCCGCATCGACCTTCACGCCGCCAACGTACTCCGGGCTACGGAGATACGCAAATGGGGACACGCCGCGGCCACCGTCCGGTGGCACCCCCCAGAGGACGGGGCCGCCCAGCTTGCCGTGGCGCACTTCAAAGCATGGGGGCCGGTATACGACAACGCCCTGTCCCGGCTGAGCGACACCCAGGGGCCCTTGCTCCTCATGCTCCCCACCGACATTGCAGCCGCCCCGCGCCAGGAGCTGGACGCCTGCAAAGGGCTGCCAGTGGGATAGGAGGCAGTCGCGGATGGCACCCTGCAGGCCCTCCTCCACCAAGACGCCGAGAACGGGTGCCAATGGGATGCGCTGACGCCCCACCTCACCGGGCGCCACATGTACATGGCAACCCCCCCCCAGGGGCACCCCCGCCCGGCGTGGGACGATCTCATCGCCGCCTTCCACGACCACGGGATTCTCCCAGACGACACGTGGCGGGAGGTCCAGCGGAAGACGCTCGGCAGGGACTACCGGCGCCGCGTCCGCGCCCGCCTGCTGGAGATCCGGGACCCCCTCCGACAGAGGTAGGACGACCTCTGGCTCCGCCATCTCGACCCTTGGTCGCCGCCCTACCCCCTCCCACACACCTGCCGGCACTGCGGGGAATGTGACACGGTGTCCTCCGCGGCGTCGACAGGCGCCAACAGGTGCGCGCGGTGCGCCCAGGTGGCCGCGTGCCCCTGGCCCGAACCTCCCGCAGGCCCGCGCAGGCGCACGGAGGAGGAGGCCCGGCACCGGCGCATCGAGGGGGGACACGCCCCCTCACGAGAACGCGCGGGCCCCGCGGGCGCTGCCCTTCTGTGGATCCACGTGCACCTGCGAAACCCCACATCCGTTGCGCATCTGTCGCACGTGCTCGCGCCCTGACCCCCATCCACCGCCGCCCTTTGCAGAGCCCGCAGTACCATGCCACGCCGACGGGGGGATGGGCCGGGACACGCGAGGGCCCGCCGCAAAGCGCAGGAGGCGGCCGTCCGGGGCCTGGTGGCGGACGCGGTGGCGGAGGCGCACGAGGCACACGCTGCTGCACGGTGTGACCTGACGGGCAGTGCGAGGGCTTTCCTCAACGAGACCGCCCTCCCGGCCGTCCGCGCCCTGAACGGAGCGGGGGCCCCTACGCTGCTCCCGGCGATGCAACGGATCGTGAACACCGTCCAGCCAGGGGTCATCAGCCCGGAGGCGGCCCTCTACAGGCACTGGATGGAGTGACATGAGTCCAACCGGTCGGGCCGGCCCCTGTCCATGGGGGATACCCTGCAGCTGACGGGAGCGGGGTCCGCCATGTCCCTCCGCAGCAGCGCCCCAGCCCTGCTGCACGCCCTCAGGAGGCGCTACCCCGGGGACGCGGCCCCGTACCTGAACCAGGCGCGGGCCACATACTCGGGGGGAGTGTCCGAGCTGGATGCGGCGCTCCACCTTCTACACCCACCGGACGAGGACCTGGAGGTGGGCGAGATCACGGTGTTCGTGGAAGGCGCGGACGAGGCGCCCGCCCGCCCCCGACCGATTAACCCGGTGTACGACGGCACCAGGCCTACCCCCCCGTACGCCATCGTATGCGGGGCGTTCCCCAGGGACCCCACTTGGTGCCCCGCCCTCCCGCCGGCGACGCAAGCGCCCCGCGGCTGGGCCAACCCAGACCTGTCCTCCCCCCTCTCCAGGACCAGGGGTGCCCACCACAGGGGGAAGGTCCTCTTGCAAGAGTGCCCTGGCACACCCCTGCTCCTCCTCGTCGTCGCGACCCGCGGGGACCCGGAGCGGGTCCTGGGGATCACCCCCGTCCACCTCTATGGGGCAGCACCCGTACCCCGCCCCCCCCTCCCGGCGCCCGCGGCGCGGGACGGAGTACACACCTTCCTGCGAACACAGGAGGTCACCGCCGTTACGGGGGTCCACCTAGTGCGGTTCCCCCCAACACCACCCGACGACCCCCGGGGGCCCAGGGCCCTGGGCCCCGCCCAAGACTGGGGGCTGTGGCGCGACGCGTGGGCCGCGTGGCTCCCCCGCCTCCCCTCCCTATGCCGATGGATGGCCGCCGGCCTCCGCCCGTGCGGGGCTGACGCCACAACCAGCCCCCTGCCCCCTCCCCCCCTCCCCCCCGCAGAGCACCGCACGGCACTGCCCACGGCACGGCACTGATGCACCAGGAGGTAGTGGGAAGGGCGCGCCTGCCACCACGCATGCCTACCAGGATAACAGTGATGGCAGACTCCAATGGCTCCCCCCAGCGGGACGACCGCCACCATCACCGGTCCCGCTCCCGCTCCCCCGTCTCCCCGGAGAGGACGGGGAAGACCCCCGCGGAGCGCGAGGAGCGGAGGCTGGCGCAGGCGGCGGTGCTGGTCGGGCCGCCACTGCCGGCCCAGGAGCGTGAGCCAGCCGAGGTGACCGCCCCCGCCGCCCAAGCAGCAAGCCCTGCCGCCCCGCCCCGGGGAGGGGCCCCAGACGCGCAGGAAGCGGAGACCGCAGCCCCAGCGAGCCACGCCGCAGCCCCGACCGCGGCCCCCGGCACACCGCCGACACGGGGGGTAGCCCCGGCGCAGGAACCGGGCGCATCGCCGAGGGCTGCCGCAGCCGCAGAGGAGAGCGGGGAGGGCGCGCGAGGGGTTGCAACCGGGGCCCGGCAAGCCGCGCCACCGCCTCAGCTGGCAACGCCGCGACCCCCAGCACGCCGCGAAAGCGGGGGAAGGACCCCGCAGGGGCCACGGGCGCCTCGCCGGCGGCCGCCGCAGCAGCAGCAGTGGGCAGGGAGAGCGCCAAGTACCGCGCCCACGCCAACGCCACCCACACCCACACCAGTCCCCCCAAGCCGTTCCCCCCCAAGCCCTTCCCCCCGGGACGGGCGTGGCACGTCCGCCCCCCGGCGCCCGAGCGCTCGCCGCCAGGCGTCACGCTGGCGCAGCTGCAAATACAGCGGGACGCCCGGCGCGTGATCCAGGGAGGAGGGGACGGCACGCAGGCAGAGCTGCGTGCCAGCCACCGGAGCGCAGAGCGGGGGACAGGAGGCGACAGGGGAAGTGCCCAGGAGCGCGCGCAAGGAGCAGGCCAGGGGGCGCGGCAGGGAGCAAGGGCGCAGCAGCGGAGGGGGACAGAGCGCAGGCAGCGGACGGCGCGACTGAGGGCAGGGGGCCGGGAAGGGACCAGGGCACGGGAAGGGCGCGCAGGGGCGCGGGCAGGGCGCCCAGGTGCAGGGAGCGGGGCGAGGGACGGTGGGCGAGCGGGCGGGCCAGGGCGTGGGGGACAGGGGGCGGGACCCGCGGCACGGGCAGGGGGCCTGAAAGGGGCCCAAGGGCAAGGGCAAGGGCGCCGCGGGCCCCAAGGGACAGACAGGACGGGGCATGGGAGCCCAGGGGGGAGGGCAGGCCGAAGGGAGGGGGGCGGGGAGCGGGGCGCCCCCGCAGCCGGACGTGCAGCCGGTGAGGTGTATCCCCCCCGGCATCAAACAGATGCCGGCGCACCACACCCACCACCACCACCACCACCACCACCACCTCTACAACATCGACCCTGACGCTGGCGAGCTCGTCCCCCCCCAACCCCCACGACCCCAGCAACAGCCAGCCTCCCCCGCTCCGAGAGCTGAGCCGGGGCGGATGGCCTCGGCGGGGGGGGGGCGGGGCGCGGCATCGGCGCCGCAGGCACAGGGGCAGCGGGGGGAGCCAGCGCGAGGGGCAGAGGGGGCCCGGCCTTGGGACCGGGACTGGGGCACGGTCCAGGACCCTCTGGGGGAGGAGGCCCTCCCCCTGGCTGGGGAGGTGTACGGGTGGTTGTGCTGGGCCAACCAGGGGACCACCAGGGGGTTGAGGAACCGGCCCTTTGATGCCGTGCTCCTCCGGAGAGACGGAGGAAACCGAGAGGTACCCCCGGGGGGGTGGGCAGCCCCAGAGGACCATGAGAGGGTCCTCAGGTCAGTGATCCGGGCGGTGTGGACTGACAGGGAGCCGACGTGGCCGGCCTTCCTGGAAGGGGGAGCGGTGCTCCGCATCACGAATGCGGACGCCAACTACTGGCTCCCCCGGGCCTTGCGCAGCGCCCTCGCCCACTGGCGCTACCGCCGGCGCAACCCGCCGCCGCCACAGCCCCAGCCCCCACACAAGCGGCGGCGCAGGTGACGGCCCAAACGGCAGATTCGAGAAAGTGGGGGGGGAAGCTGGGCCCCCCGACCCACGCCCCCCCCACGGTACGGCGTGACGAAGGAGCGCGTGCCACCTCCCGCGGGAGGGAGGGCGGAAACAACGAGCGCGGGGGGGAACCTGCTGCCCCGCAGCCCGCTAACCGCTGACCGCTAACCCTCACAGCCGCCCCCGGCCGGCGGGCGCCGCGCGACGACAGCAGGGGGATGAGGGGCCCCAGCGAAGGCCTGCACGAGGGTCCGGCTCCAGGTAGAGGGGGGCGGGGGAAGGGTGCGACCCCCCAACCGATGGCTGGCCCCCGGGGCCGGGACCGCCATGCCGCCCCCCCCCCGGCCGTCAGGAGGCGGCGCCAGGGGACCAGAGGGCCCCCCCCACACCCCCCCCCCTCCCACTCAGGCCCAAGAGCGGGCAGAGGCAGACCGAAGAAACGGCGGCCCCGCACCCCCCCCGAAGAGGCCGCTGCACCCGGGGTGCGGGGGCACCACGGCCGAGGCAGGCGCCCGCACACCCTGCCCTCTGCCGGCCGACGGCGGACCGGCGGCGCCCAGGACGGCGCAAACGGAGCGGCCCTATCAGAGGCCGGCCCGGGGAACACGGGGGCGCTAACCAGGGCCGGGGGGTTCCCCCCCCTCCCCCCCCCCCCCCGCCGCACTGGCCCGTCGGCGGCCGACCGGACCGCGCCCGACGCCCGCGGCCGCCCGGCAACCCCCACGGCACGAGTATACCCCGGGGGGGCACGCCGGAGACAACGGATGGCAGGCCGACGCCCGACGGGGCGGGGGGGCGGGGGGGCGGCCCCCCCAGCCCCCCCCCCCCGCCCCCCCCCCCCCCCAGCTTGGGAGCCACAGGAGCGGCCCTCCGCCCCCCCGGAGCCGAGGGGACGCCCCCCGCCCCAGAAGGGACCGCGACGCGGCGGGGGGGATGCGGCTGGACCTGCAAACTGCGCGCCCCAGCGCCCCCAGCCGCCTGCTCCCCCAGGGGTCGCGGCCGCAGGGTGAGCCCACACCAGCGTGCCGGAGCAACGCGCGCACCGAGCTTGGGGGCGGCGCACGGCGGCGCACCAGAACAGTATGGAGGCCGCGCCCTACATGACCCTCCCGTGACCACAGCCCACTCAGGGAGGGCAGAGGGGGGGTTCAGGTCTGCAGGGGCCCCCAGGGGAGCGGTCCACGGGCCACCGCTCACCCCCCCCCACCCCGGGGCGGCACCGCGACCCCGGCCGCACGCCCACGCCGGAGTGGAGTGCGCCGACGACACGAGGGGGGCCAGGATTGAGTACCGCAGGCCGCGACCCAGAAGGGGAGCAGGGAGGCCGCGGCGCGACCCCTCCCCCCCCACCCCCCCCACCGGCCCGCAAGCCGCGGGGGCCCCGGCCCCCACCCCCCGAGGCAGGGGGGATGGTCCCCCCCCCCGTCCGAGAGAGGAGCCGGAGCGCGGCCCGCCCCCCCGCCCCAGCCGCCGGCTCCCACAGGGGCCGCGGAGAACAAGCGGGCCCGCGCCAACGCGCCAGGACGCCGCACAGATTGCGCCCAGAGAAGGCGGGCGAGCACGAACCGGAATGGTATGGGGGATCACGCCCCCCATGGACAGCACCACGCCAGCGACACCCGCTTTGTTGCCTTCCCAGGGAAGGCAGAGGGACGGAACGAGGCAGAGCGACCCCCCGCCCTACAGGCCCCCCCCGGCCTCACAAACGGGGGGTACGGCGCACGCCCCCCCCCCCCCCCCAGCCCGCCCCCCGGCACACGAACGCCACGGACCCGCCCCGCGGCGCGCAGCCCCCACAGGGCGTGCAGGCCGAGGGGACAGAGAAGGGCCCCCACACCCGCACGCCCGCGCCCAGAACACGTGGATAGCGGATACCAACAGCCCGCCCAGTCGGCGGGCAGTCGGGGGAGGGGGAGCGCCTGACCCCAGACGCTCCTCGCAACAGTAGAAGGCACCCCCCCCGGGGACGCCCTACCGCAACCCCCACAACCCCAAGCCAAGTAGGGGGGAACCGCGACTGGACCGCCCCCCCCAAAGCACGCCAGACGGAGCAAGGGACCAGGGCAGGACACGCGGAGGGGCACGGACCACGTGGAACGGCCCTACCAGCGCCCAGTGCCGGGACCACGCGAGGTGCGCACGCCACACCAGCCAGCAGGGGGGGGAGCGGACGCCGCGGGAGCGCGAGCGCACACACACGTAAAGGGCACGCGGGGACTACCAGAAGGGCAACCGGACCGAGCGCGCGGAACGCACAGACCGCGTCGAATGGCGTACCAGCGAGCGAGGGTAAGGGACACCCGGACAGGACGACCCGCCACACGCAGCGCGGAACACGCGGGGCGGGAAGGGGGAAACGAGAGAGACACAACACCAGGTACCGGCCCGAACCCCCCGAACCGGCCGCGAGCGCCGCGCACACACAGACAGGGCACTGCACCCGCCAAGGCAGTAGTGGCGCACAGCGCCACGCCCCAACCCCTAGGCTAGGCAGCCTCCGCGCTAGTCCAAGGGGGTCCCACTGGCGACAAGCCAGTAGCACGGGCCGGGCGGCGCCGGCGCCCCGGGCGACCACGCATTGAGGGGGCGACGCAGTGGGTAAGCGCCCGCAGCCACGGCTGCGAATTGATGCACTGACCGGGGAGTGGCGAAACGGGGAAGCCGGGGAAGGACGGGGCTCCGAGCCCTGTGAACCCGGGGGACTCCGCCACCAGGCAGGAGGTGCGTCTTGGAGAGCCCCCCACTAGGACCCGGTGGGGAGGATATCACCTGGCCCGACCAGGTGGCCCCCCGGGGCCGAAAGGCGTCTAGTACCCGCAAAATCAAACCTCAAACCTCAAACCACTATTGTGATTACTTTGAATTTGGCATTATTTGCATGTTTTTGACCTCATTTTATGCTCATTTTTGTATTTTATGTGCTGAACTGGTCGGCTAACAGTAAAGTGCCTAGAGATCTGTGAACTATGGTATGTTGCTTACATGTTGGCCTATGCTTCGGTGTTGCACCTCACCATATGCCGGATCACGGGGTCACTTTGGCGTGGCACACGAGGCCTCACAAAATTAGCTCTCAAATTCGTGAGTTGACTTGTGAAGCATGGCATGTATATATCCGGAGGGGTTTGGGAGCCAATGATGGGATATTCTTGGGCATGGACCCTTGGTCTATATCACCCTTGTATATTAGTCTCCGGTTTGACACATGCATGGAGCATTTGAATATTTGCCGTATGCATTTTTGAGTATATAATTGAATTTTGGGGACTATGGTGTGATTTGCCTAATTTTGCTATGTTGTGAGGTCATCTTCATGGGGCAATTCACCAAGCCCAATCGACTCCAAGTCCAACCAAAATTATGTCAGGGTAGGGCATGGTCCTGAGTGCCACTCTAGGCCATGACACGCCACCTCCCCTATTGGGCTAGGATTTAGAGGCTTGGGAGTGAACACATTTTTGGGGTTTGTGTAGTGACTTTTGACACATGGCATTTAGCCATCTTATTTGACTTGGTTCAGGGCATCATGTTGGCGAGTCAAGGGAAGGTCTTGAGTCCAGGGAATGAGGGGTCTATGGCTGTGATTGTGTATGTTTCCATCTTTCCCCAATTTTGCTTGATTTGTGTTCATATGCCAATTTCAGGGCTTCTTTATCCATTTTCGTGCACTTCTATGTACATGCCCAACGCCCGTGTCTCCGTGTGCACCGTGAGACGACCGGCGTGTTGAAAGGAGTTGTTGAGTGTCAACGCGGGACCTCAAACACCCTTGGAAGCCCTCAGTGTGGATTATTTGGATTTGAGCTATTGTACCTGGGAGTTGGTTATTGCAAGGGATCAGGATTTGTGTGAAGGAGCCATATTTTACTATTTTTTGTGAAAAATTGTGCAGGATAAGGCAAGATCATGCAGAACCTGGTGAGAAGCAAGACAATAGGAGTGACGAGAAATGGTGGAAGGGGTACAACAGGGGCCGGTCCTGGTAGGGACCTTCTTTAGTTCCGTGGTCCCATTTCTGCTCCCTCTGTCTCTCTCATGGTCGAGTCATCGTGGTTGACCCCCTCCCCTTGCTGAATCCATCGCAAACCAGGTGGGACCACCTGCCATGCCGAGATCAGAGGCCCGAACTGATGGCCACACCCCTGCTGGCTGAATCCAGTGGAAGCCAGGCCAATGGGTGGCCTACCTCCACCGTCCCGATTGCCACCTACCGCATGTCTCTCCCCCTCCTGATGCATCCTTGGGAAACCAGTTGGGGAGACTGACCCCTTGATTTTTCCGAGCTCTGGGGGCTTTGAAGCCCATACGACATTGCGCAACGGGTGCCGCCGCCATCGAGACTGCGAATGTGTGTGTGATCTGGTCCCATGCCACATTGAAGGATCCAGATCGTGGGTGCGTGTGTGTGACTTGCTGGCCTTCGAGCATTTGTCTCCCCACTCCCCCTGATGATGCCTGTTTCCTGACCAGGGCATGGTTCCGTGCTCCTCGCGGAGCGTGTCCTCAAGCCTTTTGACCTGTGCTATGTCATTGCCCTGCCCTCCAAGATGTGTGTCATCCCTTGCTGTTTTCAATCTGGAATCAGTGCTTTGGCTTGCTTTTTTTTACATCATACCGCAGCGACCTCAGGGAATATGTATGATACTGAGGATCGCCATGTATGTGTCCACACAGTCCCGCTGGACTACCACAGGGCTACAGATGGTCCCCATAAGGGACTCGAACCGACATGCAGAGGCGACCATGTTCGCCATGTACATTCGACTACATAGGGTCCAGTCTGGACCGGTACTTAAGTACAGATTGTGCCTATGATACCGTGTGTCCGTGACTGCGCCTGTGGCTGAGATCTTGAAGGCGCCAGGCTGAAAGCCCAGTTGCCTGCAGTGAGCTCCGAGCGGTCCGCCACTTTCACTCCCAGTGTGAGCCTACCGACTTGCCTCCACAGTTGGGTTGTGACCTTCGGTGTCCTAACTTCGGTCAGTCTGCCTGGGAAACTGGTGGTTTGAGGAGTCACCACCTCCGCCCAGACTGCATGAGGACTCCCCCAATGCATGGCCTTCGTGGTAATGGGGCGCGGGAGAAGACGGCCTCGATGCCCGATCCCTTATGGAGGAGCTCGTGCGGCTCACTCAGGGCTTGCGTCGTGGATATGGACATGGTGCGCCCTTGGAAGGACCCGTGGGAGCTCTCCCAAAGTCTGTGGCCTTGGGAAGCCTGGGCCGTCCTGACGGATCTCTGTGCTCGCTCTCTAACCCTGAAACCACCTCGGTCCTCGGGTGACGCCTATGTAGGCCGTCTACGCCACTGCCTCTGTGGTGGTGACCATCGCAGCCGGAATCCGTTGCGCCTGGTATGGGTTAACGGGTCCTTTGGATGCTGAACGATCGCCGCCAGGACCCGGAACTTGATACTTCATACGTTATCACCTTTTACATCCATTTACAGGTCATACTTGTCAGTTTTCCAGGGATGCCATCTTTTTTGGGGAATTTCTACCGTATATGTGGGACATTGGAGTCATGCGGAGCTCTTCACCCAAGTGTGTGCCTGAGGAGGGATACCCCCCCCAGCGGCTGTCCTGGGTACCCGCTGCCATGCTTGGGTGTGATCAAGCCCCCCCATGGTTTGCTCTAAGGAGGGGGGTGAAGTGGTACCCAGGATCCCGTGGCCCAAAGGGCAAAGGTCTGTCCTTCCCCGTCTCCCATGCCTATTCCCCAGCCTGCTTGTGGGAATATGTTCTCTCCAACCCATTGGGAACCAGCATGAGATGGATCCTGTCCCTAACCTTCCCAATCGATCAAATCGATCTAAAATTTGAATGATTTCAGTTCAATGATTGAATCTTGCCGGAAATCGATTAAAATAGATCATCCTAACCCGATTTCTAGCCGCTGTGAAAATGCCGCCTGTCGTCGTCTGTGCGCGTGTCGGCGTCGCCTTTCCGTGGCGATTTTTGTTTTGACTTTTTCTCCTGTACCTTTGAGGTTGGAAAGGAAGTTAAGGACTGGATCTGTAGGGATTTTCATGTACTTTTATCTGGTGTATTCACCAGAATTTTTCGCCGTCGCGACTTGCAGAAAACCAACGCGCAAGCTTTTCCGCCAAGCGATTAAACTGATGGTTCTCATAGCCATGAGTTCGTAGGGAACTCCACATCTCCCCCTTTCCCCTTCCTTTCATGCTCCTTTCACATGGGCATATCACCTCCTTTCGGGAAGCGGCTTAAAGAGGTGTTTTTGGACATACATGGGTGCGAAAAAACCAAGTCAAAATCGTGCGCAAATGCGAATTTTGTGTACTTTTGAGCATGAAGGTAAATAACTCAACATAGTGCTCACAAGACCAATAGCCCGACACCATTTTGAATTTTGGAGCTAACTGAACGATGGCTCCACGCAATTCAATGCGTACCAAAACATGGTCGTTTGAAAAGACAACTTTTCCTCTAAAATTTGGCGAAAATGGCCGTGGCGCCAAGGGTCGTTCTCAAAGCCAATGGCGATATGACACTCGAACCAAGGCAATACCATATGGTATGGAACGTAGAGAGCACAAAGGACTGCAGCAGACCAGTGCACTGCCGCACATTGCGACAAGGCGCGCACGTGCAAGGATATAGATTACAATGCTTTTGTTGATTGAGTTTGTAATGTTTTATACATTTATGTATTTAGGCACCAAATGTCCTGATTGCGAAATCAGAAATGCAGATTTCGCCGAGATTGACATGATTGGGATTACAGTACATTTACGCCTTTTCCGTGCCTGTGGAGTTGCCCGAGGGCATTGAGGTGTTACAATTTCGCTGGTCTGAGTGATCGGTTCAATCCCAAACCAACAAATTTTGCCGGCACAAGAGTTTTCAGGACGACGTGTGAGGCGAGTTTCACGGCGAGTTTCAAGTTTTGGACGGCGGATCTGTGGCTGCATTTAAGCACAGGAGTTCCCCATTTGGTGTCCGTTTTCTCATGGGAAAAAAGAAAGCTCGCCGTAACGCTGAGGGTCTGAATGACGACGAGGACGATATTTCTAGGGCGTGGGACGATCTGGAGCAGCTTCGTTTGGTCGTGATCAAGTTGGAGCAGGCGAGCCATAAGTTGACTGCCCACTTGCATCAGGCCACGTTGGAGTTAAAAGACGTGCGAGCTGAGCGCGACGGTTTGCAGGCCGACATTCAAAGGCTCAGGGAGTCAAACCAAGTGTGTTCGTGTTGCCGGCAACGCCCTGTCGTTCACGAGCCCACGGGCAGGCCTTGGCGCCCAACGCATCGTGGCGAACGTGGCGGGCGCAAGCATGATTCGTTCACGACTGCGAGGCCGGCGTCCAGCACGAGATCGCGAAGTTCTTCGAGTTCCAGCAGTCCAGACTAAACTGCGCAAACAGGCATTTTTCCTTCCTCTCTCTGTCTGCGTGTGTATGGGAGGTTGTACCAGTACATAGCGCTGCGTGGCTCCATGTAGCCGGCCGGTGGGGCGCTCGCAGCCAAGGGCGCGAAGCAGCCATGAGCGCGCTGCAGCAGTTGCACTGCACAGGCTCGGTGGGGTTTCACTGCACGCCGGTGGCAAAATTTTGCGCAGTGCAGCCATGTGTGGGCGTTGGCGCAAGTTTGAAGCCTGCTTTGTCTTTTGCTGTTACCTCCGTGGCAGGAGCAGACCGGAGGGGTTGAAGAGCCTTCAGAGCTTGGCGTCTTACTTCGTTGAGTGAAGATATCCCTCGTTGTTCACGCATGCATTTGGATTGAAATGCGTAGATGCAAAATTCGAGTTTGGGCCTGAGGTCCCAAATGGACACTTCACAGTGCCCAATGGCCTCTAAGTTTGTCGTGATTTGATGCCCTTGCTCTGTTTTCTTTCCAAGTATACCATTTATTGTCTTTGTGTGTACAGTGGTACGCGTCACAGTCGTACGGACCACGCACAGTGTAGATCGGAGAGCATGGAGCAGGACGGCCCAGCTCCTGAGTCCACTGTGCAGGTATTTGCGTTGCGGTGTGTGGGTACTGCTGTTTGCCAGTGTGAGCTCACAGTGGGTGTTGAGTAGGCTCAGAGGGTGGCGCCCAGGAGGGTTTGAAGCATTGTTGCTGTTGCCTCGCGCGGCTATGCCTGCTTTCCGCTTGCTGGGCCCATTCAGCCTGGCTTTCTTTGCAGCGCTCGATGGTGCTGCGTAGCCTGTGGGTACTGTGCACCTTGCTGTTCCACGTGTTACGTCACGCACACGTCGCCTATACTATGTTTACATTTCCCTTTTCCCTCCTTTCTTTCTTTGCGTTGTTTCAGGAGTGTGGGGGGCCATCAAGCCATCAAGGCAGGCCAATCCCCCCCTCAAGACCCAGCCAAGCACCATCCCCCTTCAAGATGCTCAGAAGTTGAGTTGGCGCACAAGTTTTAAGATAAGTCTGATATATTGGGCTTAAGCCCCTTGGAGGACCAGCAGCTTTGTTCAGTAGCTTAAGGGTTTTTATACCCTGTGGGTCAGTCCAGTGAGGATTGTTTCACTGTTTTCTTTGTGTCCTTTGTGCTGCTATGCCTGTTTTGTATTTTTCTAATCTGCCTTTTTTTTACATGACCAAATTTCTGAGCAGAGGTTTTCTTTTGGTGCAGAAATGGCAATGGGCAACAAGTAGTTTCTGTTTTTTTTTAATACATTCTGGTGTCTATTTGTTTCTTGCAGAACACACAGAGAGCCCCTGACACCAGGTGGGGTTCCATCGACGGGCACCAGGGTGTGTTAGAAATTTTTTGTGTGTTTTTTTTCTGAGTGCCTATTTTTTTTGTGTGTGTGTGTGCTGATGTGCAGTGCACTGGCTGCCACTGTTTTGTGTGTCAGCCAGCCCCAGGTCCCCTTGGACTGACTTGGTAGGGGCGTGCAGCAGACCAGTGCACTGCCGCACATTGCGACAAGGCGCGCACGTGCAAGGATATAAATTACAATGCTTTTGTTGATTGAGTTTGTAATGTTTTATACATTTATGTATTTAGGCACCAAATGTCCTGATTGCGAAATCAGAAATGCAGATTTCGCCGAGATTGACCTGATTGGGATGACAGTACATTTACGCCTTTTCCGTGCCTGTGGAGTTGCCCGAGGGCATTGAGGTGTTACAAGGACATCGTGCATAGCTTGTTTGATTGTTCCAAGCTTATCTACTATTATATTATATTGCCTTGTGAACACGGGGGCCTAATCTCGCCTTTTGCATGCGTGCCCACATGCATGCATGATTGACTTGGGATCCAAGGGATGACTTGACCCATAGTGGGTATGTTTGTAAACACTTACTATGGGTCCTTCCATTTGGGCATATGCCATATTATATGCGCTTTGGTGTCCCATGGGTATATATGTCCATATATGGGTGTTTTGGTCGTTTTTCCCACTTTTCGTGTGCTCCAAGGGTCGAAGTGTTAAAAATGTTTTTGTTGTGCTTTGGACCCGAACCAATGGTGATAAAGGGACTTAAGGCTTTGGGTTGCTTCCATGCAAAAGCCTAAAGTCCATCTCCCTTGGGAACCGGAGATACCATTTTTGGAGTAATCACTTTTCGGACTACTAACCCTCTTTTTGGCCATAATGGCACCAAACTCCATCTCCCCGTTAATGTTCGCCCCGGGGTTGTGTGCGCCCGTTATCCAACCTGAAGGGCGATTTGGAAAGGGGACATAAACCCGCCTCAAATAGGGTATGTTCCCTTGTATCCTCTCCTTGGGATGGGAGAACCATTGGTGGCCCAATATGGGGTATGTTGCCATTTGCCATTTTTCATGTACCCTTTTGCCGCTAAGGGGAAAAATTGCTAGAGGCGACCTCGAGGGTGGACATGGGGCATACATTTGGACCTAAGCCCCATGTGTCTACAGAAGCTTTGGTTAGATGATTGCTCGCCATGACCATGGAGATAATGAATCCTGAGTGTGAGCCGTTTTGGCCAATTTTCGCTGTTTTTGCCATTCTAGGCCAAGTTAGGAACACCATATCTCCATGGGGCAAGGGACCTAGCCAGGAGGAAAGGACGATTCTTGTAGCATACGAGCAAGGGTTATTTGCCCTAGGGTTTCGTATTTGCCCCTTTCGCCTAGCCGGAGCTATGCAACTTATGATGCCTGCCACGTTGCCAAATTTCGCCTTTACTTCTGTTTTCGGCCCCGTCGCGTGACCATCCCCTCGTGGAACAGTAAGCAGCCAACGTGACAGCAAGCCGAACCCCGATACACGGGACCAAAGGGGATATCAAGGTCGTTGGATCAAGGCTTGGCTTGACGATATCGCCACGAAAGCTGACCCTGGCCGGCCACCCGAGATGGCTGATTTTGCCAATTTCGGCATTCTGACCCCACGTGGCGACCCTGTGGCGCCTCATTATCAGAGAATCTGGGGGAACCAAGTTGCATAGCACCTTTAAGGAGTTTGTACTCGGAGGGTACAGGGTTGGTTGTTTCGCCCCTACTCTCGTATGGCCCGGCCGAGGGTTCAAGTTTGGAATTTTTCCTTTTTGCACTGAAGGGCGCTTTTGTGGCTGGCCAGGCCGGGGGGAAAGGCTCTTGCGCGCCAAGCTTTTTTGGGGAGGGGCGGGAGCCCGAATCAAAGTTCAATGGCGGACTGAGTACTGCTGCGCGTTGCTGTTCTCCTCTTCCCAATCTCAATGAGATCTGGCAGCCCCCTTATAGACAACCGGGTGGCCGCCGCGTCTGCCGGTTTCTGAAGGCGGTATGGTTGCGGCTTGGGGGTTAGAACATGACGGCTCGAGCACCGGGGGCCGGTAGCAGGGGAGTGATGGGGCACAATTGCAGAAGTGATGCGTGATTGGGAGCCAGAGCTATGAGTGTTGATTGCTTACGTTGTGATGGGGCTTCCGATGGCTTGTATGAGAGGCCTTTGGGCGTGGCCTTTTCAATGAGATGACGCGTTGGACGAGTGTGAGGACGAATGCGCGTTAGTGGCCGCGGGGGAAAGGGGGGCTGGCGTGAAAAATGCGTCATGTGGGGGGAGTGGGAGGGAGCAGGGGCGGAGGTGGTGGGGGGGGGGGGCGGACGAGGGGAGGGGGGGCTGGAACATGTCCCGGATCAGGAGCGGTCTTGTGGGGGGCGGGGGTTCTGGTTGAGGGGGGCTCAAGGAAGGCCGTTTCAACGACAGAGGACGGACAGATTTAGTGGGGGGCCGGTGTGTTTTCGGGCTTTGGCTTGTGTCGCTGGTGAGGGGGGGCGGGGGCGCTTTGGAGGCTTGTGCACGACTTTGTCAGGGGGGGGGGAGGCTGGTAGTTGGGGGGGGGGCGTTGCTGGGCGGTGTGTGAGGTGCTGTAAGGCGCCCAGGGGGGTCGCCATGGGTCTCGGGCGGTGGGTGGAGTGAAGGGGGCTTGGGGGGGGCAGGGTTGTTAAGACACTCCGGGGTACGATACAGAGCGTTGAGGAGCAAGGGAACTCGAGCTGTCAGGGGGAGTTTTAAGTCATGACACTGCGCTGGCTTGCTTCGGCCGGAGGGGGGGGTTGTGAGTTTTTTCAAGGACATCGGGACCACTCCCCGGACGAAATTGCGTCGCTCCCCTACGTGCGCGGCCGCGGACCACCATTGGGACACTACTGTGGTGAAGGGCAGGCACCAGCATTGGAGATAGGTTTGTACCACGTGTTCGCACGTCGGGGAGTGCGAGACGAAGGAGATGACGTCCATGGGGTGTGGGTCAGGGCAGGCGTGGCAATGGCCAGGACGTAAGTCATTGTGGAAAGCAAAGGGCGCGATGTTGAAATTTCCGGTGGACCATTTGAAATGGAGGCCTTTGAACCATGATGTGTGGTTGTAAAAATGGAAGCTGGATTGCACGTGGATGTTTTCGTGTTTGTTGCGGGGGGGGAGATGTTTGATTGAGGTGGTAGTCAGTTGGTGAGGGACGGGAAGGGGGCCTCTGGATATGCACCCCAGCGGGGGGGGGGGGGGGAAGGGGTCCCAGACCATTGCGTGGGCGGCCCACTTTGAGTAAGCCTCCAAAATTTTGTTTTGCCTAAATCCGGCGTGACCCTTGATCCACGCTCATCCCTGGATCATCCCTGGGCGTAGGCAGGCCTGCATTGATTGAAGGGAGGGCTCCCAAGTGCCAGCTGGCGAGCACGACGGAAGGCCTGGGGGGGAGCACGGAGAGAGAACAGTCACAATGTGGAGGTTGTCCCCTGGCACGGCAAAGGTGAGGCGTGGGCAAGACACAAGGGCCCATCATTAGAACATGAAAGCCGCCCCAAACTCCGATGCCTCTGAGGACTGGTACGGGGATGTTTTGCACAGGACCAATCAGGTACCACTCGGGGAGAATAGGGTGGCTGCAGATCCGTAGCCTAAGGTGCCCGCAGAGCCATCCAGGTACACCCAGGTGGTGTCGGGGGGGGGATGTGTGGAGATTGGCAAGGGCCGCGGCGCAGCCGCACTCCTCGAGGTCGTCCTGGTTAAGGAAGTTGGGTTCATCCAGGAGCCAGTGCAGCTCGCCATGCCGTGACGAACCGGTTAGAACCCCGCCGTGTGGCCCGGGGGGGGGGGGGGGTTGAGATGTACTCTTGGGGGTTGGTAAAGGGGGGGGTAAGCAGTTCGTGGCGTCCCATTAGCCGGGGCGGGTGGATATGGCTGGGTTTTGAAAAGTGTACTCTTTTTCGTTGTGGTGGAGGCTAGATTCTTTGATGGTGTGGGTGGTGTCGACTGAGAACCGGAGAGTGGCTGATTCTTTGTCCACCTCCGTGACTGTTCCCAAGTGGAAACGTAGATCGCGGGGTTTTCGCCTTAGCCGGTTGCTCAATTTGCTGTACTGTGTTGTCGGTTTGGTGGCCTGGAATCGGACCCCACGTGGCGACCCTGTGGCGCCTGGATACCAGACAATCTGGGGGAACCAAGTTGCATAGGGCTTTAGGAAGTTTGTACTCGAAGGGTACAGGGTTGGTTGTTTCGCCCCTGCCCTCGTATGGCCCAGCTCATGGGTCAAGTTTGGACGTTTTTGCGCCAAAGTCAGAATGGGCTGAAACAGCCCATTTTCAGCCCCGAACTCCTAGGAGATGGTGGCGTGGACATATCTCCGGCTCAGAGGGGAGTTGGGACCTGCCATAAGAGGGGCATAGGGGATCTCTGTGAGTTGGCCTTGCAGCCTATTGACCCCCGGGAACGCGCCCGTGGCTGGTCGGGAGGCCTCTCCCTTCGCAGGGTCCAGTTTCGGCAGGTACGTGGGTTGCGTTTTAACCCCGATACCTGTTAACCACCACATAGTTCTACCGGGTTCCACGGACCAAGTTGGCAACCACTCTCAAAGAAAAAGCCACGGCCAACTGGCGAGTGGGCAAACTATGTACACAAGTCCTGAGGGTACCACTGCAGCCCCGGGCCTCGGCAAGAGACCCGTGGGTACGAAGCGCCGGAACTGGAATGTCCTGGCACTGAAGAGGGCCAAGGAAGGGTATGGCCCCCCTGACTCGCCCGACACTGATTTGATTTATACTGCATTCCACAAGCCCAGCTCACAGGACGACAGAAATGACCCCAATCGGCGATCCGAAGTGGAGTTATCGTCCCGGGACAGCCCTGCTGCCCCCAAACTCACCCTGATTCACCCCGAGAAGGTGGAGGCCTCCATCTCCAGCCAGAAAGTGGTAGATTGGATGATTAACCCCGTTTGCACTGAGACTGCCAATTGGGTCGATCACAGGACCCCCCCAGCAACTCTTCCACTCGAGAACTCGGTCAGTGCTTTCCGTCCTAGAGGTCGATGCCAAGGAGTTCTCAGACCCCCATCTTCAGAAGATGGTGGAGTCGTACCGCAAAAAGCTCCTTGATGAATTCAAGGACACAGTTTTCAATTCAGAGCGGAATAACTGGGAGGACATCAAGGCCAATGCCAACAAGAGAAGACCTGATGGGTGGGTCAAGCTGGAGCTGAAGGAGGGCTCAAAACCTGTGGCCTTCAGCCCCATCCGAGCAGTAGGTCTGCGGGAAGAGGCACTGAAAGAAAAGGTCCAAGGTTTTGAGAAAAGAGCGTGGATTGAGGGATCCAAAAGCCCTTGGGTGACACGTGGGTTTTTAGTGCCGAAACCTGGGGTAAACATGTGGAGGTTGGTCATTGATTATCGGTACTTGAATTCATGTCTCGAGCGACATGAATTCCCCCTACCGGTGATTGAGGACCTCCTCCAGCGACAGCATGGGAACCATCTCTGGACCATCCTCGACCTCCAGGATGGGTTCCACCAGATGCCCCTCACGGAGGAAAGTCGTCCGCTGACGGCTTTCTGTACCCCGTGGGGAGTGTATCAGTGGAACGTCCTGCCCATGGGGGTGAAAGTGGGACCACAGGTCTACCAGAGAATGGTCACCCACTGCATCAGGCACCTGCCTCCCTCGGTAAGGGCCTATATTGATGATCTGCTTGTGCGTACGCCCCCCTCCAAGGCTTCCAGGGGTAAGGGTGAGCTCTTGGACAGTTGTGCCCTCGATGAAGAGGCCATAACTGAGCATTATGAGTTGGTCAGGAAACGTTTTCAATGCCTGGCTGACTACCATCTCCAAGTGAAGGAGGAAAAGTGCCACCTTTTCTGTCAAAGGGTTGAATAGTGTGGTCACATCCTTCACGAGGGACGGAGATCCCCCGCTCCCGAGAAAGTGGCTGCAGTTCGTGACTGGACTGAGGCCATGATTCGTACCCCCATGCAGATGAAGGGATTTCTCGGAGTATGTAATTGGTATTCCAATTACATACCCCAATATGCTTCCCTGGCTGCGTCCCCTGATGGACAGCTTGAAAGGGAAGTATGAGAGAGCGCCTGAGGGAGGCAAATGCAAGGTCCCCAAGGACCGCAACTTCATTGAATGGACTGAGACCATGAGGCAGAGTTTTGCCAAAATCAAGGAGGCACTGTGCGAGGAGTGTGCATTGTATATCCCCAATGACACGGGTGAATATGCGATTCACACTGATGCCTCGGATTTTGGCATAGGCGGTGTGTTGGAGCAGCAATTGCCTGATGGTAGCTGGGCTCCTTGCGCCTTCTACTCAAAAAAACTCGAAGGCCAGATCCGGTATTGTCCTGAGGGCGAAGCCCTGGGCTTTACCGGAAAAAGGGCGTGGTCTGTGCGAGAAAAGGAGACCTACGCACTGGTGTCCTGTCTCCTCCAGTTCAAGAGCCGGATATCAGGGCGCAAGGTCACTGTTTTCACGGACCACAAGTCCCTCCAGTCATGGTACAAGGAGGATCTCTGTACCATGGCTGGGCCCCTGGGTCGTCGCGGCCGTTGGCATGAATCCCTTTCCCGGTACAACATTGTTGTTGTATACAAGCCGGGTAAGGACAATGATGTCGCGGACGGGATGAGCCGGTGGGCCTGCCCTGCGGGCCTGGCGGATGACACCAACTTCCATGGTTCGGACGCCGACCTCAAGGGGTATGAGGACTGGGAAGCCCAAGAAAAGGCCCGAAATGATGCCCTCATTGATCGGCTATCCATATCTCGCGAAGGGAGTGAGTCTGGACCCCCGTGCAGCCATACGGCCAAGTGCCATGGTCACTGCAGCGGGTACAGCAATCTGCGCGCGGCCAGCCACTACCCCTGCTTTCATGATGAGTGCGCCAGCCTGGAAACACCCACTCCCGACAAGCTGGATGCCCAGAGAACAGCTGATGCTCTGCTCCTTCTGAAATACACGGCCCAGGTGACTCCCGACCCCCTTCCTGCTGATCGGCCACTCACTGCGGACCCCCCTCGGTGTCCTGATTGCCTGGATCATCATAAGATTAACACGTGTGGTGTCCTTAACCTCCTGCACTGTGGTCCTGATGATCCTGACTGTGGTTCTGAGGCTGAAGAGTCCGTGGGTCCTGAGTTCTTTAAGGATCCAGACCTCCATGGTATGGGCCATGTGATGAAGGAGTCTCCTCATGATCTCATGCCCTGATTGCTTCCGTCACATCGGTCAATGTGCCCCCACCGTGTAGAATCTTGTATGAGGATTGGGAACCATACTACGCTGAGGACCCCAGCCTGAAAGTCTTGCTTGACTGGGGTATCAAGAAAAACATTGAGTATGGCATCTACCGGTGGCATGAACCACAATGGGGACACCCCCATATCAGGGTGGATGGTAGGGCAGTGGTTCCTGTGGCCATCCTGAGCAAGGTGATAGAAGCAGTGCACTACTTTGCACATCCAGGTACCCCCAAAACCCTGGAACCGTTTAAGCGACAGTTCCATGTCCGAGATCTGTCCGAGGATAACCTTCGGGACAGAGTGAAGGAGGTTGTGGATGCCTGTATGCCATGTGCACAGTACAAGGCACGAAGGGGCCCACATCCTGACTCATGTGAGCCCTTCCCCGTGCCCTCCTATCCCTTTGCATCAGTGGCAATGGACTTTGTATCCCTGCCTGAAGTTAAACATCCTGAAACAGGAGTGAAGGTGGACTATGCGATGGTTATCGTGTGTCGGTTGACAGGTTATATCCTGGCAATTCCATGTAGACAAGAGGGATTGACGAGCCAGAAAGCCACCGACCTATTTCTGCAGTATTGTGCCTTTTTTACTGGGATGCCCAGGAAGATACATTCCGATGACCAGTCCATCGTCTCCTCAGATTTCTTCGACGCCCTTTGTGGTCTGGCTGGCATTACCCAGGCCAAGTCTATAGTGTATACACCACAGAGTAATGGGCGTGCGGAGCGGGCAGTCCAGTCTATTATCAATGCTTTGCGGCTGTACTTGGTGTTCCGCAAGCTGGACTGGATCTATGCCCTGCCATTTGCCCTGTTGGGTCTTAATGACCTACCGGGACCCACCGCACCCTACTCACCGCACCGGCTGGTTTTCGGCCGGGACCCTATCGGTGAAACCAGACCGGGTGGTCAGGAGCAGAGGTCGCAGTGGCATGGGCAGCAACATTGCTTGGCACCGAAGACATAACGATAGTGTTGACTGAATAATATCCTGCAAACAGATATGGTACACATAGCCAATGAAATATCTGATATGTGACCTGCTTCACCCCCCCACTTAAAACGACTGCCACGGGCAGGAAGTACATGCCCAAGAGGAACGTAGCAGTCACAAACAGCAGCAAATCACAGGTTAGCAAATTCCCTCCCATAGGGAATCGAACCTACGCCGGCATTCTCGAGCCGGCCGGACGGCCGCTGAAGTAGCTCCGATCGATGGGAATTGAACCACCGCCGAAATACACAAATTGACGAACGGGATCCCGCAGGTCCCGCAATAAGTAGTAGGCGAAATCGCGAGCTGTTGCGCGTAGAGTCTGGTCCCTGCGTGTCGCATGAGGCATGTGGGGTCCAGCAGGTAAGGGCAGGTAGTTTTTCAAAGAATTAAAACTAAAGGCAAAGTGAAATCACACTTTTAAACAAAACTGAAGGTAATGGTACATGCGAAGCGGTGCGACGCGAAAGTGCAAAAATTCCTTTTTTGAAAAAACTGCCAGGAGAATTGACGGGAGTGTCAAACAGCAACGTAGGACTGTGCCTGCACAGGGGAGCACGAGGGATAAAAGAGATAGAGGCCAGGGAAACATTCACAAGGGACACAACAAAACCTGATGGCCTTTGGCCAGGGGACTGTTACCACGGGGGGCTAACGGTCCTGTCTCGCAGTGCAACGCGGGGCAACCGTGGTAACAGTCCTTACAGCCACCACAGCCCTTTTTTCACACTTTGGAACAGTGAACACCGTAATCTTGCCATATTGTTGCCTTGCGAAGCTAGACTAGGGGATGGATCGTGAGTCGTAGCCCAGTGAGGGCCTCCGGGTGCTCTAGGGTTGCAGGTTCCCCATACCCGACATCTAGCCATGCTTGACCCCGGGTGCCGTCTTGTGCCTGCCTCTGTCTTGTGCATGCTTAGGCCCACTAATAAACACGGCCACGATGGCCCCACAGTGCGCGCGGTAGCTCACTAAGTAGAGCAAAGAGGTCACGATGGCCTCAGGGTAAATGATCGACGATCATTTAGGCACAAACCAAAACAGGGGTACGATGCCCACACCTTGCACCCACGTGCTTTAGATCGTTTATGAGGGCTTGATGTGCTTGATGTTCTTGATGTGCTTGCCCGTAACGCTTGTAGTAATGAGTGAGCTCTTGCTTGTAAGATGTAAACTTGCTTGATCACTTGCTTGTAAAAGACCGAGACAAGGCCTAGCTAAAGGCCCACTTGTCAAACAGACCAGACACCAAAGAAGAATGATCGAGTGGAACGGACCAGGATGAATGAACCAGTCACGGTTGTGACTGTACGATACGGGCACGGCTCAGCCAAGGGTCGTGTCCGTGTGGATGTCTAACTTAGCATGTGTGTCACACGTGATGCACCACATAGAGGGTAAACGAGGAGGTACGGAGATGGGATGAGGGTGTGAGTAGACACACTTAAATAGACAAACCTCATAACCATGTAATAATAACCTGACGTCACTGCTAACCCCTCACCTAGGAGCCATACTACGTATATATATCACATATACACATAATAGAGCGATGCACACCGACAAACACAAGACGCACTTGTGCGCGCACACCCATTGGCAGGGCCCGGGGGCACAAACTCGCCCGGAGGGCATCACAAAGTGTGGGTCTCGCGGTGGCGGCTTTGGGGCACGTGATGGGGGCACTCCACACATACGGCACGTGCAAGAGCTTCCACAAACTACTCACGTACACACAACAAACAGTAAGCATATCCACAATAGAACACGTGTATAGATACGCCACCTTGTTGCTTGGTGTTCGTGTGTGTCTTGGGGGCGTGCGTATAAACACTTAGGTTAGCTTGCGTGTTACCTTTGTCGGTTGGTGTGCCACCGGCGGGCCGTAGCGCAGGGGGTCACCTCCAGGTTGCAAATTGGGGAGGTCGCCCGTACGGTCCCGCTGGTGTATCAGCCCACCCTGCTCCCCGGGGGCACGATGACACGCCCCGAAGGAGTTTTACTCCCCCAACCCCTCTACACCGTGTATGACGATTCATGTTTACACCTCCGTGTGTAAACTTGGGCCGGTGTACACGGCTACAAAACCCCAAAGGTAGGTGTCAACCTAGGTCTTGCTTGTTCGGGGGGCGGGTGATAACCAACGTAATAGGCAACCATATAATCCCGTAACTAAATTAATGGCATGCGCACACACACGCTACCATTGGCCACGGGCACACCCGGTTTTGATGTGTCTCGGACAGAGAGACTCGTGTGTGTTGTGGAAATCCAAGTCCACGCACGGGTCTCTATAAAGAAAAATGCCACGCCCATATCCCAACCCGTTTGGTTGGGTGTTGGGATAGAGGACCCCTCGGGTGTTGTGGAAATCCAAGTCCACTCGTGGGGAACTCTAGAGAAAACATTAATATACATATTCTCTCATAAACATATGCATGTGCACACTCGCCCTTTTCATCATATTGTCTGTTCCCTCTCGTTGCAGGCAGGAATTCCCCCGCGAAATTCATCAAGGACATGAAGAGCACACCCAGCCAGCATGCGGCCCCATGCAATGGCAATGGAGGGTACCCACTCCCAACCCGGGCACGCATAGCGACCGGGGACGAATACCCAGGCGGCGGAGACGGCCCAAATCCGCAACGCCACTCTCTGCCTTTGAAGACCCCACCCACTCATAGAGTGACGGGGCAAAGGCACCCATTGCAATTCATATTAGAATACTTGTATGGTAGAGGACGACCCCTCCCTCTAGGCTTAAGCCCTCGCCGTATATAGTGGCAATTTTGCACGCCACGAAATTTTTTCCACGTAATGTGAGCCACACGAGTACTTCGTACCTTGTATACCTACCCTCGTGTGGACAAGGGCAAATCGGTGGAAAACCATCACGCCCAACACAAAAGGGAAAATGGGTTGTACCCGCCAACCCAACGAAGTTTTCAAGCCTTCGCCATTTTGAGCAAATGATTTAGCTCGTTGGCTTGGGTCACGGGTCAGGGACGGTCGTGGGGTCGTGGATTCGGTACGGGGCGGCGCTCCGAAACCTTGCAAACACCACCATGCGCACAACCCGGTAGAGTCTTCGGGAAGTGCTTGCCACGTTGTTAGCACCCTTGACGGGGGGCGTCATCGTGGGCAGGACTTATGGCAGTAGTCCTGGTGGTGGTAGGAGTGCTCCAGTAAGACCCAAGGATAGGGGTTTGAATGGCATTAAGACCCCCGAAAGAACACGTCCCACTTCCGCCCCAGGCTATATGCCACGCCACCCCACCCCAAGGACTCTCAAGCCTTTAGCGGTGAGAGAGGTAGACGGTGGGGTAAACCTGCGGTACCCACCGCCCTGCTCCGGTGGGGATTTTTGTAACCGAGGAGCGCGCCGTGCATGCACATCTTCTTTCCTGTCTCCCACCGCTTCTCGCTCTCTCCTCCCTTCCCCAAACAATAATATATCCATATTGGTTAGGGTTTTCTTTTCGTGGCACGCTCATGAGAGCGGTCCACCAAGGTGGGCAAGGATGTCAACGGTTTGGGTGAGATTCTGTTTCTGCAAGTAATCTCTCCAAACTTTGTTGTAGGATGGTAAGAAGGTTTCAACGGGTTCCTCGGTATCCCAATCTTTGGTATAACCCTCCCACCGCACCTTGAAGAGAAGTCTCTTGCGGTAAGTACGGTGACTTAATATTTTCTTGACATTATAGGTGTCCTCCTCAAACTGGGAGGGCACTCTAGCAACCTCCTCCGTGTAATTTAGAGGCACGGGGGAGCGAGGGGAGTTGACCGTTTTCATTAAACAATCCACGTGGACGTCAACTAACCTCCGTTGGTCCACTTGAATAACATAGAGGTCGTGCGCCTTCTTGGCCACAACCTCATAGGACCCATCCCAATAGGGACAAGTCTTATCGCCAAGATTTTTGCGTTGGCGACGGACCCATACGCGGTCCCCTTTTGAGAAATTGGGGGACACCCTCCTACTCTTATTATACTTACGAGCCATTGTCTCTTGCACTTGAATCATAGCCCTCCGTGCAAGAGCAATACGCTCCTCACGCCGTTGGAAGTAGTGAGCGGCGTCTTGGGCCACCCCCTTAGGCTCAGCAAGAGGAGGCCCCTTAGTACGGTTGTGTTTACCAAACACAATCTCGTTAGGTGTATAACCTGAAGGACCTGTAGTCTCATGCCACGCTCGTACAACGGCGGGCAAAACCTCTACCCAATTAGTTTTCTTTTTCTTCAAGGTAATGGCTTTAGCAACGGCACGCCTTAGCTGCTTGCCAGTATTTTCGGCCTTGCCATTACCTTGGTGCCTACCCGCCAGACACATAGTCGAGCGGGCACCAATCTTAGAACAAAGGGTTTGGAAATATTGGCTCACAAATTGTGGCCCACGGTCGGAGCATATTTCACAGGGGACCTCGAACCTATCCACCCAGCGCTCCATTACCAAATGGGCCGCTCTTCTCCCCTTAGCCCTTCATCCTTGTCTTCATGACGGGGTTTAGGAATAGGGATCGCGATGAGGTAGCCGGAAAGCCGGCATACACATAGGAGCATTCGGTCATACACCTCTCCATCGTGGGAGGTGGAAGGGTAGTGAAACACATCAAGCGCTATGGAGTCCATGGGCTCCATAGGTATAGGCATAGGGGTCATGTACCCTTGCTTGCGCTTGGTGTCATGCGTGTGAATGGCACATGAGGGACACGTTTGACATTGCAGTTCCACTGCTTTGTACAACCCCTCACCTTCCACGCCATGGTTAATTTCCTTCCAGTGTTTTTCCACACTGGAGGTAGTTAAGTGAAATGCATCATGGTATTCGGCTACCAAACGATGCACTAGCGGCGTAGGAACACACCACCGTCCATTACGGACGAGCTTGTTATCCACCAACCTCACTCCATCTTGGAAGCTCCCATTCAAGGCATCTTGCCACATTTGTTTGTAGCGTTGACAATTTGGGTAGTGTTTAGCCCAATTTATCTCAAAAACATTGGGAGCATCCTCCCCATGTATAGGAGTTGCTTTCTTGTGGGACTTCCAAGATTTTTTTATCTTGACAATTCGCTCCAGTCTCCGAAGCTTTCTCTTTTGCTTCGCCCCCCCCCCCACTGGAGGCGAAGCCAGAGGGGCTGGATAACACGCGGGTGCCCCTTGAGCCCGAGGCGCCGCTTTAGACCTAGTAACAACGGGCGCCACAACCGCCCTAAATACAAGGGGGCGGGCGAGAAGTTCCTCCTTCTCGGCCGCCATCATGTCCCGCACATCCCCGGCCGCTTGGGCCGTCCCATGTATGGACACATCACCCAAAGCCGGGTTAGCAGGGTAAGCCCAACGGGACAAGAAATCACCCACGGGGTTCACTGGCCCCGGAGTGTAAACCACATGGAGGTCGAATTTAGAGAACAATTCATGCCAACGTGCTTGGCGTGGAGAGGGACCCCCCACGGTTTTGAGGTCCTCCGTAGCCCAATTTTCAAGGCTACGGTGGTCCGTACCATGAAACCAGACCGGGTGGTCAGGAGCAGAGGTCGCAGTGGCATGGGCAGCAACATTGCTTGGCACCGAAGACATAACGATAGTGTTGACTGAATAGTATCCGTAATAGCACGCTTGAGCTTCAAAAAGGCCTCGTTAGCCGAAGCATTCCATGTGAGGCCTATCTTTTTGCCATTCTTATGCTTAGGCAAATCCTTCAACATATTAATCAAAGGGGTAGCTATGGAGGCGTAGTTTTGGACATAGCCCGAATAAGAGCTGGCGAGCCCCAAGAACCCTCGGAGCTCCCGAACATTATCCGGTTTGTCCCAACGCTCAAGCGCCAACATTTTCCCCGGCGCCGGCCGACGTGTGCCATTTTCCAACACATGGCCACAAAACTCAACCGAACGAACAAAGAAATCGGTTTTGCTAACCGAAGCAACCAACTCCTCTTTTCGTAGCCTATCCAACACGGCACGCACGTCGCGGTCGTGGTTAGCCAATAGCTCCTCCTCCGTCGCACCGGAGGAACCAATAATAATATCATCAATATATACGTCCGCACAATCCAAACCCTGCAAAACATGGTCCATGACCCGTTGAAAAATAGCGGGCCCATTCTTGATACCCATAGGCATAACACGCCATTGGTATCGCTTACCCGCCAAATTCATGGCGGTCTTAGCCCGGGATTCAGGGTGAAGGGAAATTTGATGAAACCCTTTACCAAGTCCACAATAGTGAAAATCTTGTGTTTGGATTGATTTTCCAACATGTTTTCTATGAGGGGGAGGGGGTGTGCGTCGGGCAAGGTAGCCTCATTAAGTTCGCGGTAGTCCACCACGGGGCGCCATTTTCCCTTCTCTTTCTTGGGCACAACGAAACCGTTGGACGCCCATTCGGAGGCAGGGCACGGCTCAATCCAGCCACGAGCCAAAAAGTCCTCCACTATTTCTTGCTCCGCCGCGGCACGCTCCCCCACCAACCGTATAGGTTTCACGGAATTGGGTTTGGCGTTCGGGTATAGGTCAAGTTTAGCAAACCCCAACCGCTCCGTACCACGGACCTTAGGGTGTTCCTGGCCCGGACGGAGACGAACCTCCCCACTAAAAACACCCCGCTCATAGTCCGCGAGGATGCGCCTCCTCATGAGCTCCACCTCCGGAGACACAATAGGCTCTTGGGTGGTGACAACGCCACCCACACGAGAAGCCGCCAACAATCATGTGGCGCCTTTACGTTTGCGGTAACGCTTAACGGTAGTGGCCCTCCCACCCAAAAACTCTCGTTCATTTTTCGCAATGCGTGAACGCACGCATTCTTGTGCCTCCAAATCTTCGGGGGTAGGATCAAGAGTAACGGGTGCGAGGAGTTTTTTATGGGTCGCCTGATACGTGAGGGTGCGCACCGAAGCCAAATGGTTAGGCACCCTTTCATCCTCCAACTCTTCCTCCGAGGTCATGCCCGGCTCGCCATCCGTGTTGGGGTTAGAGACGGCCGGTGCCAGAACGGAGGCCACATGACATTTAGTGGCCGCCAAATTTTCCTCCGCAATACCACCGTCCACGTATAGCGCCACCGTGGACCAACCCCGTCGCTGATAGAGACAGGCTTAAGTCTCTGGCCCAGGAAGGTGGTACCCTTGCAAAGTAATTTCCATAAGGGGTTTCCACCACTCCCTATGTGTCCACTTCGGCCCTACGACGATGGCTCGTAGTTTTTCTTGCCGAATTTTCCGAACACAATCGGAAAACAGATGATAGGGAGGGCACATCCAATACAATTTGGAGGGGTCCGCGGGAGTGGAAAAGAAATCTTCAAGCGGCGAAACCCAACGGGTAGCCTGGGCCATACCCGGGACCCTATTGAAGGCGTCCACGTCGGGGTTTTTGCCAAATTGTTTTTTGACACGTGCGGCCCAATATGTCGTGAGGCCATAGTCAGACTGGGTCCACATGGACCCATCACGCCGCGTAGGTAGAAGATTGCGGGCAAGGGCTTCGGGAGCAAATTCAACGAGCTCCAAAGCACAAGCCCGGTCCTGTACGGGGGCCACGGAGGAAGCGGTCAAGGCATAGGATATGTGTTTCTCGGCCTCAAAACGGTTAGGCGGTTCGCCACCAGGGGGCGTAACCACAATGGCCGGGGCAGGGTGCGTAGGAGTAACCGCCCCAATGACTGGAACGGTTAGGCCCCACACGGACTGACGTGACACCTTACCATGAATGGGTTTCACCAAAAATGGTTTGCCGGTTCGTGGAGCCTCACGGAAGTCCTCAATCCAAAAACGGGGGTGCACTGGATGGTGAGAGTATAAACAATTGAAACGGGCAAAATGGCTCACACAATGTTCGTAACCCCATGGGTGCCCCAAAACCATATCCCAAGGTAAATTCGGGACAAGGTACGGGGACACGCCATACCGGGCAACACGAGGAAGTGAAACACTACCATCCACAACCCCCGTAAAAAGATTTTTGACGTCTATTTGCTCGTCCCCCCCCGGCAAAGGCGTCTCATTATCGGCTTGGAGTAGGCGCCTCCGATGGGGGGATTCATATTTTTCGGAGAGTTGGTCTCCAAAAACATTGGGGTTGGCCAAAGCGACCGCTTGGCACCCAAAATCCACCAAAATACGGAGGGCCTTGCGTTCTCCATTGGGCAAAACAACCTGAACGGAAAGTTCGGTTTGAATCTCACTAGTCACTATATGCCCCTTCATGACTCTCGATGGAACGAGAGCCACGGTAGTGTCACAGGGGTGCCCGAGGTTTTCTTCTTTCGAAGGGAGCGCCTCTGGGCACTCCTACCAACGTCCGCGCCCGTTCGGCGCTCCCTTGCCTCCTTTATCGCCTTGTCCGCCGCCACCCTTATAACCACCACCATCCTTATCACCACCGCCACCCTTATCGCCACCCTTAGGCTTACCACCTTTAGACTTACCCGCAATGTTCCAATGAGTGTCATTGCACGGAGAATTAGGCTTACACGTCCAAAGGGTGGTATTGGTGGCACCCCAATCAATCCAAGACATGTCAATCTCCGTTTGTTTACGTGTTTTCCAATGTTTGGAACACGGAACCCAAAAGGTAGGTGGCGGTTTAGCCCCGGGGTCGACGGGTTTCTTCGCCGGAGGTTTAGAGTGACCCACGGCGTTGACGGAGGTGTCAGCGGGTTCGGAGGTGTCAGGGTCCGCCGTAGCCTCCGCATTAACCGCATTCACCGCGGTTTTATTGTGAGAAGGGCGATGAGTGTACGTCACCGTCGTCTTGTCTCCTTTATTGAGGCGTTCAAGAGCTTCCCTCTCCGACACGCTTTTATGGGCAAGGGCGTAGATTTCCGCAGGCTTCAAACGAGGCCTACGTTGCTCCATCTTCATAGTGTAGCCGCGTGTGTGAGGTGTGTTGTTGAGTTTCAAGATCCACTCCTGGAGAGCCGGGTCTTTGCAGTCAACTATCACCCCCGGCCCCGAATAGGAAACAATCTCAGGAACCGTAGTGCAAGCTTGAGCGCTATATTTCCTGAGTTCTTTTTCGAATGGGGCGCGACCCGGCGAAGGGTCAAGGCCACTAAAATCCACCACATAGCTGTCTGGGCTATTCTTAGCCTCTTGCTTGACGACCTTCTCCTTGATCCACGGGAGCTTGCTTAGGAGCTGCTCCCGGATCACGTGGGGACGAGTCTCATTGCTCAGAGGCAACAAACGTTGCCAACGAGCATAGAAATCTTCAAGGTCGATGAGGGTCACTTGCCCTTTAACCACCCTGGGGGTGAGGGCTCGCCACCTTTCATCAGCCCTTGTGGGGTCATACTCGTGGAAACGTTGTTCCAAAAAGTCCCACAACTCTTTGAGGGTGGGGGCCGTGCGTGTGTGGTGGGTGGCCTCGGCAACCCGGGCGTTGATGATCGCCTTTAGCCATGGTGGCAAGGTACTCAAAATCATTTTTGCCTCGTTGGCCTTTCAATACATGGGATCACACCCCCCCAACCATTGTTGAAGCTTCTCCACCCACTCGTCGTAGCACTCTAGCTGCCCATTAAATTGCGGTTTAGGCATATCACTATCCTCCACCGCTTTGGTGTAACTATTTTGCACCATAGGCATTTGGTACGGGTGGTAAGCAGGGGGAGCCATGGTTGGGGGTGCACCTCCACTTGCACTTGGTGCAACCTTCACTGGAGAGACTGTACACGTATCCGTAGGATGAGAGGGCGTGTACAAAGGTTTCCCAGGGGAAGTGAAAACATTTTTCGTGAGGGGATTAATGTTCCCCAACGAAGAGGTGTTCTCCTCTTCATTGGCCCACGGGGCCGTAGGCTCCGTGGGGTGTTCTTCGCCCTTAGGCTTCGCCCTCCACTCGGGAACAGCACGTTCCTTCTGCTTTTCGGCGATTCCCCTCCACGATGTAGGTTCTTGGGGGTGGGGGTGTTCGTGGTGTTCTTCCCCCCCCCTCGGCCACCCCGAATCCGGACAAGCGTTCGGATGGTAGATGCAATCGTGGGATGCGTGGACGGAGAAAGGAAGGACACACCCACCACCGGATGAACCGGATGGCGCGCCCATGGGCGCCGTAGGCGCCGCCGGTGTAGGATCAGGAACGGGCGGAGGCGCCGATGGCGGGGGTAGGACCACCGTAACGGGTTCCGCAGGCGTGGAGTACCAGTGGTCCCACGCATCTATCCTAGATGCAACGGCGGCGTAACGTGTAGCGAGCGACTCCACTGCGCTAAAGCACTTAGCCGTGTTGCCGTTGGACATCTTAAGATGATCTGCCACGCTAGCCTCCACCACCTTAGAATCCCGGCGGTAGCCCTGAACCGCCGCGTCAAATTTAGCCAATGTAGACAAGATTTGGGTCATCCGGTCCCCGTAGGACTGACTGATGCCCACGGTAGAGGCTACTGCCTGAGAAAGTTCCTGATGGGATCGCTGCAACTCCAGATTCTGAGTTCGCAGGTCATTCACCTGTGCCATCAGAGATTGGATGCACGTTTCGTAGTGCACCACACACCGGGGACAGCCACAGGTGTGCTGTAGGTCTTCCTCCCCCCGTGTAGGAGTGGGGCCCCCAGAATGTCGAAAGGATGGACCCCCCCCCCTCCACGAGGAGGAGATGACCCACCACCGCCCCCCCCAGCAGCCCCCCCTGCCACGGAGGGACCAGAGGGCCCCCCCGCAGGGCGAGACGGGGGTGTGGGGCGCGCAGCAACAGGTGCTGGCGCCCCCCCACTAGAGGGATGTCCCCCCCCCGAACCCTCACCACTAGACGGCAGAACCAGGTGCGGGATTCCTTGCACGTGCTCGATGTAAGCCACCTGGCGGTGGCGGGGTGACGGCGGAGGGGGAACATGACCAACAGTATTCGGTCGCGGCGGTAGGGGTGGGGAATCGTCCACCACAATATACTGTGGTGAGTCATGAACCACCATAGGTGATCGAGTTCTCGGATGGGAAGCAAAAACAGGCTCCGATCCCGTTGCAACCCCTGGATCCCCCTTCCGAATTGGGCAGTTGGGGGTCCTCCGTAGGAGATGTATTTGTGGGGGGAGAGACCAAATTTATTGGGAGGGTTGCTGAACCTCCCTCCACCTGATTCCCTCCCCCCCAGCACAGATTGCTGACCTTCGGCATTGCTGGAGAATCATCCACTAGGGATGGACGATCTTTCGTGCCACTCATAGGCACTGGAGATGTAGTACCGGCCCGGTCCTCCGTAGGCTCCGGAGATTCCACGACAAGACACGGGCGGTTTTTGACGCCGCTCATAGGCACCGGGGACTCTTCCACAGCAATGAACTGAGGGGCCGGAGAGTCCTCCACCGTGATGTAGTGGGGGGCCGGGGATTCTTCCACAAGCATGGGGCGATCCCTGGTCCCTGACATAGGTTCAGGAGGTGCAGGCGACGAGGCAACGGAAATAGGGGAATGATGGAGTTCATGACGTTCCAACACTCCAATCTCCTCCTCCTCATCGTCGTTCCACTGCTCCACCGCCAGGGGGAACCACTGGTCACACTCATCCTCCTCGATTTGCGTGGGGGATTCCTCGATGATCGTAGGATTTAGCCTGGATCCGCTCGGGGGATTGGGATACGCTCCCACGGCGGGAGATTCCTCCACCAGGGAGGGAAACCGCCGCGATCCACTCATTGGAGTGGGCGACGATTCCACCACAGTGGGGTTCTGCCTAGTCCCCGACAGGGCTTGCTGGATCAGGGCCACGGCCTCTCGAGCCGGACCCAGATGGCCATGGGGATCAGGCGTGAGCGCGAGGACTCGACGGTTTTCAGCGTCGAGTTGGTCAACAATGGGGCTGATGGGCCCTGCTGCAAACAGGTTTTTTCTGACCTGAGGCTCTGGCAACCCCCCTGGCGACGGAGGAGTGCCAGAGTCGACCACGATAGGCCCCATTGGCGAAGCCATCGTACCCCAGTCGGCAGCGCGTGAGGGCGCAGCGTTCGTACGCTCGATCACCCCAGTAGATTCGTCGATTACTGCCCGATTCTCGGCGCTAGTAACGGTTCCCGAGCCCATAATAGGCGATTGTGGTCCTCTTATCGCTCCCTGAGGGTGGCCGTCTATTTCCCCCCCAACCATCCCAGGTACACCAGCTAGATTTCGAGGATGGGGGGCCCCGATGGGAACATTCGGGGATTTCGGAAACTTAGGATTTGTAGCCACTTGGGGCTTGGCCCGTTTTTGCGGCCCCTGCCCGGTCGATGGGGTCAGGGCCGAGGAGGTCCTGAGAGTGGGGACCTGGACACCCTCAGCTATCCCTCCCGGGGAAGAGATTTTAATTTGAATTTGGTCCACGATGTCTTGGACCGATCGCTTTCCGCGATGCCAAACGCCCAACAGAGACGAAAAATTTTCGCCTCTGCTACCATGAAACCAGACCGGGTGGTCAGGAGCAGAGGTCGCAGTGGCATGGGCAGCAACATTGCTTGGCACCGAAGACATAACGATAGTGTTGACTGAATAGTATCCTGCAAACAGATATGGTACACATAGCCAATGAAATGTCTGATATGCACATATGAGAAATCCGCCCTATCATCCACTAATTGATATAACTACTAAACATCCAAGATTGCCTTATCTATCCCACATCCTATGTTCCTAACAAGGAAATGGAATATGATATACCCTATCCCACATATATCCCATATATAGGGCCAAATAATGCTCCCTTAGGGGTAAAATGCCAGGGTAGGGTTGTGACCTGCTTCATCGGGTTTGGCGAGGTACCCCCCCTGACCGTGGATACCGGGGTGGAGGATGCGACCGAGTACTTCCGCAAGGCTCAGGACGAATGCCAGCTCGTCCAATCAAAGTTGGTTGACCTTCAGGCCCGGGAGTACCAGGCCTTCCTCAAAAAACACCTGTCTCTGCAGTTTAAGGAGGGAGACCGCGTATGGGTGCAAAATAGGACTGACCAGCCTGGCCTACATCCCAGGCTGGACAGGATATGGCATCTCCCTGCAGAGATCCTCCGTAAGGTTTGCACGAATACATACTTAGTAAACCTGAACGGTAGGGAGGTCATTCTGTCGGTGGGAAAGCTAAAGCCCTATATACCCCGACGGGATGGTGTGAACCCCCCCCTCCTTCATTCCTCTGAGCGTTGGGACCTCCACGAAGACTCCTATGTTGTGGAGGACGTCCTGGACCATGAGCATAGGGGCAAGGTTCGAGGGAAAGCGAAGAAGTTGAAACAGCCCTGCGGAGGTGGCAAACCTTGGTGGAAAGTCCAATACCGGGGTTTTGACCGGCCCGAATGGCATGATGTCACTGCTTTCCTGCATGACATCAATAAAGACTGGCTGGACTACAATCAGCTGCACCACATCACGGTGTCCACTGACTCCCTCAGGGAAATCAAGCTGTGGCTGGACCGACTGATCTGCTGTCCTGATGCCCAGCCTGAGGGTGTCTATAAACTGTCCTGCCTGGCTTCTAGTTTAGGGCTGAATCAGGCAGATCCTCACCCCCTGACATCCGCCTGGATGTCCCTGCAGCCCCGGAGCCGGTCTCTGGCCTACAGTGGGCAGTAAGTCAGGTGGCATCTTTGGTGTTTCCCTCTCTCTTTTGTTCCCTCTGAGGTATCTCTGGACCTGCTGGTCTGAAGTACCTCTCTTTCCTTCTCCTCCTGGGATATCTCTGGATTTGACGCCCTGGGGTATCTCAGAGTCCTGAAATGCATTGCGCAGGGGCGGTGTGGGGCAGTAGTTGGGGTCAGGTACTTGGATTGGCTCGGACCTAGAGTGCCAGCCAATGCAGTGAACCGCCAGCGCTCGCCAGGTCATGGGGATGGCTGTGAAGAGCCGAGTCTAAACGGACATACAGCCCGGAATAAGCAGAATGTGCGACTTAATTTTTTGGCCTTCGTGTGATTGAAGGCCAGGCGGTTGCATGGTATAATGCGCAATAAGACCGGTGCGCAACCACTGTCAAAGGGGACTGGCCTATGGGGAACCGCAAACGCCAGCAGGGTACGTTGGAGTGCTTCGGTATCGAGGCACCTGGGGTATGAGAATACCACCTTCCTGCTGGTACCTCTCCCACCGCCAGGGCACATACGTCCGCACTGGGGTACGTTAAACAGCTCAGGACCATGACAGGACGAGGCCCCGATCTGTTTCTGTGTTTGGTGCTGAGTTTCAGGCAGTTTATAGTATTTTATTGTGTACTATCCCATCTCTCTGTTGTCCTGCCCGCCATTGCTGAGAATGGCTACCTTTATCTATTTTTGCAGCCGCTGATGGCAAGCGGGCCCTTTCACTCTTGTACATATGTGGAAGTGGGAAGCCGTACTGCAGGTAGTCACTTCAGTTCTTGTGTACATAGTTTGCCCACTCGCCAGTTGGCCGTAGCTTTTTCTTTGAGAGTGGTCGCCAACTTGGTCCCCGGCGTTGAGCTGGGGAGGGGAGTGAAAAGCTGATGCGGCCACCTGTTTTGCATTGAGAGCAGGCGCGAACTCAGATCCTGTGTTGGTCTGGGGAGGGGAGTGTAAAAAACATTTGGCGGTCTAGGACAATTTTACACCCACCCGTCCCATCCCTTTGTATGTTTTGTGTCTGCCACCACCTGGTGGATTCTTCCGCCTCAGTGGGTACACTGAGCTGGGGAGGGGAGTGTTTGGTGTCAGACAACCCCCCCAAACCCCCGCCTATGTCCTCCACTACTCATCCTTTACCCCCCCTCGTCAGGTCACAAAATGTACTTTGTTTTCAACAACAAGTCCTCATGCCAAGTTGCCCGCAACTTGAAATCTTTGGGAAACTTCAGGGGACTAGGCGCATTTTGTTTGGATTTTTGCGTCAATCGATAGGAAATGAAAATCCCTTCATATTTGTGGGCGAATTTCGGTGAAATTCGCAAACGTACAGGACGTGGATTTTGGCTTCGGCGCCTGCGTGAACTGGCGTCGCGCCAGTTCGCGCAACTACCGCCAGTTGGCGCCCGTGCGACCAAAATCGCGAAACCATGAACTGGCGTTTACGGAAATTTAACAAAGGCCAGCGACGATGATTCGAAACCACTGATGCTTCTTTCAATATCATAATTATACAGTGGAATCAAAAAACCGCGAAACGGTGAGGTAAAAATCGAAACCTGGGCATCGACATGACGCCCAGGCAAGATAAGATGCTGAGTTGGTCAAGGAGCCTCGCCGGCACCTTACGGTGCCTTTCTTTCCCCTTGCCCCTCATTTGACTAGTCATGGCATGCCATTTTTATGCATTTCATAGGGTCACTTCAGCAGGGCATAATATCTTTAAGCCATTGCTTCCGTAACCTTTAAAGTAAAATGCATAGGAAAGCCATAAGTGTCTATTTTAATTGTATATTAAGTAAACTTGTGGATTGCAAGTGGATTTGAAGTTATGAGTGATTTGTTGACTTGGAGTCATAAAAATAGGAATCCAAGAATACCATGAATTGCCCCATGGAAAGAAAGGTATGCATCTCTTCCCATGGTGTACACGGACTCAAAACACTTTGAGTCAATTTTTTTTTGACGTTTGGAATTCATTTAAGGACCATGGTGGGTCAAAGCAATCCATGGTGGGTCTGCCATACATGGCCAAAAGGACCATTTTTGACCATGTTATGGACCCACTTTGAGAGCTTCGTTTGCAGTGCCACCGGCTCGAATTTTGACATTTTTTCGTCACCCATGTCCCTGCATGTCTCGAGTGCATATATGTATTTTATCTATCAATTTTCCTACCGATGGCGAAGTGCTAAATCCATTTTGATGACCTTCAATTGAGCACACTTTTTTTCATGTGCTCAAAGTTCGACATGATATCTCTAACATATCATGGAGCCGGAAGTCAAGTAAAAGCTTGTTTTGTACGTACTTGATGCGTATTTTCGAAATATAGAAGAGTTTGACTTGCTTCGAGCCTCAAACATCTTTTTTTGTAAAGTATTTTGAAACATTTTCAGCTTTTTTCACTATGTCATTTTCATGTCAATTTTCACTCAATTTTTCCCAATCATGGGCTCACTTTCCGGGCTCGGTTCTCGAAGCCCGTGGAGAGTTTGAACCCAATTTCTGTGTGTGCATTTTTGGGTATGTGTCTACGTTGCATTTCGCCATTATATGCATTTTTTGCGGCCATGTATCGAGTTTGAGCATCAAAAGGGTCGACTTCGTTTTCGACCTTTGAATGTCCTCACTTGTGTTTACCATGGAGACCCACTACCATGGAGTTTTTGTTCAAACTTTGGGTCCATCGGGGCCTACTCAGTCCCTACTATGCATATATGGTCAAGTTTACAACCTGTCGATGCTCGGCGGTCCGTTGCGGTCAATTTTGTGCAAAGAACTTCGAGTAAATTTCATGCCTAGGAAGAATTGCCCAGCATGCATGTCCAATTTTTCCCTGTGTATGTGCTCACTTGTGGAGCTCGTAACTCCAAGCCATCGTTGAGTTTTGACGTAGGAACTGATTTCTATCAGAGCCACATCTCGCTACTCACAAGATGTGATTTCCATTATGAATTTCAAGCCGCCGGCGTCTCACGGCAACCGGATCTCTAAATCTTTTTTGAGATCCCAAATCTCATGTGTCCACTTCAGGGACCTGGTTGGTTGAGTTCTTTGGGTCAAATTCCCTTCTTCCTTGACCCTCATTCACTCCAAGGTTTCTACCTTGGGTATTTAGACTTGTTTGGGTATGCATGATAATGTACTTGAGTCATTCGAACCCGTTTTGCCAAGCCTATGGCATAGTGGTTTTACATGGCTCCAACCAGGTTTATACAGAGCCTTGAAAACCACCCTGTCATGTGGTCACTTTACAGGCTAACAGTAAAAAACCTATGAGGAGTTAGACCTTGGGGTCTTCTCCTATGGTTCAATGGTGCTCTCTGGTTCACGTTGAGCATTTAGTTGAAGCTTACTGGTGCATAGGTTCACTATTTTGAATTTTACCAGGAATTTTGTCAAGAATTCCTAATTTCATGAGGTCGCTTCAGGTCCATGGCAAAGCTAGGCCACAGGTCAGTTTTGGGCCAGCCTTTTGTCCATGGCCTACCAACAGTGTCTATCGGTCATATTTGGGTCATTGAACTCTTGGTCTATCCTTGAAGGATCGGTCCAAGTCCATATGTCACTTCAATTTTGACTTGAATCCTGTGTGTAAAACATGCTCATGGAACCTTTTTGAGGTTAGTAAAAATGACCTCAAAAAGTGTGTACTGGAGATTGCTGCTTTGCTCCAAAGCCAGGGAGACGTAGGGTCAGCCCTTTCGGGACAATCAACTCCTCTCCAGATCCTTTGTGAATGCACTTTACCGGACCTTAGCACATAGGATTTTATGACGTCCGAAAATCCCAAAACCTGCAGCATCAAAAAAAACACCCTTTTAAGTAGTTAGCATGCTGTAAATTGTGTTTGGGCGATCTGTGTCCCCGTACAACATGCTTTTTTGCATCCAGCACCCTCAAAATAGGGGTGGGGAGGTCTTCAACTGCTTTGCTGAGGCCAAAAAACACAATTTTTCACCAAAAAGCGGCCATTTTTTGCCGTTTTTTCCATGAAAAATGGCAAATTTTGGTGCATACGCATGCTGTAAATTGCGTTTTTGTGATCTGTGTGCCCCTACAACCTGCTTGTTAGCATCCAGCACCCTCAAAATAGGGGGGAGTCTTCAACTGCTTATCTGAAGCTAAAAAAAACTCAATTTTTGGCCAAAAAATAACCATTTTTGGCCGTTTTTTTCATGAAAAATGGCAAATTTTGGTGCATACGCATGCTGTAAATTGTGTTTTCGTGATCTGTGTCTGCCTAAAACCTGCTCTTTCGCATCCAGCACCCTCGAAATAGGGGGGGGGGGTCTTGAAATGCTTGTCTGAGGCCAAAAACTCAATTTTCGACCAAAAACGGCCATTCTTGGCCGTTTTTTCATGAAAAATGTATGCTGTAAATTGTGTTTTGGTGATCTGTGTCTCTCTAGAACATGCTTTTTTGCATCCAACACCCTCAAAATAGGGCGGGGGGTTTTCAATTGTTTGTTCGAAGCCGAAAAACTCAATTGTTGACCAAAAAGCGGCCATTTTTTGCCGTTTTTTCATGAAAAATGGGAAATTTTGGTGCATATGGATGCTGTAAATTGTGTTTTCCTGATCTGTGTGTGCCCACAACCTTTTTTTTCGCATCCAGCACCCCCATGCTGCAGGCACGCACTGTGCACACTGCACGCACGCACTGTGCACGCTGCACGCACGCACTGTGCACGCTGCACGCACGCACCCACTGTGCACGCCGCACGCAGGCATTGTGCACGCTGCACGCACGCATCGTGCACGCTGCACGCACGCACCCACTGTGCCCGCTGCACGCGCGCACTGTGCACACTGCACGCACGCACTGTGCACGCTGCACGCACCCACTGTGCACACTGCACGCACCCACTGTGCACGCTGCACGCACGCATTGTGCACGCTGCACGCACGCACCGTGCACACTGCACGCACGCACTGTGCACGCTGCACGCACGCATTGTGCACGCTGCACGCACACACTGTGCACGCTGCACACACGCACTGTGCACACTGCACGCACGCATTGTGCACGCTGCACGCACGCATTGTGCACGCTGCACGCACCCACTGTGCACGCTGCACACACGCACTGTGCACACTGCACGCACGCACTGTGCACACTGCACGCACGCACTGTGCACGCTGCACACACGCACTGTGCACACTGCACGCACGCATTGTGCACGCTGCACGCACGCACCGTGCACACTGCACGCACGCACTGTGCACACTGCACGCACGCACTGTGCACACTGCACGCACGCACTGTGCACGCTGCACGCACGCATTGTGCACGCTGCACGCACCCACTTTGCACGCTGCACGCACGCATTGTGCACACTGCACGCACGCACTGTGCACGCTGCACGCACCCATTGTGCACGCTGCACGCACGCACTGTGCATGCTGCACGCACGCACTGTGCACGCTGCACGCACGCACTGTGCACGCTGCACGCACGCACTGTGCATGCTGCACGCACGCACTGTGCACGCTGCACGCACGCACTGTGCACGCTGCACGCACGCATTGTGCACGCTGCACGCACGCATTGTGCACGCTGCACGCACCCACTGTGCTCGCTGCACGCACCCACTGTGCCCGCTGCACGCACGCACTGTACACGCTGCACGCACGCATTGTGCACACTGCACGCACGCATTGTGCACGCTGCACGCACGCATTGTGCACGCTGCACGCACGCATTGTGCACAGTGCACGCACTACCTGCTGACATCATAGATGTTAACAAGACATATAGTTGTGGTGCTCTTGCCTTCACACTTGCTGCATTATTTCCCAAGCTTGGGCCCAGCGTACGTGCTTCAGATCCTCCCTGAACCTATATTCCTGCTCCGTGTGGCTGCTCTCCAAATATATGGGTTTCATTCTGGGGGTTGGGCGAGGGTACTTTAATGGATCCTCACCCGATAGAGCAAAACATTCAAGCTCTCAATGATGGGGAACATAATCTCAAACTGCACGCACCGTGTTCTATAATCAGGTGCGTTCCCTGCCTGGTGCAATGTATTGGTACGGCCATCCAGGGCTCATTTTGGGGCGATTCCACTGGCTGTGACGTCATGGGTTTCTATTCTGCCTTCGCCACATACTCCAGCCAACTGGCCACGCTGCTCATTGCATACCTGAAGTATCAGAATCGTGTTTTTTACGGTGCCAAAGTGGGAATACGTCGCGCTTGTGGGATTGGCCATCTTTGTGCTCTCTGGTCTGATTTCAATGCTCCCCCTCATTGGGGTGGCCTCTTATGTCAAGTACGATGGGTTCTGTTACATTGATTACCGAGATGTTACACACTGCGTCTTGTGGCTGCTGATCATGGTTCCATGTGTGTTCGGTGTCCTGCTCCTCTATGTTCAGATCTACAAGCGGAGTGGATTGTCAAAGACAGTCCGCTTCGGTCTTCTCGGCTTTTGGTTTGTTTTCCTTTGCGGGTGGGTCCTTGGGATCCCACTGATTGGCTTCGGACTGTCGAACAGCGAATACCCTGACAATCTGAACCTCGTCAGCGCCATTCTGCGACATCTCATGAACCTCATCAACCCCCTTCTGTATGGCATTTTCTGGTACAAGTGGTTTGTTGCAGATGGGCAGGTTGCCCCTCAAAAGGGGCTAGACACAGAGTTTGAAGTCCAGGACGCTTATGGTAGCAGGGTGCCCTACGCACTGCCAGCACCATGGAACACCCCAGTGACTCCTGTGCAGTACCCAACATACAATGGCCCCCCACCTGTTTACACATATGATGCGCCTGTTGCCTACCCAACGTACAGTGGTCCGCTGCCCACTCCTGCAGACACACAGGTGTATTGAGCAGATGCCCAAACTGCATTTTGCCAGCAACTTATTTTGTCTTTTCTTAACGCAACAACCCAGGTGTCCATCCCACATCTCCGTTGCCTCTGCATGGCAGTGTGGTCTGCACAGGTCGGACGGACCCAATGTTTCATCGAACCCATGCCGGCGCCTACGTGCACTTTTCTCGCATCTTGCCCCACGATGAAAAAACGTCCAAAAAATGGCCGTTTTTTGGTCAAAAGTTGAGTTTTTTGGCCTCAGACAAGCGGTTGAAGACCATTTTCGTTCCAAAATCGGCCAAAAAAGGGAGTTTTTTGGTCAAAAATTTGATTTTTTTTGCCTTCAGCCAAGCAGTTGAAGACTTCCTCCCTTGCGTCCTTCCGTCCTTCCCCGGCGTCCCCGTTTCGCCACTCCCCGGTCAGTGCATCAATTCGCAGCCGTGGCTGCGGGCGCTTACCCACTGCGTCGCCCCCCTAATGCGTGGTCGCCCGGGGCGCCGGCGCCGCCGGGCCCGTGCTACTGGCCTGTCGCCAGTGGGACCCCCTTGGGCTGGCGCGGAGGCTGCCTAGCCTAGGGGTTGGGGCGTGGCGCTGTGCGCCACTACTGCCTTGGCGGGTGCAGTGTCCCGTCTGTGTGTGCGCGGCGCTCGCGGCCGGTTCGGGGGGGGTTCGGGCCGGTACCTGGTGTTGTGTCTCTCTCGTTTCCCCCTTCCCGCCCCGCGTGTTCCGCGCTGCGTGTGGCGGGCCGTCCCGTCCGGGTGTCCCTTACCCTCGCTCCCTGGTACGCCATTCCATGCGGTCTGTGCGTTCCGCGCGCTCGGTCCGGTTGCCCTTCTGGTAGTCCCCGCGTGTCCTTTTCGTGTGTGTGCGCTCGCGCTCTCGCGGTGTCCGCTCCCCGCTGGGTGGTGTGGCGCGCGCATCTCGCGTGGTCCCGGCACTGGGCGCTGGTAGGGCCGTTCCACGTGGTCCGTGCCCCTCCGCGTGTCCTGCCCCGGTCCCGTGCTCCGTCTGGCGTGCTTGGGGGGGGGCGGTCCGGTCCCGGTTCCCCCCTACTTGGCTTGGGGTTGTGGGGGCGGCGGCAGGGCGTCCCCAGGGGGGTGCTTTCGACCGTTGCATGGGGCGTTTGGGGTCTTGCGCTCCTCCTCCCCCGACTGCCCGTCCACTGGGTGGGCTGTCGGGGTCCGCGTTGTGGGCGCGGGCGTGCGGTTGTGGGGGCCCCGCTCTGTTCCCGTGGGGGGGGAGAGAGGTGTCGACTTGGTGTCCAGGCGCCGGTCCGCCGGATTCCCATGACGAGCCCGTTGCGCACGTTAGTTGGGCCTTGGCAAACCACCATTTGTGACCCTAAATCCTCTTGGCTCAAGATGAATGAACAGCGGGAGCCAAAATTGCCTCAAAATAGCCATATTTGCCCTATTTAACATGTAATTCTCGTGTAAGTAGCTTTAGGGGAGGTATCATGAGATTTCAAATTGCTCAACCTTGTTCCTAAGGTTAGTTCGGCCTTGGCAAACCACCATATGTGACCCTAAATGCTCTTGGCTCATGATTAATGAACGGTGGGTGCCAAAATTGCCTCCAAACAGCCATATTTGCCCCTTCTAACGAGTAATTCTAGTATTGGTAGATTTAGGGGAGATGTCATGAGATTTCAAGTTGTTCAACCTCGTCCCTAAGGTTGGTTTGGGCCTGGTAAGCCACAAATTATGACCCCAAATGCTCTTTGCTCAAGATAAATGATCGGAGGGTGCTAAAGCCCCCTCAAACCTGCCACATTTCCAACCCGTAATAATTGACGTAATTGAGGCAGTTTGAGAACATCGCCTGGCTTTGTGTTTGCGCTGCCATTGCTTCATTGCCCACATTGCACTCATATCATGTTTGTGACCTAACGAGGTATGGGGAAATTTTCATCCGGTTTCAAATTGGATTGTTGCCCATGTCATGTGTCTCGTTATGGGCAGATGAAATATCTCACACACAACACACAACACACACCAAAACTAGCAAAGCAAAAACCGTGCATTGCAACGCGCGTTGGATGGCAACCCAAAGAGCCGGCTTAGGCAATGTGCTAGAAACACTTGGTGGCAACAATCTCCCAAACAGCTGTATTTGCACTTTTGAACCCGCGATGGTTGATTTCATTGATGTCGTTGTGCTTTCGTGTGATTTGGCATTAATGAAATTTTTCCCTAGAGCTCGGTTAGGCTTGCCAAGCAACAAATTGTGACCCTACATGCCTTTTACTCAAGATAATCGTCCGGAGGGTGCAAAAAGTGCCCCTGAATAGCCATATTTGCACTTTTGAAGCCACAAATGTGGATTAGAGTGATTTTGTTGTGATTTCGTCGTGATTACCAACCTGAGCGGTTTGTGGAACCCAACAAGACAACTCCCACAGTATCCGCGAGGATCGGGTAAAGTTTTTCGTACACAAGGTGGTGTCAAGGGCCTGGACTGTACAGCCAGCGACCAATCCCGTCCTGGCTTCTACAAATTTTCGTTCCACAATGTCTTGCATTTCGTTTTCTGGGATCTCATGTACAACGACACTTTTGTGATGTGCTCGTCAATTTTCGCACAAGCCCTGGGAACTGCTATTGGTGGGTCCACCTCCGCCCAATACGCTTCCATGGTCGTAGCTAAAAAAGAAATTGACTTGAACTCTTCTTCACTACCCTCCATTGTTAGATATCGGGATAATTTCCTGGTCTTGGTTCTCCAGAGTTTTCTGCAACACACATCCGTGAACGAGTGTATTGCACAGGTATTGCGCCGACTTACTGCAACTATCCGTATGAACCTCACGCTGGAAGCTTTAACACCACGCCTACCTTTTCTTGAAGCTATGGTCTTTGTTACTTCCAACTCAACCTTCGGCCCGAACTCCCGTGACATGCTGTCTTCATACGTCCGAGCTCTATGAACCCGGGGGACTCCGCCACCAGGCAGGAGGTGCGTCTTGGAGGGCCCCCCACTAGGACCCGGTGGGGAGGATATCACCTGGCCCGACCAGGTGGCCCCCTGGGGCCGAAAGGCGTCTAGTACCCGCAAAATCAAACCTCAAACCTCAAACCTCAAGGCCCAACTAACCTAGGGAACAAGGTTGAGCAATTTCAAATCTCATGACACTGCCCCTAAATCTACTTATACTAGAATTAGACGTCAAACAGGGCAAATAAGGCTGTTTTGGGGCAATTTTGGCACCCACCGTGGATATATCTTGATGCAAGAGCATGCAGGGTCACATATGGTGTTTTGCCAAGGCCAAGCTAACCTTGGGAACAAGGTGGAGCAATTTGAAATCTCATGATACCTCCCCTAAATCTACTTATACTAGAATTAGACGTCAAACAAGGCAAATATGGCTGTTTTGAGGCAATTTTCGCACCCGCCGTTGATACATCTTGATTCAAGAGCATGTAGGGACACATATGGTGTTTTGCCAAGGCCAAACTAACCTTAGCAACAAGGGTGAGCAATTTGAAATCTCATGATACCTCCCCTAAATCTACTTATGCGAGATTTACAAGTTAAAAAGGGCAAATATGGCTGTTTTGGGGCAATTTTGGCACCCACCACTCAACTATCTTGTTGCACCACCATTTAGGGTCAAATATGGTGGTTTGCTAAGGCCAAACTAACCTTAGGGAGAACCTTGACCCATTTGAAATCTCATGAGACCTCCCCGAAATCCACTTATGCCACTTTCTTCGTGAAAAAGTGCCAAAAAAGGCCCGAAAAGGCGGTATTTTGGAAATATCTCCCCAAAGGTTGATGGGATGACCGTGATTTGATCACAGGAGCAGGATATGGTTGCGATTGGCAGATTGCGCTTCTTGAATCTGCTTAACTGCGCACAGAATTGGCACAAATCTCGCAAAATGAGCCAAAAATGCTTGCGGCGGCGGCAAAAATCGCGACCGCGGCGGTTTCTGCGATAGTCCGGCAACTGAATTTTGGGATCTGGCGACATTGTAAAATCCTATGTGGGCTATCACTATGTTGGATTTATTCGCATTCTTTTCTCCGTTGTTTTTCACTGTTGGGGAATTTCACCAAAGTGCGCAGCCCATCAGACTAGATACAGCGTCCTGGTATCGTTGAGATGGACCATGATATTTTGGAGTCATGTTGGTGGACTTTTGCCCTTTGGATGCTTGCACACGGATTCTTTTGAAAGCCCCCTACCGTGGCCAGGGAGCACTTGAATGTCAGTGACCCCTGATTTCTGGTTTTTCCTGCTTGTGTGCCCTGATGCCTGCAGTAAATCTCAGCGCCCACGTTGAGTTGTATCCTGCCCCCCTATGTGTGTCAGGGTGAAGGTCCTGGGTTCCCATAACTACCCTTGTTTTCGTATGGGACCCTGTCCAATTGCTCTGACTCCCTTTGTGCCATTTTGTCTTGTGTACATATTGTGTTTGTGGATGCATGATGTATCTCTTTTCGTCCTTTTAGGTACGAAAGGGCTACTTTTGTGATCGCTGCGCTCACTCTGAGTTTCAGCAAGGTTCAGACTTCTTGTCCACTGCTGTGCCTTCGCTTGTGACTCGCTCTTTTCATTTTTGGAAATGAATGACCTTGAACTTGTTTTCCTTGAAACTCATCCAAGTTTTCCTTCAAATAACCCGAAGGTATACCCCCAAGGTGACCACACAAGGCGACGGCAACATACTCGACGTTCGACAAAATCACGGGAGTGATTTCGAAACGGTCCCTTTCATGTCCTAAGAAGATATGAACAAAAGGGGACATATAACAATGAAATATGACCAAAACAATGCATATTTACAACATGATCATGGGTCTCCCCCCAACGCGTGGTGCCGGTGCACCGACGCGTTTGGAAACCAAATCAGCACATGCATGCAAAGCCCTACTAATGGGCTGTGATTTGGTGTACTTAACTTCACGATTCAAGACACCTACAATTTTATAAAAATTCATGAACATGGCATACTTGCGCCAAAAAAAATAGCAAGGAACGGCGCCGGGATAGTGCCGTAACATCCGCTTATGTCTAAAACTGATATACAATTAATCTAAACAATAAAACTGCTTAAAAACTCTTAAAAATCGTCAGAAATCAAGATTTTCTTGATCGGCGCGCACGATCTCAGGACTGGCCGTCGCTGACCCAAACTCAGCTTTATAGTACAGAAATTGGTGAAAACACCATGAATGTAAAACTACAGAAATTCCTGATCCACTCATACCAACACTGTCCAAAACAGTGCTGGGATCGTGGATTTCTGTGTGTGTACATATATCAGGATTTTGCGCAGAAAAAAGCGAAAATATAGGTTGCACGAAAACCTTACACTCCCTTCCCAAGTCCTGAGACCCATCTCAGGCTGAACAGCACAAAGAAGGTGTAGTGCAACAACAAAAATGGGTGGGAAAAATGCAAAGCATTTGGGTCGGGTGTTAACCACCACATAGTTCTACCGGGTTAACACTCCCCTCCCAAGCTCAGACACACCCAGCCAGAAATTGGCTGAGTCTGGGGCTGATTCTCCCAAGAGAACCCGGAGAAATGTGTGTCTTTCTCCAAAACAAAATAGTGAAAAAAAAAAAGTGAACAAACAAAAAATAAAAAAAAGCACTTCTGAGACGTTCTGACCCTAAAACCAAAGACGACACAAAGCAAATCGAAAAAATTTACAGTTTGTAAAATCATCCACTGATCATATAATATAATACAGAAATAACCAATAAGACCATTTCTCATGGCCCATAGTTCTTATGATTACAATTATGGTCACCAATCTTCTTGGCCCATACCATGAATTATTTTTTCTGAAATCTTCATATTTTTGACTTCCAGCTTGACCACTTCGTAATCTGTAGGATGTGGGCAGCGCTGTTGTCCTTGCTGGAGGTTGAGAACTCACCAATGATCATGATATAATCTTGAGAACCATCCAAAGGTCCATGGCACTTTGTCCATGGCACCCAACTGGAGTAATCAAATGAAAACTATCACGCGCTGACACCATTGGGATGATCGCGCTGCAACTTGTTCTTCAGCGCTACGCACTCCCAGCGCGATGCTGAAGGTCTCCTTGGTCGTCAATGTCCTTGTAATAGGGCTCAAAGTAGTCAAATGGTCCTCAAATGGTGTAGGCGCCAAGGACCTTCTTGAACATGATTTTGGGCTTCAACAATTGCTCCAAAGATCTAGTCCACGATGTTTGCGTCGTCGTGGTCGTCATCTTCAACGTCGTCGTCGTCGTCGTCATTGTCGTTGAGGGCGTTTCGAAATTCTTTTCATTTTTGAAAATGAATGACCTTGAACTTGTTTTCCTTGAAACTTATCCAAGTTTTCCTTCAAATAACCCAAAAATATACCCCAAAGGCGACCACACAAGGCGACGGCAACATACTCGACATTCGACGAAATCACGGGAGTGATTTCGAAACGGTCCGTTTCATGGCCTAAGAAGATATGAACAAAAGGGGACATATAACAATGAAATATGACCAAAACAATGCATATTTACAACATGATCATGGGTCTCCCCCCAACGCGTGGTGCCGGTGCACCGACGCGTTTGCAAACCAAATCAGCACATGCATGCAAAGCCCTACTAATGGGCTGTGATTTGGTGTACTTAGCTTCAGAATTCAAGACACCTACAATTTTATAAAATTTCATGAACATGGCATACTTGCGCCAAAAAGTCTAGCACGGAACGGCGCCGCAATAGTGCCGTAACATGCGCTTATGTCTAAAACTGATATACAATTAATCTAAACAACAAAACTGCTTGAAAACTCTTAAAAATCGTCAGAAATCGAGACTTTCTGGATCGGCGCGCGCGATCTCAGGACTGGCCGTTGCTGACCCAAACTGAGTTTTATAGTACAGAAATTGGTGAAAACACCATGAATGTAAAACTACAGAAATTCCTGATCCACTGATACCAACACTGTCCAAAACAGTGCTGGGATCGTGGATTTCTGTGTGTGTACATATATCAGGATTTTGCGCAGAAAAAAGCGAAAATATAGGTTGCACGAAAACCTTACAATACCTGCGTGCCATTGAGAATCTGGGACCTAGGGAGGGGATATGGTTGCGGACTGAGTGTCTATTGCCCTGGGGCGCCCTTACCCTAGCCAATGGGTTAGCCCACCTGTGTACATACCCTGATGTATTTCTGTACATACTTCTGTTTTGTTTCAGAGCGGCAAGGATCTTAGAAAGCTTTGTTCTATAAGGATGCGCCTGTGAGCGCAGCGCTTTGCCTGCCTCCTTGCCTGCATGTCCGCCGCAGTGTCCCGCGGCCAGGCCCCCCAACGGGAATGCGTCAGTCCAAATGAGTTACGAATTGTTGTTTCTGGCCTGCGAGTCAAAGGTAGAACCATTCCCAACCCAAGTTGTGGCACCTTTGTCGCCCTAACTTCCACTGAAGTGAACTACGCACAAACCTTGTAGTCACTGATGGTCGCACAGCGGCGACGCCAAGAATCTCCCACGAAAGCCACCAACGTCCCAAAGATGCTACCAACCTCCCACAAACCTCCAACAGAGGTTCCGTTGTCACTACAAAGTTATTACGGAATCTGAAGAGCAAAAATGATTTCCTTTAATGGAATGCTACGACAAATGCGGAAATGCGCCCGGAGGAATGGTAATCGGGATGCGGCATGAATCTTTCATGATCAGTGAGGTTCATCTCTTGGACTAATAATTCAATGAAACCACGTTGGGCAAATTGTTCGTTGGGCAAGTGCTAGGTGAAATCGCGTTGCTGCGGCGCATCGCGTTATTGCAGTAACATGTGCCTGCACCCCCCCCCCCCCGCACTCCCTTCCCTGTTAAATGTGATAAAGGTCCTAAATGTACCGGTACATTGCCTGCCAAATGTGCCGCCCAATGTGACAACAATCTAATCAACCAATCAAATCAACAATTTCAACCAAATCCATTCCAAGGAAGGCATAAGAAAGCATGGTGGAGGGAGGGAGTGACCAATCAAACCGTTTGAACCAATTCCATTTCAATGAAGCCACATGAAGGCATGGTGGAGGAGGGGAGGGTTGTGGGTTGCTTCCGGATCCAACCCCAGCCTAGACCGGGCCGATCCTTGAAGCGGCAATAGGTGAGTGCACGAAACGAAAGCATTCTCAAACAACTACGACCTGCAAGCGCCAATAGTTTACAGGGCCGAGTGGTCACTATCTTACCATCCTTGGTTGCTAGCTAGTGGTTTCTACAATTTGTTTCAGTACAGTGTTACCATCCATCGCTACCTCTATGGACCTATGTAAAGTGCGGCTCACGGTGTGTGTATGGCATTTGTATGTGTCCACATGTACGTTCCTGGTATACGTGTTATGGAAGCATGACGCACACGAAGTCGATAATGCATCAAATGGCTAAATCCCGATCCAGCAAGCAATCAGCAATTGGTGGCGTATGCAATAAGTTGCGCCAATGTGATAAGCAAGACTCAGACGTGTTCGCTTGTGCGATGCGTTGGATGACATCAACCACTTAACAGGTACTTTGGGCAACACTCCCCAATTCTCACTCAAGGGTGCCGGTGAGAATTTGTGAACGTTCCAAAAAAAAATGGACCCCAATAACGTACGAATTCCATTTCCCATCAAAAGAGGCTAAAAGGCCTTGATTGGGAGTATCCATATTTCAACGCGAAAAATAATTTCAGTATCTTGGTTTGCGCCTTAGACATGCCACAAAGCCTCAATTAGGAAAAGAAAAGCGCCGTGGACTAGTGGATTTGCACAGTAGAACCCCTATCACATCCACGCAATATCCGCGGCCTTTGATAGATTGCGAGATCCAATGTGCCGTCCTATCCGCCGTCACATTGTCCGCGCAATCTACCACAGGCCGCGGATATTGGATACAACTCCGTTAGGCCTGTTCATCGCAGGGATTACGACCACCCCCCCGATTTTACCTGAGTAACGAAATGCGCCGTGAAACGATCCCCTATTGTTTCACTATTTGTTCTGTTTTTATAGCGCAACCAAAATGCCACTTTTGCAGCCCACCGGCTGGTCAGAAAACATTTCCCCCATTGCCTGGCTTCGAAGCTAAGACACAAAAATATGGGTCGACTGTTATGACTGCTAGAGTAGCCTGGTATCCAACATGCTTTGCGGTATGAGCATAATATTATATATTAAAGGAAATCTTTTTGCACCATAATAAAAGTGAGGATTTTGGATGGCGCAATGACAGGGGGGAGTAAATCGTCCATCTTTTTAACCAAATTTGATGCATCCACATTCTATTTGGGTTCCCACTCCGATATCTGAATTTCGCCCTTCCCCTTGAGCCGCCCTAATCTTGTTAAAGGTTGTGATACGAATGTGGCAAACACGCCATTTTGATGACGTGTGGTGTCTTTCAAGAATGTGTTGCCGCCCTGGACTGTCCCAACTCTTAACAAGGAGGGAGTATTGAATAAACTATTTGGCACACAAATTTGCAAACCCATGCGTCACTAATGTCCTGTTTGCAATGAATAAGGCGTGGAGTGACTTGTGGCGGTGTAGTTGTGCTACTGCAGGCGACGAGGCCATTGTTCCCCATGAGAGGAGGAGGGCTGGTCCAATACGGTGTGGTGTGGTGCACTGGGACCTGACGGAAAAGGGTACGTTGTTGCACCCAAACTTGTAAACACCTAAAAGGTGTCTTGTAGTACTCATGGGAGGTTTTAAGGGGTCATGTATCCTGAGGGGGGCGAAACAACCTATAGGGACTGTGCTTCTCAACCGTGTACTCCATTGTTAACCTTTTTCAAAACTGGGTAAGACCCCTTGTTGCACCCTTGTTGCACCCCTTGTTGCGCAACAAGCCCCCCTTGTTGCACCCCTTGTTGCACCCCCTTACCGCACGATAAACCCCCTTGTTGCACCCCTTGTTGCACCCCTTGTTGCACCCTATGAAGCATGCACAAGACAACCACTTTGTGACATCTCTTGTCTACCACAACCTGCGACGTCCTAGTAGAATTTCTGCTTTGTCACCCTCCTCTGCCTACCTTCCGTGCAAGCAACCCCATTTCCAGGTTACTCATATTTACAACATGGCCCATGGAAAGCCTAGATGACCTTGACTTTAAGACAGCCCATCCCTTACAACTTTTGTGTAGGTCCCTCTTGAAAGGGCTATTCTTCTTTTCAGTTGGAATGCTTGAGCGTGTGCAAAATGAGGTGAGTAAGCACATGTTTAATGGACCCACGTGCTCACCTTCCACCCTAAGTCCCCCCATGCCTCCCGGAAGCGGTCCACCGCATTAGTGTACATGGCAACATCACTATTTGTAAAAAATTCTTTTTACCTCCAAAACCTATGGATATGTGCAAACTGGTGCAAGAGGGTACGAAGGAGGACCCATACCAAAGGCCCAGTACGGGTCTCCACATTCCCCGTACGTGCTTTGGCAATGGTGACAATGTTGTCTGCCCATTGGGGGTTGGCCATGAAGGCATTGGCACTTGTAAGGTCAAAACGTCCCTCTTTGGCCCGCCTTGGTGCCATCCTCTCCGCCTCCGGGATCCCCTTGCAAACTTCTTTGATCTCGTGCATCTCCCCATCTAGCTCACGCACCCCACCATGGATCCCTCTTTGGTGGAAGTCCCCCCTTAGCCTTTTCACGAGGATGCACAAGATTCTACATGTTGCATGCACGTAGTCACCTACTCTCTCCCCGGTTGGGATGCACCTCAGGTAAGCACCCCACCTCACCCCCCCCTTCATGTCTCCTACAAAAGATACTAGGCCATTATCTTCCTCACAAATCCAACACTTAGATTTGGAGGAGGGGTTCCCGGCATGCATATTTTTGCCATCTGCCGTGATGACACACTTGAGCCTTAGTGTTTTCCCTTCCCACACAATGTCACAATTGTGACACAACTCCTGCACCTCACCATTAAGGTGATGTGCCTTGTCCATGGCTAGCACTCTAGCATGAAATGTGTGTCATCACCCCCCCACATGGCGAACCAAAATGGCCATAGGTTAGGGGCCCCTGCATCACTTGGTTGTTGCTAACAGTGGACACAATTGTCACACCGTGTTGCTGATGCTTTCCATAAAGGGATGGCATCAGCTGACAACACCACAATGATGTCCGGGCCATGTGCCTTAAATGTTTTGGAAGCTTGTGGCGAACTAATTTGGTGGTTGACAACCTCAGCGAGCTTGTGGCTCGCTGAGGCCCGAGGCGCACCTGTCTGAGACATAACAGCCCTAGTGGTACACCAATAGGGTGTGTGCTGTTGTCATGCTTCGTCCAAAACTTTTTTCCTACAAGCCCTTGGCAACCTATACATTTGCCTAATACTTAAACGCAATCCACGGACTAGTCTAGCAACCCTTAAGGCCCTCTTCTCTTCCACTTTGGCATTACTGCTAGCCTTCACACTGGCCCACCCTCGACCGAGATGTACAACTACTTGAAGTGTCATCCGAACTTGTACTTCTCCGTCTCGTAACGATGACCTAAGAATCTGCTCAGCCATTCTGAAGCGTTTCTGTTGTTGCTTCCGGGAGACTTTCTTCAGTGGCTGGTGCGTAAGCCTTCAAGGGTTGAACAGCACTGTTGGATGGCACTTGATGCCTTGACTTTCATTTTGAAAATGCTGCGATTTGGAGTGACATTGGTGCAACAAGTGGGTGCAACAAGGTAAGGTTCGGAATCGGTTTTACCAATTAATCGAATAATCGGATTAATTGGATTCACTGGGTCTAATGTGACAAATAATCGGTAAAACTGATTATTTTGAAAACTGGTATAAACCAATTAATTTGACAAGTTGTGTATGAAAAAGAAATATTTCGTTGATACACCAGGAATGTTTCTTATCAAAAATCAGAGGATTTGCAAATTCACAGGCAATTTGGGATAAAAGTCAAAGGTTTAGCATGTCTTTCACCTCTATCTTCCTGTTTCTTATCCCTTAGGTAAAAGTTCACGGCTTTTCGGCAATAATTGCATTTTGTAGAGACAACAATCGAAAATAACCGATTATTTTTATATCATATAATCGGAATAATTGGTTATTTTTATAGAAATAATTGAAAACAATCGGTTATTTTTGCATGAAACCAATTCCGAACCTTACAACAAGGTACCTTATCGCGCACCTTGTCGCGTAACAAGAGGGTGCAACAAGGTACCTTATCGCGCACCTTATCGTGCGATAACGTGCGTGATAAGGTACCTTATCGCGCACCTTGTCGCGCGATAAGGTGCGCAATAAGGTACCTTGTTGCACCCCCTTGTTGCACGAACACAAAAGGTCCCAATGGCATCATTGGCAATTGCAAACAGGGCAAAGGCAAAGGTCAACAGGCAATTAGTTGCAATGAGGTGATCTGCAGTGCCACCCGCCGTATGTTCCTTCTCTGTGAGATCCCATCAACCGGCGGCACACCTTCGGGCAAGCCACCACCACGATGAATGGAATACATATTCAACACAATTGCGTCTCCCAAACCAGCATCTATCTCTTGGACAACCTAAAGAACAGGAAAACCCTCGGATGAACCATGTATCGACTGGTTTCCATTAAGTTGATTCCTAGGGAAAAAAACAGCAAATGCATGATGTCCCCTCGGGGATCACCTAGCGGGGAAAATCCCTATGCCAATGTTGAGCACAACCAAGTGCACCAACATAGGCAACAATCTCAATTTTCAAGGGCAGGCCTGTTTGGGGCATAATGTCATGGTGCAAATCTGTCGTGACATTCTCAAGTTGTAGGAAGTCATGATGATCCTCACCCCATTCATTGATAGGGATGCTATGAAGCTTTCCAAAAAATTGCACCCCATCATAGGAATCAAACTTCCTTCGAATAGAAGGAAACTTTTCGTTAAAAATTGGTGTGCCTTGGAGCGGATCAAGGGTAAGCCCCCTCACTTTGTAATTTGAACAATGAGGCACTCAAAGTGGCACGCAAAAGGCAGTGCTCCAAGCGAACAAGGTTTGGGAGTGATTCTCCAAGGGACTCCATCGGTTCGTCACTAGAACCAATGAGTGGATCTGCACTATGCAATGGCCATGCAAAAATAGTGGCGGAAGTATAAAAAAACGGGGTGGTGAAACCATAGTATGGGTCGGCCCAACCCGTGGACCCATTTGAAGGAAGAGAAAAAACCGGCAAAACAGAGGCAGGGTCCTTCACCTCAAAAACTCGCTCGTGATGTATCACGGCAACCTCTTCCTTTTTTGCCCTTTGGGCAGAAAATTGGCATCCGGTTTTTCTTCTCCCATCTGCATCAAGGTCCTGAAAAAGGGGGGTGATGAAGTTGGTGACCCGTGTTCCAGCCTTCGGGCTCACCTTGATTCGAAAAACAGACACAAGTGCATCGATGTCCGCATTCACCAAATCAAGGGTGCAACCTAAAAGGTTGGGGTTGGCATACATAATGGGGTAGATCATGTCACTGAGACACGACCCAGTGACCTTGCCAACAACTTGTCGTGTCACACGGATGTGGGCAAAAGTAGTGGTAGCATCAAAGGCTAGCTGCTCATCGGATGCCCTTAGGTTGGTAGCTTGCAACACCAAACCCAGTCCCACTACCCTTCGTGTCCCCAAAACACAATTTGTGTTAACACAAATTGTGTTTTGGGGACACGAAGGGTAGTGGGACCGGGTTTGGTGTTGCAAGCTACCAACCTAAGGGCATCCGATGAGCAGCTAGCCTTTGTTGCTTTGTTGGATTGTTCCACCCAATCCCCAATGCACACGCCGGCTGCACCCAAAGCCTCCATGACCACCGCCAACTCCCCACGGACACAAGAGAAGGTCTGAAAACAAGGAAAGAGGGAAAAGTGCAATGGAAACCTACGAATACAACACAAAAGGGGGCGAGACAAGGGGTGAAACCAGACCGGGTGGTCAGGAGCAGAGGTCGCAGTGGCATGGGCAGCAACATTGCTTGGCACCGAAGACATAACGATAGTGTTGACTGAATAGTATCCTGCAAACAGATATGGTACACATAGCCAATGAAATACCTGATATGCACATATGAGAAATCCACCCTATCATCCACTAATTCATATATCTACTAAACATCCATGATTGCCTTATCTATCCCACATCCTATGTTCCTAACAAGGAAATGGAATATGATATACCCTATCCCACATATATCCCATATATAGGGCCAAATAATGCTCCCTTAGGGGTAAAATGCCAGGGTAGGGTTGTGACCTGCTTCACCCCCCCACTTAAAACGACTGCCACGGGCAGGAAGTACATGCCCAAGAGGAACGTAGCAGTCACAAACAGCAGCAAATCACAGGTTAGTGTATTCCCTCCCATAGGGAATCGAACCTACGCAGGCAATCTCGGAGCCGGCCGCACGACCGCTGAAATAGCCTCGATCGGTGGGAATCGAACCACCGCCGATATACACAAAATGACGAACGGGATCCCGCAGGTCCCGCAATAAGTAGTAGGCGAAATCGCGAGCTGTTGCGCGTAGAGTCTGGTCCCTGCGTGTCGCATGAGGCATGTGGGGTCCAGCAGGTAAGGGCAGGTAGTTTTTCAAAGAATTAAAAGTAAAGGCAAAGTGAAATCACACGTTTAAACAAAACTGAAGGTAATGGTACATGCGAAGCGGCGCGACGCGACAGTGCCAAATTTTTACTTTTGACAAAGAAAAGTCAGCAACAGGGACAGGAGACACTGACAGCAACTTAGGACTGTGCCTGCAGCAGGGAGCACGTGGGGAAACAAAAGTAGAGGTCAGGGATGCATGACTGACTTGTGCTCGCCACTGTCTTGTGCATGCTTAGGCCACTTAACAAACACGGCCACGATGGCCCACCGTGCGCGCGGTAGCTCACTAATTAGAGGAAAGAGGTCACGATGGCCTCAGGGTAAATGATCGACGATCATTTAGGCACAAACCAAAACACGGGTACGATGCCCACACCTTGCACCCACGTGCTTTAGATCGTTTATGAGGGCTTGATGTGCTTGATGTTCTTGATGTGCTTGCCCGTAACGCTTGTAGTAATGAGTGAGCTCTGGCTTGTAAGATGTAAACTTGCTTGCTCACTTGCTTGTAAACGTCCAGACAAGGCCTAGCCAAAGGCCCACTTGTCAAACTGACCCGACACACAACAAAAATGAAACGAAGGCCGGTGTGTCTTGTGTGTGGATTGCCGGAAACCAGCCACGGCTGTGGCTAAATGCTACGGGCACGGCTCAGCCAAGGGCCGTGTCCGTGTGGATGCTTAATTTAGCATGTGTGTCACAAGTGATGCACCACGTAGAGGGTAAAGGAGGAGGTACGGAGATGGGATGAGGGTGTGAGTAGACACACTTAAATAGACAAACCTCATAACCATGTAATAATAACCTGACCTCACTGATAACCCCTCACCTAGGAGCCATACTACGTATATATATCATATATACACATAATAGAGCGATGCACACCGACAAACACAAGACACACTTGTGCGTGCACACCCATTGGCAGGGCCCGGGGGCACACACTCGCCCGGAGGGCATCACAGAGTGTGGGTCTCGCGGTGGCGGCCTTGGGGCACGTGATGGTGGCACTCCACACATACGGCACGTGCAAGAGCTTCCACAAACTACTCACGTACACACAACAAACAGTAAGCATATCCACAATGGAACACGTGTATAGATACGCCACCTTGTTGCTTTGTGTTCGTGTGTGTCTTGGGGGCGTGCGTATAAACACTTAGGTTAGCTTGCGTGTTACCTTTGTCGGTGGGTGTGCCACCGGCGGGCCGTAGCGCAGGGGGTCACCTCCAGGTTGCAAATTGGGGAGGTCACCCGTACGGTCCCGCTGGTGTGTCAGCCCACCCTGCTCCCCGGGGGCACGATGACACGCCCCGAAGGAGTTTTACTCCCCCAGCCCCTCTACACCGTGTATGACGGATTCATGTTTACACCTCCGTGTGTAAACTTGGGCCGGTGTACACGGCTACAAAACCCCAAAGGTAGGTGTCAACCTAGGTCTTGCTTGTTCGGGGGGCGGGTGATAACCAACGTAATAGGCAACCATATAATCCCGTAACTAAATTAATGGCATGCGCACACACACGCTACCATTGGCCACGGGCACACCCGGTTTTGGTGTGTCTCGGACAGAGAGACTCGTGTGTGTTGTGGAAATCCAAGTCCACGCACGGGTCTCTATAAAGAAAAATGCCACGCCCATATCCGAACCCGTTTGGTTGGGTGTTGGGATAGAGGACCCCTCAGGTGTTGTGGAAATCCAAGTCCACTCGTGGGGAACTCTAGAGAAAAAATTAATATACATATTCTCTCATAAACATATGCATGTGCACACTCGCCCTTTTCATCATATTGTTTGTTCCCTCTCGTTGCAGGCAGGAATTCCCCCGCGAAATTCATCAAGGACATGAAGAGCACACCCAGCCAGCATGCGGCCCCATGCAATGGCAATGGAGGGTACCCACTCCCAACCCGGGCACGCATAGCGACCGGGGACGAATACCCAGGCGGCGGAGACGGCCCAAATCCGCAACGCCACTCCTTGCCTTTGAAGACCCCACCCACTCATAGAGTGACGGGGCAAAGGCACCCATTGCAATTCATATTAGAATACTTGTATTGTAGAGGACGACCCCTCCCTCTAGGCTTAAGTCCTCGCCGTATGTAGTGGCAATTTTGCACGCCACGAAATTTTTTCCACGTATGTGAGCCACACGAGTACTTCGTACCTTGTATACCTACCCTCGTGTGGACAAGGGCAAATCGGTGGAAAACCATCACGCCCAACACAAAAGGGAAAATGGGTTGTACCCGCCAACCCAACGAAGTTTTCAAGCCTTCGCCATTTTGAGGAAATGATTTGGCTCGTTGGCTTGGGTCACGGGTCAGGGACGGTCGTGGGGTCGTGGTTTCGGTACGGGGCGGCACTCCGAAACCTTGCAAACACCACCATGCGCACAACCCGGCAGAGTCTTCGGGAAGTGCTTGCCACGTTGTTAGCACCCTTGACAGGGGGCGTCATCGTGGGCAGGACTGACGGCAGTAGTCCTGGTGGTGGTAGGAGTGCTCCAGTAAGACCCAAGGATAGGGGTTTGAATGGCATTAAGACCCCCGAAAGAACACGTCCCACTTCCGCCCCAGGCTATATGCCACGCCACGCCACCCCAAGGACTCTCAAGCCTTTAGCGGTGAGAGAGGTAGACGGTGGGGTAAACCTGCGGTACCCACCGCCCTGCTCCGGTGGGGATTTTTGTAACCGAGGAGCGCGCCGTGCATGCACATCTTCTTTCCTGTCTCCCACCGCTTCTCGCTCTCTCCTCCCTTCCCCAAACAATAATATATCCATATTGGTTAGGGTTTTCTTTTCGTGGCACGCTCATGAGAGCGGTCCACCAAGGTGGGCAAGGATGTCAACGGTTTGGGTGAGATTCTGTTTCTGCAAGTAATCTCTCCAAACTTTGTTGTAGGACGGTAAGAAGGTTTCAACGGGTTCCTCGGTATCCCAATCTTTGGTATAACCCTCCCACCGCACCTTGAAGAGAAGTCTCTTGCGGTAAGTACGGTGACTTAATATTTTCTTGACATTGTAGGTGTCCTCCTCAAACTGGGAGGGCACCCTAGCAACCTCCTCCGTGTAATTTAGAGGCACGGGGGAGCGAGGGGAGTTGACCGTTTTCATTAAACAATCAACGTGGACGTCAACTAACCTCCGTTGGTCCACTTGAATAACATAGAGGTCGTGCGCCTTCTTGGCCACAACCTCATAGGGCCCATCCCAATAGGGACAAGTCTTATCGCCAAGATTTTTGCGTTGGCGACGGACCCATACGCGGTCCCCTTTTGAGAAATCGGGGGACATCCTCCTACTCTTATTATACTTACGAGCCATTGTCTCTTGCACTTGAATCATAGCCCTCCGTGCAAGAGCAATAAGCTCCTCACGCCGTTGGAAGTAGTGAGCGGCGTCTTGGGCCACCCCCTTAGGCTCAGCAAGAGGAGGCCCCTTAGTACGGTTGTGTTTACCAAACACAATCTCGTTAGGTGTATAACCTGAAGGACCTGTAGTCTCATGCCACGCTCGTACAACGGCGGGCAAAACCTCTACCCAATTAGTTTTCTTCTTCTTCAAGGTAATGGCTTTAGCAACGGCACGCCTTAGCTGCTTGCCAGTATTTTCGGCCTTGCCATTACCTTGGTGCCTACCCGCGAGACACATAGTCGAGCGGGCACCAATCTTAGAACAAAGGGTTTGGAAATATTGGCTCACAAATTGTGGCCCACGGTCGGAGCATATTTCACGAGGGGCTCCGAACCTATCTACCCAGCGCTCCATTACCAAATGGGCCGCTCTTCTCCCCGTTAGCCCTTCATCCTTGTCTCCATGACGGGGTTTAGGAATAGGGATCGCGATGAGGTAGCCGGAAAGCCGGCATACACATAGGAGCATTCGGTCATACACCTCTCCATCGTGGGAGGTGGAAGGGTAGTGAAACACATCAAGCGCTATGGAGTCCATGGGCTCCATAGGTATAGGCATAGGGGTCATGTACCCTTGCTTGCGCTTGGTGTCATGCGTGTGAATGGCACATGAGGGACACGTTTGACATTGCAGTTCCACTGCTTTGTACAACCCCTCACCTTCCACGCCATGGTTAACTTCCTTCCAGTGTTTTTCCACACTGGAGGTAGTTAAGTGAAATGCATCATGGTATTCGGCTACCAAACGATGCACTAGCGGCGTAGGAACACACCACCGTCCATTACGGACGAGCTTGTTATCCACCAACCTCACTCCATCTTGGAAGCTCCCATTCAAGGCATCTTGCCACATTTGTTTCTAGCGTTGACAATTTGGGTAGTGTTTAGCCCAATTTATCTCAAAAACATTGGGAGCATCCTCCCCATGTATAGGAGTTGCCTTCTTGTGGGATTTCCAAGATTTTTTTATCTTGACAATTCGCTCCAGTCTCCGAAGCTTTCTCTTTTGCTTCGTCCCCCCCCCCACTGGACGCGAAGCCAGAGGGGGTGGATCACACGCGGGCGCCCCTTGAGCCCGAGGCGCCGCTTTAGACCTAGTAACAACGGGCGCCACAACCGCCCTAAATACAAGGGGGCGGGCGAGAAGTTCCTCCTTCTCGGCCGCCATCATGTCCCGCACATCCCCGGCCGCTTGGGCCGTCCCATGTATGGACACATCACCCAACGCCGGGTTAGCAGGGTAAGCCCAACGGGACAAGAAATCACCCACGGGGTTCACTGGCCCCGGAGTGTAAACCACATGGAGGTCGAATTTAGAGAACAATTCATGCCAACGTGCTTGGCGTGGAGAGGGACCCCCCACGGTTTTGAGGTCCTCCGTAGCCCAATTTTCAAGGCTACGGTGGTCCGTACGGACCTCCACGCGCTTGTTCCCCACCCAACCATGCCATTTTAAAAGCGCCGCCACTATGGCGTAGCATTTTTTCTCCCGAGGGCTCCAATTCAATTGGCTGCCTGACAATTTGCGGGAGAAAAAGGCAAGGGGGCGTAGGGCACCATCGGGACCTTCCTGCTGTAGGGTCGCCCCCACCGCCCAATTACTAGCGTCCGGGGTGAGGACAAAGTCCTTATCCCAATCGGCTAGTTGGAGGGGAACAATATCCGTAATAGCACGCTTGAGCTTCAAAAAGGCCTCGTTAGCCGAAGCATTCCATGTTGGGCCTATCTTTTTGCCATTCTTATGCTTAGGCAAATCCTTCAACATATTAATCAAAGGGGTAGCTATGGAGGCGTAGTTGTGGACATAGCCTGAATAATAGTTGGCGAGCCCCAAGAACCCCCGGAGCTCCCGAACATTATCCGGTTTGTCCCAACGCTCAAGCGCCAACATTTTCCCTGGCGCCGGCCGACGTGTGCCATTTTCCAACACATGGCCACAAAACTCAACCGAACGAACAAAGAAATCGGTTTTGCTAACCGAAGCAACCGACTGCTCTTTTCGTAGCCTATCCAACACGGCACGCACGTCGCGGTCGTGGTTAGCCAATAGCTCCTCCTCCGTCGCACCGGAGGAACCAATAATAATATCATCAATATATACGTCCGCACAATCCAAACCCTGCAAAACATGGTCCATGACCCGTTGAAAAATAGCGGGCCCATTCTTGATACCCATAGGCATAACACGCCATTGGTATCGCTTACCCGCCAAATTCATGGCGGTCTTAGCCCGGGATTCAGGGTGAAGGGGAATTTGATGAAACCCTTTACTCAAGTCCACAATAGTGAAAATCTTGTGTTTGGATTGATTTTCCAACATGTTTTCTATGAGGGGGAGGGGGTGTGCGTCGGGCAAGGTAGCCTCATTAAGTTGGCGGTAGTCCACCACGAGGCGCCATTTTCCTTTCTCTTTCTTGGGCACAACGAAACCGTTGGACGCCCATTCGGAGGCAGGGCACGGCTCAATCCAGCCACGAGCCAAAAAGTCCTCCACTATTTCTTGCTCCGCCGCGGCACGCTCCCCCACCAACCGTATAGGTTTTACGGACTTGGGTTTGGCGTTCGGGTATAGGTCAAGTTTAGCAAACCCCAACCGCTCCGTACCACGGACCTTAGGGTGTTCCTGGTCCGGACGGAGACGAACCTCCCCACTAAAAACATCCCGCTCATAGTCCGCGAGGATGCGCCTCCTCATGAGCTCCACCTCCGGAGACACAATAGGCTCTTGGGTGGTGACAACGCCACCCACACGAGAAGCCGCCAACAATCGTGTGGCGCCTTTACGTTTTCGGTAACGCTTAACGGTAGTGGCTCCCCCACCCAATAACTCTCGTTCAATTTTCGCAATGCGTGAACGCACGCATTCTTGTGCCTCCAAATCTTCGGGGGTAGGATCGAGAGTAACGGGTGCGAGGAGTTTTTTATGGGTCACCTGATACGTGAGGGTGCGCACCGAAGCCAAATGGTTAGGCACCCTTTCATCCTCCGACTCTTCCTCCGAGGTCATGCCCGGCTCGCCATCCGTGTTGGGGTTAGAGACGGCCGGTGCCAAAACGGAGGCCACATGACATTTAGTGGCCGCCAAATTTTCCTCCGCAATACCACCGTCCACGTATAGCGCCACCGTGGACCAACCCCGTTGAGGAAGGGGCGTGAGGTGGTCATTCTGATAGAGACAGGCTTTAGTCTCTGGCCCAGGAAGGTGGTACCCTTGCAAAGTAATTTACATAAGGGGTTTCCACCACTCCCTATGTGTCCACTTCGGCCCTACGACGATGGCTCGTAGTTTTTCTTGCCGAATTTTCCGAACACAATCGGAAAACCGATGATAGGGAGGGCACATCCAATACAATTTGGAGGGGTCCGCGGGAGTAGAAAAGAAATCTTCAAGCGGCGAAACCCAACGGGTAGCCTGGGCCATACCCGGGACCCTATTGAAGGCGTCCACGTCGGGGTTTTTGCCAAATTGTTTTTTGACACGTGCGGCCCAATATGGCGTGAGGCCATAGTCAGACTGGGTCCACATGGACCCATCACGCCGCGTAGGTAGAACATCACGGGCAAGGGCTTCGGGAGCAAATTCAACGAGCTCCAAAGCACAAGCCCGGTCCTGTACGGGGGCCACGGAGGAAGCGGTCAAGGCATAGGATATGTGTTTCTCGGCCTCAATACGGTTAGGCGGTTCGCCACCAGGGGGCGTAACCACAATGGCCGGGGCAGGGTGCGTAGGAGCGACCGCCCCAATGACTGGAACGGTTAGGCCCCACACGGACTGACGTGACACCTTACCATGAATGGGTTTCACCAAAAATGGTTTGCCGGTTCTTGGAGCCTCACGGAAGTCCTCAATCCAAAAACGGGGGTGCACTGGATGGTGAGAGTACAAACAATTGAAACGGGCAAAATGGCTCACACAATGTTCGTAACCCCATGGGTGCCCCAAAACCATATCCCAAGGTAAATTCGGGACAAGGTACGGGGACACGCCATACTGGGCAACACGAGGAAGTGAAACACTACCATCCACAACCCCCGTAAATCGAATTTTGACGTCTATTTGCTCGTCCCCCCCTGGCAAAGGCGTCTCATTATCTGCTTGGAGTAGGCGCCTCCGTTGGGGGGATTCATATTTTTCGGAGAGTTGGTCTCCAAAAACATTGGGGTTGGCCAAAGCGACCGCTTGGCACCCAAAATCCACCAAAACACGGAGGGCCTTGCGTTCTCCATTGGGCAAAACAACCTGAACGGAAAGTTCGGTTTGAATCTCACTAGTCACTATATGCCCCTTCATGACTCTCGATGGAACGAGAGCCACGGTAGTGTCACAGGGGTGCCCGAGGTTTTCTTCTTTCGAAGGGGGCGCCTCTGGGCACTCCTACCAACGTCCGCGCCCGTTCGGCGCTCCCTTGCCTCCTTTATCGCCCTTGCCGCCGCCACCCTTATAACCACCACCACCCTTATCACCACCGCCACCCTTATCGCCACCCTTAGGCTTACCACCTTTAGACTTACCCGCAATGTTTCAATGAGTGTCATTGCACGGAGAATTAGGCTTACACGTCCAAAGGGTGGTATTGGTGGCACCCCAATCAATCCAAGACATGTGCATATCCGTTTGTTTACGTGTTTTCCAATGTTTGGAACACGGAACCCAAAAGGTAGGTGGCGGTTTAGCCCCGGGGTCGACGGGTTTCTTCGCCGGAGGTTTAGAGTGACCCACGGCGTTGACGGAGGTGTCAGCGGGTTCGGAGGTGTCAGGGTCCGCCGTAGCCTCCGCATTAACCGCATGCACCGCGGTTTTATTGTGAGAAGGGCGATGAGTGTACGTCACCGTCGTCTTGTCTCCTTTATTGAGGCGTTCGAGAGCTTCCCTCTCCGACACGCTTTTATGGGCAAGGGCGTAGATTTCCGCAGGCTTCAAACGAGGCCTACGTTGCTCCACTTTCATAGTGTAGCCGCGTGTGTGAGGTGTGTTGTTGAGCTTCAAGATCCACTCCTGGAGAGCCGGGTCTTTGCAGTCAACTATCACCCCCGGCCCCGAATAGGAAACAATCTCAGGAATCGTAGTGCAAGCTTGAGCGCTATATTTCCTGAGTTCTTTTTCGAATGGGGCGCGACCCGGCGAAGGGTCAAGGCCACTAAAATCCACCACATAGCTGTCTGGGCTATTCTTAGCCTCTTGCTTGACGACCTTCTCCTTGATCCACGGGAGCTTGCTTAGGAGCTGCTCCCGGATCACGTGGGGACGAGTCTCATTGCTCAGAGGCAACAAACGTTGCCAACGAGCATAGAAATCTTCAAGGTCGATGAGAGTCACTTGCCCTTTAACCACCCTGGGGGTGAGGGCTCGCCACCTTTCATCAGCCCTTGAGGGGTCATACTCGTGGGAACGTTGTTCCAAAAAGTCCCACAACTCTTTGAGGGTGGGGGCCGTGCGTGTGTGGTGGGTGGCCTCGGCAACCCGGGCGTTGATGATCGCCTTTAGCCATGGGGGCAAGGTACTCAAAATCATTTTTGCCTCGTTGGCCTTTCGGTACATGGGATCACACCCCCCCAACCATTGTTGAAGCTTCTCCACCCACTCGTCGTAGCACTCTAGCTGCCCATTAAATTGCGGTTTAGGCATATCACTATCCTCCACCGCTTTGGTGTAACTATTTTGCACCATAGGCATTTGGTACGGGTGGTAAGCAGGGGGAGCCATGGTTGGGGGTGCACCTCCACTTGCATTTGGTGCAACCCTCACTGGAGAGACGGTACACGTATCCGTAGGATGAGAGGGCGTGTACGAAGGTTTCCCAGGGGAAGTGAAAACATTTTTCCTGAGGGGATTAATGTTCCCCAACGAAGAGGTGTTCTCCTCTTCATTGGCCCACGGGGCCGTAGGCTCCGTGGGGTGTTCTTCGCCCTTAGGCGTCGCCCTCCACTCGGGAACAGCACGTTCCTTCTGCTTTTCGGCGATTCCCCTCCACGATGTAGGTTCTTGGGGGTGGGGGTGTTCGTGGTGTTCTTCCCCCCCCCTCGGCCACCCCGAATCCGGACAAGCGTTCGGATGGTAGATGCAATCGTGGGATGGGTGGACGGAGAAAGGAAGGACACACCCACCACCGGATGAACCGGATGGCGCGCCCATGGGCGCCGTAGGCGCCGCCGGTGTAGGATCAGGAACGGGCGGAGGCGCCGATGGCGGGGGTGGGACCACCGTAACGGGTTCCGCAGGCGTGGAGTACCAGTGGTCCCACGCATCGATCCTAGATGCAACGGCGGCGTAACGTGTAGCGAGCGACTCCACTGCGCTAAAGCACTTAGCCGTGTTGCCGTTGGACATCTTAAGATGATCCGACACACTAGCCTCCACCGCCTCAGAGTCCCGTTGGTAGCCCTGAACCACCGCGTCAAACTTAGCCAACGTAGACAAGATTTGGGTCATCCGGTCCCCGTAGGACTGACTGATGCCCACGGTAGAGGCTACTGCCTGAGAAAGTTCCTGATGGGATCGCTGCAACTCCAGATTCTGATTTCGCAGGTCCCTCACCTGTGCCATCAGAGATTGGATGCACGTTTCGTAGTGCACCACACACCGGGGACAGCCACAGGTGTGCTGTAGGTCGTCCTCCCCCCGTGTAGGAGTGGGGCCCCCAGAATGTCGAAAAGATGGACCCCCCCCTCCACGAGGAGGAGATGAGCCACCACCGCCCCCCCCAGCAGCCCCCCCTGCCACGGAGGGACCAGAGGGCCCCCCCGCAGGGCGAGACGGGGGTGTGGGGCGCGCAGCAACAGGCGCTGGCGCCCCCCCACTAGAGGGATGTCCCCCCCCCGAACCCCCACCACTAGATGGCCGAACCAGGTGCGGGATCCCTTGCACGTGCTCGATGTAAGCCACCTGGCGGTGGCGGGGTGACGGCGGAGGGGGAACATGACCAACAGCATTCGGTCGCGGCGGTGGGGGTGGGGAATCGTCCACCACAATATACTGTGGTGACTCATGAACCACCATAGGTGATCGAGTTCTCGGATGGGAAGCAAAAACAGGCTCCGATCCCGTTGCAACCGCTGGATCCCCCCCCCAATTGGGCAGTTGGGGGTCCTCCGTAGGAGATGTATTTGTGGGGGGAGAGACCAAATTTATTGGGAGGGTTGCTGAACCTCCCTCCACCTGATTCCCTCCCCCCCAAGCACAGATTGTTGACCTTCGGCATTGCCGGAGAATCATCCACTAGGGATGGACGATCTTTCGTGCCACTCATAGGCACTGGAGATGTAGTACCGGCCCGGTCCTCCGTAGGCTCCGGAGATTCCACGACAAGACACGGGCGGTTTTTGACGCCGCTCATAGGCACCGGAGACTCTTCCACTGCAATGAACTGAGGGGCCGGAGAGTCCTCCACCGTGATGTAGTGGGGGGCCGGGGATTCTTCCACCAGCATGGGGCGATCCCTGGTCCCTGACATAGGTTCAGGAGGTGCAGGCGACGAGGCAACGGAAATAGGGGAATGATGGAGTTCATGACGTTCCAACACTCCAATCTCCTCCTCCTCATCGTCGTTCCACTGCTCCACCGCCAGGGGGAACCACTGGTCACACTCATCCTCCTCGATTTGCGTGGAGGATTCCTCGATGATCGTAGGATTTAGCCTGGATCCGCTCGGGGGATTGGGATACGCTCCCACGGCAGGAGATTCCTCCACCAGGGAGGGAAACCGCCGCGATCCACTCATTGGAGTGGGCGACGATTCCACCACAGTGGGGTTCTGCCTAGTCCCCGACAGGGCTTGCTGGATCAGGGCCACGGCCTCTCGAGCCGGACCCAGATGGCCATGGGGATCAGGCGTGAGCGCGAGGACTCGACGGTTTTCAGCGTCGAGTTGGTCAACAATGGGGCTGATGGGCCCTGCCGCAAACAGGTTTTTTCTGACCTGAGGCTCTGGCAACCCCCCTAGCGACGGAGGAGTGCCAGAGTCGACCACGATAGGCCCCATTGGCGAAGCCATCGTACCCCAGTCGGCAGCGCGTGAGGGCGCAGCGTTCGTACGCTCGATCACCCCAGTAGATAGGTCGATTACTGCCCGATTCTCGGCGCTAGTAACGGTTCCCGAGCCCATAATAGGCGATTGTGGTCCTCTTATCGCTCCCTGAGGGTGGCCGTCTATTTCCCCCCCAACCATCCCAGGTACACCAGCCGGATTTCGAGGATGGGGGGCCCCGATGGGAACATTCGGGGATTTCGGAAACTTAGGATTTGTAGCCACTTGGGGCTTGGCCCGTTTTTGCGGCCCCTGCCCGGTCGATGGGGTCAGGACCGAGGAGGTCCTGAGAGTGGGGACCTGGACACCCTCAGCTATCCCTCCCGGGGAAGAGATTTTGACTTGAATTTGGTCCATGATGTCTTGGACCGATCGCTTTCCGCGATGCCAAACGCCCAAAAGAGACGAAAAATTTTCGCCTCTGCTACCATGAAACCAGACCGGGTGGTCAGGAGCAGAGGTCGCAGTGGCATGGGCAGCAACCTTGCTTGGCACCGAAGACATAGCGATAGTGTTGACTGAATAGTATCCTGCAAACAGATATGGTACACATAGCCAATGAAATACCTGATATGCACATATGAGAAATCCACCCTATCATCCACTAATTCATATATCTACTAAACATCCATGATTGCCTTATCTATCCTACATCCTATGTTCCTAACAAGGAAATGGAATATGATATACCCTATCCCACATATATCCCATATATAGGGCCAAATAATGCTCCCTTAGGGGTAAAATGCCAGGGTAGGGTTGTGACCTGCTTCAGGGGGTGCAACAAGGGGTGCGAGAAAGGGGTTATCGCGCGACAAGGGTGCGCAACAAAGGCGCGATAAGCGGTGTTATCGCGCGACAAGGGGCGCGACAAGGGGCGCAACAAGGGTGCGAAAAGGGTAGTTCAGGACAGGCGAATTGTAAGTTTCTGCTGCGGGCAGTTGGATTAGATACAACATTTAAAATTACAGTTTCTCAGGCCTTAGAGAAATTAAATTATGGTCTGGCGCCAAATGCGCTTTCAAATTCACGACCCTTTTCCATCAGCCCCTGTCGCGCGACACCACAGGTAAGGGAAAACCCCGCTAACTTGGACTGACGCGCGGCGCGCAGAGTTTTCAGATTTTCTCGAAATTCCTGGAAGATGAGACGCGGACAAGCTGGGAACGTCTTTTTTTAGTGTCTATTTACCAGGTGCACTATCTAGAGTTCCGTCGAAGCGACGACTTTACGTCGAAAATTTGTCCAACTTTCCTACCCTTTGAGGGCACCTTTTTACCCCAACCCCACTAATTTGGACTGAGTTGTACACAAACGCATTTGAATAACTTTGTGCCACTGTTTGCGTTGGACGTTGCGTTTTTTGCGTTGGGCAGCCTACAGCCCTCTAGTGCTGTCTATTTCACGCTTTGGGTAGTCTTTGTGTTGGTGTCATGCTATACTCGTTGGGGGTTAGTTACCTTGAAGTGATACTTTCGTCTTTCATCATGTGCCCTAGGTATGGCATGTCCTTCGGACATGATTGGCCAAATTTGGCCGTTGCCCGAATGTGATGTTTGCACGTTGCAGTTTGGGTGCCCGGGCTCCGGGTGAGGCAAGTGTTACGGGTTTAACTAATAGTTGGGGTGCTTTGGTGTCAAGTGCACTTTTGTCAATTTCGCATCTGCAAAATTGTGGCATCGCATGTCATGATGCTTGGGAGGGAGATGCCCGATTTGGCAATTGCGTAGATTTGCAGCCACCATGCCTAGCCATTTGGAGCTCAACCCAACCAAGTCTTCCAAGAATCCCAATTTGGCGACTTGGAAAGATTAGCTTCCTCATTCCGTGTTGTATCCAACCCGGAGGGAGGCTCCCATGTTGAAGGCCATTGCTGCGGTCCTCAAGCATGACCTTGGCCTACTTGGAGGGATGTTGGCTGAAGATGCCGCATTGAAGTATCAAGTGGCACGGTCAACCTTATTTCTAAGACTAAAGGATTGGCGGGTGGGCAAATACGTGCTTCCAACGGATACCTCAAACCGTTCGGAAGCACAAGCGATACTTTCTCCCAAAGCGGAGGAAAAAATCCGTGATTGGGCACTTTTGCACTCGCGGAAAAATGGCACCAAGTCATCTTTTCAAGTTCGCCAATTTGCAGCCCTTGTTGCTCAAAACCAAGGGTTGGTTTTTAAAACCGAGGATGGCTTGCCTTCCAATGGGTGGTGGGATAGATTCTTGCGGCGCCACCCCATTCTTTCCTCCCGGGACACCCAAGCAACGGAATCCTCGCGCCTTCAGGCACAGGATCCCGATTTGGTCAAGGGCTTTTTTAAGGAGCTAGAACAATTTGTTCACACAAATTTTCCTCAAGGGCTTCAAGCGAGTCGTGTTGCAATGCTAGATGAGCTTGGAGACTTTATTTCATACAATGTCAAGAAGCTCAAAGGCATTGCACCTCGTGGTGCCCGGGAAGCTCGTCGCTCCTTTCACCTTGATCGCACGTGGGTTACGGTTGTGGGATGGGGGTTTGCAAATGGACGCGCCGGCCCCCCCACTTATATTCTTCCCAACAATTGCTCTTGGCCTTGCAACATTGCTAGTGAAAAAGTGGGTGATTGCTACTTCATCGGTAGTGAGAATGGTTGGGTTGATCGAGACATCTTCTTGGAATGGTTGACAACCGTCGTTGTAAAAGAAACCGGTTGTTCACCGTCCGATCCCCTCGTTCTCTTCACTGATGGGCATAGCTCTCGGTACACCTTGGCAACCATTGCCAGAGCTCGTGCCAAGGGCATTATTATATATGTCATTCCCCCTCACGCCACCCATTTCATGTGTGTGATTGACAAAACGTGTCACTCACCCTACCAAAAGCGGTATGCCGCCCTCAAGCGGGTGCATGAGTCCACCTACTCCTCTACCACGTGGGCCAACTGTGTTGGCCTTTGATCACGTGCGTACGTGGAGTCATTCACCCCCTCTAACCTCATCAACGGGTTTCGCGCCACGGGCCTTTGGCCCATTAATGCTATGGAGCCACTAATGGCTATTAATAATAATATGGTGCAACCCGACCCCCTCAAAAAGAAGCAACCTCGGGCTCAGCGGGCTTCAAAGCGCAAACTCGACCTTGCCTTGTTTGAGCTTCCGTTGGAACTCAAGGAAAAAAAAAGGAGCCTTGGAACGGTTGCACGGGTCAAGGTCTTGGGAGGTTGCTTGTCGGGGGATGATTTTTTTGAGCAATTTCAAGCTCAACAAAAGGAAAGGGACGAAAAGGAGCAAACCTTGCGTGCGTGCAATGGTGCATTTTTTCCATAGTGCGCGCAAAATTTCAAATTATAGCGCGCCTATTGCGCGCGCTCTACCGCGCTATATTGTCCCGTTTTTCAAATTTTTCAAAACCGGAAAATGTTTCAAAACCATGCTTTCTCCAGTGTCCTGCGTTTCTCAAAAACCCCTTGCTTTTCAAAAACATTCCCTGTTGCTCATCCAACCCAAGACACATGCAAAAACACTGTCTGAAAGGTCTGAAAAGTGTGCAACAGTACAGGTCCTCACGGGCACAGACAGTGTAGCGCGCGCAACATATTTACAGTGCGCGCTATGAGCCTTACGGCGCGCGCTATACCAGGTATAGCGCGCGCTGTCATTCAGTGATCTCCTTAATGGTTTGGACCACCACTTCGGCCTCCCACTCCTTCTCCCATTCGGGTCTGTGGTCTTCTGCCCCAGTGGCAGCTGGGGCTGCATCCCCTTCTTCTTGTGGGCTTGCGTCGCCTTCTGGGGTTGCTCCTTCTGGTGCCTCTTCTTCTTTCGGGGCTGCTCCTTCTCCTTCTTGTGGCGCGGCCGCTGGTGCCTCTTCTTCTTGTGGTGGGGCTGGTGCGTCGTCTTCTTGTGCTGCTGCTGCTGCTGGGGCTGGTGCCTCTTCTTCTTTTGCAGCTGCTGCTGGTGCTTCTGCTGGTGCTGCAGCTTCGGCAGGTCCCTTGTCTTCTTGTGGGGGGGCTGGTGGCTGGGCTGGTGGGTCTCCTTGGGGCTTCTTCTTCTTTGGGGTTGGTGGCTTGGACGGGGACATCCTCATGGTCTTTGGGTCGGGGCAGAGGTCCACAATTTCATCGGCCTCGTACGTCTCCCACCACGACTGCCACTTGTCCAACTCCTCATACGCTTTGCTTTTGGCGGAGAACACCTGGCAGCTGGGCATGAACTCCGACCAGTCGTCCTCTTCCTCCTCCTCCTCCCCTTGTTGGCAGGGGCTCCACTGATCGTTGGGGATGATGACGGCCACGTGGTCCTGAGGGGCCCTCCTGGCGCCTGCTGGCTTGACTTCGGCTCCCTCCACAATCATCGGCGCGATCGCAGTGGTGCAGTAGATGATCCACCGAGGCTTGTAGCCTTCTTTGTAGGACCAATCTCGGCGCTGCATGAGCTCATCTCTTGCCTCCTTGTCCGCGTCGGCTCTGCTCTGCTGCTTGGCCTTGGGAGCCGTACTGGGTGGGGTGGAACCGCACGGACCTCCTTGTTCTTGTGGCTGGTCTGGGACTGGGACAGGGTGCTTCGGTGCTGGCTTTGATGCGAGCGGCGGCTGGGGTGCCTGCTGCGGTGCCGTCTTGCTTGCCTGGAAAGAGTAGCGCAGAGGCATAGCACAGGCATAGCACGCGCAATACGGAGCATAGCACGCGCGACGAAATGCATAGCACGTGCAATGACAACGATAGCGCGCGCTGCATTACCTTTTCTGCTTTCTCCTCCTCTGCTTTCTTCCGTCTCTTCTCCTCCTCTTCCTTCTCCTTCTTCTTCCTCCTCTCTTCCTCATCCTTCTCCTTCTTCTTCCTCTTTTCCTCCTCTTCCTTCTCCTTCTTCTTCCTCTTTTCCTCCTCTTCCTTCTTCTTCTTCTTTGCTTCGTCCTCTTTCTTCTTGGCCTGTTCCGCCTGACGTTGGACTCTCTGTGCCGCCTGTGCCAGCAGCTGCTGGTCGGGGCCAGGCAGTCTTCTGGACAAGGACCTTTCCAGGCGGGTGGGGGGGCTTAGCGGTGTGGGAGGCGGAGATGGCTGGTGGTAGGTGGCTGGTGGCTGCTGGCTCCTCGGTACGCTTCTTCTTGGGCCTTGGGACTGTCATGGATTCCGTCTCCGGCACGGCAAAGGCGTCGGCCCAGTCCACCTCCAGCTCCTCCATCTGCCGCTTAGCCCGGGCCAGCACCGGGGAGGGGCCTTGCTCCTTCCGTCCGTCAAGCCAGTCGGCCGCATGCTTGGACTGCCCGGCAATGTCCGCGGGCACGCTGATCATCAACGGCCCTCTGCGGGATCCCAGGCACAGGAGCTGCTCGAAGCTGCCCACCTACGTGACAATGGGACAGAAGGTATTATATAGGTAATATATAGGGCCGTAGCGCGTGCAAACAATCAAATCGCGCGTGCTACAACAAATGAAGCGCGCGCAACAATGTCGAAAGCGCGCGCAATGGCAAACATAGCGCGTACCCGTGCCTGTGCCAGTTGTTGTTGTTGTTGCTGCTGTTGCTGGGCCATCTGTGGGATGCAGCGTTCTAGGGCGTGGTGCGGAACCCCCCCAATTTTGGGTGTTGTTAATATTCCTTTGTCTACGACGTAGATGACGAAATGGGCGCTTCTAGGGGTCGGGAAAAACACCCTTGCTTTTACGACGCTTCCGGGGGTTTTTGAGGTGGCCCGACGCACTCGCACATGAGTTTTCATGCGGTTCATCCATTTTCAAGGAGAGAAGCACTTTGCATGTTGCCTCTGCCTCTGCTTCCATCGTTCTGAGCGTTGGCCGCGTTTTCCGTGATCCGCTTCGGTGCTTCCGCCCGTGCTTCTGGAGGTACGTTTGCTGCGTTCGCCGCGTTCTCTTCGTCTTCCCCGTTGCCCCAGAGGCCCTCTTCTCACAAAATGACCACCCCGCTGTACCCCAACAAGTGTAAGCAGTGGCTGAAGGCTGATGGAGCGTTGGAGAAGTGGAAGCCGAAGGAGGCGGGCCAGATGAGCTTCGTTGTTTTCCAGCTGAAAGCACAAACATGTATGTGCCCGCAACATGCAACCTTCGTTGTCCTCGTTCGTTTTGTCCGTCACATGCTTACTCGGCATTCCCCCTTTAATTGATTTAATTGATTTGGTTCCCCATGCTTCTGCTCTCTTGATTGCATTCTTTTCTGCACAGCGGGGTACTGGTGCGGGTGGGTCGAGCAAAGGGCCAAGAAGCAGAAGAAGCTGCCGGATGGTTGGGAAGACGGCAAGGCCTTCTACTTGACCACGGTGCAGCTGTACCATGGACGTCAAGGTGCCGAAGGCCGCAAAGAAGGGGGCCCTGCCCCAGGTCTGCGACTGTCGCAGCAAGCAAGATCAGTGGTTCAAGTACAAGAGGGTATGTCAATGCGTTGCACGTGTGCCTCTAGTTTCAGGGGGGCCTAGGCTGTGTTTTCTGCGTTCATGACGTGCTGCATCATTGCCTCCGAACGCGCTTCTGAGAGCGTTCCGCGCGTTATCCGCGTTCTGCGCGTTCCGGTTTCTTGTATGGTGAGCATAACCTGGCATACCAAGAATACCCCCCCAAAGCAGCCATTTTGGCACTTGTACCTAGTCGTTCCGTGTGCCCATGGGATATAAAAAAATGAGTTTAGCACCCTGAAAATAGGGGGGGGGGGTCAAAAAACCGGAAAGCCAATTCCATACACCCACACCTGTGTGTGGCAATCTACACTTTTTGAGGTATTTGTCAGTATACTCGAAGTATTGGAGAAGTATTCTTGCCGTATACTTCGGAGTATACGGCCGTATACTCAGAAGTATACGGCCGTATACTTGGAGTATACGGGGACTTTCTACCTTCCACCCATGCCACCATTCTCATCACCTACCCCTCCCCCTTGCATTTACTCATGACCCTGCAACCACCAAACACATTGTACACACAAAAGAGCACCATATTCCTTTGGCTACCAGACCGGACGGAGGACCGGTGTGGTCTTGTGGGGAAAATTATCACTTTCTGGCAAAGGATTGGGTCAAGGGTTTTTGAACGTGGCGGAAATGATGGTTTCTTAGACTCAATTGGGATGCAGCGTTCTAGGGCGTGGTGCGGAACCCCCCCAATTTTGGGTGTTGTTAATATGGTTGGGACCCGGAATTTCACATGTTACATGGGTGCACTATGATGCAACAATGTGCCTTCCATGTTTCGTTTGCTCGATATTGCCCGTTTTGCACTTTTTGCGATTTGATCTTTGTGTGCTCTAACTAGTTATCGCGGGGTTAGAACGGGGTTAGAGCACTAGTTATCGCGTGGGTTATCGCGCGATAACCTAGTTATCGCGGGGGTTATCGCGGGGGTTATCGCGCGATAACCTAGTTATCGCGTGGGTTATCGCGTGAGTTATCGCGCTTCATTTTATGTTTCCCCTTTTCGCTTTAGCTCTCAAAGCTTTCATATTCTTTGATAATGGCCCTTGCTGCTGCCCACGCTTGGTGCGAGCACCATCAAAAGCTCCTTGGGGTCCGTCGCCTTGGCGGTCCTGAGGGGTTTACGATGGGTGATGCCAATGTGAGGCGCCCTGTGGCGACCCGCTTTGAACATGGTGTGGACTTTGGACTCCTTGTCCATAAGTCCCCCTTCATGGCGGACAACCGAGACCCCCTGGTTCTCAGCAACTACATCTTCGAGTTGCTAGAGGTAAATCCAGGGGTTGCTGGATTTTTGATCCAGCTTCATCCGGACGATGTGGACGCGGTGGTGGAGTCCGTCACCGCCCATGCCGAGAAGGGTGCGGGGACGAAGACGACCCTCTATGTGGGTCAGGACCACCCCTACAATGAGGGTTATGTGGGGAAAGAAAGGGGATGGGGGGTTTTTGAGGGTGCTGAATCCATTTTTTTAGGTGGTTTGCCCCAAAATTAAGGGTAGGTGGGTGTTCCAGAAATTGCGTTCTAACTAGGGGTTCCGCACCACGCCCTAGAACGCTGCATCCCATGGGGGCTGGGGGGAGGAAGGAGAAGCCCCACAACCCCCTCATGATGAGTGTCCACAAGGTAAGGATCTGACCGGGCAAGGGGAAGGGGAAGTCGGATGGTTGGTTCCCCCAACCCCTCACCCACAACACCCGCCGGGTCTGCACTGACGACCCCGAAAACAAGCTCCCCATGCACTCCCTTTGCCCCACAAGGGAGTGGGAGCGTGAGTGGTATGGGGTCACCACTCCCAACATTGTTTCGGGGCAGGGGGTGATTCTTTTTCCATTTGGGGCAACAGCCCCCCTTATTGGGGAGGCGGAGGAGGTGGTTGCCGCCGAGCCCTTGGGGGCCTTTAATAGGGACCCCAATGACCTTGTGCTCACGGTGGGGGGAAAGCTGGTGGTCAACCACCTCCTGGAGCACGATTTTTCGAGTGATGTGCAGCTGCAAAGTCTTTTGGACGATTTGGATAGGGTGCCTCTCTCAGAGAAGGCACCCATTTTCAATGAGAACCCCCCCATTGTCGGCAGGCCCCAAGATTCTGGGACCCGCCGTACATTGTATGGCAACTATGGGGGTGCCAACCACCACAGGCACAACCCCCACAAGCTCCATGATCTGCCAGTCCTCAAAAGGGTGGCAGATCGTGTGCTTGAGACGGCGAAGAAGACTGTGGTGGGGGGGGTTGGATGGAGCTGCACCATCCTTGACATGGCCGAAATTTCGAGCTATGACCACACCCCCCAGCACCTCCATCGCGACGCCCCCCCCCTACACCATTCCTGAAGGCACATTGATTGTCAATTGCCTTATTATGCTAACCCATAATCATGAGGAGGAGGATGGGTCACATTTTCTTTTTGTGCCCTCCAGCAGTTCGGGGTTCCCTGACCCTTGGGTGGAGAGGGCTGTGCCATTCAAGAGGGGCACTGCCTTTTTTTTTAATGCCCTTGATGTCCACAGGGGGTCGGGGATTCCCAAGGCCTCCCCCATGGGGGTAAGGGACCCCCGCCTCATGGCATTTTTTGCCATTGAGCTTACCTAGGGGGGGAATCTTCGATTCCCCAACCTGCACGTGACGCAGTCCATTAAGAGGCCCCAGCTGGGGGCACCTGCTGGCCGGGTGGCGAGGACAGTCCAGTGTGATGGGGCGGTTAGGTGTAGGGGGAAGGTGGTAGCCAATTGCTACGGATGCAATCGGCTGATTTTGTGCACCGCCCACAAAGATGGCCTTTGTGTGCCATGCCAGGAGGGGGAGGAGGTGGAGGGGGGGGAGGAGGAGGAGGTGGTGGTGGACCCCAATGGGGTCAGCATTGAGCAATCTGCTCAGTGCTTGCTCCCGGTGGGAACAACCACCGGGCATTTTTTGTTGTCGGGGTGGGGGATTGGGAGGGAGGTGATTGCCCCCCTCACTAATGAGGAGGCGGGGGCGGTCGCAGGCCACCCCGATCAGTGCCCCTTGGCCAAGGTGTGCCATGGGGAGGCACTACCCTAGCCCACCTTGCAAGGGCATGTTGGGATGAAGGTGCCGGCGGGCACCATTTTGGTGGTGAGGAGGGGGTTGTATGGGGGAGTGGCAAGGGTGCCCCCTGAGGTGGAGGGGGTGGCCCAGGTGGTGGAGTGGCGGCAGGTGGGGGAGTATGCGGCCGTCACGGACTTCGTGTGGCTGCGGAGGCTGGGCCTGGTGCTGGACGACGCCAAGAAGGAGGGCCAAGGCATGTGTCCATGTCACCAGGTGTGAAAACTTCCCACAACACCCTGCTCTAACCCCTGCTCTAACTAGTTATCGCGCTAGGTTATCGCGTTCTAACTAGGTGCTCTAACTAGTTATCGCGCTAGGTTATCGCGTTCTAACTAGTTATCGCGGAGTTATCGCGGGGGGTTATCGCGGGGGTTATCGCGCGATAACCTAGTTATCGCGGGGGTTATCGCGCGGGTTATCGCGTGTTTTTTTTTTGTTTCTTTTGTTTTTTTCAGGCTACCATCTTGTAGCTGCCCCGCATCTTCGTCAAGGACGACGCCCAGGCAGCCGAGGTAGCAGGCGGAGCGGCAGAAGCAGCGGGGGCACGGCCCGCCAAGCCGGTGGCGGCCCGGTTGGAGCTGGAGGGGGAGAAGAGGCTGCCGGAGGGGGCGTCGTGGCGGTTTGGGGAGCCTGGGGATGAGGCCTGCAGGATGGGGGGGACGGGATGGTACCGGCAGGTCACCATCACAGAGAAGGAGGGGGGGGTGGAGAGGAAGACCAACCTCACCCTCCCCTCCTATGTGTGGGTTGGGGGGGAAACGGCCAAGTGGCCGCAAGCCGCAGAGGGGGAAACGGTTGCGGCTTTTTTGTGTTTGTTTGGGATGCTGCCCCCCCCCTTAGGGGTAAGGGCCAAACCCCCGCCCCCAAGCCCTCCCCCAAGCCATCGAAGGTGGCAAAGGTGGCGGCAGCCCAGCCCCCCCATGAGGCCCTGGACGTGGAGGCCTTGGGGGCCAGTGTGGCCACCCACGTGACGGACGCTTGCCAGGTTTTGGTGGAGCAGGCGGCCGCCACGGGGGTCGAGGCCGCACTGGCCAAGGGTCGGTCGGCCGACCTCAAGTCGGCCTTGGCGAAGGCCGAAAAGGCCCAGGGCAACACCCAGCGTGCCCTGGACCAGGCCCTCAACCTGGCCGCCAAGAGGGGGGAGGAGGTGGAGGCGATGAGGGAGGCCCTGAGGGAGGCCCACGAGGGGAGGCGGAAGGCGGAGGTGGAGGCGGCCCAGCTTAGGGTGGAGGTGCAGGGGCAGCGGAGGAGGGGGGATGACCTTGGGCAGCGCTTGGGGGTGGCTGAGGCGCAGGTGCGCAGCCTCACCTCCACCCTCTGTGCCTCCTTCGGGGCGCAGCACGCCCAGCAGGGGCTGGCGCCGCAAGGGTTGCAGAGTCAGGGTAGCGGGAGTAGGAGTGGGAGCCAATGACTAGTGGATTTGCTCAAGGGGTTGCCCAAGGGCATTTTTCGTGGGGAGGAGCGATATGGGGCCCAAGTGGACATGTGCCACTTTGGCCTTGTGGGAAGTGGAAACCCCAACCCCTGTAATTTTAGGGCGACCCACATGGCCGCTGCTACCGTCAGGCCTGCCCTCACCCCCTTGGTTGCAGACCTCAATGGGTATTGCACCTCCAATGCTCCACCATGGTTCACATGCATGGTGTAGCATCCGAATTGTTCGCCCCCAAGGGACGGACACCATGGGCCTCCACTCCCATTTGCGGGATGGGGCGCCCATGGCGCTTATTGTGTGTGTGGGGTCTTTCACGGGGGGTGAGTTTTGGGTGGAGAGTGGTGGCCTGCTGAATCCCTCCTTGAGGGAAAAAAAGCGGCACACCCGTGTGTGCAAGGGTAGGGCGGTGGAGGGTTGGGCATGCACCGCCACCCCCCAAGCCCCGGTGTTGTTCAACACCAGGGCACTACACGCTCCATTGCCATGGGAGGGCGAGCGATGGAGCGTGATTTTTTATAGTGCGGGGGGGGTTCTGCACTGCACGCCTGTGTGGCGGCAGCAGCTGCTGTCCATGGGTTTTAGGGTGCCCAATGCTTCCTCTAACCCCTCCAGCTAGTGTTATTTGTGATTCCATTATTGTTCACTATTTCTATTACTGTACTCTGTGGACTCTGAGGAGGGGCAACTAGCCCGGAACATGTCCATTTGATTGATTTGAATTTCTGATTGTGGCGCCATGTACCCCGTGCCTGCACATTGTTGACATCTCCAAGGTTTCCTGGGTGCAAAATCAACGTTTGTGAAGGTTTTAGGGTGCCCAACGCTTGCTCTAACACCACCAGTTAGTGCGCACTAACCCCTGCTCTAACTAGTTATCGCGGGGGTTATCGCGCTCTAACTGGGTGCTCTAACTAGTTATCGCGGGGGGTTATCGCGCTCTAACTAGTTATCGCGGGGGGTTATCGCGGGGGTTATCGCGCGATAACCTAGTTATCGCGGGGGTTATTGCGTGGGTTATCGCGTGTGTTTTTTGGGCCCTTGCTTCAAAACCCTCCCTCATTTCGTGTCCAGGTCCTCTTATTCTTCATGGACAGTGCTGTCAATGAGGCCCTGCGGGCTCTCAACACAGCTAACCTCCGGCGGTACACCGATCTGCAGTGCCCCAAGGCCCGGCGGCGGCGTTTGAAGGCGGTTCAGCGGCTGGTGCGAGTTCTATTGGGTGACCCAGACGTCGTGTGTGGCACCAACACCAAAGGCGAAGTTTGTTTAAGTGGTGGGGCGTGCACTGCCCTGTCTGGCCCACTTGGCGGCCATCTTGCATTAACAGCTCAGGAGCATGAGGCCCTGAGCATGCTACGCATGGCATGCAGCATGCATCTCTCCCAACGGGCCCTTTTGCGAATGCCCCGCCGTTGCACACAACGGGACCTAAGGACCGTTCGGCAACGGATCATGCCCTACTTTCCCCAAACCACCATTGTAAAGTCTACCACAGGCCGCAATAGGGCAGCTGCCCATGTGCCTTTGCAATCAATTGTGCAAAATGCAATATCTATGGCCCGAGTTATCGGGAAACCCCCCCCTAGTGGCGTTGCCATTATTGTTATTTCAGTTGATGCGACTTCCTTGTGGAAGGCATCCTCTACCCGTGCGGATGTATGGGTTAATGTATGGGGGGGGGGCAAAATATGCTTCGAAGGTGAAGCTATGGGCCTCATGGTTTTGCATGGATGGCGGGGATGAACAGGCTTTTTTGAGAAGCCTGGACATCTCCGCCAACCTCAACCAAGAGGTGAGGGATGTGGAAGAGGACGTTGTCCTCTTTCAAAACCAATTTTTGACTTGCACTGTCATTTTGACAGGGGATGGGACGGGGATGCAAGCAATATGGGGGGCGGGGTCTAAGTGTTGGTTGTGCAAAACCCCAATGGGATTGTTGAGCAAATGGGGGTGGAGTCCACCTCAAGATGGGGGGCATTCTTGAGAAGTGTGACCCCTGATAGGCGGCCGGGGGACTACCAACATGCAGCATGCCGCATCCTAAACGGCATTGCAAAGCGCATTGAGACCACCCTTCAGGCCCTCCCCCCTGGTACCCCTGGTAAGGCCCAAGCTCTTGCAGCTTTGCAGGCCTTCAAGCAAGCCCTCAAGGATGAGACCTCAGGCATCCCTCTGAGGGAACGCCTCCCTTCGGCCTCGAGGGCCACAGAAAAAGATTTCGATCTAACAAGCACCAAAGTTTTCCTAACCTCCCCCCCCTTCCAAAGGCAATTTGTGGATTGCCTCAAAGAGCATGTCCCCACAGTGAGGACCACTAAGGGACCTATGTTGTGGGTTGTTGTGCATGTCATGGTGAAATGCATTGAGGGTTTGTATGAGCTTTGGAGGTTGAGGGAGTTGTACACTCTAACCCAAGTGGAACGCCACCGTGCGTTGACCACAAAGTTTTCAAAAGCGTGGGGAGACTCAGGTTGGTCCCCCACCAGGTGGATCCATTGGTGCTTGGCACATTCCACCTTTTTTGCCGAGAAATGCAGGAACATTTTTCAGTTTTCCTCCATCCCAACGGAGTATCGGCATGGGCCTTACAAGAGGAGGCTCAAAAATTGTTTTAAGGGTTGGTCCTTGGTGAGGCCAAGTATGTCCCTCCGCCACATGCACCATTGCATGTCCATGAACGCCCTGGAGCAAGGGCTTTTTGGGACTGGAGGCAGCCAAGGCCTCAGACATTGATGACTTTGTATGAAAAACGACCACACATGTTTTGTGCCAAGTGTTTTGTGTTGTTTGTCCTAGGGAGGGAGGGAGGAGGGGTGCGCGATAACTACCCGCGATAACTGCGCGATAACTGAGTTATCGCGCGATAACTAGCGCGATAACTAGTTAGAGCAAGGTGCTCTAACTGCGTTCTAACTCTGTTCTAACTGTGCTCTAACTGTTTGACCCCCCCCCCAAAAACCACCCCTACGATGAGGGGTATGTGGGGAAAGAAAGGGGATGGGGGGTTTTTGAGGGTGCTGAATCCATTTTTTTAGGTGGTTTGCCCCAAAATTGAGGGTAGGTGGGTGTTCCAGAAATTGCGTTCTAACTAGGGGTTCTGCACCACGCCCTAGAACGCTGCATCCCAATAGTATTTTAGAGAAAAACAGTAAGACCAGTTTCGGAGACCGGTGGGACCGGTCTTTGCAAACCGAACGGACCGGACCACTTCGGTACACTTTGGAGCACTTTGTTACACTTGCCTCCCAAACCTACCTTTGCGCGCTCGTTGCAGCATGCACGCCACCACACACCATGCACAAACCACACACACATACACAGACTTTGCTTCCCATGTCCTCTTGGGTGTTTCAACGATGCATGATGGGTGGGATGATCCATTAGCATGAAAATATGTAACTACGAAGCCAACCCCAGATACTGTACATTCGCCAACTCCTGGTCAACTCCATGTCGAGAGCATTCAACTTGCTTGTACTTGTGCACTGTGTTGTTGCTACGCCTTGTGCATGAAACGTGAGGAACTATTGATATTTTACAGCTTTTGGTTGCGTTGCTTTGTTGTTATGATGCAATATGTGGGTTTTTTGGGTCGAAGCCAACTTTTTGGAAGCCAAGTCAAAGTTGGCGCGCCAACTCTTGAGTTGGCGCGCGCCAACTCCGGTTTTGGCGCGCGCCAAGTGCCCCATTCTTCCTCTTCTTTTGCACCCTTTATGCATTCCCTTTCCCTTCTAGGCATTTCACGTTATCATGCCTCCAAAGCAACCCAAGAAGGGCAAGGGGAAGAAGGTGACAGTCACCGACCCCACGTCTGCCCCAGCCCCAGCCCCCGCTGCACCACCTAACCCCGAGGTGTAGCCGGTGCTCGATGTCCATATCGCCAACGTGGGCTCCGAGCACTTCCCCGGGGGCTATTTTCCCATCCCCTACACCCTCACCTCCCCGGACGCCGAATCCTTCCCCCAGCTCCCCCCCCTCCGCGAACCCCTGGAGGCCGCCCTCTTCGGCAAGTGGGACCAGCCGGGCAATCCCCACTTGGTCTGGCGAATTGACGCCACCCGCGTCAACTTCACCCTGACCAGGGGGGTTCTTAGCAGGTTCTGCTGTGCCGTGATGGGCCGGTACCCCACGACGCTCGCGGTCGAGTTGAAGCTTTCTCAAGTCACCCTTGAGGCCTTCAACAAGACCCTGAAGCTGTGCACTGCTGCAGCGTCAAAAGAGTTCGTTAACGTTCTCGACCTGCAGGAGATGCCGCCTCAGGGTCTCGACCCCGAGGAGCAGTGGCTGTGGGTGGATCCAGTCAAAAAAAGTGGCTGGACGCACCGCACGGCCACTGACGCCGTCGTGCGGTACCAGACGGTGAAGGTGCAGGCGTGGGATGCAGTAGCTCCCACGGAGTTCTCCACCAACCGTCGCCTGCGCACCCACATCCCCGACATCACCCACCCCACCCTCTACAGCACCGACGCCCCCTTCACCATGCTTGGCATGGGTTGCCCCCACCCCTCCTTCCACAACTCCTACCCCGTCGCCAACCACGACATCCCCAACCCCCCCATCGTCACGGAGGAGGGTTTTGCCGCGGCGGGCTACCGCCAGTATGACCGCATCATCCCCGAGGATCTGTGGGCCAGACTGGCGGAGCTCGCCACGGTGGAACTCAACCCGTCGATGCTCGAGGAGGTGGACCTCCAGGCCCCCGGGGAAGGTGGGGGGCGCTATCAGACGACGGTATCCAGCGTCCCCCACTGGCTCCCGGACGACCTCTGGCAGGCTGTTCCGGCCTTGCTTGGGTTCTCCCTCCCACCGCTGCAGGGACTTGAGGCCTTGTGCCCCAAGATCATCGAGCGGTGGGAGGCAGAACCCTTGAAGGGTTTCCAGATCCCCCACCGCGATTTTGCACTGTCTTTGGTCGTGTTCATCCCCCTCACCACCTCTCCCCCGTCCAAGTCCCTCCAGGTGTGCCCGGGCACGCAGGGGGGCTATCACGCTGCGCATCGGTGGGATATTGTTATCCAACCGCTTCGCAGCGTGACGCTCCTCCGTGGGACGGTAATCCACCGCGGTGCGGGCGGGCCTAGCCGGGCACTGTTCATCCCGTTTGCACCCGTCGGCTGACGGTCGCGCATGCTGACCGTAGAGCCGGAGAGTGTAACGGAGCTGATGAACAGTGTTCCGGTGATGCCCTCCGAGCTTCTGGCCGAGGGGGCTGCAGTCGGGTCCCCTCTGGGCACAGAGGCCAGTGTGAACTACAGCCCCCTCGACCAGGGGTCTGAGGAGGCCGAGGCAGCCGCCACCGACCCCGTGCCTGCCCCCCAAGAGGTGGACATGCCGGAGGCGCCGGCGGATGCGGAGGAGAGGCCGGCCGCGCCGGCTGACGCGGATGCCGCCCCCCCCCCCCCACCGAGTGCGGCACAGGAGGAGGAGGAGATGCCGGTGGCGCCAGCGGATGCGGAGGCGCCGGCGGATGCGGAGGCGCCGGCGGATGCGAAGGCGCCGGCGGAAGCCGAGGAGAGGCCAGCCGCCCCCCCCCCCCCCCGGCAGAGGAGGATTTCCTCACTCCCGACGCGATCCCCCAGCCAGTCTGCTTCGTGTCGCAGGCTGAGCAGCCGTTGGACCCCCCGGTGCCCTACATGGGGGACGTCCTCCTCCTGCAAGAGGGGGTGTCTGCGGGTCTGAGTCTGACCCCCACCGACCACGCGCACGTGGGGCCCACCGCCGAGGCGGCCAGAGCGGATGCCTGCCTCACTCCGCACATCCACCGGTGGTGGCTTCCCCCCCCCGAGGCCACCGACTTCTGCCGCGTGCGCTGCACGGCCGGCACGGTGGTGTACTCGTTCGCTGCACTGGGCGCTGCGTTCGTGCGGGAGCCAGGGGCCGGCCGCATGGCCTGGATGGCCATGGCCCACTTCACCCCGCCCCTGAGCTCCCAGGACGCCGAGATGTTGGACCTCGTCCGCGTGGACAAGGCCCGCCGCACCATCTGCTCCTGCAGCGAGAAGGTGTGCCCGCGCGGTGCCTTGCATGCATGCGATGTTGTCACACGTGACACGAATTGGGCGCGCGCCAAATAGCAGATTGGCGCGCCAACTTCGCAGTTGGCGCGCGCCAACTTCCATCTTGGCGCGCGCCAAGTCACCGGTTGGCGCGCCAAGTGTTCGGTTGGCGTGCGCCAAGTCCAGTTTTGGCGCGCGCCAAGTCAAGTTTTGGCGCGCCAAATAGCTAGTTGGCGCGCGCCAAGTTCCGTTTTGGCGCCTGAATTTAATTCGTTGGGTTTTATCGGAAACGTTGTTCTGTGGCTGGTTTTCGAGTTGTCTTCGCTGTTGCAGTGGTGTCGTTGTGTGCATTGTTTTATGCTTGTGTTGTGGCGCATTTGCAGGTCCCCATCCACTACGCCAATTTTCAATTGGAAGTGGACCCGCGTCCGGTGCCCGTGCCGGCCGGGGCGGAGGAGGTGGAGGGGCAGCCGCAGGAGCAGCGGCAGGAGCGGCGGCAGGAGCAGCGGCAGGAGCAGCAGGAGGGCTTGGAGGTGGATGTGGACGTGGTGGTGGATTGGGAAGTTCCGGAGGTCCCGGAACCGGCGGACTTCGGGGACGCCTTGCACAGCCCCGACAAGTTCCTGAAGGTGACGTCCGCCGAGGCGACGGCGGTGGACGTCGTCGATGGGGGGGGGACGATCATCAGCCGCCTGTTCCAGGCGCAGGTGATTCGGCGGGGTTCGGGACAGAATAGGGTGGTGGAGTGCCCGTTCTGGGCAGTGGTGCAGGGGAAGGGGGGGGTGCAACCATGGGTTGTCTCCGTTGTGCCCTTTGTGCAGGTGCACGCACAACCGGCTCCTCCTCTGCAGCATTGACGCTCTGGGACAGCTGCAGAGGCGGAAGCAGTGTGAGTGGAGCGACGTGCGGGCCATTGCCGCCGCCCCCCACTTGAAGGAGGCAGCGCAGGCGTTTATGCTCCGCTTCCAGAAGCAGCTCGTGGGAAAAGGGCCGAAGGGGGAGAAGGGGGGCAGGGCCGCATCTGACGTGTCTGGGGACCCCTCCCTGCAGAGCAAGGGCCGCACGGAGCAGCAAGCTAGGGGCTCCAGGCGCCCTCGCCCCACGACCACCCCCCGGGAGGCAGCACAGGCAGCGCAGGCAGCGGGAGACGGGGGGGGGGCACGGGAGAAGGCGGAGATTCTCCGCCTGGAGGCGGAGAACAAGCTGCTGCGCGAGCAGCTGAAGGCGGCGGAGGCCGCCCGCAAGACGGCACAGGACGCGCTCACCGGTGAGCGCGCCTTGTGGGAGCGGCGGGACAAGGGGTGGGAAAAGCAGAGGGGGGAGTTGCAGCAGCAGGTGACCGCCACGGCGCAGGTGCGTGCAGTTGGGGGGGGGGGCAGAGGGTAGTGCCGACCCCGACCATGGGCAGCATGTGCTGTACCTGCAGGCGGCGGCGGTGGAGTTGCACTCTGCACTCAGCGCCCAACGCCATGTGGCCATCAACATGGGGGTCAAAGAGGCCACCCTCACGGAGCTGAAGGGCCTGCTGGACAAGCACCCGGTTGCGCACCTGCTTGACCCCAAGCGCAGGCGGGCGGAAGAGAGCGAGGGGAGTCAGAGTCAGGGCAGCAAGCGGTCGAAGAAATGAGCAGGCACTGGCTGGGCATGGTTTTGGCGCGCGCCAAGTGGTAAGTTCGCGCGCCAAATTCTGATTTGGTGTGCGCCAACAGGGGAGTTGGCGCGCGCCAAATGGGAAATTGGCGCGCCAACTTGCTACTTGGCGCGAGCCAACTCAAGACTTGGCGCGCGCCAACTGACGAGTTGGCGCGCGCCAAATCCTGAGTTGGCGCGCGCCAACTGCCTGCCAACTGTGTGCCATCTGTGTGCGAACGTGCAACAACGTTCCGTTGCATGATCCAACCCGCCTGCCACGTCACCCTGTGGGCCCATCTGTGGATTGACCACCTGTTGGGATGGGCCCGCATGTGGGGGCACATTGCCATTTTTGCCGCCTTCGAAGGAGAGGGGCGGCACAAAGCCCTGAAATGTGAAATCTCAAAGCGTAGCTTTCGAGGTGGAAGTAAAGGCGGCCGGGTGTCCAGACTGCGGGGGGCCAAAGTGCGGGTGAAGGGGGGCAAGGGGGATCGCACGCGGAAGGGGTGGGGGGAAGTGATCCGCTCAGATAATCTGCACTGGGGGTTATATAATAAAAATTTTCGGTTTGGGAGTCGTCGTGGACGAAGCAAAGGGGGTACATAGAGAATAAGGGGGTCTTCGTCCAGGCTGAACAAGGCATGTGACCTCTATATATGATTTATATGATTGATTTGACAGCTTCTTGCACATTCGCAGTCTTTTGCACATTAATCAAAAAAAGATGGAACAATGCTTTCTTCGTGCCAAGTGTGCAAGGGCAGGTGAGGGACGGAATTTCCAGTGACAACAATGGTATGCAAGTCGATGGTTTGATCGGTGGGGGGACATTTGGCGCGCGCCAAGTCGCAAGTTGGCGCGCCAAGTCCGGACTTGGCGCGCGCCAAGTCCGGACTTGGCGCGCCAACTTGCGACTTGGCGCGCCAACTTGTGAATTTGCGCGAGCCCAGGCCCGGGAAGCCAACTTTGGGACTTTTGTACCGTGTAGGAGTGTTTTCAGCACGAGAGGGGCATGAAACCCGGGTTTTTTCAGGGTAAGAAGTTTCCATTTACACCAAAAAGGAGGAAAAAATCCCTAGGTAGCCAGTGTAACAACATAATAGGCACCCGCCATGATTTGGCTGCATTCCGAAGCAAGTTGGCGAATGTCTCTTGGCTTCGTAGTTACATAGATCGGTTCAAACAGTTTCATGCAGACCGGTCGGACCGGTCTTCCGAACCTCGCTCCTGGTCCCCTACTTCTTGTTGCCTTTTCACAGGACCGGTCAGACCGCTCTTCCCTGCTTTGTTGCAACACACAGCACAAGCACACACACAACACACACATGCGGACACACACATTACACACGCATCACCAAGTGCTCCAAAGTGTGCTAAAGTGTGCTAAAATGGTCCGGTCCGTTCAGTTTGCAAAGACCGGTCGGACCGGTCCGACCGGTCTCCCCGAACTAACCGGTTCCCTACAGAAAGCTAAAGTGGCGCGAAACGGTCTTAACTGAACAGTTGGTGATTTTGCCTAGTCGAAACGGTGAGTTAACGAAGACCGGTGGACCGGTTGTGAAAATATTCGCGTATGGTAGCCAAAGGAATATGAGCAAAGCAGAAGACCACAAGAAGCAACCTTGTTTGATGTCCCATCCGAAATGTCAAATGTGATCCACTTCCCCATGTTATATATACCTAATATACACACTTACGCATATTGCACATCACATGATATATACCTACATGTGCTTTGGTGCACGATGCTTCTTCCGCATGCGTTGCATGCCAAACTTGATCCCCTCTCTACCCAAACCCTTTTCCCCAAACCACAACCGGATGCCCCAATCAAGTCTAAAAACTAAGGGCATCCAGGTGCAGAGCATGCCTTAGTCCCCATCGGGTGACATAAGGCTTGCTCAGCTTCCACCCTTGAAAACAATGGCGGATGTCCATTTTAAAACTTTTGTTCCTCCATTCCGTGGGAATGGAGGAAAACTTAATAAAATTCCCCCACCTTTGGAGGTGTGCCCCACTGTGGCACACCACCCAATGCACCCAAACCGGAACACTCCACCCCAATGCCCCCCATGCCTTGGTGAATTGTGTAACCATGGATGCATAACGTTGGCGTTGATCCATGGGAACAGGACCCACATGGCGCCAAATCTTTTGCATATAGTAACAGGCCTGCAACATGAGGTGCAGGACGGCACTGGTTTTGAGCCACCTGTTGCCCTCCCACTTCACAACATGGGTACAATACATTGCAACAATGCGCACCAACTCGGCGTGCAACTCAGGTGTTTCGAAAAAAAGACGGGAGGCGTTAATGTGGAGAGTGTGTTCCTTCTCTTTCGAGGGAGCACGCATCACTCTCTCAGCCACAGGGATGTGCTTTGCTTCTTGCCGGAGGTTAGAAATGAAATGGGACACGGCCCTTAGAGCTCCTGGTGAACCCCATGTGCGGGCGCTGTCCTTGAGACGTTCCCCAATGCCTGTCCCCACCCTTGCACAACAATGTGCCACATCTCCAACATTGCGGACAGGAGGGATGCAAGACATCAGGGACCCAATGCGAGGAAGCACTGGAAAATCTGCAATTGCAAACGAATGGGCTTGAAATTGGTCATACTTGAGATTGCAATTCCAACATTTCCCACACGAACCCGACATCATGACTTTCCCATCCCCACTTTTAAAACACAATAATTTTTTGGGAGTACCCCCAATTTCTATGCCGCCCTCGGCTTCAAGTTTTTTGACTTGGTCATTCAATTTCCCCACGGCATCCATCCTTTGCAGATGGGCCATATCGTCCCCCCCATCAAAAACCCACCATGAGGCCCATGCCTGACCATCATGGTGTGCCCCCCTATCCTCCCATAGGTCCACAAACACGTCACAACGTGTGGCACTGGCATTATGAAAAACAGTGGCATCAGAACAGATTACAACAGCCAAATATGTATTCTCCTCATACTTCCGAATGCTGTCTTCGGCATGGGCACATGCAACCATGGTGGTGACAATATCATGCAATTCCACCACCCCACATGTCCGGGTACCCCCTTTAGTGGCCACCTCCAGAACCCTCCCCTTGGACAGGTAAGGTGTGAGGGTCTTACGCATTGCCATCACATGGTCCCAAGTGCATGTGGTCCTCATGCAACCCTTCAATGCCCGGATGGAAAGGTGGTGCCGCCGCATCCATCGGAGTAGGTTAATTGCCTCCTTGTCGGCCACATCCACCTCACCATCTTTTAAAATAATCATGAGGCCTTGGGCATGGGGTCGCAAAAGTACATCGTCACCAAGCAATGCTGATGCTACCGATTGCATCCACAAACGTCTTTGCCGTTGCCCTCTTTCCCCGCAATCCTATTGTAAAAAAAACAGGGTGGGCCATAACATGTGAAACAAAATAGGGTGCTGGCGTTGACGTTTGTGGATGCAGAGCACATACTGCATAGGGGGTCAAATGCCGGCGTTTGATTCCCTCACAAAAATCTTGAATGCTCTCCAAACAAAGCCCCTTCTCCTTCTGATGGGCATTTGCAAACATATTGCTTGCAATAATTGCTGTGGAGAGATGTGCCAGGCATATGTGGGCCAGTTGCCCAGTGAAACCGTGCGCACAGGCGCATGCAACAGGCGCACAGCATGTACGATTCAGCACAAATCTTTCGCCGTATACTTCGAGTATACGGCCGTATACTTCCAGGTATACGGCCGTATACTCGGAGGTATACGGCCGTATACTGGTAGTATACGGTGCTCACTAGTGGCCCCAAGGACGAAAGCCATAGGCCAATAACTCATCAACAGACTCATCCGGGAGGTAATCTGTGTTGCACCCATTGTAGAAAACAATGGCATAGCGCTCCCCCCTCCATGGGGCAGGCCCGTGGTGGGCTTTGGAGTTGAAAACCACACCCGGCCAGCCCTTGTAGGCCTTCGCATCCACAACACCACCTCCATGTACATCCAACCGCATCGGGGTCCCTTGCATGGGACTATGGAGCACTCCACCTGTTTCAACACAGACCTCCCCACCACTGTGCGCCCCGACAACGCAGATGGCGGAAAGCGGAGAAGGATCCCTCATATGGCGATGGCCCGGCATTCTTTGTGAAGTATCGCATTGTACCACTTGAATGGTGGTCCAATGGAACCACCTTGGAAAATTCGCATGCGCATGTGCATTTGAAAGGCAAATTAGCTCCCTTTGCCTTTCATTGCCGCTGCACAAGCGCGCACAGCGCCAATCCTTCCCCTGCCTGCGTGTCCCTGTAGCCCCAAACTGCACATTGTGCACTTGTACACCCAAGATGTGCACCTTGCGGTACACCAACTCTCGGCATAAAGCTGCAAGGGCGGGGTTGGATGGGGGTAGTCATTGCGGCTTTGGGGGGAGGCCACGTGCTGGGGAGGCGGCCTGACTGCCCTGACTCCCACTACCCTGACTCCCAGACCCTTGGGCTGGGGGTGCACTCCGTGTGACACTATGGGCCACAATGGACCTCGCCCACTCCTCGTTGGCCTTGGCCGCTTGGAGTTGCGTCTCCAACTCCTTGGCCTTGAGGTGCCAGTCATGGGCACTTGTGGTGGCATCGGCCAACTTGGTCTCCAGGTCCGCAATCCTCTTGTCCTTGGCGTCACCCTCAGCATGGGCAACCTTCAGCTCCTCCTTGAGGGAGGCATTGGCCTCCCTCAAGGAGGTCAGGGAAGTCCGGCTGAACTCCCCGATCTCTCGGGAGATGTTCAGCCGGGACTTCCCCAAGCCCGCCACAACACCGCTAACAATGTCAGCGGTGCTGGGCACATCGAGGTCCCCCAGGGCCTCGCATGTGCCACGGCGGGCAGCTGCTTCAATCCCCCCCACCCCCCCGAACCCCTCAAGCCCCCCCGAGACAACAGCAACAGCAGCAGCAGCAGACCCGGAAAGCTTGGGGGCCTTCCGGGTGGGGGTGGGTGCAGGGGTGGCCCTTGGCTCAGCGGGCTCATCATGAGCCCGCTTCAGCCCCCTCCCCCCAAGCTGTTTCCCCGCCCTCGAGGCCAACTCGGCCTGGAGGGCGAGGGAGTGCTCCCCGGGGACAGGCTCCCCGCCAAAACTTTGGAGCACCATAATGGAGTCCGAAATGCTCCATTTTTCCCCTGTGGTGCTCAAAAAAACCCGCACCTTCCCGGAGCTCTTGCTCCACACCGCAGCCCCTCAAATGGCCTCCACAACCCCCCCCCCCCCATGCGACATTCGCCACAACCCTAATGGGCAGGCGAATGTCGTAAAGTGCACCACTGGCACGGACATTCAAACGGGAATAGTATCCCGTGTCCTTGCCAGTGGTGCACGCCAGGTCGGAGGGCGCACTGGCAACATCCCCCGGACCCACAGGAATGGGGTCCACGTACTTCCGACCGGAGATCACTTGTCCTGCGGCAGCCTTTGGCGCCACCAACTCCGACACCTCGGGCTCGGCCACCTCGTAATCGGTGATGCTCCGCAGTGGCCAGGGATCACACTGGACCTGAATGGGAAGAAAGGGTGGAACTCTAACAAAGAACTAGGCAAAATAGATTGAAATTGGCAACAAATACTATGAGTATACGGCCGTATACCTCCGAGTATACGGCCGTATACCTCGGAGTATACGGCCGTATACTCAAAATGGGTGGGCAGGTATACGGCCGTATACTCGCGGTATACGGCCGTATACAGGGGGTATACGGCCGTATACCGTGGGTATACGGCCGTATACACAAGGTATACGGCCGTATTCCAAGACCATGGCACTCGGTGGGTGAGAGGTATGCATGCTACACTTGCAAATGAAACGTTCCTGGTTCAAACCCCACTGCCCTCAAACATGCAAAAACATGTGTAGGCCATTGAAGAATCCTGGGAAGAAGTTGAAGAGATTGATGATCAATTCAATTCAACTCAACCTGAAGAACTGCAACCATATAGGGAGGCGCTGAAGACAGGCCAAACAAAAAAACCCACCAGTGACCCTACCTTTTGAGATAAACGGGACTTAATGAATAACAACAACACAGTTCAACCCATGCCCGGATCCCACAAATACCTGATTGCAGATGCACCACAGCTCTTGCTTCTCCTCCTCCTCCTCCTCCACGTCCTCATCTTCTTCTCCGGCCTTCTCCTTGCCCTTCCTTGACTTCGCCTTGGGCTTCGGCTTCGACTTCTTCTTCCTGGAAACCGTCTTGAACTGCCACCACTTCACCCAACCATAGCTCTCCGCCAGTGCAACATCCATGAGGTGGTGCTTGTGCCCAAGTGCAAACCAATGCAAAACCCCGCCAATTGTGGTATCGGTGGAAGCCAAAGCAACACCACCAATCAAACCCCGCGAAACCACCAATGAACCGGGGGGACAAGCAAGGAAAGTGCCATCCGAGCCCACAGAAGGCATGGGGTTAGCATGCATTTGCCGCAATGGGCACTCCTCATATGAAGGGTGACCCTCAACCCCAACTCGAAGGGGGCTAGGGGACAAATGTTCATGAATTGCAAAAAAAGTAGCCCCATCAACGGGCATGTAGAACTGAAGTGGCGCCGGACAACGACCCCATGCAACACCACTGTGTTGCGTCATTGTCTCACCCTGATTCCAAGCCCCCTCCTCACTGGCACCACACTGCCCCTCCAGGGCGTGGGTGGCACACAACGGCACGTTACCACATGTAACACAAAAAACTGTGGTAGCATCACTCACATACAACAACACCTCACAACCAACTGCACCACAAGTGGCATGAGGGCCTTGAGACCCTTCGGGGGATGCAGCCGCTTTGCCGGCCCAAGGGGGAAGAACAACAGGGCAAGTGTTGTTGTAGTCGAACCCGGAGGTACCAACCGAAATGAAAACAAAACCACGGGGCCGATGGGGGTTTGTGGTAGGGCAAATACCTCCGCGATGCACAGTCAGTGCATTGCCCAACCACACATCCCCAATTCCCAATGGGGCCATTGGGGCCAGCACCCAAGGGTCCGGAAGGCCCGTGTGGGATGCAACCACAAAATCCCCAGCACAACCATCATCGGGTGTGGGGGAGAACATCGGAAACAAGCAATTAACATGGTGTTGGTCCGGGCCGGCAACATAGCTGAGGTTAATGTCACGGTGCCAACACAGTTTTTTTTCCACATCCACTGTGCCGGCCTTCAGCACAATAAAGGTGGTAACATTCACGACCGGACACTTCCAACCCAAATGAGTCTCCAAGTGGGGTATGAGGACCTCCCTTGCGAAACTGTACATTGCACCCCCCTCCGGTGGAGTCATTGTGCGGCGGGTGTCACTGTCCCCTGCACGAGTCTCGGCGGGCCAATCCTCATTAAAAATATTGAGCCCCGCATCTGCCCTAAGTTCCCCATACTCATCATGAAGCTTGTCCATCCAACTGACAGAAATGAAGCCACATTGGAAAGCATGGCCCCATTGCTTGAAATCCTTGAGGTCGTCGACATGACGATGATCGACGACGTCAACGGGGATGGAGACACGATGGTGTTCAACACCAAAAAGGGGGGTGGTGGTGAGGAGGAAGAAAAGGGAGGGGTGCATCCCAGTACCCTTGTACCAGGTGGGGAGGATGTGGCCCTCCAAATCGGCATGCCAGGACCATGGCGATTGGGAGTGGAGGGAGTAGAGGGGGGCGGTGTCCTCCCAATGCCCCCGCTGCACTTGCTGGGCCTTGCACTCCCATTTGCGCCAGCCAGCGGCCACGTTCCCCCAGACATGAATCCCCGGAGAGCCATCCTGCATCTCCCATTCCCTCAAATACAAACTCATCCCCCTATTGGGCCCCCCACAGCTTTTTTTAACATGCTCCACGACAGCGCGGGCATCCGAATCATGGAGCTGCAACACAATAGCTTGCAGATTAGGGTTGTTGTCAAACAACGACAACAAAGGGTCAGTGAGGCTGTGGGGTTGGGCAACGCCGGGGTGCGTTAGCTTCACCAGGGCCACAGGGGTGTCCAAGGTGGACCAAGCACAATTCTCAAGAGAAGGCCAAGACACGGTGCGTGTGCTGTCGGGGCTGTAAACACCTCTGTGCACTGTGCGGAGAGCTACGGCATCGGCCCACTTCTTCAACAAGGCATGAGTGCCCGCATCAGTCATGGTGGCAGAAAAAGAGGGCCTGGGAGAGCAAGAAGCAACATAATATGGATTGGAATGGACACATATGGAGACATACATTGCAATCTTGAGTGAAGTATGAGCCTAGATTAGTTTCAAGTGGTGTGCAATTGTTGGGCAAAGGCAAAGCATGCAACAAGATGGGCACAAAAGGCACAACAATGGAATTTTTCAACTTGAAGCAACCACATGGTGCAAACAAATACCCCCAGTATACGGCCGTATACTCCAAGTATACGGCCGTATACTCCAGAGTATACAGCCGTATACCGAGGTATTGGAGCCTTGAGTATACGGCCGTATACCCCAAGAGCCCAAAATGGGGTAGTTTCAAACGCAACATTGACCATCACAATTGGCAAACTAGAGGTATTCCCCAACCCACCTATGCATGCATTGTGCATTATACATTCGTACCCACCTGTACATGCCACATACCCCTTTCTCCCAAAACCCCCTGTTTTACCCGTATACTCCCAGGTTTTCCTGGCATGCCAGGTTATGCTCACCATATGCCTCCACCCCTGTTTCTGGATGCACGTCTTGCGTTATCCGTGTTCTGTATGTTCTTTTCAGCTGCAGAAGGACCGGTTTTGGGCCTGGGCGGAGGACACGCCGCAAGAAGAAGAGGAGGAGGAGGAGGAGGAGGACGACTCCTCCAGCAGCAGCAGCAGCAGCACCAGCAGTGCCAGCGCCAGCGGCGCCAGTGGAAGTCAGCGGGCGCCCACTCCGGAGAAGAAGGCCGCAAGGAGTACCGTTTTGGAGAAAGAGAAGGAGAAGCACAAGGAGAAGGAGAAGGACAAGGAGAAGGAGCCAGAGGCAGAAGGAGAGGCCATTGGGCAGCAGAAGCAGGAGCTGGCAGCGGCGACGCAGGACGTTGTGGTGGTGGAGGGTGCAAAGGGGAAGGAAGGGAAGGCCAAGGAGGGGAAGCCGAAGGGCAAAGAGAAGGGCAAAGAGAAGGGGAAAGAGAAGGGGAAAGAGAAGGCGGGCGGAGTGGGTAGCGTGGGCTTCAAGATTGAAGGAGCGGTTGGTCCCCAGAAGTCCATCCCGGCGAAGACGACGCGCTTCGAGCACTACAAAGACAGCGCGCAATACGCAAACGACATGCAGGTGTTCTTCACGTCCCATGCGTTGTGTTTTGCGTGCCTCCGACCATGCTTCTAGAGGCGTCCGCCGCGTTTTGCGTGTGATCCGCGTGCCGGTTCTCTGCTTCCGGACATGCTTCTGGAGGACATTTGTGTGTTTTTCGCGTTCTTCAGATTCTGGAGTCCGGACTGGCGGAGTATGGGGTGACACTGGGACGGCTGGACAAGCACTACCGAGTGTGCTTGAGCGCGGACGCCAGTGGTCGGAAGGATGCTGCTGCTGCCACCCTGCTGCACAGCCAGGTGCGCCCGACCGCGGTGCAGGGTCTGCTGGCCTGCGGTGTTAAGAACGCGCAATCCGCCTCCGCCGCCCGTGAACACTTGGACCGCGTCTACCGGACGTCGGGGCACCGGCAGGCCACAGATGGGATCCTGCAAGGGATCTCCGTTTGTACTGGCTGCGTGGAGGCCCCGGAGAGGCCGCCCAGCGCGCTCGTGGAGACAGAGGCACCGGGCCCGGAGCTGCACGGGGTCCCCTTGGCAGCGCTGAAGGGGCAGCACCCCCTTGGGGAGCGGAGGCGACCGCCGCCGTCCCTTGCGAGCCTGGCCGCCGAAGATCTCGTGGACATGAGTACCGACGACCTCAAAGAGAGATACAAGAGAACGGTCACAATGGCCGGGATGATGGCGTATACCCTCACCGAAGACCGCGAGGAGGAGCTGCCGGCGACGGGCGCGTGGACGATGATCAAGAAGAGGGAGTTGGCGTCGCTGCGGGTATGCTGCGTTATGTACGTTATGTACGTTCCGGTTTTTTGCCTCCCAACGCGCCTGTGGAGCTGCTTCCGGTTGTTCTCCGCGTTCGCCGCGTGATCCACGTTGCCGAAGTCATGCTTCCGGACGTGCCTCCAGGGGTAATAATCCTCGTTCCGTGTGTTTTCGTTGCGGATGGCAGCAGATTACGGGGACGCTCGGAGCACAACCCAGTTCCGTCCGCCACCCCCGTTTGGGTACCCCCATCTCCCGCGCCCGGTCCAGCCCCACCACCACCACCATCACCCCTACGAACACCACCATCAGCTGCAACCCCAACCCCAACCGCGGATGTTCGAGCCGGAGCTGGAGCCGTACGTCAAGATGGAGCACGAATGGGAGCAAGAGTGGGAGTGGCGGGGCAAGCAAGAGTACGTGGAACCGGGAGAAGCGGAAGGGGAATGGTGGGAGCAGTATGAGCGGCCACCGACGCAAGAGGAAGTACAGGAAGAAGAACCGATGCAAGCCGAAGGTAGGGCCACTGTGTATTCCATGTTCTGCATGTCCCCCTAATGTGATTTCGGTCATGTTTTCAGAGGCGTCGGCCGCGTTTTCCACATCATCCGCGTCCCGGACCGGTGCTTCCGGTCACGCCTCTGGGGTCAGTTACACTGTCCTGCACGCTTTTGGCGTCCCTTGTACAGAGCCCCGCGCCGACAGGAACCGCAGCATCACGCCGGTGGAGCACAGGAGGTCGCCGATCAACGTTAAGGTCGAACAGACTGGGGAGGAATCCGCCGACGAGAATGTTATGCTGGAGGTAGGTGTGAGTTCGTCGTTTGTCGCCGTTCACGTTCCGCGCGTTGCGTTCCTGTGCCTGCGACCATGCTTCTAGGGGCGTTCGCCGCATTATGCGCGTGATCCGTGTCATTGTTGGTTTGCTTCCGCCGTGCTTCTGGAGTCATTCGCTGCGTGATCGACGGTATCCGCGTTCTTTTTGCCATTCAGTAACGCCCTAGAAGAAGATGCCGGCCGTCGGAACCGACTTCAAGAGCCTGGTGACTTGGCCAACGCCGGGTTCAACGCAGTCCACGGCCTCCTGGCCGGATGCCGACGAGGCCGTCGGCCGTAAGGCCTCCCAGCCCCACCCGGTGGCGCCCGCATGGGCTAACCCAACGCCAGCACCCCTTACCCAACAGCCCCCCCACTGGTGGCAACGCGGTGGTGGCGGTTCGTGGCCTGCCCCTTGGACCGGCCACAAACGACCCCACAGCGCTGTGAGTTGATTCTTACACCACCAGCCGACCCGCATGGCGGGAAGGTGGAGAGAAAACATTAACGGATACACGGTTTGATTGGAAAAAGAATACGACCCACCGTTTTCTGCGTTGCCTGCGTTCTCCGTGCTCGGTTTCGTGCGCCTCTTGCATGCTTCTGGAAGCATTCCCCTGTGTTTTCCGCGTTCTCCGCGTTCTGCGCGTTCCGGTTAGCGTGCCTCCGAACGTGTCTCTAGAAGCTGTGCACACTGTGTTTCGCGTATTTGGTGTGTACTGTGTGTCCCATCATTGCTACTAACATTATTTTAGAGCACTTTGAAATGCCTCTTAATCTCTCGGCTGGTCGACTCCGCAAGGAGCACTGTGCCACTTCAATTGAGTATGGGTTACGACCCGGGGAGTCCAAACTCGGTGAGCTAGACACGGATGGAATATGGGACTACATGATGAAACCCATTGTGGATGCCCAAGAGGCCATCCTCCGAGCCCGGGAAAGGGAGGACCTCATCCCCTTAGTACCACGGTACAACACCTTCGTGCTGTTGCTGGGCATGGTGCGGCCCATGCAGGTGGATGGAGTCTGGGACCGTGACGGGTTGGTGTACAATGCCTATCTAGCACGGTTGCTAACCCGGGGGCAATACTATGATCTACACAAACATTGTCACCGGATGTGGTGGACCTTATTGAGGCGGTTAGTGCCCATTGGGCTGCAGCATGGACCATGGGAGGCGCGGCCACGGGGGATGAAACCCTAGTGCTGCATACGGGCCTTAGGGCAGGCCCCCTCAAGATGTACATTGTGCGGAAACCGCACAACACCGGCATCAAGCTCTATTGCTTGGCCGATGCCGGCACGGGGTACATTGTGGACCTCTACCTCTACACTGGCCGCCGTGGTGTCCTACGCCGACACGGTTGTGGTGCGGGCAACCTCAACGCCCGACAGCTGATGGCGATGTGGTCCAAACAGCTGCCGGTCTACACGGTCCTTGTAGGGGACTCGTTCTTCGGGTCACACGCCACCGCACAACGGCTTGCGCGTGAGGGCCGCCGCTTCATCACCATGGTGCGAAAGGACACGGCCGGTGTCCTGCAAGCCGGTGACCGCATCCAGGCCGGGCAGACGGCTGTGGCCACGGTTGACGGCCACAAGTACGCCCTGCAGGTGTACAAGCAGCCGAAAACCGGAGGCAAACCTCCCAAATTGGTGCCAATCTTGTCCAACGTGTGGTACGCTGCGCGGGGCCCCCTGCACCACACGGGCCGGGAAATCCACCCCCTCGTTGCTGTGTACCGCCAACTGGCACGGGGGGTGGACTCTGCCAACCAGATGGCGTTGCAGATGCGCCTCTTGGGAAGGCAGATGTCCTGGTCGCAAGCCGTGCGAGGCTTCTTGCTGCGATACGCCACGGCCAACGCGTTTGCAACCTGCCGCGCCCTAGAAAGGTGCCGTGGCACGGATAGCATGTGGGAGTGGCAGTGGGCCCTCCTTCGCCGCCGGTACTGTACCGATGCGCAGCCGCGCCGCAACATCCACGTCCCCGTTGCCGGCGCCCAACGGCGCACTTGTGCACATTGCGGCAAAGGCCGCACACAATACGTGTGTAGCGGATGCCCGGACACCCCGTTGCATGTGCAATGCTTTGCACCCGCGCAGGGGATCACTACAACGGGCACGGAGGACGCCGAGGGAAGCGAGCCGCCCCTTAGCCAGGAGACTCAAGAGGGGGACGCCGGGGAGGACGACCCGGAAGCGGACGGCGAGGACGAGGAGGAGGCGGATAGCGATGAGGAGGAAGAAGAGGAGGAAGCGGAGGACGCTAGAGGGAGCATAGAGGACGATACGTTGGAGAACTTCTCCTTTAGCGTGCAGTAGACGGGGTGGCGGAGGCGGCCGTGGTAGGATCGAGAAGGTCATGGCCGCCAAGCCTCTGCCATCCCCACCCATGGGGACCAGTGCGAAACCTGGGGTGGACCAACCGCGTAGGCTGGATACCCAACTGTGAGGACGCGGCCCCCCCAACATAGGTGTGCTGTGTTTTACGCGTTATCCGCGTTCTCCGCGTTCTGCTTCAGTGCTTCCGCACATGCTTCTGGAAGCGTTTTCCACGTTCTCCGCGTTATCCGCGTTCCGGGGCGTTCCGGAGCGTTATCCGCGTTCTGCGCGTTCTCCTAGCTTACGGGGATAACGTACTAGCAGGTATGGTCAGTGGAAGCCCAAAAATGGCGCTTCTGTAGACAAAGGAATATGGTTGGAACCCGGAATTTCACATGTTACATGGGTGCACTATGATGCAACAATGTGCCTTCCATGTTTCGTTTGCTCGATATTGCCCGTTTTGCACTTTTTGCGATTTGATCTTTGTGTGCTCTAACTAGTTATCGCGGGGTTAGAACGGGGTTAGAGCACTAGTTATCGCGTGGGTTATCGCGCGATAACCTAGTTATCGCGGGGGTTATCGCGGGGGTTATCGCGCGATAACCTAGTTATCGCGTGGGTTATCGCGTGAGTTATCGCGCTTCATTTTATGTTTCCCCTTTTCGCTGTAGCTCTCAAAGCCTTCGTATTCTTTGATAATGGCCCTTGCTGCTGCCCACACTTGGTGCGAGCACCATCAAAAGCTCCTTGGGGTCCGTCGCCTTGGCGGTCCTGAGGGGTTTACGATGGGTGATGCCAATGTGAGGCGCCCTGTGGCGACCCGCTTTGAACATGGTGTGGACTTTGGACTCCTTGTCCATAAGTCCCCCTTCATGGCGGACAAGCGAGACCCCCTGGTTCTCAGCAACTACATCTTCGAGTTGCTAGAGGTAAATCAAGGGGTTGCTGGATTTTTGATCCAGCTTCATACCGAGGATGTGGACGCCGTGGTGGAGTCCATCACCGCTCATGCCGAGAAGGGTGCGGGGACGAAGACGACCCTATATGTGGGTCAGGAGGAGGAGGAGGAGGAAGTGGAGGAGGAGGAGGAGGATGCGGGGGGGGTGGGGGCTGGGGGGAGGAAGGAGAAGCCCCACAGCCCCCTCATGAGTAGTGTCCAGAAGGTAAGGATCCGACCGGGTAAGGGGAAGGGGAAGTCAGATGGTTGGTTCCCCCAACCCCTCACCCACAACACGATACCTACGCGATAACTGAGTTATCGCGCGATAACTAGCGCGATAACTAGTTAGAGCAAGGTGCTCTAACTGCGTTCTAACTCTGTTCTAACTGTGCTCTAACTCTTTGACCCCCCCCCCAAAAACCACCCCTACAATGAGGGTTATGTGGGGAAAGAAAGGGGATGGGGGGTTTTTGAGGGTGCTGAATCCATTTTTTTAGGTGGTTTGCCCCAAAATTGAGGGTAGGTGGGTGTTCCAGAAATTGCGTTCTAACTAGGGGTTCCGCACCACGCCCTAGAACGCTGCATCCCATGCACCCGCTGCTGCTGCCGGAGCAGCTGCAGTGTTGCCTGCTGCACGGCTGCCTGCTGTTGGAGCTGCTGCTGCTGCACTTGCTGCTGCTGCGGCTGCTCCTCGTCCTTGACCGCCGTGGTTTTGACTTTGGCGCCGGTTGCAAGTGCCCTTGCGGCACTGGCTCCTTTCTTGGCTGACCCCCGCAGCAAACTGGCACCCGCACTTCTCACCGAGGCGCACTCGTTCTTGAAGGCCATTGCCCCCGCGTCGGTTGCGTTGATGAAGCTCGGTGGGTCCTTGTTGAAGTAGAAGTGGTGGATGGTCTTTGCGGTGGCACCCGGAGGCGTGTGGGTCCGAACGTGACCCCACCCATAACTTGCCCAGCACGAGAACAGCAGCTCGTACTCCTCCACCTTGCAGTGTCCACAGGCAGCTTGTCCTTCTTGGGTTGGCACGGAGGGGTTCAACAGGTTCGCCAGACTCCACCAGTGGCCAGTAATGCTCTCGTCATGCCAGGAGGGTTTCACGGCTCCGTCTGGGATCTTGGCAATGGCCGTGGCCCTTTGGCGCCAGAATTTGTAGAAGGCCACCTCGAAGAGGTAGGCCGGTGTCACGTCCTTCAGCCATGCCCAGTCGGGCCCTTGGGCGCAAATGGTGCTGTTTTGGTTGGGCCAAATTCCGTTCTTGAAGTCGCTGCTGAAGGTGACGCCCGTACGTGGCCCGGGTGGGGGAGACTGAAAGTGTGCTTGCACTTGGGGTTGCTGCTGTCTTGGTTGGACCTGCTGCTGCTGCTGCTGCCGCTGCTGTTCTGGGCTGCCGACTTGCTGTGCCGCAGCGTGCACTTGCTGCTGCTGCATTTGCTGCTGCTGCTACACTGGCAGTGGGCCGAAGAGCACTTGCTGCACTTGGCCCACTGAAAGACTGCCGCGCAATGGGGAGCCCAAGGTGGGCGACCCACCGGGGAACACCATGGGAGACAGCTGCTGTGAGGCAGCTCGTAACGGGGACTGCGGCGCGGGCCACAGAGGCTGAGTTGGGGAGAGCTGGGTCAGCTGCTGGGACAGCGTTTGCGGAAAACAGGACAAAGCACGCGCAACGAGGACGTGCGTAGTGCGCACAACGAGACAACTAGCACGCACAACAAGAGCGTAGCACGCGCAACGGAAACAGTAGTGCGCACGGCAAGTACCTGTGGCTGCATGCTCCACGGCGTCGTGGACGGCTGCTGCAGTCCAGGTTGTACAGCTGCATGTGGCGGTGGGTGCGGTGTCGCACCTGCTCCTGTGGCCCCTGCAGCAGTTGTTGGCGGTGCTGCAGGAGGCGGATACCCCCAGCCCACGGGCTGCATGGGCAAGAGGGTTACATTAAAGTACCCCTGTTCCAGCAGCAATACAAAAAGGAAAATGCAGTAACAAAAAAATCGAAATCACCAAAAAAACCCGACGAAAAGGAACAAATCTCTGTGTCTGTCAATGCATTTCAAATTGGAGGCACATTTGAAGTGCGTAGTCATAGCACGCTACTTCCAATTATATATCGCGATTTCAAGGGTTCCGGCGCTTGAAAACAGCATAGCGCGCGCGATAGTGGTCATTGCGCGCACTAAATAGCATGTAGCGCGCGCTAAAACACAAATAGCGCGCGCTACCACGGTTCCTCATCCGCAAAATATGCCCCAACGTCGTCAGCCAATTTTTGTGCATTGCACAGGTTGCTTCTGGAGGTCCCATTCCACCTTGGTACTTCAAAGTACAGGAACAGACGCTCATTAACCTGCCTGAGCATCTTAATGCGGCGCGACACAAGGGTTCCTGTCCCCCCACCTCTATCACAAAAGGAGGACCAAATGTCCTTCAGCACCCTGTTGCTCCCTTCCAAAAGATCCCCCGAAAACATTCCTAGGCCATAGGGCCGTATGGCCTGAATAGTGACTGCAGCATTGTGCAACATCCAGTTAATATAAGGTGATCTTATTGCTGGACAAACCCACCTCCGGAAAGCCTGGGCAACCTCTGGAGCCTGCAATGCACCCTCTACAAACATTGTGCCATACATGTCCCCCAGTAGTATGTACATGGCAAAACGCTGCAGGATTTTCTGCGGTGGGGATAGCCCTTGGCTGCGTCGGTTGTCGGGTGTCACTACACATTGGATGGCAGGTAGTCTGTTCAGTTACATGACGTGGTGCAAGTCCAGTGCAACGTGGTTGCAACAGGATGTGGATAGAACCACCGAGCGAGATAAGCAGTTGCTAGGGCTGATTGTAGCTGGGGCCAAGTGCAGGCCCATGCATATATTTGGTGTTGTCCAGAGCAGGTTGTTGAAGGTGCCTCTGAGGCGGCGTCACCTTATACCATGTGTTCTGCACCTTCTGATTTTTGTAGGGAGGCAGGTCCTTGGTACGCAGATTGGCCAAGTCTGTGCGTCCCAGTACTAGGGTCTCTGTTCAGGCTATTCTTCACAGGTCTGGTTGTCACATAGCACTACAGGGGACGGCAGAGCCAGATGGGGAAGAGACTTGGTGCCTTCTAAAGGTTTGGGAGGACCTGGCCCCCTCTGTACCCTTCGTGAACGGCCGTTAAGTGGCCGTTTGAATAATTGCGTGAATTTCACGTGAATTTACCCAAATTTTGAGGTTTTTGGGGGAAAATGCCATATTTTTGGATCCTTCCGAAGGATTTGAGGGGCCAAAATTCTTCCCCCGGCTTCATTACACATCATCCAATGAAAGTCCCGCCCCAAAAGCATTCATCATGTCCGAACCGTGCCCAAAACGAGAGGTGCCGAAACCCGGCAAGCCTGTAGCCGATTCACAGGCGTGAATTCACGTGAATTCGTACGAAATTCGCACGAATTTCGTACGAATTTCACGTGAATTCACGTGAATTCATACAAATTTCACCCTTGTGCACCCCCTCATTTGTCCTAACACCCGGGGTCCCCCCCCCCCCAATGCACCCTTGCAGGCACCTTGGCTACGAGCAACATGTGCACATGTGTGTGGGTGTGCCTTTGTGTGGGGTGTGTGGATTTGTGTGGGTTTGTGTATGGGTGTATGGTTGGGTTTGCATGTGGGTGGATGCATGACTTCCTGTTTGTGTCTACGTGCGGGCATGCGTCTGTGTGTTGGTGTGTGTGAGGATGTGGGGGCCACCCGACCACATACGCACACAAACCCGTCACAAACCTCACACCAACACCCACACACCCACATACACAACCACGGACCCATGGATACACACCCACACACAAACACGCACCCACGCGCACAAACTAATCCACACACACACACACACACACACACACACACACACATAGACACACCCACAATGATCCCGCCCCACATACCTAACCACGACACATCCACTATGCAGGTGTGTGTGCGTATGTGTGGCTGGGCAGTTTGTGGGTGTGGGTGTGGGTGGGGTGGCAGGGCGGCTTCATTCCACTAATGGCATGTGGGTGTGTGTGTGTGGGGGGGGGGGGGTACATGTACGATTGTCTGTTTGTTTCTGGGTGTGGGCGTGCGCCTGTGTGTGGGGGGGGGGGGTTGAGGATGTGAGGAACACCAAACCATGCACATATACACACAAGCCATACACACGCATACACACACACCCTTCCCGCACCTCACACCAACACACGCGCACACACAAACACACACAACCACACACCCAACTACACATGGACACACCGACCCACATACACGCATCCGCACAAACCCATCCACACACACACAGGCAGACACACATACACAAACACAGAACCCCCCTCCCCTAAACATTTAACTGTGACACATCCACTGTCAAGGTACGTTTCATTGATGGTATGTGGGTGGGGGGGGGGGGGGTGCATGACTGTCTTTTTGGTTCTGCGTGTGGGCGTGCGCCTGTGTGTGTGTGTGGGAGGGTGAGGATGTGAGGAGCACCAAACCACATATACGCACAAGCCACACACACACACACACACACACGCGCACATACAGACACACCCTTCCCGCACCTCACAGCAACACGCGCGTACACACAAACACACACAACCACACACCCAACTACACATGGACACACCGACCCACCCACAGAAAAACACACACATATCCATCCACAGAAACCCATCCACACACACAGGCAGACACGCACACACACACATACAGAACCCCCCCCCCCCCTAAACATCTAACCGTGACACATCCACTGTCCAGGTACGTATGAGGGTGTGTGGGCGGGCAGTGTGTGGGTGTGGGTCGAGTGGGGGGCTGTTTGCTTTCATCGAGGGTATGTGTGTGTTTTGTGCATGGGTGTGTGTGTGTGTGTGTGTGTGCGTGTGCGTGTGTTTGTGGGTGTGTGTGTGCCGGGGGGGCAGGTACAGGGAAATGTGTGTGGGTGTGGGGAACTTGTTGCATGCATAGGTGGTGTTGGTGTGGCTCTTCGTGCAGTGTCCTGCAAAAATGGTACGAAATTCGTGCGAAATTCGTACGAAATTCGTGCAAATTTGGTACGAATTTCGTACGAAATTCGCCCCCAAAGTACCGTGAATACGTACCGTGAATGTGGTTGTTACGAAATTCGTACGAAATTCGTACGAACTTCGTACGAATTTCGTACGAATTTCGAACAATTTGCATGAATTTGTATCATTTTTCTCCAGAACAAACACACTCAGCCCTTAGCACACAGCACAGCAACACCACAACAACACAGAAGAACAACACATTCAGCCCATAGCACACAGCACAGCAGCACCATAACAACACAGAAGAACAACACATTGAGCCCATAGCACACAGCACAGCAACACAACAACAACACAGAAGAACAACACAGTCAGGTCATCAGCAACAGTCACCAATGAGGAGCAGAAGACACACAAAGCACAACAAGCAGCAAGCAAAACAGCGATACCAACACAGCCGAAAAGCAGGCATTACACACACATCGTGACAATCAGCAGCCACAAACACAAACGACAGACAGTCACAAACCACAAACTGCACAAAAGTATTGTCCCACATGATTCAACAGGCAGCCACTCATCCGACCATCCACACCCACCCATAGCACACAGCACAGCAACACAACAACAACACAGAAGAACAACATAGTCAGGTCATCAGCAACAGTCACCAATGAGGAGCAGAAGACACACGAAGCACAACAAGCAGCAAGCAAAACAGCGATACCAACACAGCCGAAAAGCAGGCATTACACACACATCATGACAATGAGCAGCAACAAACACAAACGACAGACAGTCACAAACTACAAACAGCACAAAAGTATCGTCCCACGTGATTCAACAAAAAAACCCAAGAACCCAAGAACCACCAATGCATGCACATATTACCCAGGCACGCACATACCATATACCCACGCCCACACAAACAACAACCCCTCTGACCAGACACACCCACACACACAAAAAAATGACACAAGTTCATGCAAATTGTTTGAACTTCGTGCGAAATTGGTACGAAGTTCGTACGAATTTCGTACGAAATTCGTACGAATTTCGTAACAACCACATTCACAGTACCTATCTGTGAGGCACTTTTCGTACGAAATTCGTACGAAATTCGCACGAATTTCGTACGAAATTCGCACGAATTTCATACGAACTTCGTACGAATTTCGTACCATTTTTGCAGGACACTGCACGAAGAGCCACACCAACACCCCCTACGCATGTACCGAAGTCCCCACACCCACACACATTTCCCGATACGTGCCCCCCCGGCACACACACACACATACACACACACACACACCGCACACACACACACACACACACACACACGCGCGCAGACACACACACACACACACACACACACACACACACACGGCGTGAGGTGACCAAAGAACCAAGCACACACATTTCCCTACACCTGCCCCCCGGCACACACACACACAGACACACACACACACACACACACACACACACCCATACACACCCGTACCCGAATCATCCGATTAGTAAAGCGGCTGTGGAGGTAGTGGTATTTCACTGCAAGCTTGCGCGTAGCAGCACGGAGCCTCATCCAGAAGGAAGAGGCGACAGTCGAGATGGCCGCGAAGGCCATGATCAATGCCATGAGTTGGCGCGCACTTCCCACCTGTGGTACACCCTCCATGCTGCTGCACTCTGTCAGACTAGAGTCAAACTCAACAGGGTCTTCTTTCCCCGCTGGAACACCCAAGCCCGTTCCCTTGGCGGTTGGTTCACCAGCCAGCATCTAGGGACAGCAGGAATCTCGTTGATCCATTCATGCGCGTCAATAATCAGTCGACGAGGCATTTGGCTACCTTAAGAGAGTCATAGTTACTCCCGCTGTTTACCCGCGCTTGGCTAAATGTCGTTGCATTGACAATCAGAGCACCTCGCGGAACCAGCCAGCAGGTCCCATCGCAAAGCTGTGTTTCAATTAAACAGTCAGATTCCCCTGCGTAGTACACAGTTCCGAGTAGACACGGGAGCATACTGTAAAGTCGGCGCTGACTTGATTATTTGCTGCCAAAGCATGAGCTACTAGCACATGAGAGCCATGGGGATACACAAAACCTGTGAAGAGAAAAAGGATACCCTCCCTAACCTTAACCGCACTGCAACAAGCAAGACACCCTCATAACCCCACACCCAGACACTCAGGGGCTGTAAGTGGGAGGTCTCCTTGCCCCCCCCCCCCTTCCCAACCCTAGACGTCGTTGATTACGCTCCTATGGTTTGACCCAATGGACCCCCCCACCCCACCCTCATGCATCTACTAGCAACTATGACCTTTGCCCTTCCAAACAACTGTGTGAGCAATGCAACAATGGTTTGACCCCAACGGACCCCCCCACCACTGCATCCACTATCACCTATAACCTATGCCCTTCCCAACAAATTTGTGAGCAATGCAGCAAAGATTAAGAAATGTAATGTGTATTGTTTTGATTTGTTATTTGTGTTCTAGTGTAGAATACATCTAGGCTAGAATGATTCCTGTTCTAGTCTACGTTCTAGCTAGATGTTGTAGGCTAGAATGCCCTCGCGATGTCGTTTTAGGCTAGAACGAAATTGTGCGTGCTAGCGTGTATCTAGGGATCTACAAAACAAATTGTTCAATATCCAATGTGTGCAACAAATAGCAGTGACAAGACAAAATTGGGGCCGATTCGTACGAATTCGCACGAAATTCGCACGAAATTCGTACGAATTTCGTGCGAATTTCACATTCTCGTGGATATGTGAATCTAGCGTGAATTTATGCGTGAATTTGGGTGCGTGAATTTCACATTCACGCGAATCTCACCAAACGTGTTGAACCATGCGACTACTTCAAACCTCTAAATTGCACACATTTGTTGGATCTTTCTTTGGGCGAAGATAGCACGACAAAAGCACACAATGGCACCAAGTTACGAGCAAAAAACAGCAACAATAGGTGAAATTCACGGTACCGTGAATCTCAGATTCAAACGGCCGGTTCACGAAGGGTACATCCTTGGGGGTGACATGAGGATGCACACAGCAGTGGTTAGGGTCTGGATGCACCCCGGATGGGAACCACACCACTGTCAAGGGCACTCTGCAGAAAAGCAAGATTGTTAGCCCAGACCTGGGACAACACAGAGGTGGACTTCTCACCACGAAGGGCGACGTTAACAGTCCAGTGGTAGGACAACGTCCTTGCCAAGTGACCATGGTTGGCAAAGGAAATGGGCATCTGGCACCACGATTCCCCCCCACAAGGCAACCCATCCCCCCTCACAATGATCCACAGCTCTCCTTGGCACTCCCTGGGGTATTCTAGGTTAGAAACAATGGAATCAAAGGAAAATATATAGTCAGAAAAGTGCTGCAGGGGCCACTGCGAAAAGACTGTGACCCCATCTGTGTGCACGGCAACCTGTAAATGCTGCCTTCTTGCAAGCTGGTTCCATTCTGTGGCAAAACTAGCATAGGACGGGAGAGAAAAAAGGTGTGTGGGGACCTTACTTCTCGTCCAAGTAATCAAATCTTTGTACCTGAGTAAAATAGCGCGCGCAACATGAGGACGTAGCGCGCGCAGAAGTCAACGAAGCGCGCGCTATGAGCGGAAGTGCGCGCAATGTCACATGCAAAGCGCGCGCAATAATACCTTCTTCTTGGAATCTTCAGGAGTAGGACCAAGTCCACCACCGACAGGGGTCTGACGGCGTTGGCAGCCTCAGTCCTGCGACGCTTCTTCTCTGCTTCAGCCACAGGGACCCTTTTTTCCAACTTGGCCCACAAAGACCGTTGGACGGCAGACCCTGAGCAAAAAAACTCAACTAGGTCCGCCAAAAGGTCCTCGTTCTTCCACAGGGACCACCCATAGTGGGGGCCCAAAATGCTGGCAATCTTTCCTGATATTGACAGCGTCACATGCGGTGCCGGAAGCATCTGAAACTTTAGAAAAATAGGCGTTTTTGCCCTGCTTATTAGGACATGGGGTTACAAACCCAAGACCCCGAGCCATAGCGCGCGCTATGCTGCGCGCTATAGTTTTGTAGTGCGCACTGAGCCATCGCGCGGCAATACCCTGTAGCGCGCACGCAGGGAAGGGCTTTGGCAAGGGAATCCTCTTTGGCATTGGGAAGAGACATGAGAGAATTCTATGAAGAATTCAACATTGAATTCAAGGAAGCTCAAGTTGAGTGGACGGCTTGGAAGAAGGCCAATGTGCCACGAGCACCTAGGCGAACCTACACACGTCGCACTCCCACTACCTCCACTTCGACACCAGCTACTTGTATTCCACAAGCCACTTCCATCCCATCCACTTCTATGCCATTGCTTCCCAATGATCCCCTCCTTCAAGCTGTCACCATGCCTTCCATCCTACCCTCATCTTCACTTCCTCCCATGCAATTGGATAATTCATATATGGATCCTTTGGGGACCTCTTTGTTTAATATGTCCATGGGTGGTATGCCTTTGTTGCCCAGTGTGCTCCCAAGTCCTATGCAACCAAGTATGCCTTTGCCACCCTTGCCCATGTGTAACTACGAAGCCAACCCCAGATACTGTACATTCGCCAACTCCTGGTCAACTCCATGTCGAGAGCATTCAACTTGACAGCACTGCGTGCCCGCACTGCCATTGCAATTGGAGCCTTTTGGTTGAAGAGTCACGAGTGACGAGTGGAAGAGAGCAAGTAGGGTTGAGCTTGGCTTTGTTACGTGTGCTTCGCAGCCGATAAACGTAGCAAATTCCCTTATCCCCAACGACCCGTTCATTGCTGCTAACACCGGAGCCACTCTATGTTCTTCATTTGGTACTCTCGGTGTTGCTGCTTTTGCTATATTTGCGTACCTCACCTTCGCCTTCATTGCCACGTGACCATCTCTCCAACCGCCGGACGAAGTATACGATTGTGTGTACGTTGTAGCGGTACTATAAAGGCACCATGTCTACGGCAACAACTTCGCCGCCGCACAACTCAAGAATCACACCACCTACCGCTACCAATGATCACGTGGAGCGACCACCGCCAACTACCGCCGCCCCAGAGACACGGCCGCCGAATCTCTCCAACCACAATGATAAAGCGTATGCCGGTGCGAAGTGGTGCAAAACACATGGTTGGTGCAATCATGCTACAACCCAATGCCGTGGCATGCAACGCTCCAAAGGCTCCGTAGCATGATTACGGTGTCTCGCATGCAAATCCTTGGACCATGTGTACCGTGATTGCCCACACGAAAAGAAGAGCCTAGTGTGTGACAATTGCTTGGGACCGCATCTCTTTGAAGATTGCCAAAAACCTTTTGATCCGGACGTGTACTTTCCTACGCGGCGAGCACGCATTGCAAAGTATCCCAAAAAAGAAGAGCCGGAGACGGTACCACCGGCTGCCGTTGTCGGGTGCCTCTTTACCCGCAACTCACAAAACCTCCGCGCCGACCAATACCTTCCGCTCCTTGAAATGGGATGCAGCGTTCTAGGGCGTGGTGCGGAACCCCCCCAATTTTGGGTGTTGTTAATATGGTTGGAACCCGGAATTTCACATGTTACATGGGTGCACTATGATGCAACAATGTGCTTTCCATGTTTCGTTTGCTCGATATTGCCCGTTTTGCACTTTTTGCGATTTGATCTTTGTGTGCTCTAACTAGTTAGAACGGGGTTAGAACGAGGTTAGAGCACTAGTTATCGCGCGGGTTATCGCGCGATAACCTAGTTATCGTGGGGGTTATCGCGGGGGTTATCGCGCGATAACCTAGTTATCGCGCGAGTCATCGCGTAGGTTATCGCGCTTCATTTTATGTTTCCCCTTTTCGCTTTAGCTCTCAAAGCTTTCATATTCTTCGTAATGGCCCTTGCTGCTGCCCACGCTTGGTGCGAGAGCCATCAAAAGCTCCTTGGGGTCCGTTGCCTTGGCGGTCCTGAGGGGTTTACGATGGGTGATGCCAATGTGAGGCGCCCTGTGGCGACCCGCTTTGAACATGGTGTGGACTTTGGACTCCTTGTCCATAAGTCCCCCTTCATGGCGGACAAGCGAGACCCCCTGGTTCTCAGCAACTACATCTTCGAGTTGCTAGAGGTAAATCAAGGGGTTGCTGGATTTTTGATCCAAATTCATACCGAGGATGTGGACGCCGTGGTGGAGTCCGTCACCGCTCATGCCGAGAAGGGTGCGGGGATGAAGACGACCCTCTATGTGGGTCAGGAGGAGGAGGAGGAGGAGGATGCGGGGGGGGGGTGGGGGCTGGGGGGAGGAAGGAGAAGCCCCACAACCCCCTCATGATTAGTGTCCAGAAGGTAAGGGGTAAGGGCCAAACCCCCGCCCCCAAGCCCTCCCCCAAGCCATCGAAGGTGGCAAAGGTGGCGGCGGCCCAGCCCCCCCAGGAGGCCCTGGACGTGGAGGCCTTGGGGGCCAGTGTGGCCACCCACGTGACGGACGCTTGCCAGGTTTTGGTGGAGCAGCCGGCCGCCACGGGGGTCGAGGCCGCACATGCCAAGGGTCGGTCGGCCGACCTCAAGTCGGCCTTGGCGAAGGCCGAAAAGGCCCAGGGCAACACCCAGCGTGCCCTGGACCAGGCCCTCAACCTGGCCGCCAAGAGGGGGGAGGAGGTGGAGGCGATGAGGGAGGCCCTGAGGGAGGCCCACGAGGGGAGGCGGAAGGCGGAGGTGGAGGCGGCCCAGCTTAGGGTGGAGGTGGAGGGGCAGCGGAGGAGGGGGGATGACCTCCAGCAGCGCTGGGGGGTGGCTGAGGCGCAGGTGCGCAGCCTCACCTCCACCCTCTGTGCCTCCTTCACCGCCCAGCATGGGCTAGCGCCGCAAGGGTTGCAAAGTCAGGGTAGCGGGAGTAGGAGTGGGAGCCAATGACTCGTGGGTTTGCTAAGGGGGTTGCCCAAGGGCATTTTTCGTGGGGAGGAGCGATATGGGGCCCAAGTGGACATGTGCCACTTCGGCCTCGTGGGAAGTGGAAACCCCAACCCCTCTAATTTTAGGGCGACCCACATGGCCGCCGCTACCCTCACGCCTGCCCTCACCCCCTTGGTTGCAGACCTCAATGGGTATTGCACCTCCAATGCTCCACCATGGTTCACATGGTGTAGCATCCAAATTGTTCGCCCCCAAGGGACGGACACCATGGGCCTCCACTCCCATTTGCGCGATGGGGCGCCCATGGCGCTTATTGTGTGTGTGGGCTCTTTCACGGGGGGTGAGTTTTGGGTGGAGAGTGGTGGCCTGCTGAATCCCTCCATGAGGGAAAAAAAGCGGCACACCCGTGTGTGCAAGGGTAGGGCGGTGGAGGGTTGGGCATGCACCGCCACCCCCCAAGCCCCGGTGTTGTTCAACACCGGGGCACTACACGCTCCATTGCCATGGGAGGGCGAGCGATGGAGCGTGATTTTTTATAGTGCGGGGGGGGTTCTGCACTGCACGCCTGTGTGGCGGCAGCAGCTGGTGTCCATGGGTTTTAGGGTGCCCAATGCTTCCTCTAACCCCTCCAGCTAGTGTAATTTGTGATTCGATTATTGTTCACTATTTCTATTTTTTCTGCTTTGGTGGGATGCCCACCATGGTTTGTCATTGTGTACTCTGAGGAGGGGCAACTAGCCCGGAACATGTCCATTTGACTGATTTGAATTTGTGATTGTGGCGCCATATACCCCGTGCCTGCACATTGTTGACATCTCCAAGGTTTCCTGGGTGCAAAATCAACGTTTGTGAAGGTTTTAGGGTGCCCAACGCTTGCTCTAACCCCTCCAGTTAGTGCGCACTAACCCCTGCTCTAACTAGTTATCGCGGGGGTTATCGCGCGATAACTGGGTGCTCTAACTAGTTATCGCGCGGGGTTATCGCGCTCTAACTAGTTATCGCGGGGGGTTATCGCGGGGGTTATCGCGCGATAACCTAGTTATCGCGGGGGTTATCGCGTGGGTTATCGCGTCTGTTTTTTGGGCCCTTGCTTCAAAACCCTCCCTCATTTCGTGTCCAGGTCCCCTTATTCTTCATGGATAGTGCTGTCAATGATGCCCTGCGGGCTCTCAACACAGCTAACCTCCGGCGGTACACCGATCTGCAGTGCCCCAAGGCCCGGCGGCGGCTTTTGAAGGCGGTCCAGCGGCTGGTGCGAGTTCTATTGGGTGACCCAAACGTTGTGTGTGGCACCAACACCAAAGGCGAAGTTTGTTTAAGTGGTGGGGCGTCCACTGCCCTGTCTGGCCCACTTGGCGGCCATCTTGCATTAACAGCTCAGGAGCATGAGGCCCTGAGCATGCTACGCATGGCATGCAGCATGCATCTCTCCCAACGGGCCCTTTTGCGAATGCCCCGCCGTTGCACACAACGGGACCTAAGGACCGTTCGGCAACGGATCATGCCCTACTTTCCCCAAACAACCATTGTAAAGTCTACCACAGGCCGCAATAGGGCACCTGCCCATGTGCCTTTGCAATCAATTGTGCAAAATGCAATATCTATGGCCCGAGTTATCGGGAAACCCCCCCCTAGTGGCGTTGCCATTGTTGTTATTTCAGTTGATGCGACTTCCTTGTGGAAGGCATCCTCTACCCGTGCGGATGTATGGGTTAATGTATGGGGGGGGGGGGCAAAATATGCTTCGAAGGTGAAGCTATGGGCCTCATGGTTTTGCATGGATGGCGGGGATGAACAGGCTTTTTTGAGAAGCCTGGACATCTCCGCCAACCTCAACCAAGAGGTGAGGGATGTGGAAGAGGATGTTGTCCTCTTTCAAAACCAATTTTTGACTTGCACTGTCATTTTGACAGGGGATGGGAAGGGGATGCAAGCAATGGGGGGGGCTGGGTCTAAGTGTTGGTTGTGCAAAGACCCCAATGGGATTGTTGAGCAAAGGGGGGTGGAGTCCACCTCAAGATGGGGGGCATTCTTGAGAAGTGTGACCCTTGATAGGCGGCCGGGGGACTACCAACATGCAGCATGCCGCATCCTAAACGGCATTGCAAAGCGCATTGAGACCACCCTTCAGGCCCTCCCCCCTGGTACCCCTGGTAAGGCCCAAGCTCTTGCAGCTTTGCAGGCCTTCAAACAAGCCCTCAAGGATGAGACCTCAGGCATCCCTCTCGGGGAACGCCTCCCTTCGGCCTCGAGGGCCACATAAAAAGATTTCGATCTAACAAGCACCAAAGTTTTCCTAACCTCCCCCCCCTTCCAAAGGCAATTTGTGGATTGCCTCAAGGAGCATGTCCCCACATTGAGGACCACTGGGGGACCTATGTTATGGGTTGTTGTGCATGTCATGGTGAAATGCATTGAGGGTTTGTATGAGCTTTGGAGGGTGAGGGAGTTGTACACTCTTACCCAAGTGGAACGCCACCGTGCGTCGACCACAAAATTTTCAAAAGCGTGGGGAGACTCAGGTTGGTCCCCCACCAGGTGGATCCATTGGTGCTTGGCACATTCCACCTTTTTTGCCGAGAAATGGAGGAACATTTTTCAGTTTTCCTCCATCCCAACGGAGTATCGGCATGGGCCTTACAAAAGGAGGCTCAAAAATTGTTTTAAGGGTTGGTCCTTGGTGAGGCCAAGTGTGTCCCTCCGCCACATGCACCATTGCATGTCCATGAATGCCCTGGAGCAAGGGCTTTTGGGACTGGAGGCAGCCAAGGCCTCAGACATTGATGACTTTGTATGAAAAACGACCACACATGCTTTGTGCCAAGTGTTTTGTGTTGTTTGTGCTAGGGAGGGAGGGAGGAGGGGTGCGCGATAACTACACGCGATAACTACGCGATAACTGAGTTATCGCGCGATAACTAGCGCGATAACTAGTTAGAGCAAGGTGCTCTAACTGCGTTCTAACTCTGTTCTAACTACATGTGCTCTGAGTCTTTGACCCCCCCCAAAAAACCACCCCTACAATGAGGGTTATGTGGGGAAAGAAAGGGGATGGGGGGTTTTTGAGGGTGCTGAATCCATTTTTTTAGGTGGTTTGCCCCAAAATTGAGGGTAGGTGGGTGTTGCAGAAATTGCGTTCTAACTAGGGGTTCCGCACCACGCCCTAGAACGCTGCATCCCAAAGTGCGCCGGAATACTTGTCTCTCACGTTCATGAGTGACGCGGAAGGCGTCCGAATTGGCTATGGCTCTGAACTAGAGGCGGAGAATGCTAGCGCCGCGCTCCAAGAAATGGCCAGGAAGCAACCGGGACTCCAATTGCAACGTGACCGATTACAAGGCCCCGCCGCGCGCTCCGCTCCGTCTACCCCGTCCTCCGGCCTTTCTACCCCGTCGTCCGCAACATCTTCGAGTACAACACCATGGCGCACTGAACTCCAAGCTTTGGATACCAAACTTACCGGAGAAATGACCGTCTTGAGGACCAAGCAAGAGGACCTCTCCCGAACTGTTTCCACTATCCAAAACGTCCAAACACAAGATAGTTCTACTTTGCGCTTGGTGTCTATCCGCATGGGAGTCACTCCACCGGACCCGAAGATACCGCATGAAGTCGCTCTAGCTAAAGCCGGTTCACATGGACGACCAAACTCTCTCTTACCGGAACCAGTAGCCGTGCGGCCCGGAGGGCCCGCTACTGCCACCCCGATGGAGGGGGTTGTGAGTGGCACAGGCAAGCGAAAATCCCCGACGGAAGACGCCAGCCTACGCACCCGTTGGCTTCTGTGTGAACCGGGCGGACTGCCCTTGCATGAAAATGAGTGGTGCCACCGCCGAGTGCATTTAATTGCCCAGAAAAGCGAACACGTATGGTACATGACGCTTGTTGATGAAAATGACACCCCCGAAGGTGACCCGTTCGCTGTCAAGTCCCCGATCATCGCCACGACGGAAGAAGAGGCTGATTCACTACTTGCACAGAAAATTGCACGGGTTCGGAAAACGTCGACATCATGACGCCTGCACGATGCTCCCATGGAACTGCGGCAGTGTGGAAAGTGCTATGGCAGCACAAGTCCCCGTTCCTTACCATGCAAACTGGTCTCTTTGCCCTCACGTTCGCTAACTCGGACAATATCCGCGGTGCCGGTGCATTGACCCTGTGCTACCGCCAAGTGTTTACTGTCCCCCCGAACAACCTGTTCAAAATATCCTGTGCGATGCTGCATGACAAATCCCATCACCATGTTCGCCGAGAATGGTGGGAACCGTTCTATGATTTCTTTCCCGTCCTGGTAACTAGCCTCCTGAACATACGACAACCGTACACGTGCGCCCGATCCATAAAAATCTTTGTTCACCGCGCCCTCACCCATGACTAGGTCCCCGGTGACCTTCGCCGTACCATTTGTGATTTTGCTGAACAACAAACCGGAAAAACACTACCCACCCCCCGGGAAACCTGTACACAGGCGCAACCACACCCACCACCATGCCGAGAAACAGCCACCTGCAAACAGAAAACAGCCACCCAATGCCCCTTGTCGCATGACACATGGCACAAAGTTCACCCTGGCCGCCGATCGGGAAAAACGACTATAATGCCTCCTCCGAAGCCTTTCTCCTCTGAAACCCTCTGGGGTAATCTCCAACTAACACACCGAGCACGAAAGCATGGGTCCCGAAAGCGAAGACCCCGATGGAAAAGAGCAGGTCCCACCCCAGATCGTGCACCGGTGTTCAACACCCTGGTTGACTTGTTTCCTGTCCCCCTTCCCTCGCCCTCCCCACCTCTCCCAACCCTCCTACCCGAGCTACCGTGGACACCAACAGTGGATGACCTCATCAGCCGGCCATTGCCTGACCTGGTGGCGCTGTTACCAATCCTGCAAGCGCGCCAAACTTGGCTCCAACAGAAACACACTGAATTGGCCGGTGCGGCACTTCAGCTCGAGAACACACTGTCCCCACCGCCAGCAGGCCTAGTGTCTCCACAGACTACCGGTCCCGTCAGTTTTCAGTTTGATGACCCGCTACCACCGAATCCACACGAATGGTTGTCACGGTTCCATGCATATGTCCTCTCCCACCCCCGTGTCCAATCTTTTTGGTCCACCTACGCGTCACGTTATCATTGTGCCACCTGGCAGTCCATCACTTATGACCTCCTCAGTTCATTTGCCATTGATGCACGCCGAGTAGTCTTCAGCATTCCACATGACTCGTGGAGACCACGGTATAATTGGTTTTTGTCGTTGACCCAAACCCTTAATGCTGATACGGTGATTGATGGAGGCCCACTACCACCTAATTTTCCCCAAACTTATGTGACGCTTAATGATGCCCTCAACCCTGTTTCCTCTGCCCCGAGTGAAACGAACTCTGCGTCCACCGTACCCTCTATGAATGCATTCTGGTGCGTGCAACCGTCCACTCCGACAACTGCTGCGCAATGGTTCTTTGACCGTCTGTCCTCCCAATTACCGACGACTATACTCATAGTTGTCCCCACGGGACATGCACTGCAAAGTGACCTCACCAGCCACCCCTCTGTCTCCTGGCTCTCTGAAATCCCCCACTTCACTGCCATACCACAATCTTTGAACATGTCGTCATCCCCCTACTCCCTACCTGTCACCTTGTTCTTGGCGCATATTGGTTCGCCTTTGCCCCCGCATCAAATTGTAAGTATGCTTGGCCCTATCTGCCGGAAGAACTCCGCGACACTGTACCCCCTGCCCCCACAATGGGTCCAACCCACATCACGTCAACGGATGCGTGACCTCTTTTGGTCAAAATGGCATGCACAGACCGCCCACGCACGCGATATGTCCTCCTCTTGGACCCACTCAGACTGGTGTGCTTTCCTGCAGCAACGAGCCAACCTACTGCGGCTTGCACCACAACCCCACCTACGTCGTTTGTGGAATTTTCGTAGGTACCGCCAGTGTCAGGACTTTGGGAAATGTGGCACATGGATTTATGCCCTGTTCTCTATTTCCTCCAAACGTGTCTACGTAGGCCAAACTGGGGCGCTTGGCCTCCCGAAGGCAGGAGTAACCCGCTTCCGCCAACATATCCGTGCCTGTAACAGCTACACTACCCTGTACGGCCACAAACACTGCCGGGAGCTCGGGTCTATATATCCGATGATGGCACGCACTGGCTTCGAAAACTGGGGCATGATCTTACTCGAGCACTGCCCCCCGAATAGAGCCTTACATTTGGAACGTGCATGGATGCGTCGCTTGACGCCAACCCTCAATGTCCGAGATGTCCCTGTCTACTCCCGTAGATGGGAACTCCTACTGCGAGGAAAACTGGCTGAAACCCCCCAGCAACGCCTCTCCGTGAACTCCAATGTACAATCCATCGTGCACAATTGCCGTCAAACAACCCCCCTTGCTGCCCGTCTTGCCCTACTGTCACGTGTTCGTCGGTTCTACTCCCCGGAAATTTCCAATCATGTGTTTCAAAAGGTCCAACACCAGGTGCACCAGAGCACCGGGCTCAAAATCCTACAGCGTATGCCCATAACAATCCCTACCTTGCGTCATATTGAGCCCCGCACCCTCCGTCGCATTAATGCCTCCTATATCTCCCGCCTCCCGATCCCATGATGCCTACGAGAATACTTTGGCCGTACCTTAAATGTTGTGGCAAAACGCCATACCTCCGTCCGAGATGTGCTGTGCGCGCGGAAAATTCCACTGAATTTTTCTGAGATACAGGAACATGCCACGCTCCCATGTAAGTGTGCTGACCTCGCTGCGGCACGTGGCAGATGGCCACCTAATGGTCCGCCGACCAGCCCACCTCCGAAAATTGTTTGGCAACAAAACCCCCATTGTTGTCCAGGACCTAAAATCAGAACCAGTCCTCCACTGGTGGACGGCAAAAACCATGGTTACGAGCGGGCTGAAACGACTTCCCTCCCATTTGCCTGTCAACCCGACGTCTGCCCCAGGACTCTACACTGAAGTCCTATCTCACGTTCGAACAGCATGGTGTGCAGAACACACAATCCAACCCCGGTACTGTCGCCATGATGCCATAGAACGTTTCAAGGAGGACCACCCCGAGTTCATTTTCCTCCCCATGGATAAAAATGAAAGCCGATGCTTTGCGTGTTGCCCAACACTGTACTATACAAAAATACTGGAAATTTATTCTGATCTTGCGCAATTTGAATTTATTTGCGATTGTGAATCACCGAAAGATGCGCGTGAGTATGTTTCCTCCGCCCTGTACGACGCCAGTAAACAGTACAACCTGCACCGTTTTTGGAAACATGGCCCACGCCATGCGCCCCCCCACTCCTTTATACTGCCCAAGTGCAAAATGTCTGAGTCCACTTGCCAGTGGAAACAACGTGTACTGTTCTCCTATTATAACCACCCCCTGCGCTCCCATGGACGACTAGTCAGCCGCGCCCTGTCACTCCTCCTCCGCGAGGCAAAAACGACTCATCCCCAGCACTGCCATTCTTACAACTCACTGCTTGACCAGATTCACACGCCGTTAGAATACTTGGTTTGCCTCCCACACCGACCCCCAGGCCTTCCCTGACCTCACCCTATTTGAATTTGGAATAATAACTTGATGTCTGCGAAATGTTTCCAAGCCTTGACCGTGAGGCCACTGTCCAAGCCATCCGGGACTTACATGAAGCGGTTGTCAAAGCCAGAAATGCGAGAGGCCTCAGCCTCAGATTCGCCATCAATAAGCAAGACAATCACCTCGACCGGATAGGCACAGGGTACTCCCGTTACTTCCACAACCTCCAGTTTGAGGACGTGATCAAATTTTGCCAGTTTGATGTCTTTCATAATGACATGTTCACTGTAGGCTCGGCAGTTTACCGCCAAAAGCGAGGAATTGCAATCGGGGTACTGGTAGTGCACAAATGGCAATCGCAAACCTTTTTATGGGTGAACTCCGCGGATACCCTGCCTATACCCCCGTCCCCACAGATGTACACCACTTACACCCCGCTGACCTCCCCGTCCACCCCTTCCGCTATGTTGACAACATTGTGGGCGTAAAGCGGAAACACACCCCCGTGCAGGCAATCCAAGAAAAATTTTGAACACTTGTATGGCCTCCGCCTCCAACCCGAGGCTAAGGGCGACTGTCTCATCTCACTCGAGGCCGAACTCCAAATCTCCCGCCCCCCCAACCCAGAACCACCCATACGTGCGTGTCAGATATGCAGACAAACGTGGTACGGACCTCCCCATTGAAAAGGTGAAACGACGGTTTCCTGAAACTTACAAACCCAGTGCACGGCGTGTTGTACAGAGTGTCATACCGTCCATGGCCCGAAACTGCATGTATTATCGCTCCTCCCATGATGACGTCTTGTTCAATGTCTCCCATGTGACTGCCTCAATGCAGGCGAAAGGGTATCCGCGCTCCTGGTGGGTACCTACACTCAAGGACCGCCTCACCCGTTGGGGGGCGCACCCGGAGGTGTTGGCTGCAACTATGCCTCGCATACCAGCCGGCAACGACCAGTTTTGCTCCCCGTGTCAGGTCAGAGGTCCCCAGCCCTGAACTGCAGTCATCGTGACGAAACACAACTTTGCCACCAAACACCTGCCCCCTCGGGGGCTGTGTAGCCCGTGCATTTTGTTCGAGCACTGGGACGGTACGTCCAACCCGTCCGATACGCCCCCTGTGCTCGAGAAAATGCCCGACCTACACGGCTCATGGACCCTGCAAGTACCAATTTCTAGACCAGCACCACACCGGCACTGAAAATTTCACTGCCACACACATGCACCACCGCCAATAACTACACTGTACACCTCATACACTTAGCACAAATCCAAATCCAAATTCATACATTGCACTCACAGCACTCCTGGCACTATTGGTGCAGACCCAACAGCAACAATGGCGCGCGCGACCGGATCCGCACCCGCCTGTAACAATCCTGCATCCCGATCTCCCAGTCTAATTACCTTCTGAAATTGCACCTCTTTCACCTGTGGTTCAAAAATAATTTGTCTTCGCTAATTTTATCCGCAATTTGTTTCTGCATCGATATTGCAACTTTCCCAATCGACAAGCACTGGTGCAGTGGTCCAACCATTCTGTTTCTTTGTTTCCTGCTACACAGGCATTGTTATTCCACCTTCAATGCTTTGATTGCACTGCGTGCCCGCACTGCCATTGCCATTGGAGCCTTTTGGTTGAAGAGTCACGAGTGACGAGTGGAAGAGAGCAAGTAGGATTGAACTTGCATTTACTTTTGCACTGTGTTGTTGCTACGCCTAGTGCATGAAACGTGAGGAACTATTGATATTTTACAGCTTTTGGTTGCGTTGCTTTGTTGTTATGATGCAATATGTGGGTTTTTTGGGTCGAAGCCAACTTTTTGGAAGCCAGGCCGGAGTTGGCGCGCCAACTTGGCACTTGGCGCGCGCCAAGTGCAAAGTTGGCGTGCCAAGTCGGGTTTTGGCGCACGCCAACTGCCCCATTCTTCCTCTTCTTTTGCACCCTTCATGCATTCCCTTTCCCTTCTAGGCATTTCACTTTATTATGCCTCCAAAGCAACCCAAGAAGGGCAAGGGGAAGAAGGTGACAGTCACGGACCCCGGGTGTGCCCCCGCTGCACCACCTAACCCCGAGGTGCACCCGGTGCTGGATGCCCATATCGCCAACGTGGGCTCCGAGCACTTCCCCGGGGGCTATTTTCCCATCCCCTACACCCTCACCTCCCCGGACGCCGAATCCTTCCCCCAGCTCCCCCCCCTCCGCGAACCCCTGGAGGCCGCCCTCTTCGGCAAGTGGGACCGGCCGGGCAATCCCCACTTGGTCTGGGGAATTGATGCCACCCGCGTCAACTTCGCCCTGACCAGGGGGGTTCTTAGCAGGTTCTGCTGTGCCGTGATGGGCCGGTACCCCACGACCCTCGCGGTCGAGTGGAAGCTTTCTCAAGTCACCCTTGAGGCCTTCAACAAGACCGTGAAGCTCTGCACTGCTGCAGCGTCAAAAGAGTTCGTCAACGTTCTCGACCTGCAAGAGAAGCCGCCTAAGGGTCTCGACCCCGAGGAGCAGTGGCTGTGGGTGGATCCAGTCAAAAGAAGTGGCTGGACGCACCGCACGGCCACTGACGCCGTCGTGCGGTACCAGACGGTGAAGGTGCAGGCGTGGTATGCCGTAGCTCCCACGGAGTTCTCCACCAACCGTCGCCTGCGCACCCACATCCCCGACATCACCCACCCCACCCTCTACAGCACCGACGCCCCCTTCACCATGCTTGGCATGGGTTGCCCCCACCCCTCCTTCCACAACTCCTACCCCGTCGCCAACCACGACATCCCCAACCCCCCCATCGTCACGGAGGAGCACATTGGAGGTGCACATGGGGAACCCTGATGACAGTGCGAAAGGCATTGTCCGCCCCCCGTGTCACGGAGGTCCATTTTCGGACGGACGAGGACAATGACATTTTTGGGGCCGCATGCAATCTGTGGCAAAAACTGCAGGTATTTTCACCCTGCACCAAAGCGTTTCCCGGCGACCGTTCACGGTGACCCGTGGGATGCAGCGTTCTAGGGCGTGGTGCGGAACCCCCCCAATTTTGGGTGTTGTTAATATGGTTGGAACCCGGAATTTCACATGTTACATGGGTGCACTATGATGCAACAATGTGCCTTCCATGTTTCGTTTGCTCGATGTTGCCCGTTTTGCACTTTTTGCGATTTGATCTTTGTGTGCTCTAACTAGTTAGAACGGGGTTAGAACGGGGTTAGAGCACTAGTTATCGCGTGGGTTATCGCGCGATAACCTAGTTATCGCGGGGGTTATCGCGGGGGTTATCGCGCGATAACTAGTTATCGCGTGGGTTATCGCGTGGGTTATCGCCCTTCATTTTATGTTTCCCCTTTTCGCTGTAGCTCTCAAAGCCTTCGTATTCTTTGATAATGGCCCTTGCTGCTGCCCACGCTTGGTGCGAGCACCATCAAAAGCTCCTTGGGGTCCGTCGCCTTGGCGGTCCTGAGGGGTTTACGATGGGTGATGCCAATAGGGGTTCCGCACCACGCCCTAGAACGCTGCATCCCACGTTACACACGGCCTGTTTTCTGGCACAGGTGATGTGGCACCGTGACGGCCCCACGTTCCTGACGGAGCACGTGTGGGTGGGCATCTCCTTCGACGGGACAAAGCTCTGGCAGGCCTCCTTCGTGCATTTTGCCGTTGGAGACCTGGGGAGTCATATGCCCTTGGGCTCTTGGATCTTGCTGCGCGGATCCGAGAAGAAGGCCATCATTTCCGGATTGGCCGAGGTCTATGACCTCAACGCGGACCTCACCGAGGTGGCGCAGCAGCAAATCCCCGATAAAGGGGGCTACCTGCGTAAGGTGATTTCTTTTTTTATAGCAGACACCAAGGCGCAGGTCACTTTTGGGGGTTGCTCCTCCTTCACAGCCAAAAACCCCGCAGCCACCGTTTGTTGGCTGTGTGGGAAAAATCGGGCAACCATTCTGCACGAATTTGGTTGCGGGATGGGGGTGATTGTCGAGCAGTGGCTGTGGGCGGGGATGATTTGCCTGATCGTGCGCCCCCTCCAGCGGCCCCCCGATTATGGGCTGCATGGCGTGCACCGGCAAGTGCACAATGGGCTTTCAGCCCTTGTGAACAGCCTCCACGCGGTGCATCGGTGGAAACGGGGAAAGGCCGTGAGGTGGGTGCAATGGTTCATGGATCCCATTCGGATCCAGGCACGGACCGCCACCGGTGTGGCGTTGGAAGAGGAGAGGAAGGATAAGAAGAAGGTGCCCCTGAAAATCGAGCAGCCGGTGGCTGCCGAGTGGGTGAAGAGTGAGGGATGGGACACCATGTGTGACCATCTGGAGGGGGAGGGCCTCCTGCAGCATGTCGTTGACATGGGGGGGGGTCCAGGTGTCCTGGACGGACGCCTTCCGGCAATGGGGAACATCCCTGTTGGCAACAAGCGATGTCGTCTGGAAATCCGGACCGTTGCAGTTGCCCGACATGAAAATTCTGCGAACAAAATTGAACAAAATGGGGGAGGCCCATAAGGCATGTGAAATGAACGTCACCCTGTGGGCCCATCTGTGGATTGACCGCCTGTTGGGATGGGCCCGCAAGTGGGGGCACGTTGCCATTTTTGCCGCCTTCAAAGGAGAGGGGCGGCACAAAGCCCTTAAATGTGAAATCTCAAAGCGCAGCTTTCGAGGTGGAAGTAAAGGCGGCCGGGTGTCCACAGTGCGGGGGGCCAGAGTGCGGGTGAAGGGGGGCAAGGGGGATCGCACGCGGAAGGGGTGGGGGGAAGTGATCCGCTCAGATAATCTGGACTGGGGGTTGTATGATCAAAAACTTTCGGTTTGGGAGTCGTCGTGGATGAAGCAAAGGGGGTACATAGAGAATAAGGGGGTCTTCGTCCAGGCTGAACAGGGGTCCCAAGGCATGTGACCTCTATATAGGATTGATATGCCTCCATGGCCCCCAGTTTTGAGCTACGGCTCCACAGTGTACACTACATCGGGAAGCACAGCTTCTTGCACATTCACAGTCTTTTGCACATTCATCAAAAAAAGATGGAACAATGCTTTCTTCGTGCCAAGTGTGCAAGGGCTGGTGAGGGACGGAATTTCCAGTGACGACAATAGTATGCAAGTCGATGGTTTGATCGGTGGGGGGACATTTGGCGCGCACCAAGTCCACACTTGGCGCGCCAACTTGCGACTTGGCGCGCCAACTTGTGAATTTGCGCAAGCCCAGGCCCGGGAAGCCAACTTTGGGACTTTTGTACCGTGTAGGAGTGTTTTCAGCACGAGAGGGGCATGAAACCCGGGGTTTTTCAGGGTAAGAAGTTTCCATTTACACCAAAAAGGAGGAAAAAATCCCTAGGTAGCCAGTGTAACAACATAATAGACACCCGCCATGATTTGGCTGCATTCCGAAGCAAGTTGGCGAATGTCTCTTGGCTTCATAGTTACATGGACCCTTCATTGCCCTTGTACACCCCATTGGATGGTTCTTTTGGTACCTTTGGCACCACACCAATGGTCCTTGACTTCAATAGTATGGCTCCTTCCTTGCCGCTTTCATATTAGTGTTTTGGACTACAGGTTTGGTTGCCTGTGTGCCTTTCTACTTCTTTACCAGAGGCTCAACAAGACCCCATGGGGCCCTAAGGACCCCAATAAGGCCCATAAACAACCCTTTGGGCGCAAAGAGGTTGTATGTAACTACGAAGTAAAGGCCCGAAGTGTTTCTCAAGTAAAAACCAGGTAAAAACCAGGTAAAATGGGTAAAAAATCAATAACTTGCTATGTGCGTGTTTGCTCGCCTTGCCCTCTCTTATGATGTGTAACGGACACATTTGCATGCAAATAGGCTGAAACATGGGTGAAAACGGAGGTGTTTTGCCACTTTTACGTCTCTTGCACCACAACACTACCATGTACACGCAATTATTGCTCTTTACAGCCTTTTTGCCGGGCCTCAAAGGTACAAGAGAACGCTGCGGGTAGGGGTAGGGGACCATTGTGCGTGTTTCCAACATGGAACATGGAACACGGGGGTATTCTTAGCATGCCGGATTTGAATTTCATACTCATTTTTGACCAAAATAATGTTTTTGACCACTTCCTCATTTTTACCCCATTTTTGCGTCTTATTTCTGCTATTTACTGAGAAACATTACTTCGTAGTTACATATATGATGCATTTCGCTTCCGTTGAGGTGTTATACACACCTCCTTCAAAGTAGGTTCACCTCTACCCTGTTCAACATTGTCACCATTGTGACCATCATTGGTCATCATGGCCTCCATTGGCCACAACCTGACCTTTGTGGGTGCAGTTTTCATCAAAGCTTAACCCCTAGGGTCACTCGAAAGCATATACAGACCTCGACGATGCGTTCGTAACATTGGTAACTCGCCGGCGCTCGCCGGCGAACGCCTTTTTTTAAAAACAAATTTTCGGAGGGACCGGATCCCTATAAAGTGCTGCTGCATCGCCAACAGTGAAATCGGTGGTCTAATGGGTAAACATATGCGCATTAAGCGCAGGAGGGAGATGTGCGGCGGTTCGAACCCCGCCGTACCGCCGTTTTTGCATTTGGGGGGGCTGGCGGTTAGCGCAGCGCGCCAGATTTCCGCGCCGCATCGGCGCGCGCTAGTCCCATAGGCGGGGTAATCTAAGTCGCAGGGTTTTCCCTTAGTTCATCCCCAGAAAGCCGGACAGCACTGGTATGAAGTTATATGTTTTAGGGGATGCGTTGTATCCCTTTGTAACAAACGTGTATCTCTATGCGAGCAAGAAAACACGTCGGTATTACCAATAATAGGGAACGGGGGGCTGTTCCGTTGACTTGTGGCCGATAGCTATTTTGGAGTGCATGGCATGGCCCACCAATTGGCGTTGTGTGACCACCCTTTTCTACTGTTGTGTAAAAGGGACAAGGACGGTGTTGCTGAGGTGCACAGAGGCGGTCCAGGGTGTGTTGGTGAAACTGGGTGTGGTGGTTGGGGCGGTTTGCCGAGGCGGCCGCTACAGCCTGAAGGTGTTTAAGAACCCAAAGGTTGGCTCCAAACTGCCCCGAGTTGTTTTGCTCTTGACCAACTGCACCTACCCCTCCCAATTCACAAAACACAAGCATGGCAATGACCTTCCCCCTGTGGTTGCAGCCTATCGTGTTTTGGCGAATGGCGTGGACTCCGCCAACCAAGTGGCCCTCGAACACCGGGAAACCGGTCGTTTCAATAAAGTCATGGCGGCGTGCAGTCCTCGCCTTTATTATAAGGTATGGCATCGTGAATACATTCAAGAACTGTAAACGAAGTGGTCTACTCCCACGAAAGACATCCCTTTGGGATTGTCATCGGAACCTTGCTAAGCAACTGACATGGGTTGGGCTAACGTTCTTTGCATTAGAGTAACGGAAGTGCACATACACGTGTACAGCGGGAAAGATGAAACCCCATGCACGCACAATTCTGGTGCGGTGCATCATACACTTGCATGCAGATTGTATGGCGACGTGCTGCACTATTCGCTACATCTCGTATTGCAGGGTAATGCGCATGTGATCAGTCTTTGCTTGTTCCGTTTGCTGTGTTGTTGAAGTCACCACAGCTGATCGAGGGGCGTTCGTCAACACGCCGAGTACACGTTCAGTTAATCTCATCACCGACAAGACCGACGGAGCCGACCAGCAGAACGGCATCGACGTACACATCATGCCCGACAACAAGTGCTTTACATGTGGAGGCATTGGACACTATGCACGCGAGTGTCCCAACAAAGGAACGGAATCGCAGCGGCGGAGTAATCAAGACGACGGGAATACCCCATGCGGCAAATGGGATGACGGTACGGACCAATACTTTTGCATTCACCACAACAAATTGGTCGGACATGCGTCGAAAGATTGCCGCTTAGCCCGAGGCAAGACGGATAACAAATACCAGAGATACCCGAATAGGGATGCCTTCCGCTTGCCAAGCGCCACGTTCGTACGAGAAACCGTGGCTGCGGCTATGCCGCAGTTCGCAAAGCAGCTGCCGATCGCGAACATTGACAAGGGAGTCGTACTCACGTTCCAGCGCACCACAATTGCCACGGATGTGGAAGCATTGCGCAAGGCAATGCCCGGGCTGGGGCTCATGTACAACCACGCGACGACTATCATCGTGGAGACGCGCACGGAGGAGGAGCGCACCACCATCCAAAAGCGACTCCAAGGGGCACAAGACCATGGGAAGACGATTACAATTACACGACACGACAAGGAACAGCCGGCGGAACAAAAGGGCCCCATCCAATTTGGCGACCCGCCCCCTTTGCAATTTGGCCCAGCGGCGACCACGCCTTCACCAACGACAGCATCAAGCGGGCAACCAACGCCGACACCGCCCGGGGATGGGCCCACACCCATGGACACGGGGAGCTCGGCGCCAAGTGAAGGCATCACACAACCGGCTGCACCACCCATGGCACCGCACACGCCAGGTCTGGACGCACGCATGACCACCATGGAAAACACGATGGGCGACATCGAGGTGCGCGTCAACGGCATGGACAGAAAACTGGACCAGCTCATTGCCAACAGTGGAGGCAAGCGCAAGGCCATTGTGCGACCACGTGCGGACGGATCGGACATGCCAGACAGTTACACGGCTGGCGCCACGTGCTGGGTGGTCATGAAGGCACACGACACTGCACACTGGGCCGCCCACAAAATCACCATCATCACATGCGACGAAAACGGGTTCAAGGGTATGCCATGGTCAGCCGAGAATCTCCCCATCACCGATATCGACGTGATCGGCACACCTAGCCATGTGATGAAGGAAGAAGACGCCAAAAATCTGGCTGTAAACTGAGGCCGGATTGCGTCACGCAGTGGGTGTGCCCCTGCGCGACGTGTATGATACATGGTACTGTGACTGTCACTGCACAGATCGACAGATTCATACAAAAGTGGCACATACCGAACTGTTTCTGGACATGCGGCTATCGGGAGACGATGCACGACCGTGCGGACACCAATGATGACATGTTTCCAGCGGAGACGAGTGACTTACTGGGGCAACTGCAGGCGACCCAGCACGACATGCTCCGCGATCTCACCTACATTGCAGTACTCCGAGCGGGCATACAAGGACGTATCCAACACATACAACAACAGCAACGCGAAATGGAGCGGTGCAAGCAGGAGTCGATGTCCCCACTGATGCTCGACTTGCACAGCGACTACCCAGAGAACCGGTCAGTGCGAGCGCTGGGACACGCTGCCCACAAATACAGTATCGTGAGCACACTGTGGACTGCATGGGCGAAGGCACAGGGTATCAGCATATGGGCGATGGTGAAAGGATCGGAGGTCCGCACATTCCTCACGTGGATGGTGCGATGGTTCGCAGAACATGCACAGGGATACATGGGGCGCTTGCCGCTCGACCCGAGACCGACGACACTCACTATTCCGCCGCGTTAGCCCACATCCGGGCACAATGCCGCCGCCAACATGAAGAGGCTCAAAGCATCGCGCCACGAGCAGAACAGGGGGAGAAGCACGGGCTTGCACACGGGCATGAAGCCAGCGAAACGAACCGCTCTTGTCCCTGCATGCCAGCGGACATTGGGGGCGACGATAGCGCTGCAGACGTCAACGATCCTGGACACCAACGGCATCGCAGTGCAGTCGTGGCGCTCTGCCGAACGAGATGCAGGGGCCTGGCCCACACTGTGCATGGCAGCCACAGGACGCTCCGATACCAGTGCGATATGGATCCCTCCCTCCTCGGACTGGGATGCAGAGTGTGCGCTCACAGTGCAGGACGTTACACACACCATGCAGACACACCCGCGTTCCAGAGTAACCGTCGTCTGCCCTGCAGCATGGTTCACCTCACAAACACACATGCAGGCATTACACACATACACACCAACGCTATTGGCAAGGGGACATGTACACGGGGGGGAGCTAGATATGAGCATATGGATAGTACAGAATACCCCCCTGCACATGTGGGAGCCAGGCTGGGGGGTCGTCATCAACTTACTAGGGTCCAAGGTGCACAGATGGGGACTGTCGCTGTGCCACGACCATTTTCTCACTGCGCCTGCTAGCGGACCCCGCTACCAACAACGGTATTGGGAACAGTCGCACAGAGAGGTACAGATCCGCAGAAATATATATAACAGCAGAGGAGGCTGGGATAGCATCTTGGACTCCATTGGCCGCATGAACGAGATCATCACACTGTGCCCGGCGAAGTGGGTGCGCGAACTGGCAGGTATGACGACATACACCAGTGCAGCGGACCTGCGGCGCCCGCGCACATGGATATACTGCGCATACCACCCCATGTACGGCCTCCGATATTGGGGGCAGACGGGGGCCAAGGATTCCATCAGGGCGGTGGGGGAACGTTTTTACGAAGAAATCACTGATGCGAAGCGGTGGCATACCACATACGGGAAAAAGGGCGTCAGGGGCCCCCCATACATACATACACTGCACCATACGGGTATCGAGCACTGGCTGGTTATACCAATACGCCAGGTTCGCCCATCACAGGCAGATGTTGTGGAGCAATACCACATAACACACAAGGGCCGAAACTTAGACTCCCGAGGTTCTACAGCCCACAAATACATGCGGTGCCTGATACGTTCCGGACTATACAGCCACCTGACAGACACAGCACTGCACGACCACGCCATGTGGACCCGCATGATACAGGCGAAACGCATAACACACGACCCCATGCACTGTTTTACCATCATCACTGCCGCCAAGAAAGTGATGGCGGTGGACCAATACCATATGCTCCGCAGGAGACTGCTGGAGTACGTCAATGACCGAACGGGCCTGCTTTTGCCCACGTCGCTGCCCATACGCATACCATACGCAACTACACACATGCATGCGCCGCACAATCCAACAGGCATGGCACCAGTTCCTACACACAGTGCCATACCCCAAACCCATACGAAAATATTTGGCGCACATCCTCACCGTGGTGAGCACGAAGCCTGCAAAGGCCCAGGACGTGTGGTGCGAGGACAGGATAGATAGTTCTGTGGCTACCATAAACCGGCAGCTACAAGAACGTGCGGCACACTGCGGGTGCCCACAGAAAGCTGGCGCGCCACACGCATGCGCACACATGTCACTGCATACGGCAGACGACCAGGTGCACCACTTCGGCAACGAGTGGTCGCCACTGTTATGCATGCGCTTGCAGCAATCTGTTTCACCCACAGTGCACACGCTGCATGAGCATGCTGCGGCGAAACTCAAACACATACGGGACCAGGTACCACACTTACGGCCCTTCAACTTCCCCATTTTTAGTGCTGTCGTCCATCGGACCGTTGGGCAGGGTATACCCCAGACGCCAGACCGCACAGCACCGCACCCATCAAACGCCACCACGGCGCTCATGCGACGCTTCAAACGCACACACACACACACTGGAAACCGGTGCGGTTGGACAAAAATCAGGCCTGTTATACTATGCTGTGTGAGTATGTATACTTGATACTAGTGCACAGGGTGTTCGCTGAATCACCCAACTATAAGCACTACTACACGGCGGCCAGTACAGGGATAATGTCCGAGGTGCTGACCATCTACTACTACATGTGCTCCATGGCCATACCAACCCTACACGCGCGGACAAACCCACGTACGCTGCGTACCAACCTGACCCACAACGTCCCGGTACTGAAGGGTATCAAAATGCCCTACGCAAAGGTCCGGGCACTGTGGGACCCATGTAAGCTGCGGGGGGGAGCGGGAGATGACAAGCTGTGGGAAAAATTGCGTGATGACATTTTTCAGCAAGCCATACAGGTGTACCATGAAGCGGCACTGAAAAATCCTGACATACACATACCAGGGGCACAACATGTGTACCGGGCACGAAGGGGCAAGCGATGGAAGGTGCCAGGGGTGAGGGTCAGCATGAAAAACAAGTCCATGCCCCTGATGATTGACGATGCCAAAACTCATGAAATCTTAATTCACGCAAGCAGGACACATGTTTGAAGCAGCACTGAAAAAAGTGGGACGCATCCAACATGTACTAATAAAAAAGTATAAGCAGACCTTCATCACACTCGAGATCGTTGATGAGCAACATCTCCTGTGGGGGTTCCTGGAGCCCTGTAAGCGCATGTATGCATCTGGGTGCACCGCCACAGTCGCGTTTGAGTTTGATGTGGAGCCATTGTATCCGAATATCCGACGCCAGCGGGTATTGCCTGCATACCGCAACCTCGACAAACGCATGAAAAAATGGAAAACATCACACGGGGGGAGCAGCAAACACACATCTCCATTGCAAAGGGTCGGGCCCGCCAACTGGATGGGCTCGGCCACAAGGGTACGCGCCATTTTGACGTATATACCATGGAGGAGTTCATGGAACTCCTCGCTTTTGATCTGCATTTGAACGACTTTTTTGGGATGGGGGAGGAGCTGTGGCGACAAGCATGCAACAGGGGTTGCCATTGGGGGTTTCTTAAGTGCGGCAAACACCGACATTGTACTGATGGAGGCGGAAAGCCGAGTGGGATGGGGAGCAGAATTCCCTAACACGGTACAGTTGGCACGCTTTCGTGATAATGTCTTCGGGTTTTGCCCGGAGGCAGAGGCACACTATTGGATTCCGAAAATCAAAGGTTTTTTGGAAAACATCTATGGCCTACCGCTCACGTACGAGACGCTCGGCCACAGCGCCACATTTTTGGAGTGCCAGGTTACTATTCAGGGCCCCCACATCCGCTGGGGCCTGAAGAATAAAAAATTCTTGTTCCACCTGGGCAAAGCACCAGTGGTGCAGCGATACCCAGACCCCGGGGAGCCCAATGCAAGGGACGTGGTACACCGCCTGGCGGTTGGCTTGGGCCTCAAGTGCGTGCACATTGCATCAGATGACGACAAATGGCGGGAAAATTTTGTACATACCATATGGGAGTTGGAACAGGGTGGGTACCCACGGACCTCGTGGGAACCACAGCTCAGGGGCGCATACAACATGCACCCATCATTACGACAGGTGAAATGGCGCCTCCTGGGGGCACACATGATGTGGGAATGCCCTGTCCCACCTGGGCTCGTGTACATACAACAACGTGCACTGCCACAGATAAACCTACACACAGACTTGCGACACATGGATACCTGCCTTTGCCACTCAGGTGAATTAATGACAGTGCAGCAATATGTCAACATCCATCCACCACAGCCACCGCCTGTAATTATGAAGAAGCGCACAGCGGCCGCGGATGAACGGGAGACAGGCAAAAAGCGCCGCGTGCATGCGCCCCCCCTGCCCGCACGTGTGACACGCAGCGCGGCTCGTGCACTGGGCATGGACATCCGCGACGTCCATGAATTACAACGCGCGCAAGAAGGGGCTTGCACACCACAGCCCCACGCAGTGACAGCAATCCAACCACCACGTACAGAACGTGTAGGCGATGTTACCGTACAGTACCATCTATACCCAAAAAGACGAGATGCACATGCCAAAAAAGTGCGCACGGCACCATCAACAACGTGGCCCTGTAACAGGGTGAGCCAGATCACAGAACCAGCCGTTACGCCACAGGTTCGCAGCTAGAAGGGAAGGGGGGGGGGAAGACACCCCGCAAGCGCGCCAGACCACCGTCACCGCGCGCACCACCGCCGACACGCGCGTGTATGCCCAAAAAACGCCGATGTACAGGTGTGCGGGTGCAGAACTGCTCTCCTCCCACAGCCCAGAAACAGGCCTGCTAACCCAGCAGAACCCCAGAGGTCTCTGCCCAGTCTGGACCCTGTGTGCACACACACTGCCCAAAAACCCCCCGTGAGCGCTGACCATGAAGAGTCAAGCGATACACCACTGCCCGACGAACCTGCGGCGATGCCACACACACAGCAACAGTTGTCTGACGACGACTCAGATACGCATAGCGAATCTGGGCCTACCACGCTGGTAACTCGGGGGGCGACTGTCAGCCCCCACCAGGTGACACAGGCATGGCAATGGTGGAACAAAGAAATTGCCCCGTGGCGCGGCATCATACTAGGTCGCTGGGAGGCCGCACGGTTTGACTCTATGCCCACACTACAGCAATGGTATACAGCGAAATACCGATACGACCACCATTACCACTACCAAACACAAGCACCACCACCACAGGAAATGTGGGAGACAGGTATTTTGGAGTTTTGCTCCCCCGAGGCCAGGGCGTGGATGGCGCAGCGAGACATGGAGCAGGCATACACCAGTTCGTCCGACGACATGATGTAACACGTGTTTACATGCTAGACTGTGTTTGTCAACACAGTACCACCTATAGAACAGCGGGCCTCTTCCCCCCCTTTTTTCTGACATGTGTTGGGCCAACGTTCTTTGCATTAGAGTAACGGAAGTGCACATACACGTGTACAGCAGGAAAGATGAAACCCCATGCACGCACAATTCGGGTGCGGTGCATCATACACTTGCATGCAGATGGTATGGCGACGTGCTGCACTATTCGCTACATCTCGTATTGCAGGGTAATGCGCATGTGATCAGTCTTTGCTTGTTCCGTTTGCTGTGTTGTTGAAGTTACCTCTATGCGAGCAACAAAACACGTCGGTATTACCAATAATAGGGAACGGGTGGCTGTTCCGTTGACTTGTGGCCGATAGCTATTTTGGAGTGCATGGCATGGCCCACCAATTGGCGTTGTGTGACCACCCTTTTCTACTGTTGTGTAAAAGGGACGAGGACGGTGTTGCTGAGGGGCACAGAGGCGGTCCAGGGTGTGTTGGTGAAACTGGGTGCGGTGGTTGGGGCGGTTTGCCGAGGCAGCCGCTACAGCCTGAAGGTGTTTAAGAACCCAAAGGTTGGCTCCAAACTGCCCCGAGTTGTTTTGCCTTTGACCAACTGCACCTACCCCTCCCAATTCGCAAAACACAAGCATGGCAATGACCTTCCCCCTGTGGTTGCAGCCTATCGTGTTTTGGCGAATGGCGTGGACTCCGCCAACCAAGTGGCCCTCGAACACCGGGAAACCGGTCGTTTCAATAAAGTCATGGCGGCGTGCAGTCCTCGCCTTTATTATAAGGTATCGCATCGTGGATACATTCATGAACTGTAAACGAAGTGGTCTGCTCCCACGAAAGACATCCCTTTGGGATTGTCATCGGAGCCTTGCTGAGCAACTTGTGCCAAACCACTGCAAAACGCAAACTCAGGATGTACATATTCCGATTCGCATGGCGACGTGTGGCGCATGTAGGGTATGCCACGGGTGTGGACCATGTGACATCCCGTGCACAGAAGATGTCAACGCTTTGACAGCAAGTGCTGTCGATAATGGTTTGTGAAGATATTTTTTTTGTTGTGCACATGCTGGTTACTGTGGTAACAGGGCAGGGACGACAAGATATCACAAAAAGTAGTGGTTGTGCGGTTTAACCGTACCCGGGTGCCTAACTGCACTTAGTTGTAACTAGGTAACACATTGTGACACAACACGGTGTAACCGGGCCCGCTACCGTGTGCGTGACCATGTGTAACCGCACTTGTAACCGCACCTTGAAACACAGATTTGTTGTTATCTCAAAGAAAAAAACAGGGTAACAATACGTTACCCCACCCCATGTTCTTACCCGTACGCAACTGACAGTCTAAGAAAGTCTACCTTTAATAGTGAATTGTTACCTGGATGCCTAGGTCTAATGAGAAGAAGAAGCAGCACGGTTCGAAGAGTGGCGCGCCAAAAGCAGCATTGGGACCTCTCCGCCATCTGTCACATACTACGCCCCACGGTGATATAATATCTAAAATCCGTTGAACGAATTTGTTCTGGACAAATGAACAAAAAGAAGCTTGACTAGTTCAAAATTGTCACCTTCAAACCCACGAAGTCCACATTTCGTGATGGCCGCACCACAAGTAAGAAGATTATTGGTGAAGCGCACCCACGGCCGCTTGTCGATGCAGATTTCGATGAGACACACATTCTAATTGACAGAGAAATTGAGAACATAAAGATGGAAGCAAACAACGTTCGCTTGCAAGCGACGCGTATCATGGACAAGCAGCTCAATGCATTAATACATCATGAACGGCAACTGTGTCTCAACCAATGGTTACCACAACCAGCCAATCATGCAATGGCAGTGGATGTGGGCGGACGTGCCCCACAAGATGCGTGTGCGGTTATATCCGTTATCGGTCCCACAATTTCTCGACGAAGAAATGTGATGACCGACCCCGCTGGCTGATAACGTTTCTTGGCGAAGAAAACTGAGTAGATAACGTTTCTTGGCGAAGAAATGTGAGTAGATAACATTTCTTGGCCAAGAAATGTAATCATGCCCCGTTTCCTGTATAGAACAAGCCCATGGTTTGCATGATTTATTTACACGAATCGCCGATGACTTAGATCTACATGAACAAGAGATCATGAAGCTTCTCAGCAAGAAACAATTTAATTTAAGATGAATTGGTAGCACATCAAACGGAGAAGCAAGTGCACATTGACAGAGGTGTGCACGAGCGTCTGGTGCTTGAAAAAATCCTTAATGAGGAGAAAGAGTGTGGCTTTGTTCCCGCCAAACAACTAGAGAACGTCCAAAACATGCTCAGCAATTTGAATGTGTGGGAGTTGTTGAAGAACCCCGAAGCATCTCAATTCAGCTGCCATCCTATCCAAAAAATGGTTGTCGCAATGGAGCGCGTGCGCCGGACAATGCACAGCCATGTCACTCTTGCTCTCGCGGTCTATGTTATAACGGTGTTCAGCTTTGTCCTGGTGCTGCTGCGTGCTTGCTAGCTCACCGCACCTACCCGATACAGCATGGTGGAAGCTTGTACCTACGAAGTAAACGCTCAAAGTCTTTCTCAGGTAAAAACCAAGTAAAAACCAGGTAAAATGGGTAAAAATTCGATAACTTGCTTTGTGCGTGTTTGCTCGCCTTGCCCTCTCTTATGATGTTTAACGGACATATTTGCATGCAAATAGGCTGAAATATGGGTGAAAACGGAGGTTTTTTGCCACTTTTACGTCTCCCGCACCACAACACCCCCATGTACACGCAATTATTGCCCTTTAGTGCCTTTTTGCGCGCGTAAAAGGGTGTATTTGCGTGGTTACTATAAGCTTAGCTCGGACGCAAAAAGGGTCATTTACGCACGTAAAAGGGTTTATTTACTTGTCTCGTGAAATCTGTTGCGGACGCAAATTAGGCCTTTTGCGCACGCAAAATCCATGTAATTGCCTCTTTCACTCTTAGGGGCTTCTCTTTCATGGGACATGCCTGGCAAGAAGTCCACAGCCAAGGCCGCTGTCCAAGCCCCCGGGGACCCGCAGCCACCACCCAAGCCCGCCCCTCCTCCCCGCACCACCCATGAGCCCACCCGGCACGTTGTTGATGAGTATGTGAAGGTGGTGGGTGTGGAAAATGTGGCGGGAGCTGGGATCCAAGTGTTGGATTGTGCACTCTCGGTGAACGAGATTAAGGGGTTGGCGGCTATCCCCGAGGATGTTTGCTTGGTGAGAGAGCGGCTGCAAAAATTGCAGCAGGAAAAAGGTGAACCCTTGAAATATTTGTTGAGGGTCAACCTGCAGGCCGGTCCGGTTGCTTTTACCAAGGGAGCAATTTTGCTCTAGGCCCATACCACTGGTTGAGCCCTGCCCCAATGGGCATATTCCTGCAACTTAGCGCACAGACCTTAACGGCATTGTTTGCCATGATGCGACGTGTCCAAGGCCCCCAACGGCAATATGTGTCGGTGTACAATGTGCCGGATGCGGAATCGGGAAAAGGAGGCCGCTAACCGACGGATGTGGTCAGACCCCGTCAAGGTGAAACATTGGGAGGAGCGCCTCCATACGGACACGCACATTTTTTTTTTCCGGGAGTCCAAATTTCAGGAATGGTCGGCCTACGGAGCGATTCAGTCCGTGGGTCGGCGCGAGACCTTGAAAGGACCGCCCATCCCTGATTTGACGCAGCCCACAATTTTTGTAATGCAGGACGAGTTTTTTGCGCTTGGCATGGGTTATCCATCGCCATACATTGCAGTGCAATACCCTGTGTCTTGGCATCCGTTGCCGGATCCGCCCTCTAGGACCCCCGAGGAATATGAGGCCACAGGCTACCGTTTGTTGGAGGACATTCTGCTAGGGGACTTGGTGGATCAGTTGTGTGCCCTGCAGTTGGAGGGAGATGAGAAATGGGAAGACATTCTCCTTCACGGCCACAACCAAGGTGGTGGGCGCCGGCAGACCGCCCCGGGAACGGTGAACAAGTGGCTTCCCTCGGAAATCAAGTGGCGTTTGCTGCGCATTTTGGCAGGCCTTTCCCCAGTGCTCGATGACCTGGAGGACCGGGAGCCCCGGTTGGTGGAACGGATGGACGCCCCCCCCTGGCGGGGCTACCAATGGCCGCACCGCGATTTCATGCTTACGCTGCGGGGTGCCGCGGACAGGAGGGTGGTTTTCATATCCTTGCAGGATGATCCCCCAAAAAAATCTCTGCAAATAGCACCAGGGACGAGCCATGGCTACCACACGTCCAACACGTGGCATGTGGTCCAGCAAAAGCGGGGCAGTGTTTTGTTGATGGATGGACCGTTGATCCATCGTGGAGCTGGTGGGCCGGGGAGGACAATTTTTTTCCCCTTTGTCCCGGAAAGATTCCACACACCCCCAAATGTGGTCGAACCGGAGAATGTCCCGGACCTGATGTTTGTTGAGCCGGAGGAACCGGAGGTGGCGGACGCGGAGGAGGACCCCCCGGCAACCTCTTCGGGCAGTGATTTGCAGCCCCCTGCACCACTTGCCCCACAGTTGAGTTGGTCGGCGCCCCTGAAAACGGGATGGAGAAGAAAGTCCCCTACATGGGTGACGTGTGGGTCATTGGGACTGGGGTTGGGACCGCTTCCATTAGCGTGTGCCCGTTCACAACGGAGGGACCGGGGCCGGAGGACGAGAATGCCGAGCAGTGCTCGATGCCTTGGTACCACCGCTAGTGGATCCCCCCTCCCATGGCGGACAACATGGTGCGGGTCCTGGACCCCGTCGCCCCCGGCTGCGTCTACTTTGGGTTCCGTCCCAGCAGCCTCGTCCTCACCCGGGCACCCACGGCCCGTGAGATGCAGTGGGCTTCCATGGCGATGCACTATACCGCCTCAATGCCCAGCATGCAAGCCGAATCCGACGGCAAAGTGAAGTGGCACACCAAGAGGAAGGAATACACGTGCCCATGTAACGAGAAGGTCTGTAATTATGTAACTACGAAGTAATGTTTCTCAGTAAATAGCAAAAATAAGACGCAAAAATAGGGTAAAAATGAGGAAGTGGTCAAAAACATCATTTTTGTCAAAAATGAGTATGAAATTCAAATCCGGCATGCTAAGAATACCCCCATGCTCCATGTTCCATGTTGGAAACACGCACAATGGTCCCCTACCCCTACCCGCAGTGTTCTCTTGTACCTTTGAGGCCCGGTAGTATGTTTCAGGGATTTTACTTTGTTTTTGCGTGCGTAAAAAGGCCCTTTTGCGTGCGTAAATTGCCCTTTTTACTTACCAGTTTTTTTCCACTCGCGACGCAAGGACCCCCTTTTACCTACGCAAAATCAAGGTAAATGCCTGCTTTTGACCCCCGCCCCACCCCTTACACCCAAACACAAACCCACATCCCGGGTCCAATGCATTTCGTGCGTGCAAGCAAACATGGAGGCAATTGCTGGGATCTTTCTTTGCATTTTACCAATCATTTAGTCACACATGTCCAAATGGTATTCCACCACCAAACCTCCAAAGTATGCACAATAGAAATGTAACATTGTACGACAAACATGCGAGAAACCCTACGACTTCCCCTTACGCATCACCCTTTCCCAATACTGCTTGGCATTCCCATATGCCTCTTGGCCGGTCCAAGAAGGCTGCCAGACGTTGAACCCCTTGGCATACAACCCCTAGTCCAGGTTGTCGTTCCGAAGCAGTTCGGCCCACCCCTTCCTCAATGCTCGGCGTGCCTCCCGTAGGCGAGACCCCCGTTTCTTACTTCCCCCCTTGAAGCTCCTCTTCCGAATCTCATTCTTCAACGACTGATGCCTCCCCTCACCCTTAAAAGCACCAAATGTGGACAGGGTACCCCATTCCCCCGCAATCCCCCACATGTGGTCCACCCAAAGGTGGGCCCACAAGGTCACCACAAACCCACAAGCTTTGTGGGCACTCCCCATCTCGGACAAAGCACTTTTCAACACATTCATATCGCGAAGGTCCAACCTCCTCTCTTTCCACACAAGGTCACAAGTCACTGCACATTTCTCTCCCCAGAAACGCCAACAAGCAGTCCATGTCATTGTAACCCCCCCCACTTGCACCGGGACTCGTAAAAGATTGTCCCCCTCCAAGTAGTCGGCAATGCAATCCCACCCTTGCCCTTTGACCCCCCTTGGTACCTTTATGAAAAGTAGTATTGTTCATAATTCATATTTCATATATGAACCGTTCATATATGAACCATGAATTATGAAAAGCTTTTATGAACGCTTCTTTGTCCACGGATTTTGTTATGTCTTACGCTTGCTCCGTCTTCACGGAGCTGAGCATGAGGCTTGTTCGGCTCAGTGGTGCCACCAGTCTTCGGGACAGCAAGTGTTCCGACCTGTTGGCCCAATGAATGTCATCGTCCCCCCTCATCCGGGCCCGTTTTACGCCGGAGCCACGGCTGGTCCCCACCAAGGAGGACTGCTGCCGGCACCCAGCTGTTGCACCAGTCAAAATTTTTGCGGTCAATGATGGACTGCAGGACCTGTGTTCATAAAATGCGTTCATAATTCATGAATGGGCAGCAGGGCGTTTTGTGACGGCAGTTCTCGAATTATGAACGCGCGAATTGTGAACAACTTATGAACACCAAAATGCAGACTACAAACGTGTAGCACCTGAGCCCAAATTGGGCCCAGGGCAAGCATATCCTTGTCCCCCGTGACGGCCATGCGGATGACCCATAGGAAGGCGGGTGTGCGCGCCTTTAGCCCATGTTTCAATAGCCCCACCAATAGCTGCGACCAACTGCCACCGGCGCAAGGATACCCATCACCCCGCACCACAAAGGTGAGGGGGCGGGTCCAGTCAATAGGCTGGCACAGTGCCGGCCGGGATTGCACGTATTGTGCCCACGACCGCAAGGGCCAGCAGCGACCGGACGATATGGGGGTCGGCACATTCCACCGGGGGGGGCAACGCAACCGGAGCGGTCAATGACCTCCACGTTGCGTGAAATTGGTCCCGTGTGCGGATGGGCCGTGGGAAGGGCAGTCCCGTGCGGGCGGTGTACGCGTCGCCCCAGTGGGTGATGTACTAAGACAACACCCGGAAGCCGGACCGGAGTGCACCCAACTCCAAAAGGAGCCCTATCAGATAGGGTGCGGGATAGAGGGCCTCCGCATACGTACGGATGGCTTGCACCTTGGTTTTGTGGACCGCCGGGACTGCTAGGCATCATTTTGCACTGTTGCATGGCCTTCGGGAGGCTCTTCGTGGCCTTCCTTGAGGCCCAGGTGGGAAATCATCCCCCTGTCAATGAGCTTGAAGGGGAGGTGCAGAAATTTTTGTACCGCAACCGCTGTGGCTTGTGTTTGGGGGCGCACAACGCACCGGACGGTGAGGGGGCCCACAACCTGTTCTGGGCCTGGGAGCAGATTGCGCCGCTGCTTGCATACATCGAGGAGGAACCCACGTGGCAAGCGGTTGTGGGGCTGCGAACATTGCTGCGCACTTTGTACTCGCCGATTCCGGTTGTTTCGCGCCCTTCGCTTACCTGTTGTTGCTGCGTTTCGGGAACATTGTTGCGGGGAGTCGGGGTCGCACTATTTGTTGTTCCTCGAAGTTCGAGAGTGCGGATGCATGTGGGGTGGGATTGGCTGTTGTGTCAGGGGACGTTGTGGAGAGCGTGAATTACATTTTGAAGAAGGGTTACAATGGGCATAGTGCTGGGGGTGGGGGTGCGGGTAAGAGTGCAGTGAAACGGGAAGCAATGGTCGTTCAGCAGGTTTGGGAATGGTGGTTTCTAACCTTTGACCTGCCGTTGTTGTACTACAATTGACACCCCGCACACCGCGGCGTGCACCGCCGCCTCACTTCTGAGCACTGACCCCCAAGCACCCACCACCAACGCGCCCTTTGCGACCCAGCTTTCTTATTCTTCGCCCATCCATGGACGCCGCCGAGATGAGGAAGCTGCTGGAGGAGAGCCAGAGGGCGACACTGGCCCTGGTGGTATGCTGTCTGTCGCGTTCATATTGCGTTCATAATTCGGCGTTCATAAAACCAAAATTGCCAACATAAATGAATTATGAACCGATTTATGAACTGATGAATTATGAACCGCTTTTATGAACGAATTATGAACAGTGTCCCCCATGTCCACAGGATCAGCGACTGGCAGCCCATACTCCAGTTCCTCCGCCTCCTCCGCATCCTGAAGCTCCACTTCCACCTCCGCCTCCACCTCAAGCTCCTCCGCCTCCTCAAGCCCACCCCCAACCCCATGCCGCTCACCTCGCCTCCGCCTCCCGACCCGCCGCCGACTCCTCGAGTGAGGAGTCAACAGACTCCTCGGAGCAGGAGAGGAAGAGGAGGAAGAAGGAGAAAAAGAAGGAGGACAAGAAGAGGAAGAAGGAGAAGAAGAGGGAGGAGACGAAGAAGAAGGAGGCATCGGGGGGGGGGGGGTTAAGGAGGAGGAGGCCGCGGAGGACATGGAGGAGGTGAAGGCCGAGGTCGAGGACGTGGCAGTGGAGGAGGAGGGGCCAGGGGGGGAGGGGTTTTTGGTTTCGACCCCCTAGTTGCAAGGGGGGGGGGCAGACCATGCCTGGGGCCTCAGCCAGGCCAACCAGCGCCTGGTGCTGACCCTCCCCTGGGCGCAAGGGGCGCCGGACAGCGGGTACTCCCCCGATGCCCTCCTTTTTTCGAGCCCTGAAGTGACTTACGTCACCCTGCGCTCGGCATTCCGGCGCATGTTGCGGCACCTCATGCACAACAAGGGGGAGGGGGGGGCCTAGCGCTACGGGGGGGGGGAACCTGGGCATGGAGGCCCCTGGCGGGAAAGCCCCTGTCCCCCATCCCCGAACCAATTGGGGCTTGGGATTTGACGTAGGCCAAACTTTTTTCGTGGCCCGGGGGGCGCTTGATGCGGAGCTTCCGTTGGGAGCTGTTGTTCCTCCACTGGAAGGAACGGGGGTGGGTGAAGCTGCAGTGCTCCGGGCGCAAGTTGGAGTGCATCCCCCAATGGGAATCCATTTTGGGGGGGGTGTATGACCCGGGGCAGGAGGCCTCGTACGAGGGGGCTGTGGAGGGCCTCACCACCACCCGCCCCATCAAGCCCCTTGCCCGGGCCGCCCCGGCCACCAGCACCTCCACAGGCCCCACAGGCGCCCCCCCGGGCGCCCCTCCCAGCGCAGCGGCGAACGTGAGGACCGCCCTAGGCGCCATGGGGACCATTGGACCAGAGCCGGATTTCGAGGTATGTGCGTTCATAATTCGTTCATAATTCGTTCATAATTCCGCGTTCATAATTCAGCGACCCTGCACTGCCCGTTTATGAACCATGAACGCGATTTATGAACGCGTTTTATGAGCGCATTTATGAATAGCACTGTCACAGGTCGTGGACGTGCAAGTGAACCCGGCGGACGTCGCAAGGGTCCGCATCCGGTACAAGTTGGGCACCGCCGAATTCAGCCTCGCCCTGTCTGCCACGTACCAGCTGCTGGTGCTCAACCCCTAGCGGGGGTGTGCCCTCCTTTCCGGGCTGCGGAAGTGGGAGCGCTCCCGCCGCCTGACGGACACGTGGGCGGCCAACACCCCCTGCTAGGCGGCACTGGGGGAGTTGGGGTGGGAGGGGTGTTCGGACGAGGACATCCTAATGTCCAGTTGTGGGATGAACCCCCACACCCCGGCCAGCCCCCGCAGTGCCTCCCCAGCAAAGCCCGCCCCCGCCGGGAAACCCAAACCCCCTGCCGTGGCCCCCCCCAAACCCCCGCAAAGCGAGAAGACCCCCCCACCGAAGCGCAAGTCCTTCGAATCGGTCAGCAGCTCGCGTCGGACCAGGCACTCCCCCGTCCCCATGGGAAGGGGAAGGGGAAGCAGGCGCAGCAAAAGCGGCGCGAGGAGCCCCCCTCTTTGGAGGGGGATGAGTCACCTGACCCCCTGCTTGGTGAGCAAATGCATGTGCCCTACACCGATGGTGTCTACCCGGGGGTTGTATCCTCGGTTGTGGCGGGGGCGGGGGGGAGAGTGTGGGTGGAACACCCAGGGGAAAAGGAGATGTTTCGGGTTGAGAGGCATCTGTTGTATGCCTCTCATGCTGTAGCAGTGACCCATACGGAGAACCAAAAGGCTGCAGCTGCAGGTAAGAAGGCCGCCAAGGCCAAAAATAAATCTAACCCCAAACCAGACGCTGACCCACCGGCTGAGCCGGCCCCCAAGATAACCAAACCTGAACCCAAGCCTGAGGCTAAGCAGGCCCCTCAGCCCGAGCCCAAAGCTGCCCCTCAGGCCGCCCCCATGGAGCAAGATGCCCCAGCGCACCCCTCGGCCAAACCCGCAGCCCAACCACCTGCCCAACCCCATGCCCAGGCCCCGGATGGAGGCGAAACCCAGGCCACGGCCCCCCTTTGGGCGGACCCAACAGGCCGCAGCTTTGAGGTGTAAGGCGGCATGAACCAGCAAGGACAAGCAAGTACAAGAAACATTGAAGCCTGAGCGATTTTTGTGTGCCTGTGCGGCTGTTCATAAAACGCGTTCATAAAACGCGTTCATAAAACGCTCTGCGCGTGGAACAAGAACTGAATTATGAACTGCATTATGAACCGAATTATGAACAAGGGAGGAGGCTTTCAGAATTTTCTAAAACTGCCAAACTGGCAATTTTTCCCAAAAACCCCCGGCGGAAAGAAAAAACTCACCCCAATTAAAGGGTGGTGACCCAACCCCCCCAATTTTGAACGAACATGGCACATGGGTACCCTAGCAAGAGCCAAATCCGTTCATATTTCATAAAACCATTTATGATGAACAAAACTACCTTTCATACAAGCGCCAAGGGCCATGCCGCCGCGGCAGTTTGCTCCAAACGCAGGGCCTTCTTTCCCACCTTCTCTTGCGCGGGTGAGGACGAGGCTGCTGGGACAGAATTCAAAGTAGACGCAGCCGGGGGCGACGGGGACCCGCACCATGTTGTCCGCCATGGGAGGGGGGATCCACTAGCGGTGGTACCAGGGCATTGAGCGCTCCTCGGCATTCTTGTCCTCCGGCCCCAGTCCCTCCGTTGTGAATGGTTACACGCTACTGGCAGCGGTCCCAACCCCGGTCCCAATGACCCACACGTCACCCATGTAGGGGACTTTCTTCTCCATACACGGGGGCGTTTTCAGGGGCACCAACCATCTCAACCTTGGGGCAGGTGGTGCAGGGGGCTGCAAATCACTGCCCCAAGAGGTTGCCGGGGAGTCCACCTCCGCCACCTCCGGTTCCTCCGGCTCAACAAACATCAAGTCCGGGACATTCTCCGGTTCCACCACATTTGCGGGTGTGCGGAATCTTTCCGGCACAAAGGGGGAAAAAATCGTCCTCCCCTGCCCGGCAGCACCGCGACGAATCAACGTCCCATCCATGTACCCTTCTTCAACCGGCCGTTTGAATCCGAGATTCACGGTACCGTGAATTTCACCCAATTTTGCTGTGTGTTGCTCGTAACTTGGTGCTATTGTGTGCTTTTGTCGTGCTACCTTCGCCCAACGTAAGATCCAACAAATTTGTGCAATTTACAATTTTGAAATCCCCACATGGTTCAACACATTTGGTGTGATCCGCGTGAATGTGAAATTCACGCACCCAAATTCACGCAGAAATTCACGCTAGATTCACCCATTCACGAGAATGTGAAATTCGCACGAATTTCGTACGAATTTCGCACGAATTTCGCACGAATTTACCCTCATTTCCACTGTTTCGCTTTCTCACAGCTCTCAAAGCTTTTCTTCGCATTCTCTTTTTACAATGTCCCCGCAGACTATGTCGCAGCTCGCCAGCGTGGCCTCTCGCCCCGACCCCGCAGCCGACACCCTCGCCCATTACCAAGCCCTCCCCGTCGTCCACCATCAATTGGAGGAGGCGACGTACCAGTCGGGGGCACTAGGGGTGGAGGATGTTGTGGGCTTGGCAGCATACCTTGACCCCCCCCCCCCCCCCGAGGTCATCCAGATCGACATGCGCAGCCCCACCCGCAACTCCTACCTTGGGGGGAGGGGATGGGCCACAACCTTGTGGAGGGAACTGCGCCGCCAACTCCCCTCCCTTAAATTTCTGCATCTAACCCCTCTCCCTTCCAGTGTTGACCAGCTCCTCAATTCCATGCGCACTAACCCTGTGGGGAAGCCTAAGGACGCCCACGTCCAAGTGTACCCCACCACTAACCTCGTCCATACCCCCCCCCACTGCGACATGGTGTGCCTGCAGTATCCTGCTGCAGGTGCACCGGCAGTCCATTCTTTTTTCCCCTTTTCTTGGCACCCTGCCAACCCCCGGTGGTGGGATGATTTGGGCATCGCCCCTTTCCATCCCACCATCCCCCCTAGGTGCACATCCCCGACGTCACCCACCCCACCTTGTACAGCACAACTTCTTTGCAATGGTACCGTGGTGCCTCAATGCCCCCCCCCTTCATTTCAAGTGAACCCCCCCTCCGCACCGAACCCCTTCCTGAACCCCCTCATGGGGTGATGGGCAACCCTGACCCCGCCCCTGACAGGGTTGGCCCCTCCCAGTCGCCCCTCAACTTTGTTGATGGGAACGGCTACATTGTGCTTCGGGGGCTTGTGGAAGCACGGGATTGTGAGGTGGGGTGGAACAAGGTGATGAAGGCGTGGGGCAGCGGCGACGAAAAAGTCGTCGCAAAAAGTTTTGAGCTCCTTTTCAACGCCGCGCGGAGTGAGGATCAGGCCAAGGATCCTGAGCTCCCCCGGCGTTGGCAAAGCAAGAGCAACTTGGGGTCGGGGGTGGGGGGGCCTCTCTTCAAGAAGTTCCACCCCCACCTCACCGAAAGTGTCGCTGGGGGTGGGGACCTCCAACCAATGACGCCGGGCAGCGTCATCGTGGCGAGTGTGGGGAGTGGGCCGCAGCTCCCCCACACCGACGTTGCCACCCACCCCGCGGTGCCCCCCCCCAACAGCAGGGACATCTCGGGGTGCCACCTGAGTAGCTTCCTCCGCTTGTCAGAGGACTACCAGGTGGCGGTGCAGGCGGGGACGGCCCTGGGGGAGGCGGGGGAGGCGCGCTGGGACACCGTTGAGCTGCAGCGGGGGGACATGCTGCTGATGGTGGCCACCAGCCGCCATCATGGATTGCCTGCCCTCCCCGACTCCAAGGATGGGCTGCAGTGGGCTCTTTTTCACTTGTGGACCCCCGACCCCCGACACAAACACCACCAGCCCAACACCACACACCTGGACTCCACCCCCCCCAAGGAGGCCCTGGACGTTGCTGGGGATTTGTCCAGCTGGGACTTCCCCAGCGTGGACCAGGTGTTGTGGGTGGGGAAGGGGGCGGTTGGGAGGGTGGGGTTGTGGGAGGGGGATGCTGCCCAGGCCCTCTTCGCCGACCCCCCCAAGTCGGTCCCGGCAGGCCCGCCCCACCTGCCCCTTCCACCCCACCTTCCTCTCCCGGTCGGCCCAGGCCTCTGACCTCGCCATCATCGAGGCCGGCGAGCAGTGCATGTTGTTCTTCGTTGGCAGCGTGCACCAGCTGGAGGTGTGCAGGGGGACAATGCCGATGCGGAGTCGGAGATCCACTTCGCCATGACCGGCATTGCCCCCCCGGAGCGGCCGACCACGCTGTAGCATCTGGCCAACACGGCCTCAGCGTGGCGGTCACCCAAGTGCGCGAAGACCGGGGCATGGAGCATCACATGCCCAAGTGAGTGCAAGGTGTGCTGGCTTGCGTGTTTGCTTTGTTTCTTGGCAAATCGGACGAATTTCACGTGAATAAATTTGTGTGAATATTTCGGAGATTTGAAATTCGCATGAAATTCGTACGAAATTCGTACGGATTTCTGTGAATTTTGTCCAATTTGTTCCTTTGGTTCTTGCATTGCCTCGTGTCCACCCCCCCTCTGTCAATTTGTGTCTTGCACACTTCCCCACATCTGCAGGTCCCGTTCACCGCGCGGTCGCCGGATATCCGGCACCACTCCAAGCGCAAGTACAAGCCCCGGCCCAGATTGCCCGAGGAGCACGCCGAGCCGCCCGGAGGCACCGGCGGTGACCAGCCCGCAGGCATCGGTGGTGGATGGCCGGCGAGCGAGGCTGGCAGTGTGCGCAGTGAGGGCTCGCGGCGCTCTGGACGCTCGGCAAGCACCGGCAGCAAGGCGAGCACCGCCACGGGGCATGTGGCGCGCGAGGTGGTGGTGCCCATGCCGTCCCGCGACGACTTGGGCGAGGCCCACACCGCCCCCCCCCCCGGACTGGGTCACCCTGGCCGCAAGGCAGCCGGATCCGGCCTGGACCCAACAGGTGCCGCCCGGGCCCGACGGGCGGCAGCGGCAATCACCGCCGTGTGGGACACGGTCTTGGAGTCCCGGGGGGTGCAGGGCACCTTCCGCATCTCCTTCCCCTGCCCCATTGTGGTTAGGGGGGGGGGGGCAACCTGCCCGCGGGGTAGGAGTTCGTGGGCATGTTTGCCCACTGGCTTGTGAGTGGGCACTGGCGGGTGCAGACCGGGGTGTCGCGGATTGGGGAGGAGGGGACGGTTTCCACGGCTGGGGTTTTTGGGCTGAATGTGCTCACGGGTTGGGACCAGCGGAGGCCGCAGTGGGCGGACGTGGCATGGCTTGCCATGCGCGTCCATGTGGGGAGGCAGCGGAAGATGGGGGTGGCTGACGTGATTGACGTCGAGGAGCAGGACGAACCCCCCACCCGCAAGTGGAAAGGGCGCCCCCAAGGGGACACGGAGCCCCCCCCCCCCCCCAAAGCCCCGCGTACGGCCACCCCGGCGGAGCGGGCGGTGCGGGCGGAGCAGGCGGAGCCGGTGGCGGGGCGGGAGCAGAGGGGGCCGGTGCAGGAGTGGGTGGAGCAGCAGCGGGCGGGGGCGTGGGAGGCACGCGCGATCAGCGCGGAGGCCGCCAACCGCGACCTCGAGGCCCGTCTGTCCAGGGCCAACGAGGACAGGCGGGACTCCGAGTCGCGTTTGGCGGACGTCACCAAGGAGCGTGACCGGCTGGCCCCAAGGTGAAAACTCTGTGGCGACCTGGCGACGTCGCGCAAGGCAAAGCCAACGGCACAGGCAGCACAGGCAGTGGAGAGGCCTGAGGGTGCCGAGGCCCCCCCGGGTGACAGGGGGGGGCAGTGCCGCCGGTGTCCGGTACCTCCTGGCCGGCGCACAGGCGTGGCATGCCCAGACCGAGGCGTGCGCCCGCCAGATGTCGGTAGTGTCCACCGGCCTGCGGATGGCCATGTTGGGCAGTGGCCAGCAGGTGGATGTGGACAGTGTGGCCCCCGACACCCCCAGGGTGAGTGCGGCACTGGAGGAAGTGCGCCGGCAGTACCCCCCCCACCGCCTCACGTCGGCGGCCATGGAGCCCTCCTTTGTGGAGGCGGTGGGGGAGCAGAGCTCCCAGGGCTCCGCTAGCCGGAGCTCTGCTCCAGGGGGGGGGGGGGGTGCGTAGCTCACCCTTTAACCTCGGGACCACTTGTCCCTTCTAACCTCCACGAATGTTATCCTGCCCCCCCCCCCCCCAAGGCATTGGCAGTTTGACCGACATGTGGGGCACTCCCCCCCTGACTTTTTTGAAATTTTTTGCAGCACTGTTTGTATTTTCATCGGGGTATGCTATGCCCCCTGACCTATTTGCGATATTTTTTGCACCACTGTTTGTATTTTATTCGGGGTATGCTTGGGCCCTGGACCTGTTACATTGCTTTCTGAGTGTCAGCCGGAATGACAACCAGTGGATTGGGTGTGTGGTACCCCATGAACACCATCCTGTGCTTGCTTTGTGAGGGTCAACGAGGACAAAAGGAGGAGGCTTCGGCAGAAATTTTGTGACAGCCACGTGAAATTCGCACGAAATTCGTACGAAATTGGTACGAGTTTCGTGCGAATTTCACATTTCGGGAATATTCACACAAATGTATTCCGGTGAAATTCGCACGAAATTCGCACGAATTTATGTAAATTTCTTCAAATTGCATGCGAATCACAGTAGAGACCCACAAAATTTAGTTGTCTGCGGGAGGGGGGTGGTAGAAACCTTGCGATGAATGCTTCCCCATTCCACAGGTCTTGTATCTCACACCATGCCGCGGCCCAAGGAGCCATTCCATTTGCTAGCGGGTCGTACACAACGGAGGCGCCTACAAGAGCTCCAGCAAGTTGTTACCAAGGAGCTTGCAGCACCCTACGCCGTCAAGTACCTGCCCGACACAGGGCAAATAGTGCTTACCCCCGAAAGAAGAGTTGTAGCCACCGTCCAGCCTGAGCCCACCATGGAGGAGAGGTTGATTATGGCCGTCTGGCGGATCCGGTCATTGCACCTCTCTAGGACGGAGTCCCGGTACCTAGTGGGGAGCATGACGTACGGTGTGGTATGGGACCAGGTGTACGGCATGCTTCGGCAGCTAGCGTTGCCGGAGTCCCCGGCGTTCACCGCCTATACGGGAGACGACACGGCCATCAATGGTGCGGCCTGCTACCTACCTGACCGCATCGGCCACCTATTCAAGTGTCGACCACCCCAACCCTCGGACATCATGCAGCCCGGGGACCGACGGCTGCATTGGTTGCCTATTGCGGTGGACGGTACATCCAGGCATGAGGCCCCGTACGTCCATTGCACGCTTGATGGCACCGCCAGCCCCAACCAACTATCTAATTGGTGGCTACTAGGGGGCAGTGAAAAGTGGGAGACCCTCTACGCGGCCTCCCAAGAAATTGATTTTGATGATGAGTTGCGCAAGGCCGCAACCGTAAGTTTTGAGGATACGGGAGGGAACGATGGGCATTCACTTTTTTTTCTGTGTGTAGATGGTAAAGCAAAGGTGCTCATGGCGGGCTGCCAAAACTCGAAGGCAGAAACCCCATGGTGCCACTATGTGTTGGGTCTGCATGCGTAACCGTGCTCTGTGCCTTGCTAACTTCGGCACAGCAAGTGCGATAGACGGCAACTGGGAACCGGCTGTTGCCATAAATTCTATATATAGGACCATTACGAGTGATAGGCGAGTGCCTGATTATGGCCTCCATGGGGTCCTTCGTGTCCTGTTGTGTGCAATCAACGGGACACGGGACCTAGTTGTACAATTGACGGGGAAGGCACCGGCCAATGTGGCACGCACCATGCTGCAACGAGTTTTAGATGAGGCACGGCTTGCTGCACGAACTTGCACCAGTGCCTCATTAAATAATGACAAGGCAAACAGCAAGGGGAAGGTGAGGATGGAGTGTGCTGCTGCCAGCCATTTCATGCGGAATAGGGATTGGGAGAAGATAATAGATGCTTGCCTACAACAGCCTAGTGTGAGGCAGCATCAAGTAGGGGGGAATAGTCGGGAGTTGGTGTTCAAAAAGGGGTGGGAGAATTTTGCATGCATGTGTGTATACGCGTGGCGTTCCGCATGGTTCTCCGGGGCCGACTTGGGGCGGCTCCGGAACCATAGCATAGCCATGGGCGCTGCCCACAATGAGCTGCAGTGGGGCAAACTTCTGTGGACGCATCTTTGGATCGACCACATGTATTCTTTTGCAAAGAAGTGGAGAATCTTGTCAAAGTTGTCCTGCTTTGCCATGGAGGGAAGTCACCGGAGGCTGAAGCGCATGTTGCGCAACAGCGGGGGCCTAAGCCTCCTCCGGGGGAGACTAGGGGTGCAAGTGGGTGTGGACAACCACACCATTGACGATAGCCTTTGGTTGCATAGGTGGGATGCGACCAAAAGCGCTCAACATGGGCAAGGGCCCATAAGTGTACAAACGTATGCAAGCCGCACAAGAAGACGGCTTCTAACCAACATGCAGCACCTTCAGACTCTACAGCGGCGGTTCCGGTGCCGCAAGAGACTGACATGAGATCACCTTACGAACCCAGACCATTGTTGCCTGTGACCAGGGTGCATGCTGGGGGGCTTACTAGGGGTGTGAGGACAAATCAGGGGGTGCACACGGGTAATATTTGTGTAAAATCACGTGAAATTCGTACAAAATTCGTACGAAATTCGTGCGAAATTCGTGCGAATTTCGTACGAATTCACGTGAATTCACGGCTGTGAATCGGCTGCAGGCTTGCCGGGTTCCGGCACCTCTCGTTTTGGGCACGGTTCGGACATGATGGATGTTTTTTGGGCACGATTTTCATTGGATGATGCGTAACAAAGCCGGGGGAGGAATTTTGGCCCCTCAAAGCCCTCGGAATGAACCAAGAATATGGCATTTTCCCCCAAAAGCCTCAAAATTTGGGTAAATTCACGCGAAATTCACGCAATTATTCAAACGGCCACTTAACGCCTATTCACGAAGGGTATACATTAGCAAAACACTGCCCCGCTTTTGCTGGACCACATGCCACGTGTTGGACGCGTGGTAGCCATGGCTCGTCCCCAGTACAACCGCAGGGATTTTTCTGGGGGATCATCCTGCAGGGATACGAAAACCACCCTCGTGTCCGCGGCACCCCGCAACGTAAGCATGAAATCGCGGTGCGGCCATTGGTAGCCCCGCCGGGGGGGGGCGTCCATCCGTTCCACCAACCGGGGCTCCCGGTCCTCCAGGTCATCCAGCACCGGGAAAAGGTCCGCCAAAATGCGCAGCAAACGCCACTTGCTTTCCGAGGGAAGCCATTTGTTCACCGTTCCCGGGGCGGTCTACCGGCGCCCACCACCTTGGGTGTGGCCCTTCCCTTGGTGCACACTATAAGACCCAATCTTGATCTAGCCTAGAAATTTGTAGCTAGATCGTTCTAGGCTAGATTAGATCAATACTAGAACGATACAATAGCCTGGGTAGAACACAAAAAACAAATCATCACACACACAAACACACACACACACACACATGCACGCACACACTTTGACGCAGGCACGGGCACTGTGGGGGTGCCCTCCCTTCAAGCCCTTAGTTGGGGGGGGGGGGGGGGGGCTTTGCTTTTGTCACACATTTTTCAGGGGGAGGGGGGGGGGGGGGGGCTTGACAACTACCTTCGGGGGGGGGGTTGGACTCAGGGGTCTGGAGGGTGTTCTGTTCTTCGCTTCACAGGTGGTTTTTTGTTGGATTTTATTGATGTTGATGAGGAAATGCAATTTTGAAGTTGCAGGTATGCCATGCAATGCTGTGCAGTGTTGTGGTGTGTTGTTGTCTCGAAAGGTGTAAAGTGGTGTGGTGTACTGTGTTGCAGTCCATTGTGGTGTGTGATCTGCTGTGGTGTGTTGTACTGTGCAGTGGCGTGGTGTGTTGTGTTGTGGTCTGATGGGGTTCGCCGTGGTGTGTTGCAGAGTCATGTGGTGTGGTCGGGTGTCACGTGGTGTGGCCTCGTGTCCTGTGGTGTGGTGTGGTGTGGTGTGGTGTGGTGTGGTGTGGTGTGGTGTGGTGTGGTGTGGTGTGGTGTATTGACGTGCAGTCTGCTGTAGTATGTGCTTGGCTGTGGTGTGTTGTACTGTGTGGGGGGGTAGTGTGTTGTGGTCACATGACGTGCCCTGTGAGTGATGTGTTTCCATGTGGTGTGGTTGGTGGGGTTGGTTGAATGGTGTGTTGGTTGCTTGGCAGGTGGTGTTGTTTAGCAGCTTGGGTTATTTGTTGGGTGTTTAGTCAGCTGCGGCATGCTGTGTGGTGTCTGCACCGTGTGGTGTGTTCTGTGGCTTTCTGTTGTATGCTCTGTGATGTCACATCTGTGAGTACACGTGTATTTGCTGCCATTCCAAGGGAGGGGGGGGGGGGCTGGTAAGCATTAAATATTTTTGTTCTAGCGGCGTTCGCGGGAACCGTTCTAGCGGCGTTCTAGAGATGCTCTAGAGCGTCGCTAGATCACCGCTAGAACGCCTCCCTAGAACGCCGCTAGAACAAGAATAGTGACTGCTTATCAGCCCCCCCCCTCCCTTGGAATGGCAGTAATTACATGGTACCCACAGACATGACATCACAGAGCACACAACAGCATACGGCACCTAACACCACAGGGTGCACACACCACACAGCGTGCCCCACCCTGCCAAACACCAAACAAACAACCCAAGCTGCCAAACAAACCCACCTGCCAAGCAACCAACACACCCTTCAACCACCCAGATAGGCAACCCTATCGCAGGATACCCCACTACACCACACCACACCACATGACACCGGACCACACCACATGACACCCGACCACACCACATGACAACACAGCACACCACAGGGCACGGCATGTGACCACAACACACTACCCCCCCCCCCCCCAATGTACAGCACACCATAGCAGATCACACACTACATTAGACCGCAGCACACCACATCACACCACACTACATGACACCACTTTACACCTTACGAGACAACACTCACCACAACACTGCACAGCATTGCATGGCATACTTGCAACTTCAAATTTGCATTTCCTCATCAACATCAATAAAATCCAACAAAAAACCACATGTGAAGCGAAGAACAGAACACCCTCCCCGACCCCTCAGTCCAACCCCCCCCCCAAGGTAGTTGTCAACCCCCCCCCCCACGTAAAATGTGTGACAAAAACAAAGCCCCCCCCCCCACTAAGGGCTTGAGGGCAGGGCACCCCCACAGTGCCCGTGCCTATGTCAAAATGTGTGTGTGCATGTGTGCGTGTGTGTGTGCGCGTGTGTGCGCGCGCTCATATGACTAGACATGTACCAAATGTGATGGTTTCCATGTGTCTACGTGTCATGGAACCCCCCCCCTTCCCACATTGATGTGTTTTACTTGCCAAATGTGTGTGCATGGTTTTGTTCTAGCGTCGTTCTAGCGGAGCCTTCTAGGAACGTTCTAGCGCCGTTCTAGCGGGGCGGCGCTAGAGCGCCACTGGAACGTTCCTAGAATAGTTTTTTGTACTTGTTGAATTTCATGTCAAATTTTTTTCCCCCGAAAAACAACGTATCGACCCCCTAGTGTGGTAATAGGGGTCCAATTTGCACCCTTCAAACCCCTGCCCCCCTACTCCCGTGGGTCTGCGTACCCCCCTCTTTTTTTCGTTCTACCCACTCTAGCGCATTCTAGGCTAGAACAAGATTGGGTATTCTAGCGTGTACCAAGGGTGAAGGAGAATGTCTTCCCAGTTCTCCTCTCCCTCCAAATGCACGGCACATAACTGATCCACCAAGTCCCCTGGCAGAATGTCCTCCACCAAACGGTAGCCTGTGGCCTCATATTCCTCGGGCCCACACAGGCCCTGCAGGACACTCCGACCACCCCCTGGGCAGGACTCCCCGTCCCCCCAGGCCGGTGGGCCCGGTTGTCCATCCCCGCAGGCCCTCCAGGAAACTCCGACCACCCCCTGGGCTGGACTCCCCATCCCCCCAGGCCGGTGTGCCCGGTTCTACCTCCCCACAGGCCCTGCAGGACGCTCCGACCACCCCCTGGGCAGGACTCCCCGTCCCCCCAGGCCGGTGTGCCCGGTTCTACGTCCCCACAGGCCCAGCAGGACACTCCGACCACCCCCTGGGCAGGACTCCCCGTCCCCTCAGGCCGGAGGGCCCAGTTGTCCATCCCCGCAGGCCCTGCAAGACACTCCGACCACCCCCTAGGCAGGACTCCCCATCCCCCCAGGCCGGTGGGCCCGGTTGTCCATCCCCGCAGGCCCTGCGGGAAACTCCGGCCACCCGCTGGGCTGGACTCCCCGTCCCCCCAGGCCGATGTGCCCGGTTCTACGCCCCCACAGGCCCTGCAGGACGCTCCGACCACCCCCTGGGCAGGACTCCCCGTCCCCCCAGGCCGGAGGGCCCGGCTGTCCATCCCCGCAGGCCCTGCAGGAAACTCCGACCACCCCCTGGGCGGGACTCCCCATCCCCCCAGGCCGGTGTGCCCGGTTCTACGTCCCCACAGGCCCTGCAGGACGCTCCGACCACCCCTTGGGCAGGACTCCCCATCCCCCCAGGCTGGTGGGCCCAGTTGTCCATCCCCGCAGGCCTTGCAGGAAACTCCGGCCACCCGCTGGGCTGGACTCCCCGTCCCCCCAGGCCGGTGTGCCCGGTTCTACGTCCCCACAGGCCCTGCAAGACGCTCCGACTGCCCCCTGGGCATGACTCCCCATCCCCCCGGGGCGGTGTGCCCGAATCTACGTCCCCACAGGCCCAGCAGGACACTCAGACCACCCCCTGGGCAGGACTCCCTGTCCCCCCAGGCCGGTGGGCCCGGTTGTCCATCCCCGCAGGCCCTGCAGGAAACTCCGACCACCCCCTGGGCGGGACTCCCCATCCCCCCAGGACGGTGTGCCGGGTTCTACGTCCCCACAGGCCCTGCAGGACGCTCCGACCACCCCTTGGGCAGGACTCCCCATCCCCCCAGGCCGGTGGGCCCAGTTGTCGATCCCCGCAGGCCCTGCAGGGCGCTCCGACCACCCCCTGGGCTGGACTCCCCATCCCCCTAGGCCGGTGGGCCCGGTTGTCCATCCCCACAGGCCCAGCAGGACACTCCGACCAACCCCTGGGCAAGACTCCCCATCCCCCCAGGCCGGTGTACCCGAATGTGCCTCCCCACAGGCCCTGTAGGACACTCCGACCCCCCCCTGGGCAGGACTCCCCATCCCCCCAGGCCGGTGCGCCCGGTTGTCCATCCCCGCAGTCCCTGCAGGAAACTCCGACCAACCCCTGGGCTGGACTCCCCATCCCCCCAGGCCGGTGGGCCCGGTTGTCCATCCCCGCAGGCCCTGCAGGAAACTCCGGCCACCCGCTGGGCAGAACTCCCCGTCCCCCCAGGCCGGTGTGCCCGGTTCTACGTCCCCACAGGCCCTGCAGGACGCTCCGACCACCCCCTGGGCAGGACTCCCCGTCCCCCCGGGGCGGTGTGCCCGAATCTACCTCCCCACAGGCCCAGCAGGACACTCCGACCACCCCCTGGGCAGGACTCCCTGTCCCCCTAGGCCGGTGGGCCTGGTTGTCCATCCCCGCAGGCCCTGCAGGAAACTCCGGCCACCCCCTCGGCGGGACTCCCCATCCCCCCAGGCCGGTGTGCCCGGTTCTACGTCCCCACAGGCCCTGCAGGACGCTCCGACCACCCCTTGGGCAGGACTCCCCATCCCCCCAGGCCGGTGGGCCCAGTTGTCCATCCCCGCAGGCCCTGCAGGGCGCTCCGACCACCCCCTGGGCTGGACTCCCCATCCCCCCAGGCCGGTGTGCCCGGTTCTACGTCCCCACAGGCCCTGCAGGACACTCCGACCACCCCCTGGGCAGGACTCCCTGTCCCCCCGGGGCGGTGTGCCCGAATCTACCTCCCCACAGGCCCAGCAGGACACTCCGACCAACCCCTGGGCAGGACTCCCCATCCCCCCAGGCCGGTGTGCCCGAATGTGCCTCCCCACAGGCCCTGCAGGACACTCCGACCACCCCCTGGGCAGGACTCCCCATACCCCCAGGCCGGTGCGCCCGGTTGTCCATCCCCGCAGTCCCTGCAGGAAACTCCGACCACCCCCTGGGCTGGACTCCCCATCCCCCCAGGCCGGTGTGCCTGGTTCTACGTCCCCACAGGCCCTGGAGGACGCTCCGACCACCCCCTGGGCAGAACTCCCCGTCCCCCCAGGCCGGTGTGCCCGAATCTACCCCCCCACAGGCCCAGCGATGCACTCCGACCACCCCCTGGGCAGGACTCCCCGTCCCCCCAGGCTGGTGTGCCCGAATCTACATCCCCACAGGCCCTGCAGGACGCTCCGACCACCCCCTGGGGCAGGACTCCCCATCCCCCCAGGCCGGTGTGCCCGATTCTACCTCCCCGCAGGCCCTACGGGACACTCCGACCACCCCCTGGGCAGGGCTCCCCGTCCCCCAGGCTGGTGTACCCGGTTCTTCATCCCCACAGGCCCTGCAGGACACTCCGACCATTGACCGCTGCCCATTGACCCCAGGCAGTGGGGCAGTGTATTGCAGGCGTTCTACTGCCCACTGCCCCCAGGCAGTGAGGCAGCGCATCGCAGGAGTTGCACTGCCCGCTCCTCCCAGGCAGTAAGGCGGTGTATTGCGGGAGTTCCACGGCCCACTGCCCCCAGGCAGTGAGGCAGCGCATTGCAGGAGTTCCACTGTCCACTTCCCCCAGGCAGTGGGACGGAGCATTGTAGGAGTTCCACTGCCCACTGCCCCCAGGCAGTGAGGCAGTGCATTGCAGGAGTTGCACTGCCCACTGCCCCCAGGCAGTGAGGCAGTGCATTGCAGGAGCTGCACTGCCCACTGCCCCCAAGCAGTGCGGCAGTGGATTGCAGGAGTGGCACTGCCCACTGCCCCCAGGCAGTGAGGCAGTGCATTGCAGGAGTTGCACTGCCCACTGTTCCCAGGCAGTGAGGCAGTGCATTGCAAGAGTTGCACTGCCCACTCCTCCCGGGCAGTGGGGCGGTGTATTGCGGGAGTTCCACTGCCCACTGCCCCCAGGCAGTGAGGCAGCGCATTGCAGGAGTTCCACTGTCCACTTCCCCCAGGCAGTGGGGTAGAGCATTGCAGGAGTTCCACTGCCCACTGCCCCCAGGCAGTGAGGCAGTGCATTGCAGGAGTTGCACTGCCTGCTGCCCGAGGGCAGTGAGGCAGTGCATTGCAGGAGTTGCACGGCCCACTGCCCCCAGCCAGTGAGGCAGTGCATTGCAGGAGCTGCACTGCCCACTGCCCCCAGGCAGTGCGGCAGTGGATTGCAGGAGTGGCACTGCCCACTGCCCCCAGGGCAGTCAGGCAGTGCATTGCAGGAGCTGCACTGCCCACTGCCCCCAGGCAGTGAGGCAGTGGATTGCAGGAGTGGCACTGCCCACTGCCCCCAGGGCAGTCAGGCAGTGCATTGCAGAAGTTGCACTGCCCACTGCTCCCAGGCGGTGAGGCAGTGCATTGCAGGGGTTCAACTGCCCACTGCCCCCGGGCAGTGAGGCAGTGCATTGCAGGTGTTGCACTGCCTGCAACCCCCAGGCAGCAGGGAAGTGCACTGCAGGAGTTGCACTGCCTACTGCCCGAGGGCAGTGAGGCAGTGCATTGCAGAAGTTGCAATGCCCACTGCCCCCAGGCAGTGAGGCAGTGCATTGCAGGAGTTGCACTGCCTACTGCCCGAGGGCAGTGAGGCAGTGCATTGCAGGAGTTGGCTACTCATTTGTCCCCCCAGTGCCCTTCCGCGACCAGTGCCAGCTCTCCCCGACGGCGCTGAGTGACTGGTTGCAGGACCGGGCCTCCATACCGGCGCAAGCCATCTATGAGGCCCGCTGGGGGGTAAACTTCATGCCAGGGGGGGGCCTCCCCCTGGACTGGTTCGACCACGACCAGCAGCGCCACATCACGGCGCATCGCATGGACAACGTCCCGACCATGGCAGTCCTAGCCCACCGTTCCTCCCACCGGGGCACGGTGCTGGATACAACGTGCCTCCTGTGCGGGACACAGCCCGAGACGGCGCCCCACCTGTGGGCCTGCTCGGCTCAATCGCACGAGTGGGGGCCAGCCCGCCGGCGCCTCGCAGCGTGGCTCGACCAGAAGGTGGGGCCACGGGCGGCCCCAGTGTGTCACCAGCTGTGGGAACCGACTGTGCTGGAGCAGTGGGCGGCAGCCCTGCGGACCCCCTCCATGCAGCTGGCCCACCTGGAGTGTACGGGGCCCCACTCGCTGGGCACGGAGTTCCTCCGCCACGTCGTGGAGGAGTCCATACGGATCTGGTACGCCCACGCCAAGGCGCGTGCCACGCTGCTGAAGGCCCGCCTGGGCCCGGGCAGCACGATGGCGTGGGCGTTGCAGGAGCTGCGCCTGCACCAGCAAGCAGAAAGGGAAGGGGTGCAGCGGGAGCTCCTGGAATAAGCGCGGTCGCCAGAGACGAACTCACCAGGTCTCCCCGACTCCCCCTCCCCTTGCCGAGGCCTACACACTTACGCACGGCGCGCACACAACACACACAGCCCAGCACGTTTACCTTTACCCGCGGGTAGACATCCCGGCCTTTTGCCTTTTGGTAACAGCGCCTTCGGCACAACACTGCACAGCATTGCATGGCATACTTGCAACTTCAAATTTGCATTTCCTCATCAACATCAATAAAATCCAACAAAAAACCACATGTGAAGCGAAGAACAGAACACCCTCCCCGACCCCTCAGTCCAACCCCCCCCCCAAGGTAGTTGTCAAGCCCCCCCCCCCCCCCCACGTAAAATGTGTGACAAAAACAAAGCCCCCCCCCCACTAAGGGCTTGAGGGCAGGGCACCCCCACAGTGCCCGTGCCCATGTCAAAATGTGTGTGTGCATGTGTGCGTGTGTGTGTGCGCGTGTGTGCGCGCGCACATATGACTAGACATGTACCAAATGTGATGGTTTCCATGTGTCTACGTGTCATGGAACCCCCCCCCTTCCCACATTGGTGTGTTTTACTTGCCAAATGTGTGTGCATGGTTTTGTTCTAGCGTCGTTCTAGCGGAGCCTTCTAGGAACGTTCTAGCGCCGTTCTAGCGGGGCGGCGCTAGAGCGCCACTAGAACGTTCCTAGAATAGTTTTTTGTACTTGTTGAATTTCATGTCAAATTTTTTCCCCCGAAAAACAACGTATCGACCCCCTAGTGTGGTAATAGGGGTCCAATTTGCACCCTTCAAACCCCTGCCCCCCTACTCCCGTGGGTCTGCGTACCCCCCTCTTTTTTTCGTTCTAGCCACTCTAGCGCATTCTAGGCTAGAACAAGATTGGGTATTCTAGCGTGTACCAAGGGTGAAGGAGAATGTCTTCCCAGTTCTCCTCTCCCTCCAAATGCACGGCACATAACTGATCCACCAAGTCCCCTGGCAGAATGTCCTCCACCAAACGGTAGCCTGTGGCCTCATATCCCTGGGGGGTCCGAGAGGGCGGATTCCGGCAACGGATGCCGAGACACAGGGTATTTCACTGCAATGTCTGGCGACGGGCAACCCATGCCAAGCGCAAAATAATCGTCCTGCGTTACAAAAATTGTGGGCTGCGTCAAATCAGGGATGGCCGGTCCTTTCAAGGCCTCGCGTCGACCCATGGGCTGAATCGCTTCGTAGGCCGACCATTCCTGAAATTTGGACTCCCGGAAAAAAATGTGTGTGTCCGTATCGAGGCGCTTTGCCCAATGTTTCACCTTGACGAGGTCTGACCACATCCGTCGGTCAGCGGCCTCCTTTTCCCGGTCCGCATCCGGCACATTGTACACCGACACATATTGCTTTTGGGGGCCTTGGACACGTTGCATCATGGCAAACAATGGTGTCTGCGCTAAGTTGCAGCAATATCCCCATTGGGGCAGGGCTCAGCCAGTGGTATAGGCCCAGAGCAAAATTGCTCAAAACCCCCTTGGTCAAAGCAACTGCACCGGCCTACAGGTTGACCCTCAACAAATATTTCAAGGGTTCACCTTTTTCCTGCTGCAATTTTTGCAGCCGCTCTCTCACCAAGCAAACATCCTCGGGGATAGCCGGCAACCCCTTAATCTCGTTCACCGAGAGTGCACAATCCAACACTTGGATCCCAGCTCCCGCCACATTTTCCACACCCACCACCTTCACATATTCATCAACAACGTGCCGGGTGGGCTCATTGGTGGTGCGGGGAGGAGGTGCGGGCTTGGGTGGTGGCTGCGGGTCCCCGGGGGCTTGGACAGCGGCCTTGGCTGTGGACTTCTTGCCAGGCATGTCCCATGAAAGAGAAGCCCCTAAGAGTGAAAGAGGCAATTACATGGATTTTGCGTGCGCAAAAGGCCTAATTTGCGTCCGCAACAGAATTCACGAGACAAGTAAATAAGCCCTTTTACGTGTGTAAATGACCCTTTTTGCGTCCGAGCTAAGCTTATAGTAACCACGCAAATACACCCTTTTACGCGCGCAAAAAGGCAGTAAAGAGCAATAATTGCGTGTACATGGTGGTGTTGTGGTGCGGGAGACGTAAAAGTGGCAAAACACCTCCGTTTTCACCCACATTTCAGCCTATTTGCATGCAAACGTGTCCGTTACACATCATAAGAGAGGGCAAGGCGAGCAAACACACAGAAAGCAAGTTATTGATTTTTTTTACCCATGTTACCTGGTTTTTACCTGGTTTTTACCCGAGAAAGACTTTGGGCCTTTACTTCGCAGTTACATGCCCCGTTTTTGCGTGCCTAAAATGCATCGTTTGCGCATCGGCTATACGCATGACGAGGACGCAAAATGGGTCATTTTCGCACGCAAAATAGGGTATTTGCGTTGTTGCCTAATTTTGACTTGTGACGCAAAATGGGTCATTTACGCACACAAAATAGGGTATTTACTTTGTTGCCTGATTTCATCCCGGGACGCAAAATGTGTCATTTGCGCACGCAAAATTCAAGTAAATTGATGTATTTCCTCCATATCTTTTAGATTGTCGTGAACTTCTTGCCCTTCGCTTTAGTGGATCCCGGGCCCGCCGACAGCAGTGCTTGGTTCGGCGCCGGAGGTGGTGCTGGAGCCCAACCCGGGGACCGTGGCGCGGCTGGTGAAGGCGCCGATTTGGTGACGTTTCCGGATGTCGATGATTTCGACGTCCCGTATGTGCATAGGTATGGCAAGGTTGCCAATGTGGAGGCAGGAATGGTTTTCTTGGAGGATCGGTATGGGATCATCCACTGGAAGATCTTCCGGGGCATTTCGGTGCGAACCTTGGGTGCCAATTGAGGCCGCGGCTGGACGGGAGGCGGCAGGTGATGCGGTGACGTTGATTTGCCCGTTTTGGGTGAAACACAGAAAGGGGCAAGAGGAGAGAGTGTTCCTCGTTCCCTTAAGGTACATGCGGCCCCCCAGCTCCCACACGTGGGCCCTCCTCTGTTCCCCAGGACGAGCTGGGCCGGGTGCAGAAAGTGCGTGGGGTGCCACTCAGTGAAATTGGGGGTGTCCTCCCGGACACGTGAGGTTGGTGATGCAGACCACGACCATGCGGACCATCGACCTGTAGTCGACGGCACTCCTTGCGAGGGTGGAAGCCTTTTGGCTGAGGTTGCAGAAGGAAGCGCGTAGCGACATGTGCCGCAAGGTGAAGGCGGAGGCACGGAAGAATGCCGAGGCCCAGGGCGAGGATGTTGCTTCGGAATCCTTTGCCGGAGGAAAATCCTCCGTGGTCCCTGGGAAGCGGGCCCGTGGCCGCCCCCTTAAGGTGCCCGGGAAGGTGCTGGGAGTCTATCCGGCCGGGCAAACGTCCGAGCTGGTGCGGTTGCGGTCGGAGAATGAGTTGCCGAAAGGGAAAGGTGGCGCTGCTGGAGAACCAGGTGGCGGAGCGGGACACACAGCTGGCTGCTATGCGTGTCGAGAGGCAGCGGGCCGATGCGCTGCTGAAAGATCGGGACAGCCAGCTGCCGGCAGAGCGCTGCGCGGCCACGAAGGCGGAGTCGACGTGGCGAACCCGGGAGAAGAAGCTCCCGGACGAGCTGGAGGCTACGCGTGGGCAGCGCGGGACGAAGCGCACCGCTCCCGAGGTTGTGGCTGTGCAAGACGGTGTCGCGGAGGACAAGGCCTGGCTGACGCAGTGTGCCGTTGAGTTGCGAACGGGACTGCAGCAAGCAGCAACAGCCACAGCTCTGCTGGAGGACAGCCTCAAGTGAGTCGACAGGGAGGGTGCGCCCCCTCCGTCCTCTGCAGAGGCGTTGGACAAGCTGCTGACGACCTACCTTGTGGGCTACATCCCGCATCCCCCGCGGAAGAAAGGGGCAACTGCCCCCGGAACCCCAACGGCGGGGTCGCCACGTTCTCAGGGATCTGGGGTCCGTTCAGGTGACCAACGGTGATCGGATAGTGATGGTGTTGGCGAGTGATGGTGATCGGCTGGTGATGTTGTTGGTGGGAGATGGTGATCGGATGGTGACGGTGTTGGTGGGAGATGGTGATCGGATCGTGATGGTGTTGGTGGGACATGCCGATCGGATGGTGATGCTGTTGGTCGGAGATGGTGATCGGACGGTGACGGTGTAGGTGGAAGATGGTGATTGGTGACGTGGAGGTCACCCGTAGGCAACTGTGTTGTTGTCATTCATTTCTGTTCCCCGCCGGCGTGTCTTTCATTTCAAAAGTGAGGGGGGAAGTGTGTTGTTGTCATTCATTTCTTTATTATCAAGTCAATGTGTCGTTCATTTCAAAAGTGAGGGCCACCTAGGGGCCTGGGGGGATTATGTTGTTGTCAGTCAATTGTTTTCAACATCAGTGTGTCATTCCTTTCAAAAGAGTGGGGCACCGGTGGGTTTTCTGGTGTGTGCCTGTCTTCAGCGCCATCTGGGGGGTTGCGGCTCTTCATGTTGAATTTTGAATTGATCATCAACCTCTTCAACTTCTTCCGTTCTTCAATGGCCTACACACATGTTTCAATTTTCGAGAGCGTGGGGTTTGAACCAGGGGCGTTACGTGTGCGAGTGTAGCATGCATACCTCTGACCCACCCGGTGCCATGGCATTGCAAATGCCTCTTTTACCCCATTCTTGCGTATGCAAAATGCGCCTTTTGCGTGCCTGCACACTTTACACCTGGAACGCGAATACACCCTTTTGCGTGCGCAAATTGCACGTTTTGCGCGTCCACTGTTTTTCGAGCGAGTGCGCAAAAGGCCCTTTTTGCGCCGGTAACGAAAGTAGGGTAGGTACGCAAATAGGCACATTTATGCACGCAAAAAAGCGGTAATTGCGTCTCCTACCTGCAGTGCAACGCGCTTGTGCCACATGCGTCCCAGGTCTTCTTTCTGTACTATGCCGCTGCATCCGTGGCGGTTCCACCACTTGGCCATGGGCAATCATAAAGGCCGTGGTGAACGGATCAGCAGCTTGCAGCGTGCGGTGCGTGACATTATGAGAGAGGATTGGAATGTGCGAATGCGCAGTCGGGTTACAAATGGGTTGGACGTGTACACGGATGTCCCCAAGGATCATCAACTGCTTTGAAGTTGAATGCCATGGCAGTGTTGTGGGAATCGAGGAAGGAGGGGCAAAGTGTGCGGCGGCTACAGCACAGCCGGTCAACGTCCACTTGGTATTGCCCATGGGCAAAAATCGTCTCCGTGCGAAAGACCTTGGGTGCCCCCCACCCTAGTGATTTCGTGTTGCATACTCCCGGCGGTAATGATTTGATGGGGTCCAGGGTGAATGTGAAGGAGAAGCTGCTGCTTATGTGGCAGCATAATCCCCCGGTAACACAAGGTAACCAAGTTTTGGTGGGGATATCCCTTGATGGCACCAAACTTTGGCAACGCTCTTTTGAGCACTTTGCGGTCGGCGAGTTGGGTAGCCGTCTGCCATTGGGTTCATGGGTGCTACTCCACGGCTCGGAGACCACCCAAATTCTTCGCGACCTGGCCCAGGAGGACAATTTGAACCTTGATGTGTTGCATGTGAATGCGATGCAAGTTTTGAATGAGGGAGGGTATCCAACACCCGTTGTGTGTGTGATTATCGCTGACACCAAGGCGCAAGTTGCCCTCTTCGGGTGTCGCAATTTCAAGTGTAATGATCCTTTGGCACCTGTGTGCTGGCTTTGCGGGGGGGACCGTCTTCATTGTTTGGGTGCGTTTGGGCAGGAAATCGCAATGTTGCTCAAGTTTTGGCAATGGGGGGGATGGCATTGCCAGCAGTCCTCCCTTTCCAAAGACCCCCCGACTTTGGACTCCACGGGGTGCACCGTTTGGTGCATTGTGCAGGCGATGGGTTGGTTGAGGCTTTGATGCATCACCATGGCTGGACAAAGGGGAGGGCATTGGTTTGGTGCAGTGGTTTTGGGATGACATTAGGGTTGAGAGCCGTACGGCCACAGCGGCCGATTGTGAGCAAGGGAAGGTGGGGAAGAAGGCCCTTCGTTTGGAGCAAACTGCTGCGGGGGCATGGGTGAAAGGGCAAGGGTGGGATTGCATTGCCGACTACTTGGAGGGGGACAATCTTTTACAAGTCCCGGTGCAAGTGGGGGGGGTTACAATGACATGGACTGCCTGTTGGCGTTTGTGGGGAGAGAGAATTTCCAGTGACCTGTCACCTTGTGTGGAAAGAGAGGAGGTTGGACCTTCGCGATATGAATGTGTTGAAAAGTGCTTTGTCCAAGATGGGGAGTGCCCACAAAGCTTGTGGGTTTGTGATGACCCCCTGGGCCCATTGTGTGACACCTTTGGGTGGACCACATGTGGGGGATTGCGAGGGAATGGGGTACCGTGTCCGCATTCCGTGCTTTCAGGGGTGTGGGGAGGCATCAGTCGTTGAAGAGTGAGACTAGGAAGAGGAGCTTCAAGGGGGGAAGTAAGAAACGGGAACCTCGCCTACGGGGCGCACGCCGAGCACTGAGGAAGGGGTGGGCCGAAGTGCTTCGGAACGACAACCTGGACTAGGGGTTGTATGCCAGAGGGTTCAACGTCTGGCAGCCTTCTTGGACCCGCCAAGAGGCATATGGGAATGCCAAGCAGTATTGGGAAAGGGTGATGCGTAAGGGGAAGTCGTAGGGTTTCTCGCATGTTTGTCGTACAATGTTACAATTCTATTGTGCATACTTTGGAGGTTTGGTGGTGGAATACCATTTGGACATGTGTGACTAAATGATTGGTAAAATGCAAAGAAAGATCCCAGCAATTGCCTCCATGTTTGCTTGCACGCATGGCATGCATTGGACCCGGGATGTGGGTTTGTGTTTGGGTGTAAGGGGGAGGGGGGGTTACAAATGTTAAAAGCAGGCATTTACCCTGATATTGCGTCGGTAAAAGGGGTGTTTTGCGTCCCGAGTGGAAAAAGACCTGGTTACTTAAAAGGGGCAATTTACGCACGCAAAAGGGCCTTTTTACGCACGCACAAACCAAGTAAAATCCCTGAAGCATAGTACCGGGCCTCGAAAGTACAAGACAACACTGCGAGTAGGGGTAAGGGACCATTGTGGGTGTTTCCAACATACAACATGGAACACGGGGGTGTTCTGAGCATGCCACATTTGAATTTCATACTCATTTTTGACGAAAATGATGTTTTTGACCGCTTCCTCATTTTTACCCCATTTTTGCGTCTTATTTTTGCTATTTACTGAGAAACATCGCTTCGTAGTTACACTCCGCACGCTGGAAAAGTCGCTCCACGCCTTCAGTGTAACTACGAAGTAAAGGCCCAAAGTGTTTCTTAGGTAAAAACCAGGTAAAAACCAAGTATAAAGGGTAAAAATTCAATAACTTGCTTTGTGCGTGTTTGCTCGCTATGCCCTCTCTTATGATGTGTAAAGGACACATTTGCATGCAATTACCCCCCCCCCCCCCGTGCCAGTAGACCCGGGTCTCTTAATTTTTTGACCGGGAGCCCTGGGTTTCTTAGAGTGTACTTTTCCAAGTGGGTCTCTTATATTGTAATTCGAGGCCCTGATGTGACCTATGTTCTAACTCACAAAACAAGCCGCATCCAACGAGCCCACCAAGATTCGTTTTCATTTTTCAACCAAAAAAAACTATTTTGTTGGGGCTCTTCCTTATTGCACACTTGACAGGTTGTCACGAGTTGGTTGATGCTTTTGAAGCAAGTGAGCGAGATTGTGCCTTGGCGCGATGTGTTCGCCTTGGGCTTCGGCACTAATGTCTATCCGAGATCCATTTGTTGGAATTGTGTGTGACAATACCCTCAAGATTCAATTTGGGAGCATTTGATTAAGATTGTCTTGTCACATTAGGGCTTGGGCTTTGGTTCAGGTTCCTGTGTCTCACCTGTTGCAAGTGGGTCTCTTATACGGTACTTTTTCAAGTGGGTCTCTTGTCGTTTTGGTCAGGGACAGGTCTGAGATTGGACTGGGTCTCTTAAACTGTCTTTTGCTGGTGGGTCTACTGTCACGGGGGAGGGAGTAGGCTGATATATTCCTTTGGCTACCCCCGAAAATGTTCCCAACGCGCTACATCAACCCCCCATTTTTTGTTGGTAAAATGGGTTTTTGAGTGTTCTGAGATCGTTTGAAATGTCGGGTACCTCTAAAAAACATGTTTTTCATGTGAAATAGAAAATGTTCCCACATGTTCCCCCAACATGTTCCCAGATGTTCCGAAACACACTGCTCGTCGTTCTCGGCGTCCTCAACGAGCAGTGTGTTGGGGAACATCAATGTGTACACGGGTACAAAACGCGGGTACACATGTTCCGCAACAACAATTTGTACCCCAAATCTTCTTTTTTGCATTTTTGCTCATTGCCAATCTACTGAAAGTTGTCGGTGGGGCTTTGTGCCCCCCAACCTGCCCTTTTCGCCCTAGGCCTCTTCTCTTTTTGCCATGCCCTGCCCACCGCCGGGCTTCGACACCACAAACTACCTTTTGGTAGTGGCGGAGGAGGCCAAGTTGGCGGTGGGCAAAAAGTATTGTTATCAAAAGAAGAGTGCCCGCGGCGGCGTGGTGTACGGCAAGATCTCAAAGGTTTGTTTGTCCTGTCCTTTCCGTGTTCATGGGTTTCTTTGCACGCCACCAAACCTACCACTTCGTCTGTGCAGATCAATTCAAAAGAAGTGCACATGAGTGAGGTTGTGCAATACAATGGTTCACAAAGAAACCCAACAAATGTTCGGTATGTATGGTAACAGCCGTGTCGTTGTCTTCTCCCTGCATTGTCACTGCCCCTCCTTTTTTTGTGTGTGTCACAGGCGAACCACGCACCTCGAAAGCAAGCGTGCTCGCATCAATGCCTATTGGGTGTTGACCGCCAAGGCGGAGGATAAGAAGAAGGTGGTGAAGAAGGAAGAGAAGGAAGACACTGAGAGCGAGAGCAGCAGCAGCAGCAGTAGCAGCAGCAGCGACTCTGCATCGGGCTCCAGCAGCGGGTGTGCCCTGCCCCCCCCCCTTTTCCTCTGTCGGCCCAAATTTCAGCCACCACAAAGCGAGGGTGCAAGCCGTGGGCTGGTTCCCCTTGGGGACCAGGAAACTGGGGAGCAGACTTTTTGCTGCCCCTACCCCCCCCCCAACAGAAATAGGGCGGGACCAAAAGGAGACCCCCCCCCCCCCCGCCCCCAGCATGCCCTCGCACCCTCACTGCAGGCCGGCACATGGTGAACGAGGTCCCTCCCCTCGCGGAAAAGGGGCGGACGCTGAATGACGTGTATGTCGGGATTTGGGACCCGCATGGTAACCCAGCAGGTGGTGCTCCTCTCCCAAACAAGGAAAAACACCATGGGCCAATGAACGGACAGGTAGACCCATCCACCACTCAACCCCCCCAGCCTCCGCCCCCGACGGGAGGGGTGCACGGAGTCGGCGCCCTCAGGGCCTGAAAAGTGGAGGCTGTGAAGGGCTCACAGCTTGACCGCTGTGGGCATCCCTAGGGGGACCTGCCCAGGGAACCTCCAGGTGTGCACGCGCCCCTCCAACCTCATCACAGACGCCTAGGCCAGCACAGCCCGGTGCACCGAAGTGCAGTTGTGGGCGACCCCTGGAGGCCAAACAGCCATCTGCCGACCCGTGCCCCCTACCCCCCCCTTTCCTTGGAGGGGCCTGTCCGGTGGTGTGCCCTACGGACCCCTAGGACTAACGCGGCTGCAGCGCCGCACCCGGGAACCTTCCCGGGCAGGTCCCAGGGCAGGGAAGCGCTCAGCGCGCCCAGGGACCCCTCCACCTGCCACCAGCGCCCCAGGCCGTGGGAGTGCGGGACCCAGCTAGTACAGCAGCGCCACCTGTGCCAACAGGCAGTCATGGAGCGCGGGTCCCCCCTAGTCGTGCCCGGCGCACACCCGTCCCGGTGCGTACGCAGTCGTGGGACGGGCGGGCAGCGTGTCTCTGTGACCAGGAGGATGCGATGCCCTGGCCCACTACTCCCCGGTGGGCTCAGCGTCGGGCTCCCATGGCCTGCCCCACCGGGCCTGGAGCACCAGGCCACACTTGCCCCCCACACGCAAGGCCCAGCCCCCCGCCCACACCCCTGCCCGCGCGCGCGCCTACACACAGGACGACGGCATCTTCCGCCCACCTGCGCTTCGGTGGGGTCTGGTGGCTGTCGATAGTCCGCTCGGCCTTGGAACCGGACAGTCAGGTTGTTCAGCCTCGTGGTGGGGCAGGGAAGGAAGCCCACACCCGAGGGCCTGCTCCTGTATGAGGCCGCCAACCCAACCCAACCCAACCCCCCCCCTTTTCCCCTTCGAGAAACGACAACACATGTGTCCTTTTTTTATGTATTTTAGGAGCTCCCTAGAGCAAAGTTGTGACGAGGTGGAGCAAATTGACCCACCACCGGAGGACACAAAGAAGACAAAGAAGAAAAAGGAAAAAAAGGTGGTTTGTGTTTGTGTGCACCGCAGTGCCATTGCCACCCAGCCCCAAACTGCACCACTCTCCTTTCTACACGTTATGACACCCTGCAGGCGGAATAGTCGGTGCTGTCCCGAAGAAGAAGCCGAAGGAGACGGAGCCAGCCTCAGAGTCAAAAGGTAAGAAGGACAAGAAAGAGAAGGAGAAAGAGGGGGCACAAGACAAGGAGGACCCCCCAAAAAAGGGCAAAGTGCCGGTCTCCAAGGTACGTCTCAGGGGAACGTGTGTACCCGCGCTTTGTAGCCGCTTGTTCCCCATTGTTCCCGACGTTCCTGTACCCGGGTACACGTGTACCCGCATTTTGCAGTTTTGTACCCGCTTGTCCCCCCGTGTTCGCAGTGTCACTGTCATTGCCCTCCTCTGCATTGCAGCTTGCCACTTTGCCACCGTGGAGCCGGGTAAGTCGCGCTGGGCCAGTACGGTCCCAGCAAAAGGTACACGCCGTGATCGGACGGCAGCAAGTGACGGGCATCAGCGCCGCAAGGTGTGTCTTTCCCATTCCCTTCGTCTGCCATTGTGTCTATGAGTTCTCACTATCCCCTTGTCCTCATGTTCAGGTCCGATTTCAAAAGAAGTTGCAAGACCTCTTCGAGATGGAGCCCGAACGGATCCGGGCCATTACCGGACCTGTCTGGCTTCGGGGGACGTGTTCCCCAGCGTTCTGCACACATTCTTTGTCGTGTACAAGCGAAGTGCTGTGTGCAGTGGCGCTCTGCCCTAGCTGCCACGACGCGCTGGAGGACCCAGACGCGGAGCCCCCCGCCGACTTAGAGGTTGGTGCCTTCATGGCAGGGCCAGTGTCAGTGCCAGTGTCCCCCAAACAGCCCCGCCTCACCCACAGTGCTTTATAGCGCCTCGGGGGCCAGCAGTCACCTTTCCGAGCAGCAGTGGCGGCAGCAGCAGCACGACCAGGTGGCCAGAGGCGTTGGTTGCCCTCGGAGGCCAGCGCCACCAGCACAATGTTTGGGTATAGCTTCTAGGACCACTTGTGATGATGAGAAGCTGCTGGAGATCCGAAAGAAGTGTGTGAAGTGGATCAAGCACATTGACTTTGAGATCTCCATCCGGAAGGAGGACAAGGACGAGGAGATCCTGCGGCTGGAGCGTGAGACGTTGTGGGACGCCATGGCGAGAGAAGAACGGGCACGTGCCAGGGACAGGGTTCTGGCTGACGCCTTGGGTGAGGGTGAGGGTGCAGGTGAGGCTGAGGGTGGGGAATGTGACCAAGGTGGTGGGGACGTGCACCAAGGTGGTGGGGATGTGCACCAAGGTGGTGGGGACGTGGACCAAGGTGGTGGGGACGTGGACCAAGGTGGTGGGGACGTGGACCAAGGTGGTGGGGACGGGGTTGGGGATGCGGACCCAGGTGGAGGGGACGGGGGTGGGAACGTGGACGCTGAGGACCCGAAGGACGAGGACGTAGACCCTGTGGACCCGGAGGACGGGGACGTGGACGCTGAGGACCCGAAGGACGCGGACATGGAGCCTTGTGACTGAGACGAGGACCCGGACAAGGACCGTCGGGGTGTGGAGAAGGATAGTGGGCCAGGCAGCGAGACCTCGTACCTCAGCGGCCGGAGCATGGATGTCCACGGGGATCGTCGCCTTATCCCTGCATGTGTGGGGCGCCAGCACAGGTCATCCCGGGGTCCACAGGGGCAGAGGCAGAGGGAGAGGCAGAGGCAGACACATAGGCACACCCCAGTGACCTAGATTAAAGTCAATATGTTTAATATTTGGCGAAAAATTAACACGTTAATCTCAAGTTTCAATTTTTTTGGGGGGGGTTAGGGGGTTTGCCGTGAAAATTATGACCCCCACGGGTTGCCTTACGGGCTTGGGTGTCATTTCCCCCCGGGGGTTGATGGGGGGGTCCTACCCATGTGGTTGTTTCAAAATGTTAGAATGGCTCTTGGCTTTAATTTTTGTTTTCAATTTTTCCGTTAATATTTGAACAGTTAAAAATTAAAGGGTCGCCGGCATTAATATTAATCTCACAAATATTAACCCATTTGCCCAAATATTAACCCTCCTAACAATGGCACAACGCAACATGGAATGCATCATGTGTGTGTTTATGTCTCTTGTCCATGGCCATTGTGGCCCCTTGGGTCCCTATCCGGGCCCTCATACCTCGTGGGAGCCTGTAGTGGGGTCCCACATCTTCGCGGGTCCGGATGGGGGGTTAGTGGGGTTAGTGGGGTTAGTTGGGTTAGTGGGTTCGGTGGTAGGGTTTGCGTTCGGGGGGGTTAGGCGTTTTGTTCGTTTTGGTCTTCTTTTGGCCGTCTTTCTTTTGGGCCTCTTTGCGGTGCCGCTCGGCCTCCTCGAGGGTGGGGAAGAGGAGGGAGCGGTTGACCTCGTAGAGGGTGGTGCCGCCCGGGTATTCCACCCAAACGGCACCGTACCTCCCCCCGTGGATACCACGGGCGGTGCCCCTCTCTACCCCTTTGGGGTAAGGTACGTGGACGAGCGTCCCGATGATCGGATCCCCGGGACGGTCGTTCTTCTTCTCGGCACCCTTGGGGGTGTCGGTCTTGGTGGGGGGGTGGGGGGTTTTGTGGTGGCGGCCTTGGGGGGGTTGGTGGGTTTGGGGGCGGGGACGGCCTTCGTAGGCCGTGTGGCCGTGGTGGTGGGGGGGGGTTTTGGCCTTTTGGGTCGGGGGATCGCCCCGTCGTCGCTTTCGTCAGACGACTCGGAAGAAAACTTTCGTTTTGCTTTGGCGGGTTGGGGGGGGTTGGGCTTCGCTTGGGGGGGGGGTTTGGGGAGGTGGTGGTGGACGCCCCCCCCCCGCCTTCCTCCCCCCCCTCCCCCTCGCTCACCCCGCCCCCACCCATGTTCCCCCACATCTCCTCATCCTCCCCCCCCGCGTACCCCACCTCCTGCATCCGAGCCCACTCCGCGGGCCGGAATAGGCGCGGCGACACCCATATGCCGCTCACCACGCGCGAAGTCTCCCAATCGTGGAGACCTCGCAAGAGAGCAAGGCCCAAGGGTGGATCTCGGGCCACGATGCGGCCGAGGGGCCCCAAGGGTACTTCTTTGGATCCTTCAGCGTCTCGCCAAGCCACCTGGATGGGCCTGGCATTCGTCGCGTTGACCACGACGTCAATAACCTGGAAAAAAATGAAAAAAAATAATTTTTCCGGCGACGTTTTTAATTTTTTGACTTTAATATTAACTCTTAACTTTTAATATTCGGACCGGCGACGCAAAAGTTCAATATTAATCTCGAGAAATTAAACGTGACGTCCTAAAAATTAAAGGACGCACGCAAAACACATACCTCAAAACTCCCGTTCACTCAGCCGGCCTGAACTGCCTGCATGGCCTCCCGGAAGAGCGCGGCAGCACTGGGGGCCTCCACAGGGGCCACAGGGGCTGCCGCGCTGGCCATCGGGGCTGCCTGGGCCCCTGGTTTGGCCGCGGTCGCGGCCGTGGTCGCCGCATTGGCGGCACTGGACTGGGGCACCAAGCCCCCGTACGAGGGCTGGCAGCCCGGGTCGTAGATGGGGCGGGGCTGGGCCAGCACAGTGGCCCAGTCCGCCCCGAAGGCCACCGCCTTGCCCTGGCGCCACTGCTGCACCCAGCCCAGCTGGGCCCAGTACTGCAGCAGCACCAGCCAATGCGGTGTCCCGAAACGGACGCCGCGGGGGTCGTAAAGCAAATTCAGCGCGGGCAGGGCGCCCACGCTGATTGCCTCCGGCATGGGGGCAAGGGGGGCACCAGGGTGGGGTTTCTAGACCCAGACCCCCCCCCCCCCTGGAGGCATCCTTACCCCAGGTCCCCCCGTGTTTCCCCTCGTTCCGGCGGATCAAGCACCGGATCAACCGCCGAAAAATCCACATGACCGTCATGTGGCTATGGGGGGGGGGGGAACGGGTTGATCCCCGGCGCACCCCTCCTGCAGCGCCTGTGTACCCTTCGTCAACCGGCCGTTTGAATCCGAGATTCACGGTACTGTGAATTTCACCCAATTCTGCTTTGTTTTGCTCGTAACTTGGGGCTATCGTGTGCTTTTGTCGTGCTACCTTCGCCCAAAGTAAGATCCAACAAATAGGTGCAATTTAGAGGTTTAAAGTCCCCGCATGGTTTAACACATTTGGTGAGATTCGCGTGAATGTGAAATTCACGCACCCAGATTCACGCAGAAATTCACGGTAGATTCACAGATTCACGAGAATATGAAATTCGCACGAATTTTGTACGAATTTCGCACGAATTTACCCTCCTTTCCACTCTTTCGCTTTGGTACAGCTCTCAAAGCCTTCGCATTCTTCTCTTTGAATCATGTCCCAGCAGACTATGTCGCAGCTCGCCAACCTGGCCTCGCGCCCCGACCCCGCAGCCGACACCCTCGCCCACTACCAAGCCCTCCCCGTCGCCCACCATCAATTGGAAGAGGCGACGTACGGGTCGGGGGCACTGGGGGTGGATGACGTCGTGGGCTGGGCAGCCTCCCTCGACCCCTCCCCCGATGTCATCCACATCGACATGCGCAGCCCCACCCGCAACTCCTACCTCAGGGGGAGGGGATGGGCCACAACCTTGTGGAGGGAACTGCGCCGCCAACTCCCCTCCCTTCAATTTTCGTATCTAACCCCTCTCCCCTCCAGTGTTGACCAGCTCCTCAATTCCATGCGCACTAACCCTGTGGGGAAGCCTAAGGACACCCACGTCCAGGTGTACCCCGCCACTAACCTCGTCCACACCCCCCCCCCACTGCGATATGGTGTGCCTGCAGGATCTTGCCGCAGGTGCACCGGCAGACCACTCTTTTTTCCACTTTTCTTGGCACCTTGCCAACCCCCGGTGGTGGGATGATTTGGGCATCGCCCCTTTCCATCCCACCATCCCCCCCCAGGTGCACGTCCCCGACGTCACCCACCCCACCTTCTATAGCACAACTTCTTTGTAATAGTACCGTGGTGCCTCATGCCCCCCCCCCCTTCATTTCCAGTGAGCCCTCCGTCCGCAACGAACCCCTTCCCGACCCCCCTCATGGGGTGATGGGCAGCCCTGACCCCGCCCCCGACAGGGTTGGCCCCTCCCAGCCGCCCCTCAACTTTGTTGATGGGAACGGCTACATTGTGCTTCGGGGGCTTGTGGAGGCACGGGATTGTGAGGTTGGGTGGAACAAGGTGATGAAGGCGTGGGGCAGCGGCGACGAAAAAGTCCTCGCAAAAAATTTTGAGCTCCTTTTCACCGCCGCGCGGAGTGAGGAGCAGGCCAAGGATCCTGGGCTCCCGCGGCGTTGGCAAAGCAAGAGCACCTTGGGGTCGGGGGTGGGGGGGCCTCTCTTCAAGAAATTCCACCCCCACCTCACCGAAAGTGTCGCTGGGGTTGGGGACCTCCACCCAATGACGCCGGGCAGCGTCATTGTGGCGAGTGTGGGGAGTGGGCCGCAGCTCCCCCACACCGACGTCGCCACCCACCCCGAGGTCCTCCCCCCCCCACGACAGGGACATCTCGGGGTGCCACCTGAGTAGCTTCCTCTGCTTGTCAGAGGACTACCAGGTGGCGGTGCAGGCGGGGACGGCCCTGGGGGAGGCGGGGGAGGCGCGCTGGGACACCGTTGAGCTACATCGGGGGGACATGCTGCTGATGGTGGCCACCAGCCGCCATCATGGATTGCCTGCCCTCCCCGACTCCAAGGATGGGCTGCAGGGGGCTCTTTTTAACTTGTGGACCCCCGACCCCCTACACAAACACCACCAGGCCAACACCACACACTTGGACGCCACCCCCCCCCAAGGAGGCCCTGGACGTTGCTGGGGATTTGTCCAGCTGGGACTGCCCCAGCGTGGACCAGGTGTTGTGGGTGGGCAAGGGGGCGGTTGGGAGGGTGGGGTTGTGGGAGGGGGAGGCTGCCCAGGCCCTCTTCGCCGACCCCCCCAGACGGTCCCGGCAGGCCCCCCCACCCGCCCCTTCCACCCCACCTTCATCTCCCGGTCGGCCCCGGCCTCCGACCTCGCCGTCATCGAGGTCGGCGAGCAGTGCATGCTATTCTTTGTGGGCAGCGTGCACCAGTTGGAGGTCTGCAAGGAGGACAATGTCGATGCGGAGTCGGAGATCCACTTCGCCATGACCGGCATTGCCCCCCCGGTGCGGCCCACCACGCTGTGGCACCTGGTGAACATGGTCCCAACGTGGCGGTCGCCCAAGTGCGCGAAGACCGGGGCATGGAGCATCACCTGCCCATGCGAGTGCAAGGTGTGCTTGCTTGTGTGTTTGCTTTGTTTATTGGCAAATTGGACGAAATTCACGTGAAATTCGTACGAAATTCGTACAAATTCCGCACGAATTTCACGTGAATAAATTTGTGTGAATATTCTGGAAATGTGAAATTCGTACGAAATTCGTACGAATTTCGTACGAATTTCTGTGAATTTTGTCCAATTTGCTCCTTTTGCTCTTGCATTGTCTTCCGTGCACTCCCCCTTTCTCAATTTGTGCCTTGCACACCTCCCCACATATGCAGGTCCCGTTCACCGCTTGGTCGCCGGATATTCGGCACCACACCAAGCGCAAGTACAAGCCCCGGCCCCGATTGCCCGAGGAGCACGCCGAGCCCCCCGAAGGCCCCGGTGGGGACCAGCCCGCAGGCTCCGCTGGTGGACGGCCGCCGAGCGAGGCCGGCAGTGTGCGCAGTGAGGGGTCGCGGCGCTCTGGACGTTCGGGAGGCAGCGAGGCCAGCACCGCCACGGGGCATGTGGCGCGCGAGGTGGTGGTGCCCCAGCCGTCCCGCGACGAGTTGGGCGACGCCCACACCGACTCCCCCTTGGACCGGGTCACCCTAGCCGCCAGGCAGCCGGATCCGGCCTGGACCCAGAGGGTGCCGCCCGGGCCCGATGGGCGGCAGCGGCATCTCAGTGCCGTGTGGGACATGGTGTTGGAGTCCCGGGGGGTGCAGGGCACCTTCCGCATCTCCTTCCCCTGCCCCATTGTGGTCCGGGGGGGGGCCAACCTGCCTGCGGGGCAGGAGCTGCTGGGCATGTTTGCCTACCGCCTTGTGAGTGGGCATTGGCGGGTGCAGACCGGGGTGTCGCGCATTGGGGAGGAGGGGACGGTGACGATGGCTGGGGTTTTTGGGCTGAATGTGCTCACGGGTTGGGACCAGCGGAGGGCGGAGTGGGTGGACGTGGCATGGCTTGCCATGCGCGTCCATGTGGGGAGGCAGCGGAAGATGGGGGTGGCTGACGTCATTGACGTCGAGGAGGACGAACCCCCCACGCGCAAGCGGAAAGGGCGCCTCGAAGGGAACACGCCCCCCCCCCCCCCCAAAGCCCCGCGTACGGCCACCCCGGCGGAGCCAGCAGTGCGGGAGGAGCAGGCGGAGCCAGTGGGGGGGCGGGGGCAGAGGGGGGTGGTGCAGGAGTGGGTGGACCAGCAGCGGGCGGGGGCGTGGGAGGCACGCGGGATCAGCGCGGAGGCCGCCAACCGCGACCTCGAGGCCCGTCTGTCCAGGGCCAACGAGGACAGGCGGGAGTGCGAGTCCCGGTTGGCGGACGTCACCAAGGAGCGTGACCGGCTGGCCACCAAGGTGGAAACTCTTGAGCGCGACGTGGCGACGTTGCGCAAGGCAAAGCCAGCGGCACAGCCAGCAGAGGCAGTGGAGAGGGCTGAGGGTGCCGAGGCCCCTCCGGGTGACAAGGGGGGGGGGCAGTGCCGCCGGTGTCCGGTACCCCGTGGCCGGCGCACAGGCGTGGCATGCCCCAGGCCGAGGCGTGCGCCGGCCAGATGTCCGCAGTGTCCACCGGCCTGCGGATGGCCATGATGGCCAGTGACCAGCAGGTCGATGTGGACAGCGTGGCCCCTGACGCCCCCAAGGTGACTGCCGCAATGGAGAAAGTGCGCCGGCAGTACCCCCCCCACCGCCTCACGTCGGCGGCCATGGACCCCTCCTTTGTGGAGGCGGTGGGGGAGCAGACCTCCCAGGGCTCCGCTAGCTGGAGCTCTGCTCCAGGGGGGGGGGGGGGGTGCGTAGCTCACCCTTTACCCTCCGGACCACTTGTCCTTTCTAACCACCACGAATGTTATCCTGTCCCTCCCCCCCCCCCAAGCATGGGCAATTTGACCGACATGTGGGGCACTCCCCCCCCACTGTGCGAAATTATCTGCAGCACTGTTTGTACATTATTTGGGGTACGCTATGCCCCCTGACCTGTTTGCAATATTTTCTGCGGAACTGTTTGTATTTTTTTTGGGGTATGCTATGCCCCCTGACACGTTACAGTGCTTGCTGAGTGTCAGCCGGAATGACAACCACTGGACTGGGTGTGTGATAACCCATGAGCACCATCCTGAGCTTGCTTTGTGAGGGTCAACGAAGGCACAAGGATGAGGCTTCGGCAGAAATTCTGTGACAGTCATGTGAAATTCGTACGAAATTCGTACGAAATTCATACGAATTTCGTGCGAATTTCACATTTTCAGAATATTCACTGAATTCTATTCACGTGAAATTCGCACGAAATTCGCACGCATTTCGTGCGAATTTCGTACGAATTTCTTCAAATTGCATGCGAATCACAGTAGAGAGAGTTGTCTGCGGGAGGGGGATGGTAGAAACCTTGCGATGACTGCCTCCCCATTCAACAGGTCTTGTACCTCACACCATGCCGCGGCCCAAGGAGCCATTCCATCTGCTAGCGGATCGTACACGACGGCGGTGCCTACAAGAGCTCCAGGAGGTTGTTACCAAGGAGCTTGCAGCACCCTACACCGTCAAGTACGTGCCCGACACGGGGCAAATAGTGCTTACCCCCGAAACAAGAGTTGTAGCCACCGTCCAGCCTGAGCCCACCATGGAGGAGAGGTTGATTATGGCCGTCTGGAGGATCCGGTGATTGCACCTCTCTAGGACGGAGTCCCGGTACCTAGTGGGGAGCATGACGTACGGTGTGGTATGGGACCAGGTGTACGGCATGCTTCGGCAGCTAGCGTTGCCGGAGTCCCGGGCGTTCACCGCCTATACGGGAGACGACACGGCCATCAATGGTGCGGCTTGCTACCTACCTGACCGCATCGGCCACCTATTCAAGTGCCGACCACCCCCACCCTCGGACATCATGCAGCCCGGGGACCGACGGCTGCATTGGTTGCCTATTGCGGTGGACGGTACATCGAGGCATGAGGCCTCATACGTCCATTGCACGCTTGGTGGCAACGCTAGCCCCAACCAACTATCTAATTGGTGGCTACTAGGGGGCAGTGCAAAGTGGGAGACCCTCTACGCGGCCTCCCAGGAAATTGATTTTGATGATGAGTTGCGCAAGGCCGCAACCGTAAGTTTTAAGGATACGGCAGGGAACCCTAGGCAGTCCCTTTTTTTTCTGTGTGTAGATGGTAAAGCAGAGGTGCTCATGGCGGGCTGCCAAAACTGGAAGGCAGAATCCCCTGGTGCCACTATGTGTTGGGTCTGCATGCGTAACCGTGCTTTGTGCCTTGCTACCTTTGGCACAGCAAGTGCGATAGACGGCAACTGGGAACCGGCCGTTGCCATAAATGCTATATATAGGACCATTACGAGTGATAGGCGAGTGCCTGATTATGGCCTCCATGGGGTCCTTCGTGTCGTGTTGTGTGCAGTCAACGGGACACGGGACCTAGTTGTACAATTGACGGGGAAGGCACCGGCCAATGTGGCACGCACCATGCTGCAACCGGTTCTAGATGAGGCACGGCTTGCTGCACGAACTTGCACCCGTGCCTCATTAAATAATGACAAGGCAAACAGCAAGGGGAAGGTGAGGATGGAGTGTGCTGCTGCCATCCATTTCATGCGGAATAGGGGTTGGGAGAAAATAATAGATGCTTGCCTACAACAGCCTAGTGTGAGGCACCATCAAGTAGGGGGAAAAAGTTGGGAGTCGGTGTGCAAAACGGGGTGGGAGAATTTTGCAAGCATGTGTGTATACGCGTGGCGTTCCGCATGGTTCTCCGGGGCTGACTTGGGGCGGCTCCGGAACCATAGCATAGCCATGGGCGCTGCCCACAATGAGCTCCAGTGGGGCAAACTTCTGTGGACGCATCTTTGGATTGACCACAGGTATTATTTTGCAAAGAAGTGGAGAATCTTGTCAAAGTTCTCCTGCTTTGCCATGGAGGGAAGTCACCGGAGGCTGAAGCGCATGTTGTGCAACAGCGGGGGCCTAAGCCTCCTCCGGGGGAGACTAGGGGTGCAAGTGGTTGTGGACAACCACACCATTGACGATAGCCTTTGGTTGCATGGGTGGCATGCGACCAAAAGGGCTCAACATGGGCAAGGGCCCATAAGTGTACAAACGTATGCAAGCCGCACAAGAAGACGGCTTCTAACCAACATGCAGCACCTTCAGACTCTACAGCGGCGGTTCCGGTGCCGCAAGAGACGGACATGAGATCACCTTACGAACCCAGACCATTGTTGCCCGTGACTGGGTGCATGCTGGGGGGCTTACTAGGGGTGTGAGGACAAATCAGGGGGTGCACACCGGTAATATTTGTGTAAAATCACGTGAATTCACGTGAAATTCGTACGAAATTCGTACGAAATTCGTGCAAAATTCGTGCGAATTTCGTACGAATTCACGTGAATTCACGGCTGTGAATCGGCTATAGGCTTGCCGGGTTCCGGCACCTCTCGTTTTGCGCACGGTTCCGACATGATGGATGCTTTGGGGCGGGACTTTCTTTGGATGATGCGTAACAAAGCTAGGGGAGGAATTTTGGCCCCTCAAAGCCCTTGGAATGAACCAAGAATATGGCATTTTCCCCCAAAAACCTCAAAATTTGGGTAAATTCACGTGAAATTCACGCAATTATTCAAACGGCCACTTAACGGCCGTTCACGAAGGGTACATGAGCTGACCAAGGGATCGGCCCCGCCTTTCTGGCGGTGGCCGATTGGGGGCCCAAGGCATTGAGAAGCGAGTGGGGGAGGGGGGGGGGTCATTGGGGGGGTCAACCTCCTGAACTTCCCCGTCCCCGTCCCCCTCGTCCACCACCACTTCCCCCTCCCCCTCGGCCTTGACCCCCCCCCCCCCCTGAGGCTGGCCTCTACCCCCCCCCCCTGAGGCTGGCCTCTACCCCCCCCCCCTGCCCCTGGCTCCTCTCCCTGTCTCTCCTCTCCCTTTTCTCCTTCGTTTTCTTCTTCTTCTCCTTCTTCTCCCTCCGCCGCCTATCCGAGGAGTCTTCGCTTGACTCCTCGGTTGGCGGATGGGCGGCGGGAGGAGGAGGAGGTGCTTGTGCTGCTGCTTGTGCTGGTGCTGGAGCTGCTGTTGCTGCTGGTTAAGCTGCAGCCACTCGTTGCTCCACTTGTTGCATCTAAGAGAGCGAGAGGATGAAAAAAAAATAAGAAAAATTAATTTTTGTGCCCCCGACTTAATTTGTTGAAATTAATATTATCTAGCGAAAAATTAATGAATATATTAAATATTAATGACCGCGCCTATTAATATTAATCTCGAAATATTAAACGGAGCAACGGAAATATTAATTGTTATACGCAAGCAAGCATGCACAAGCAAAACACACCAGGGCTTCCTTGTTCGCTTTGAGCATATCGGCCAACATCTTTTGCATGGCCGAGGCGTCCATGGCAAGGAGAAAACAAAGGTAGCGGTGGGGAAGCAAGGGTGGAGGGCGGGGGGCTATGGGTGGCCATGAGTTTGGCCATGGTGCATGGGGCGGTATGGGGGGTCCCGTAATTGCGTAGCGGAAGGTCAAAATTTAAAAACCACCACTCCCACACTTGGGAAACTACCTCCCCCTCCCGCTCTACTTGGGTTGCCCCCGGCATCCCCCCCCCCCCCGGCCCGAGTGGTCATTGTATGCGCGCTTAAGGATGGCGTTGAGGCTCTCAACGACATCCGCGCACACAGCACCCAACCCAACCCCCAAGCGGCGTGCATTGGCGACGGCCTCGGTGACATCCTCCTCCAAATAGAGGAGGTAGTTTGATTGACACCCCTCCTTGCAACAATGTGCACGGTAGGCGCGTGCCACCTCGGCCGCACGTAGGTCCCCGCGGGCCGGCTTGTCCGTGTACAATTCCCGGAGGAGGTCACGCATGGCCACGACGGCTTGCCATTCACCGTCCTCCGGGACGTAGTCCAACAACGGACCAAGTTCCTCCCACGCGAGGAACAACGCACGGGCCTCCTCCCCGTCGGGTGCCCCCGTCGCACCCAACTTCACACCCGTGCGGGCCCGGTAGAGGACCCGTTGCACGGCGTCGGTGTTCTCCTTGGGGAGTTCCGCAAGGCGTGTCTCGATGAACGCCACTTGGAGCCGGCCAATGGCCATGCAACAATGGAGGATGCATAGGAAAACCATGCACCGGTCAACCACAATGTGTGGATCCCCTATGTATCCCCCATTCTCCAAGCTACGGCCTGTCTCCTTGTAGCGGCGGCGGGCTACCTCCTCACGGTCCAAGGTGCGCCGGGTCGCCACGTTGACCCATGCCGCCGCAACCTCTCACACCCCCATATTGTAAATTGAGCCCACCAAGGGCGAGGTGGACACACCGATACGGCGCCGCACGAACGGTTGGTCTCCCCCGATGACCAACCTGCTTGGCACCCACCGCGACACCCAATGAAACTTCTTGCAGTCTTGTATGGACTGCAATACCTACAAAAAGGACATGGATTAATATTTACATTAATTTCTGGAGATGGATATTAAGTTAATTTTTCAGTCGGCGTTAATATTAACCGAAAACAAGATATTAATCTCGAGAAATTAACGCAAAAAACACAAAAATTAATAAACAACGAATGGGCCACAAACCTTCAAGTTGTCGGCCCATGTCGTTGCAAGTGCCGCCATGTCCTTGTCCCCGCATACGGCCATCCCTATCACCCACAAGTACGCGGGTGTGCGGCCCCGTGCGCCCTGGTTGAGGAGCCCAATGGAGAGTTGGGTCCAACTACCACCGGCGCACGGGTACGCATCCCCACGCACAATGAAGGTGAGGGGCCTTGTCCAATTGATGGTCTCCACTAGCGATGGGCGTGATTGGACGTACCGGGCCCATGAGGGTAGCGGCCAAGAGCGCCCACTCGCGGGGGGATCGGGGACGGACACGGGTGGTCGTAGGTCAAGGGGGGTGACCAACTCCTTCCACGTGTCCATGAACGTATCCCGAGTGGGGAAGGGGCGGGGGAACGGGAGGCCCGTTGCGGCCGAGTAGGCCGACCCCCGGCGGCTCATGTACTCCAACACGTGCCGGAAGCCGAGTTTGGGGACGTTCAAGTCCATGAGCAGGCCGATGAGGTTCCGGGGCCGGGAAAAGGTGGGAGGCATATTGCTTCACCGCCTCCACTTGCTTAGCACGAATAAGGGAGGGGTACCCAAACTCCACGGCATCGGACCATCGGGCCCGGGCCAAAGGGGATGAGGCCACCCACTCACCAAGGAGCTGGGAGACCAAAGGGTCCCGCAAACTCTTGGCCCCGCTCAAACGCACGAGCGTCATGTTAAGCTCGGTAAGGGTGTCCCGAGAGAAAGGCATAACAAGGGCTATACAAGGGAACATGGTGGTGTGGAGTGGGGGGGAATGCGGGCAACCGGAGGGGGGGTGTCCAAGACACCCACCGACACAACATTGGAACCTCTCTACTATACCGTTGTGCAACAATATACCACGTAACACCCCTTGTAGGTCCGCATATGTGCATGGAAACATGGTTACAAATGGCCCGATCGCAAAAAATTTGACTTTAACCTCTTAATATTTGCGAGATTAATATATTAATGCCTTCATATATTAAAATCTAAAAATTAACATTTTGACTTTAATCTAGGTCACTAGGGCAGGCAGACGCAAAGGCACATGCAGCGTTCAAGGAAAGAGAAGAGCTGGAGCACGCCCGTTCTGGCTGCTTGTGTGCCCGGACTGCCGGATGAAGCACCTGTGGCGGCTCGGCGAACAGCCATGGGGCGAGTGCGGTTGCGGACTGCCAATGACGGAGATCATGGCGAGGACGGAGAGGACCCGCGACGAGAGCAGCACGTAATCGATCTGTGTTTGTTTGCAATGTGTTGTTTGCGCGTCGTCTGCAGTGTGTGGGAACACTGGGGTACGCGGGTACAAAACGCGGGTACACGTGTACCCGGTGTTGTGGAACGTTCCCAACGACGGGGAGCAAGCGCGTACAAAACGTGGGTACACCCGGGAACATGTTCCTTGTTGCACAAGAAGGACCCAAGCCAAAGAAGCGGCGGACGGCAGCGGACGTGCGGCAGGAGCAGTTTGCGGCCAGTCAGGCTGCTCTCCTTGCCGCCCACCAGCGGCCGGCGCCTCCACCGGCAACCGGGCAGCCACTGCTGACCCAAGATGAAGCCCAGGGCTGCCGTTTGTGACAGGTTTGTGTCTGGCGTTGGGCATGGGCGTGGGGAACAAGGTGGTACGCGGGTACAGAACGCGGGTACAAGTTTTCCCGCTGTTGTAGGACGTTGGCAACGCAGGGGCACAAGCGGGTACAAAACGCGGGTACATGAGGTAACACGTTCTCCTTGTTGCACAGGCCGGAACAAGAAGAAGAAGAAGAATCATAAGCGGAAGGGGACAGGGGACGGATGTGGCGCAGGCGATGGGCAGCGGTAGACAGCGCGTCTGTGCTGTGCGTAGTTAGACTGGAAAAGTTGTGCGGCGCAAGTGCATGCCAAGCGAAGTGCGCGAAGTCCCGGTGCCTAACCCTGACCCCGCTTCGTCCGCTGTTTTCATGTATTTATTTATCAGCATGCCGTGCAGTGGCAATCATGAACTATGTCACAGTGTACTAATTGTGAAAAATCCAAGAACCCCATTCCACTTCGTGCAAAGCGTGCCAGGGCAGGTAGGGGCAAGTGAAGTGAATAGAACACGTGGCAATGGAACGGGAGAGACAGTGAAGTGAATAGAACACATGGCAATGGATCGGGAGAGAAAGTGAAGTGAATAGAACACGTGGCAATGGATCTAGAGAGAGAGTGAAGTGAATAGAACACGTGGCAATGGATGGTGAGTGTCAATTGAAAAGAATAGAATAGACCATGCCTGGTTTCTCCCTAGGTGTCTTGTCATGCGCTAGACATCGGGCCCGCTACCCGCGCGAAAATGTGCTCATAAACTTGAGCATGTGCACAATCGCCAGGGCCACTCTGTGCTCAAAGGGGCAGAGAGCCCAGTGCAAGTGTGGGAGTACATGCTGGACCCCATCTTGCATCTCATGGAGCGCAAGCTAGTCAAGAACGGGAAGGGGCACTTGACTGGGTATCTCCGAAATTATGTCTCCTTCCGCATGGCCTTGGGAATGGTCAACCCCCTGCGGATTGATGACGTTTGGGACCCGGACGCCCTTGCGTACATCCCCCGGCTCAGCAAACTGATCAGTCGAAAAAAATTTTGGGAGGTGCACCGATATGCAAGGCCCAACATGGCCAAGCTGCTAGCAAGGTGCAACAAGCAGTCGGAAGATGCGTGGGTGGTGGGGGCCTTTGTGGCGGGCGACGAGGCCATCGCCCCACACAAGGGGAAGGGGCCGATGCGGATGTTCATCCCGCGGAAACCCCATGCAACGGGGGTAAAATTGTACGTGCTGGCCCACTCCACCGCCCCCTACGTGGTGGACATGTATACATGTACCAGAGGAAATGCCACGTCATCGGTGCTCGCAGGTATGGGTCTGTGGGCCGCTACACGTCCCGCGAGGTGGTGCACCATTGGGCGGAGCAGGTGCCCAAGAACACCACTCTAGTGTGCTACAGCTTCTTCGGAAGCCATAGGACGGCCGACGGTTTGGCCAGCAGCAAAGTGGGTTACTTGTTCCTCGTGCCCAAGGACACCAAGGGGGTCCCCTAGGCGGGTGCACAGTTGCCGGAGGGTACGTATGGTGTTGGACACAACAAACGAGCAAGGTGCTCGCTATACGCTTTCAAAGCCCCCAAAGTGGGTAGCAAGGCAGGGCGCGTGGTGCCATTTTTAACAAACTGCGACATCGATGCTTGGTGCGTTACAGATGGACGGGGCGACCAGTTGCCCAATGTGGTGACCGCGTACCGGCAGAACAGCAATGGTGTGGACCGGTGCAACCAGCTGGCTTTGCAGTTGCGGGAATCCAACCGGATGCGGAGTTGGAGTGCGGCAGTGCGCGCCATGGTTATGCGATACGCCGCCGGGAACTTGGTGTGCGGGATCCGGACATGACAATGGCCGAGTTCCAGTGGGCCATCATTAAAGGTCAAGTTACGGAGGTGCAACGTCGTTGTCTTCTCCCTGCATTGTCACTGCCCCTCCTTTTTTTGTGTGTGTCACAGGCGAACCATGCACCTCGAAAGCAAGCGTGCTCGCATCAATGCCTATTGGGTGTTGACCGCCAAGGCGGAGGATAAGAAGAAGGTGGTGAAGAAGGAAGAGAAGGAAGACACTGAGAGCGAGAGCAGCAGCAGCAGCAGTAGCAGCAGCAGCGACTCTGCATCGGGCTCCAGCAGCGGGTGTGCCCTGCCCCCCCCCCCTTTTCTTCTGTCGGCCCAAATTTCAGCCACCACAAAGCGAGGGTGCAAGCCGTGGTCTGGTTCCCCTTGGGGACCAGGAAACTGGGGAGCAGACTTTTTGCTGCCCCTACCCCCCCCCCCCAACAGAAATGGGGCGGGACCAAAAGGAGACCCCCCCCCCCGCCCCCAGCATGCCCTCGCACCCTCACTGCAGGCCGGCACCTGGTGAACGAGGTCCCTCCCCTCGCGGAAAAGGGGCGGACGCTGAATGACGAGTATGTCGGGATTTGGGACCCGCATGGTAACCCGGCAGGTGGTCCTCCTCTCCCAAACAAGGAAAAACACCATGGGCCAATGAACGGACAGGTAGACCCATCCACCACTCAACCCCCCCAGCCTGCGCCCCCGACGGGAGGGGTGCACGGAGTCGGCACCCTCAGGGATTGAAAAGTGGAGGCTGTGAAGGGCTCACAGCTTGACCGCTGTGGGCATCCCTAGGGGGACCTGCCCAGGGAACCTCCAGGTGTGCACGCGCCCCTCCAACCTCATCACAGACGCCTAGGCCAGCACAGCCCGGTGCACCGAAGTGCAGTTGTGGGCGACCCCTGGAGGCCAAACAGCCACCTGCCGACCCGTGCCCCCTACCCCCCCCTTCCCTTGGAGGGGCCTGTCCGGTGGTGTGCCCTACGGACCCCTAGGACTAACGCGGCTGCAGCGCCGCACCCGGGAACCTTCCCGGGCAGGTCCCAGGGCAGGGAAGCGCTCAGCGCGCCCAGGGACCCCTCCACCTGCCACCAGCGCCCCAGGCCGTGGGAGTGCGGGACCCAGCTAGTACAGCAGTGCCACCTGTGCCAACAGGCAGTCAAGGAGCGCGGGTCCCCCCTAGTCGTGCCCGGCGCACACCCGTCCCGGTGCGTACGCAGTCGTGGGACGGGCGGGCAGCGTGTCTCTGTGACCAGGAGGATGCGATGCCCTGGCCCACTACTCCCCGGTGGGCTCAGCGTCGGGCTCCCATGGCCTGCCCCACCGGGCCTGGAGCACCAGGCCACACTTGCCCCCCACACGCAAGGCCCAGCCCCCCGCCCACACCCCTGCCCGCGCGCGCGCCTACACACAGGACGACGGCATCTTCCGCCCACCTGCGCTTCGGTGGGGTCTGGTGGCTGTCGATAGTCCGCTCGGCCTTGGAACCGGACAGCCAGGTTGTTCAGCCTCGTGGTGGGGCAGGGAAGGAAGCCCACACCCGAGGGCCTGCTCCTGCATGAGGCCGCCAACCCAACCCAACCCAACCCCCCCCCTTTTCCCCTTCGAGAAACGACAACACATGTGTCCTTTTTTTATGTATTTTAGGAGCTCCCTAGAGCAAAGTTGTGACGCGGTGGAGCAAATTGACCCACCACCGGAGGACACAAAGAAGACAAAGAAGAAAAAGGAAAAAAAGGTGGTTTGTGTTTGTGTGCACCGCAGTGCCATTGCCACCCAGCCCCAAACTGCACCACTCTCCTTTCTACACGTTATGACACCCTGCAGGCGGAATAGTCGGTGCTGGCGCCGAAGAAGAAGCCGAAGGAGCCGGAGCCAGCCTCAGAGTGAAAAGGTAAGAAGTCCAAGAAAGAGAAGGAGAAAGAGGGGGCACAAGACAAGGAGGACCCCCCAAAAAAGGGCAAAGTGCCGGTCTCCAAGGTACGTCTCAGGGGAACATGTGTACCCGCGCTTAGTAGCCGCTTGTTCCCCATTGTTCCCGACGTTCCTGTACCCGGGTACACGTGTACCCGCATTTTGCAGTTTTGTACCCGCTTGTCCCCCCGTGTTCGTAGTGTCACTGTCATTGCCCTCCTCTGCATTGCAGCTTGCCACTTTGCCACCGTGGAGCCGGGTAAGTCGCGCTGGGCCAGTACGGTCCCAGCAAAAGGTACACGCCGTGATCGGACGGCAGCAAGTGACGGGCATCAGCGCCGCAAGGTGTGTCTTTCCCATTCCCTTCGTCTGCTATTGTGTCTATGAATTCTCACTATCCCCTTGTCCTCATGTTCAGGTCCGATTTCAAAAGAAGTTGCAAGACCTCTTCGAGATGGAGCCCGCACGGATCCGGGCCCATTACCGGACCTGCCTGGCTTCGGGGGACGTGTTCCCCAGCGTTCTGCACACATTCTTTGTCGTGTACAAGCGAAGTGCTGTTTGTAGTGGCGCTCTGCCCTAGCTGCCACGACGCGCTGGAGGACCCAGACGCGGAGCCCCCCGCCGACTTAGAGGTTGGTGCCTTCAGGGCAGGGCCAGCGTCAGTGCCAGTGTCCCCCAAACAGCCCCGCCTCACCCACAGTGCTTGATAGCGCCTCGGGGGCCAGCAGTCATGTTTCCGAGCAGCAGTGGCGGCAGCAGCAGCACGACCAGGTGGCCAGAGGCGTTGGTTGCCCTCGGAGGCCAGCGCCACCAGCACAATGTTTGGGTATAGCTTCTAGGACCACTTGTGATGATGCGAAGCTGCTGGAGATCCGAAAGAAGTGTGTGAAATGGATCAAGCACATTGACTTCGAGATCTCCATCCGGAAGGAGGACAAGGACGAGGAGATCCTGCGGCTGGAGCGTGAGACGTTGTGGGACGCCATGGCGAGAGAAGAACGGGCACGTGCCAGGGACAGGGTTCTGGCTGACGCCTTGGGTGAGGGTGAGGGTGCAGGTGAGGCTGAGGGTGGGGAATGTGACTAAGGTGGTGGGGACGTGCACCAAGGTGGTGGGGATGTGCACCAAGGTGGTGGAGACGTGGACCAAGGTGGTGGGGACGTGGACCAAGGTGGTGGGGACGTGGACCAAGGTGGTGGGGACGGGGTTGGGGATGCGGACCCAGGTGGAGGGGACGGGGGTGGGGACGTGGACGCTGAGGACCCGAAGGACGAGGACGTAGACCCTGTGGACCCGGAGGACGGGGACGTGGACGCTGAGGACCCGAAGGACACGGACATGGAGCCTTGTGACTGAGACGAGGACACGGACAAGGACCGTCGGGGTGTGGAGAAGGATAGTGGGCCAGGCAGCGAGACCTCGCACCTCAGCGGCCGGAGCATGGATGTCCACGGGGATCGTCGCCTTATCCCCGCATGTGTGGGGCGCCAGCACAGGTCATTCCGGGGTCCACAGGGGCAGAGGCAGAGGGAGAGGCAGAGGCAGACACATAGGCACACCCCAGTTACCTAGATTAAAGTCAATATGTTTAATATTTGGCGAAAAATTAACACGTTAATCTCAAGTTTCAATTTTTTGGGGGGGGTTAGGGGGTTTGCCGTGAAAATTATGACCCCCACGGGTTGCCTTACGGGCTTGGGTGTCATTTCCCCCCCGGGGGTTGATGGGGGGGTCCTACCCATGTGGTTGTTTCAAAATGTTAGAATGGCTCTTGGCTTTAATTTTTGTTTTTAATTTTTCCGTTAATATTTGAAAAGTTAAAAATTAAAGGGTCGCCGGCATTAATATTAATCTCACAAATATTAACCCATTTGCCCAAATATTAACCCTCCTAACAATGGCACAACGCAACATGGAATGCATCATGTGTGTGTTTATGTCTCTTGTCCATGGCCATTGTGGCCCCTTGGGTCCCTATCCGGGCCCTCATACCTCGTGGGAGCCTGTAGTGGGGTCCCAAATCTTCGCGGGTCCGGATGGGGGGTTAGTGGGGTTAGTGGGGTTAGTTGGGTTAGTGGGTTCGGTGGTAGGGTTTGCGTTCGGGGGGGTTAGGCGTTTTGTTCGTTTTGGTCTTCTTTTGGCCGTCTTTCTTTTGGGCCTCTTTGCGGTGCCGCTCGGCCTCCTCGAGGGTGGGGAAGAGGAGGGAGCGGTTGACCTCGTAGAGGGTGGTGCCGCCCGGGTATTCCACCCAAACGGCACCGTACTTCCCCCCGTGGATACCACGGGCGGTGCCCCTCTCTACCCCTTTGGGGTAAGGTAGGTGGACGAGCGTCCCGATGATCGGATCCCCGGGACAGTCGTTCTTCTTCTCGGCACCCTTGGGGGTGTTGGTCTTGGTGGGGGGGGTGGGGGGTTTTGTGGTGGCGGCCTTGGGGGGGTTGGTGGGTTTGGGGGCGGGGACGGCCTTCGTAGGCCGTGTGGCCGTGGTGGTGGGGGGGGGTTTTGGCCTTTTGGGTCGGGGGATCGCCCCGTCGTCGCTTTCGTCAGACGACTCGGAAGAAAACTTTCGTTTTGGTTTGGCGGGTTGGGGGGGGTTGGGCTTCGCTTGGGGGGGGGGGTTGGGGAGGTGGTGGTGGACGCCCCCCCCCCCTTCCTCCCCCCCCTCCCCCTCGCTCACCCCGCCCCCACCCATGTTCCCCCACATCTCCTCATCCTCCCCCCCCGCGTACCCCACCTCCTGCATCCGAGCCCACTCCGCGGGCCGGAATAGGCGCGGCGACACCCATATGCCGCTCACCACGCGCGAAGTCTCCCAATCGTGGCGACCTCGCAAGAGAGCAAGGCCCAAGGGTGGATCTCGGGCCACGATGCGGCCGAGGGACCCCAAGGGTACTTCTTGGGATCCTTCAGCGTCTCGCCAGGCCACCCGGATGGGCCTGGCATTCGTCGCGTTGACCACGACGTCAATAACCTGGAAAAAAATGAAAAAAAAATAATTTTTCCGGCGACATTGTTAATTTTTTGACTTTAATATTAACTCTTAACTTTTAATATTCGGACCGGCGACGCAAAAATTCAATATTAATCTCGAGAAATTAAACGTGACGTCCTAAAAATTAAAGGACGCACGCAAAACACATACCTCAAAACTCCCGTTCACTCAGCCGGCCTGAACTGCCTGCATGGCCTCCCGGAAGAGCGCGGCAGCACTGGGGGCCTCCACAGGGGCCACAGGGGCTGCCGCGCTGGCCATCGGGGCCGCCTGGGCCCCCGGTTTGGCCGCAGTCGCGGCCGTGGTCGCCGCATTGGCGGCACTGGACTGGGGCACCAAGCCCTCGTACGAGGGCTGGCAGCCCGGGTCGTAGATGGGGCGGGGCTGGGCCAGCACAGTGGCCCAGTCCGCCCCGAAGGCCACCGCCTTGCCCTGGCGCCACTGCTGCACCCAGCCCAGCTGGGCCCAGTGCTGCAGCAGCACCAGCCAATGCGGTGTCCCGAAACGGACGCCGCGGGGGTCGTAAAGCAAATTGAGCGCGGGCAGGGCGCCCACGCTGATTGCCTCCGGCATGGGGGCAAGGGGGGCACCAGGGTGGGGTTTCTAGACCCAGACCCCCCCCCCCCCCCCTGGAGGCATCCTTACCCCAGGTCCCCCCGTGTTTCCCCTCGTTCCGGCGGATCAAGCACCGGATCAACCGCCGAAAAATCCACATGACCGTCATGTGGCTATGGGGGGGGGGGAACGGGTTGATCCCCGGCGCACCCCTCCTGCAGCGCCTGTGTACCCTTCGTCAACCGGCCGTTTGAATCCGAGATTCACGGTACTGTGAATTTCACCCAATTTTGCTGTGTTTTGCTCGTAACTTGGGGCTATCGTGTGCTTTTGTCGTGCTACCTTCGCCCAAAGTAAGATCCAACAAATAGGTGCAATTTAGAGGTTTAAAGTCCCCGCATGGTTTAACACATTTGGTGAGATTCGCGTGAATGTGAAATTCACGCACCCAAATTCACGCAGAAATTCACGGTAGATTCACAGATTCACGAGAATGTGAAATTCGCACGAATTTTGTACGAATTTCGCACGAATTTACCCTCCTTTCCACTCTTTCGCTTTGTTACAGCTCTCAAAGCCTTCGCATTCTTCTCTTTGAATCATGTCCCAGCAGACTATGTCGCAGCTCGCCAACCTGGCCTCGCGCCCCGACCCCGCAGCCGACACCCTCACCCACTACCAAGCCCTCCCCGTCGCCCACCATCAATTGGAAGAGGCGACGTACGGGTCGGGGGCACTGGGGGTGGATGACGTCGTGGGCTGGGCATCCTCCCTCGACCCCTCCCCGGATGTCATCCACATCGACATGCGCAGCCCCACCCGCAACTCCTACCTCGGGGGGAGGGGATGGGCCACAACCTTGTGGAGGGATCTGCGCCGCCAACTCCCCTCCCTTAAATTTCTGTATCTAACCCCTCTCCCCGCCAGTGTTGACCAGCTCCTCAATTCCATGCGCACTAACCCTGTGGGGAAGCCTAAGGACACCCACGTCCAGGTGTACCCCGCCACTAACCTCGTCCACACCCTCCCCCCACTGTGATATGGTGTGCCTGCAGGATCTTGCCGCAGGTGCACCGGCAGACCACTCTTTTTTCCACTTTTCTTGGCACCTTGCCATCCCCCGGTGGTGGGATGATTTGGGCATCGCCCCTTTCCATCCCACCATCCCCCCCCAGGTGCACGTCCCCGACGTCACCCACCCCACCTTCTATAGCACAACTTCTTTGCAATGGTACCGTGGTGCCTCATGCCCCCCCCCCTTCATTTCCAGTGAGCCCTCCGTCCGCAACGAACTCCTTCCCGACCCCCCTCATGGGGTGATGGGCAGCTCTGACCCCGCCCCCGACAGGGTTGGCCCCTCCCAGCCGCCCCTCAACTTTGTTGATGGGAACGGCTACATTGTGCTACGGGGGCTTGTGGAGGCACGGGATTGTGAGGTTGGGTGGAACAAGGTGATGAAGGCGTGGGGCAGCGGCGACGAAAAAGTCGTCGCAAAAAATTTTGAGCTCCTTTTCACCGCCGCGCGGAGTGAGGAGCAGGCCAAGGATCCTGGGCTCCCCCGGCGTTGGCAAAGCAAGAGCACCTTGGGGTCGGGGGTGGGGGGGCCTCTCTTCAAGAAATTCCACCCCCACCTCACCAAAAGTGTCCCTGGGGTTGGGGACCTCCACCCAATGACGCCGGGCAGCGTCATTGTGGCGAGTGTGGGGAGTGGGCCGCAGCTCCCCCACACCGACGTCGCCACCCACCCCGAGGTCCTCCCCCCCCACGACAGGGACATCTCGGGCCGCCACCTGAGTAGCTTCCTCTGCTTGTCAGAGGACTACCAGGTGGCGGTGCAGGCGGGGACGGCCCTGGGGGAGGCGGGGGAGGCGCGCTGGGACACCGTTGAGCTGCATCTGGGGGACATGCTGCTGATGGTGGCCACCAGCCGCCATCATGGATTGCCTGCCCTCCCCGACTCCAAGGATGGGCTGCAGGGGGCTCTTTTTAACTTGTGGACCCCCGACCCCCGACACAAACACCACCAGGCCAACACCACACACTTGGACGCCCCCCCCCCCCAAGGAGGCCCTGGACGTTGCTGGGGATTTGTCCAGCTGGGACTGCCCCAGCGTGGACCAGGTGTTGTGGGTGGGGAAGGGGGCGGTTGGGAGGGTGGGGTTGTGGGAGGGGGAGGCTGTCCAGGCCCTCTTCGCCGACCCCCCCAGACGGTCCCGGCAGGCCCCCCCACCTGCCCCTTCCACCCCACCTTCATCTCCCGGTCGGCCCCGGCCTCCGACCTCGCCGTCATCGAGGTCGGCGAGCAGTGCATGCTATTCTTCGTGGGCAGCGTGCACCAGTTGGAGGTCTGCAAGGAGGACAATGTCGATGCGGAGTCGGAGATCCACTTCGCCATGACCGGCATTGCCCCCCCGGTGCGGCCCACCACGCTGTGGCACCTGGTGAACATGGTCCCAGCGTGGCGGTCGCCCAAGTGCGCGAAGACCGGGGCATGGAGCATCACCTGCCCATGCGAGTGCAAGGTGTGCTTGCTTGTGTGTTTGCTTTGTGTATTGGCAAATTGGACGAAATTCACGTGAAACTCGTACGAAATTCGTACGAATTCCGCACGAATTTCACGTGAATAAATTTGTGTGAATATTCTAGAAATGTGAAATTCGTACGAATTTCGTACGAATTTCTGTGAATTTTGTCCAATTTGCTCCTTTTGCTCTTGCATTGTCTCGTGTGCACTCCTCTTTCTCAATTTGTGCCTTGCACACCTCCCCACATATGCAGGTCCCGTTCACCGCTTGGTCGCCGGATATTCGGCACCACACCAAGCGCAAGTACAAGCCCCGGCCCCGATTGCCCGAGGAGCACGCCGAGCCCCCCGAAGGCCCCGGTGGGGACCAGCCCGCAGGCTCCGGTGGTGGACGGCCGCCGAGCGAGGCCGGCAGTGTGCGCAGTGAGGGGTCGCGGCGCTCTGGATGTTCGGGAGGCAGCGAGGCCAGCACCGCCACGGGGCATATGGCGCGCGAGGTGGTGGTGCCCCAGCCGTCCCGCGACGAGTTGGGCGACGCCCACACCGACTCCCCCTTGGACCGGGTCACCCTAGCCGCCAGGCAGCCGGATCCGGCCTGGACCCAGCAGGTGCCGCCCGGGCCCGATGGGCGGCAGCGGCATCTCAGTGCCGTGTGGGACATGGTGTTGGAGTCCCGGGGGGTGCAGGGCACCTTCCGCATCTCCTTCCCCGGCCCCATTGTGGTCCGGGGGGGGGCCAACCTGCCTGCGGGGCAGGAGCTGCTGGGCATGTTTGCCTACCGGCTTGTGAGTGGGCATTGGCAGGTGCAGACCGGGGTGTCGCGCATTGGGGAGGAGGGGACGGTGACGACGGCTGGGGTTTTTGGGCTGAATGTGCTCACGGGTTGGGAGCAGCGGAGGGCGGAGTGGGTGGACGTGGCATGGCTTGCCATGCGCGTCCATGTGGGGAGGCAGCGGAAGATGGGGGTGGCTGACGTCATTGACGTCGAGGAGGACGAACCCCCCACGCGCAAGCGGAAAGGGCGCCTAGAAGGAAACACGCCCCCCCCCCCCCCCAAAGCCCCGCGTACGGCCACCCCGGCGGAGCCGGCAGTGCGGGAGGAGCAGGCGGAGCCAGTGGGGGGGCGGGGGCAGAGGGGGGTGGTGCAGGAGTGGGTGGACCAGCAGCGGGCGGGGGCGTGGGAGGCACGCGGGATCAGCGCGGAGGCCGCCAACCGCGACCTCGAGGCCCGTCTGTCCAGGGCCAACGAGGACAGGCGGGACTGCGAGTCCCGGTTGGCGGACGTCACCAAGGAGCGTGACCGGCTGGCCACCAAGGTGGAAACTCTTGAGCGCGACGTGGCGACGTTGCGCAAGGCAAAGCCAGCGGCACAGCCAGCAGAGGCAGTGGAGAGGGCTGAGGGTGCCGAGGCCCCCCCGGCTGACAAGGTGGGGGGCCAGTGCCGCCGGTGTCCGGTACCCCCTGGCCGGCGCACAGGCGTGGCATGCCCAGGCCGAGGCGTGCGCCGGCCAGATGTCCGCAGTGTCCACCGGCCTGCGGATGGCCATGATGGCCAGTGGCCAGCAGGTCGATGTGGACAGCGTGGCCCCCGACGCCCCCAAGGTGACTGCCGCAATGGAGGAAGTGCGCCGGCAGTACCCCCCCCACCGCCTCACGTCGGCGGCCATGGACCCCTCCTTTGTGGAGGCGGTGGGGGAGCGGACCTCCCAGGGCTCCGCTAGCCGGAGCTGTGCTCCAAGGGGGGGGGGGGGGGTGCGTAGCTCACCCTTTACCCTCCGGACCACTTGTCCTTTCTAACCACCACGAATGTTATCGTGTCCCTCCCCCCCCCCCAAGCATGGGCAATTTGACCGACATGTGGGGCACTCCCCCCCCACTGTGCGAAATTATCTGCAGCACTGTTTGTACATTATTTGGGGTACGCTATGCCCCCTGACCTGTTTGCGATATTTTCTGCGGAACTGTTTGTATTTTATTTGGGGTATGCTATGCCCCCTGACACGTTACAGTGCTTGCTGAGTGTCAGCCGGAATGACAACCACTGGACTGGGTGTGTGATAACCCATGAGTACCATCCTGAGCTTGCTTTGTGAGGGTCAACGAAGGCAGAAGGATGAGGCTTCGGCAGAAATTCTGTGACAGTCATGTGAAATTCGTACGAAATTCGTACGAAATTCGTACGAATTTCGTGCGATTTTCGTGCGAATTTCACATTTTCAGAATATTCACTGAATTCTATTCACGTGAAATTCGCACGAAATTCGCACGAATTTCGTGCAAATTTCGTACGAACTTCTTCAAATTGCATGCGACTCACAGTAGGGAGAGTTGTCTGCGGGAGGGGGATGGTAGAAACCTTGCGATGACTGCCTCCCCATTCAACAGGTCTTGTACCTCACACCATGCCGCGGCCCAAGGAGCCATTCCATCTGCTAGCGGATCGTACACGACGGCGGTGCCTACAAGAGCTCCAGGAGGTTGTTACCAAGGAGCTTGCAGCACCCTACACCGTCAAGTACGTGCCCGACACGGGGCAAATAGTGCTTACCCCCGAAACAAGAGTTGTAGCCACCGTCCAGCCTGAGCCCACCATGGAGGAGAGGTTGATTATGGCCGTCTGGAGGATCCGGTCATTGCACCTCTCTAGGACGGAGTCCCGGTACCTAGTGGGGAGCATGACGTACGGTGTGGTATGGGACCAGGTTTACGGCATGCTTCGGCAGCTAGCGTTGCCGGAGTCCCGGGCGTTCACCGCCTATACGGGAGACGACACGGCCATCACTGGTGCGGCCTGCTACCTACCTGACCGCATCGGCCACCTATTCAAGTGCCGACCACCCCCACCCTCGGACATCATGCAGCCCGGGGACCGACGGCTGCATTGGTTGCCTATTGCGGTGGACGGTACATCGAGGCATGAGGCCTCATACGTCCATTGCACGCTTGGTGGCAACGCCAGCCCCAACCAACTATCTAATTGGTGGCTACTAGGGGGCAGTGCAAAGTGGGAGACCCTCTACGCGGCCTCCCAGGAAATTGATTTTGATGATGAGTTGCGCAAGGCCGCAACCGTAAGTTTTAAGGATACGGCAGGGAACCCTAGGCAGTCCCTTTTTTTTCTGTGTGTAGATGGTAAAGCAGAGGTGCTCATGGCGGGCTGCCAAAACTGGAAGGCATAATCCCCTGGTGCCACTATGTGTTGGGTCTGCATGCGTAACCGTGCTTTGTGCCTTGCTACCTTTGGCACAGCAAGTGCGATAGACGGCAACTGGGAACCGGCCGTTGCCATAAATGCTATATATAGGACCATTACGAGTGATAGGCGAGTGCCTGATTATGGCCTCCATGGGGTCCTTCGTGTCGTGTTGTGTGCAGTCAACGGGACACGGGACCTAGTTGTACAATTGACGGGGAAGGCACCGGCCAATGTGGCACGCACCATGCTGCAACCGGTTCTAGATGAGGCGCGGCTTGCTGCACGAACTTGCACCCGTGCCTCATTAAATAATGACAAGGCAAACAGCAAGGGGAAGGTGAGGATGGAGTGTGCTGCTGCCATCCATTTCATGCGGAATAGGGGTTGGGAGAAGATAATAGATGCTTGCCTAGAGCAGCCTAGTGTGAGGCACCATCAAGTAGGGGGAAAAAGTTGGGAGTCGGTGTGCAAAACGGGGTGGGAGAATTTTGCAAGCATGTGTGTATACGCGTGGCGTTCCGCATGGTTCTCCGGGGCCGACTTGGGGCGGCTCCGGAACCATAGCATAGCCATGGGCGCTGCCCACAATGAGCTCCAGTGCGGCAAACTTCTGTGGACGCATCTTTGGATCGACCACAGGTATTATTTTGCAAAGAAGTGGAGAATCTTGTCAAAGTTCTCCTGCTTTGCCATGGAGGGAAGTCACCGGAGGCTGAAGCGCATGTTGTGCAACAGCGGGGGCCTAGGCCTCCTCCGGGGGAGACTAGGGGTGCAAGTGGTTGTGGACAACCACACCATTGACGATAGCCTTTGGTTGCATGGGTGGCATGCGACCAAAAGGGCTCAACATGGGCAAGGGCCCATAAGTGTACAAACGTATGCAAGCCGCACAAGAAGACGGCTTCTAACCAACATGCAGCACCTTCAGAGTCTACAGCGGCGGTTCCGGTGCCGCAAGAGACGGACATGAGATCACCTTACGAACCCAGACCATTGTTGCCCGTGACTGGGTGCATGCTGGGGGGCTTACTAGGGGTGTGAGGACAAATCAGGGGGTGCACACCGGTAATATTTGTGTAAAATCACGTGAATTCACGTGAAATTCGTACGAAATTCGTACGAAATTCGTGCAAAATTCGTGCGAATTTCGTACGAATTCACGTGAATTCACGGCTGTGAATCGGCTATAGGCTTGCCGGGTTCCGGCACCTCTCGTTTTGCGCACGGTTCGGACATGATGGATGCTTTGGGGCGGGACTTTCATTGGATGATGCGTAACAAAGCTAGGGGAGGAATTTTGGCCCCTCAAAGCCCTTGGAATGAACCAAGAATATGGCATTTTCCCCCAAAAACCTCAAAATTTGGGTAAATTCACGTGAAATTCACGCAATTATTCAAACGGCCACTTAACTGCCGTTCACGAAGGGTACATGAGCTGACCAGGGGATCGGCCCCGCCTTTCTGGCGGTGGCCGATTGGGGGCCCAAGGCATTGAGAAGCGAGTGGGGGAGGGGGGGGGGTCATTGGGGGGGTCAACCTCCTGAACTTCCCCGTCCCCGTCCCCCTCGTCCACCACCACTTCCCCCTCCCCCTCGGCCTTGACCCCCCCCCCCTGAGGCTGGCCTCTACCCCCCCCCCCCTGCCCCTGGCTCCTCTCCCTGTCTCTCCTCTCCCTTTTCTCCTTCGTTTTCTTCTTCTTCTCCTTCTTCTCCCTCCGCCGCCTATCCGAGGAGTCTTCGCTTGACTCCTCGGTTGGCGGATGGGCGGCGGGAGGAGGAGGAGGTGCTTGTGCTGCTGCTTGTGCTGGTGCTGGAGCTGCTGTTGCTGCTGGTTAAGCTGCAGCCAGTCGTTGCTCCACTTGTTGCATCTAACAGAGCGAGAGGATGAAAAAAAAATAAAAAAAATTAATTTTTGTGCCCCCGACTTAATTTGTTGAAATTAATATTATCTAGCGAAAAATTAATGAATATATTAAATATTAATGACCGCGCCTATTAATATTAATCTCGAAATATTAAACGGAGCGACGGAAATATTAATTGTTATACGCAAGCAAGCATGCATAAGCAAAACACACCAGGGCTTCGTTGTTCGCTTTGAGCATGTCGGCCAACATCTTTTGCATGGCCGAGGCGTCCATGGCAAGGAGAAAACAAAGGTAGCGGTGGGGAAGCAAGGGTGGAGGGCGGGGGGCTATGGGTGGCCATGCGTTTGGCCATGGTGCATGGGGCGGTATGGGGGGTCCCGTAATTGCGTAGCGGAAGGTCAAATTTCAAAAACCACCACTCCCACACTTGGGAAACTACCTCCCCCTCCCGCTCTACTTGGGTTGCCCCCGGCATCCCCCCCCCCCCCGGCCCGAGTGGTCATTGTATGCGCGCTTAAGGATGGCGTTGAGGCTCTCAACGACATCCGCGCACACAGCACCCAACCCAACCCCCAAGCGGCGTGCATTGGCGACGGCCTCGGTGACATCCTCCTCCAAATAGAGGAGGTAGTTTGATTGACACGCCTCCTTGCAACAATGTGCACCGTAGGCGCGTGCCACCTCGGCCGCACGTAGGTCCCCGCGGGGCGGCTTGTCCGTGTACAATTCCCGGAGGAGGTCACGCATGGCTACGACGGCTTGCCATTCACCGTCCTCCGGGACGTAGTCCAACAACGGACCAAGTTCCTCCCACGCGAGGAACAACGCACGGGCCTCCTCCCCGTCGGGTGCCCCCGTCGCACCCAACTTCACACCCGTGCGGGCCCGGTAGAGGACCCGTTGCACGGCGTCGGTGTTCTCCTTGGGGAGTTCCGCAAGGCGTGTCTCGATGAACGCCACTTGGAGCCGGCCAATGGCCATGCAACAATGGAGGATGCATAGGAAAACCATGCACCGGTCAACCACAATGTGTGGATCCCCTATGTATCCCCCATTCTCCAAGCTACGGCCGGTCTCCTTGTAGCGGCGGCGGGCTACCTCCTCACGGTCCAAGGTGCACCGGGTTGCCACGTTGACCCATGCCGCCGCAACCTTGTCCCACACCCCCATATTGTAAGTTGAGCCCACCAAGGGCGAGGTGGACACACCGATAAGGCGCCGCACGAACGGTTGGTCTCCCCCGATGACCAACCTGCTTGGCACCCACCGCGACACCCAATGAAACTTCTTGCAGTCTTGTATGGACTGCAATACCTACAAAAAGGACATGGATTAATATTTACATTAATTTCTGGAGATTGATATTAAGTTAATTTTTCAGTCGGCGTTAATATTAACCGAAAACAAGATATTAATCTCGAGAAATTAACGCAAAAAACACAAAAATTAATAAACAACGAATGGGCCACAAACCTTCAAGTTGTTTGCCCATGTCGTTGCAAGTGCCGCCATGTCCTTGTCCCCGCATACGGCCATCCCTATCACCCACAAGTACGCGGGTGTGTGGCCCCGTGCGCCCTGGTTGAGGAGCCCAATGGAGAGTTGGGTCCAACTACCACCGGCGCACGGGTACGCATCCCCACGCACAATGAAGGTGAGGGGCCTTGTCCAATTGATGGTCTCCACTAGCGATGGGCGTGATTGGACGTACCGGGCCCATGAGGGTAGCGGCCAAGAGCGCCCACTCGCGGGGGGATCGGGGACGGACACGGGTGGTCGTAGGTCAAGGGGGGTGACCAACTCCTTCCACGTGTCCATGAACGTATCCCGAGTGGGGAAGGGGCGGGGGAACGGGAGGCCCGTTGCGGCCGAGTAGGCCGACCCCCGGCGGCTCATGTACTCCAACACGTGCCGGAAGCCGAGTTTGGGGACGTTCAAGTCCATGAGCAGGCCGATGAGGTTCCGGGGCCGGGAAAAGGTGGGAGGCATATTGCTTCACCGCCTCCACTTGCTTAGCACGAATAAGGGAGGGGTACCCAAACTCCACGGCATCGGACCATCGGGCCCGGGCCAAAGGGGATGAGGCCACCCACTCACCAAGGAGCTGGGAGACCAAAGGGTCCCGCAAACTCTTGGCCCCGCTCAAACGCACGAGCGTCATGTTAAGCTCGGTAAGGGTGTCCCGAGAGAAAGGCATAACAAGGGCTATACAAGGGAACATGGTGGTGTGGAGTGGGGGGGAATGCGGGCAACCGGAGGGGGGGTGTCCAAGACACCCACCGACACAACATTGGAACCTCTCTACTATACCGTTGTGCAACAATATACCACGTAACACCCCTTGTAGGTCCGCATATGTGCATGGAAACATGGTTACAAATGGCCCGATCGCAAAAAATTTGACTTTAACCTCTTAATATTTGCGAGATTAATATATTAATGCCTTCATATATTAAAATCTAAAAATTAACATTTTGACTTTAATCTAGGTCACTAGGGCAGGCAGACGCAAAGGCACATGCAGCGTTCAAGGAAAGAGAAGAGCTGGAGCACGCCCGTTCTGGCTGCTTGTGTGCCCGGACTGCCGGATGAAGCACCTGTGGCGGCTCGGCGAACAGCCATGGGGCGAGTGCGGTTGCGGACTGCCAATGACGGAGATCATGGCGAGGACGGAGAGGACCCGCGACGAGAGCAGCATGTAATCGGTCTGTGTTTGTTTGCAATGTGTTGTTTGCGCGTCGTCTGCAGTGTGTGGGAACACTGGGGTACGCGGGTACAAAACGTGGGTACACGTGTACCCGGTGTTGTGGAACGTTCCCAACGACGGGGAGCAAGCGCGTACAAAACGTGGGTACACCCGGGAACATGTTCCTTGTTGCACAAGAAGGACCCAAGCCAAAGAAGCGGCGGACGGCAGCGGACGTGCGGCAGGAGCAGTTTGCGGCCAGTCAGGCTGCTCTCCTCGCCGCCCACCAGCGGCCGGCGCCTCCACCGGCAACCGGGCAGCCACTGCTGACCCAAGATGAAGCCCAGGGCTGCCGTTTGTGACAGGTTTGTGTCTGGCGTTGGGCATGGGCGTGGGGAACAAGGTGGTACGCGGGTACAGAACGCGGGTACAAGTTTTCCCGCTGTTGTAGGACGTTGGCAACGCAGGGGCACAAGCGGGTACAAAACGCGGGTACATGAGGTAACACGTTCTCCTTGTTGCACAGGCCGGAACAAGAAGAAGAAGAAGAATCATAAGCGGAAGGGGACAGGGGACGGATGTTGCGCAGGCGCTGGGCAGCGGTAGACAGCGCGTCTGTGCTGTGCGTAGTTAGAGTGGAAAAGTTGTGCGGCGCAAGTGCATGCCAAGCGAAGTGCGCGAAGTCCCGGTGCCTAACCCTGACTCCGTTTCGTCCGCTGTTTTCATGTATTTATTTATCAGCATGCCGTGCAGTGGCAATCATGAACTATGTCAGAGTGTACTAATTGTGGAAAATCCAAGAACCCCATTCCACTTCGTGCAAAGCGTGCCAGGGCAGGTAGGGGCAAGTGAAGTGAATAGAACACGTGGCAATGGAACGGGAGAGACAGTGAAGTGAATAGAACACATGGCAATGGATCGGGAGAGAAAGTGAAGTGAATAGAACACGTGGCAATGGATCTAGAGAGAGAGTGAAGTGAATAGAACACGTGGCAATGGATGGTGAGTGTCAATTGAAAAGAATAGAATAGACCATGCCTGGTTTCTCCCTAGGTGTCTTGTCATGCGCTAGACATCGGGCCCGCTACCCGCGCGAAAATGTGCTCATAAACTTGAGCATGTGCACAATCGCCAGGGCTACTCTGTGCTCAAAGGGGCAAACAGCCCAGTGCAAGTGTGGGAGTACATGCTGGACCCCATCTTGCATCTCATGGAGCGCAAGCTAGTCAAGAACGGGAAGGGGCACTTGACTGGGTATCTCCGAAATTATGTCTCCTTCCGCATGGCCTTGGGAATGGTCAACCCCCTGCGGATTGATGACGTTTGGGACCCGGACGCCCTTGCGTACATCCCCCGGCTCAGCAAACTGATCAGTCGAAAAAAATTTTGGGAGGTGCACCGATATGCAAGGCCCAACATGGCCAAGCTGCTAGCGAGGTGCAACAAACAGTCGGAAGATGCGTGGGTGGTGGGGGCCTTTGTGGCGGGCGACGAGGCCATCGCCCCACACAAGGGGAAGGGGCCGATGCGGATGTTCATCCCGCGGAAACCCCATGCAACGGGGGTAAAATTGTACGTGCTGGCCCACTCCACCGCCCCCTACGTGGTGGACATGTATACATGTACCAGAGGAAATGCCACGTCATCGGTGCTCGCAGGTATGGGTGTGTGGGCCGCTACACGTCCCGCGAGGTGGTGCACCATTGGGCGGAGCAGGTGCCCAAGAACACCACTCTAGTGTGCTACAGCTTCTTCGGAAGCCATAGGACGGCGGACGGCCTGGCCAGCAGCAAAGTGGGTTACTTGTTCCTCGTGCCCAAGGACACCAAGGGGGTCCCCTAGGCGGGTGCACAGTTGCCGGAGGGTACGTATGGTGTTGGACACAACAAACGAGCAAGGTGCTCGCTATACGCTTTCAAAGCCCCCAAAGTGGGTAGCAAGGCACGGCGCGTGGTGCCATTTTTAACAAACTGCGACATCGATGCTTGGTGCGTTACAGATGGACGGGGCGACCAGTTGCCCAACGTGGTGACCGCGTACCGGCAGAACAGCAATGGTGTGGACCGGTGCAACCAGCTGGCTTTGCAGTTGCGGGAATCCAACCGGATGCGGAGTTGGAGTGCGGCAGTGCGCGCCATGGTTATGCGATACGCCGCCGGGAACTTGGTGTGCGGGATCCGGACATGACAATGGCCGAGTTCCAGTGGGCCATCATTAAAGGTCAAGTTACGGAGGTGCAACGGCCTCCTGCGAATGTGGTGCACGTGCCTGTGCAATGCGCTAGGACAAGGATGCGGTCCAAATGGTGCGGCGGCGAGACCAACTAGCACTGCAGTGTGTGCCGGGTGCCACTCCATGTGAAGTGCTTTGGTTGCTATCACAATGAACATTGAACAATAACCTGACCCATAACCCTTAACCCTAAGAAGCACAAAAGCCCAATGTGTAGCCAGGGAGGAGAACAAAGTGGCCTGTAGAGGGACAATGGGTCGGACACGGACCGGAAGCGTGGATGATATCGAAACGTCTTGGGAGCTGTGCCATGGGGGGTAAATGAGGTCATACAACCCCTTCCCCAAAGAAACACGTGTACCCCCACCCCATGATTTGTTCCCATGTTCTTGCCAACATTGCGTTTTCCGGGTACACGTGTTCCTGCGTTTTGTACCCGGGTACATAAAACGTTCCCCCGCATTGCAGTGTAGAACGTTCCAGACGCCGGGGACGTTCTGCACGCTGGGGAACGTTTTGTGTATCCAGGTACAAAACGCGGGTACACATGTCCCCATCCCTTGGCGCCTGTATGAAAGGTAGTTTTATTCGTCATAAATGGTTTTATAAAATATGAACGGATTTTGCTCTTGCTAGGCTACCCATGGGCCATGTTCGTTCCAAATTGGGGGGGGGGGTCAACACCCTTGGGGTGAGTTTTTTTTTGTGTGCCGGGTTTTTTTTGGAAAAATTGCCAGTTTGGCCGGGTTTTGAAAATAATGCAAACATCCCCCGGTGTTCATAATTCGGTGCATAATTTCGTTCATAGTTCAGTTCTTGTTTTATGAACGCGTTGAGCGTTTTATGAAAGCGTTTTACGAACGCGTTTTATGAACAGATGCACTGGCACACAAAAATCGCTTAGGCTTCAATCTTTCTTTTACTTGCTTGTCCTTGCTTGTCCTTGCTGGTTCATGCCGCCGTACACCTCAGGGCAGGGGCCTGTTGGTTCCTCCCAAAGGGGGGCCGTGGCCTAGGTTTCGCCCCCATCCGGGGCCTGGGCATGGGTTTGGGCAGGTGGTTGGGCTGCGGGTTTGGCCGAGGGGTGCGCTGGGGCATGCTGCTCCACGGGGGCGGCCTGAGGGGCAGCTTTGGGCTCGGGCTGAGGGGCCTGCTTAGCCTCAGGCTTGGGTTCACGTTTGGCTGGCTTGGGGGCCGGCTCAGCCGGTGGGTCAGCGTCCGGTTTGGGGTTAGGCTTCTTTTTGGCCTTGGCGGCCTTCTTACCTGCAGCTGCAGCCTTCTGCTGCTCCCAACGGGTCACTGCTGCAGCATGAGATGCATACAATAGATGCCTGTCAACCGGAAACATCTCCTTTTCCCCTGGGTGTTCCACCCAGACTCTGCCCCTTGCCCCCCCCACAACCGCGGTCACAACCCCCGGTTAGACACCATCGGTGTAGGGCACATACACTTGCTCACCAAGCAGGGGGTCAAGTGACTCATCCCCCTCCAAAGAGGGGGGCTCCTCGCGCCGCTTTTGCTGTTGCGGCTGCTTCCCCTTCCCCTTCCCATAGGGACAGTGGAGTGCATGGTCCGACGACGAGCTGCTACCCGATTCGAAGGACTTGCGCTTCGGTGGGGGGGTCTTCTTGGGTTACGTGGCTGTGGGGGGGGGCGCGGCAGGTGGTTTGGGTTTCCCGGCGGGGGCGGGCTTTGCTGGGGAGGCGCTGCGGGGGTTGGCTCGGGTGGGGGGGTTCATGCCACAATTGGACATCAGGATGTCACCGTCCGAACACCCCTCCCACCCCAACTCCCCCAAGGGCCGCCTAGTAGGGGGTGTTGGCCGCCCACGTGTCCATGAGGCGGCGGGAGCGCTCCCACTCCCGCAGCCCGGATAGGATGGCACACCCTCGCTGCGGGCTGAGCAGCAGCAGATGGTACGGGGCAGACACGGCGATGCTGAATTCGGCGGTGCCCAACTTGTACCAAATGCGGACCCCCGCGACGTCCGCCGGGTTCACTTCCACGTCCACGACCTGTGACAGTGCCATTCATAAATGCGTTCATAAAACGCGTTCATAAATCGCGTTCATGGTTCATAAAGGGGCATTGCAGGGTCGCTGAACTATGAACGCCGAATTATGAACGAATTATCAACGAATTATGAACGTACGTACCTCGAAATCCGGCTCTAGTCCGATGGTCCCCATGGCGCCAAGGGCGGTCTGCACGTTCGCCGCTGCGCTTGGAGGGGCGCCCGGGGGGGCGCCGGTGGGGCTTGTGGAGCTGCTGGTGGCTGGGGCTGCCCAGGCAAGGGGCTTGATGGGGCGGGTGATGGTGAGGCCCTTCACGGCCCCCTCGTACGAGGCCTCCTGCCCCGGGTCATACACCCCCCCCAAAATGGATTCCCACTGGGAGATGCACTCCAATTTGCGCCCGGAGCGCTGCACCTTCACCCACCCCCGTTCCTTCCAGTGGAGGAACAACAACTCCCAATGGGAGCGCCGCATCAAGCGCCCCCCCGGCCCCGAAAAAAGTTTGGCCTACGTCAAATCCCAAGCCCAATTTGATTCGGGGATGGGGGACAGGGGCTTTCCCGCCAGGGGCTTCCATGCCCATGCCCGCCCCCCGCCCGTACCGCGAGCCCCCCCCCTCCCCCTTGTTGCGACTGCCTGGTTGAGGGGGGAGGCAAGCCATGCCCAGGGCCTCCGCCAGGCCAACCATCGCCCGGTGCTGACCCTCCCCTCGGCGCACGGGGCGCTGGACAGCGGGTACTCCCCCGATGCCCCACCTTCTCGAGCCCTCAGGTGACTTACGCCACCCTGCGCCGGGCATTCCGGCGCATGTTGCGGCACACCAAATCCCCCTCCCCCCCTGCCCCCTCCTCCTCCACTGCCACGTCCTCGACCTCGGCCTTCGCTTCCTCGATGTCCTCCGCGGCCTCCTCCTCCTTCACCGCCCTCCCCCCCCGCTGCCTCCTCCTTCTTCTTCCTCTTCTCCTCTCTCTTCTTCTCCTTCTTCCTCTTCTTCTCCTCCTTCTTCTTCTGCTTCTTCCTCCTCTTCCTCTCCTGCTCCGAGGAGTCTGTTGACTCCTCACTCGAGGAGCCGGCGGCGGGTCGGGTGGCGGAGGTGGGGTGAGCGGCATGGGGTTGGGGGTGGGCTTGAGAGGGCGGAGGAGCTTGAGGTGGAGGTGAACGTGGAGGTGGAGCTTGAGGATGTGGAGGTGGCGGAGGAGCTGGAGCATGGGCTGCACGTTGCTGCTCCTGTGGACATGGGGGACACTCTTCATAATTCATTCATAAAAGCGGTTCATAATTCATCGGTTCATAAATCGGTTCATAATTCAATTTGACGGCAATTTCGGTTTTATGAACGCGGAATTATGAACGCAATATGAACGCGACAGACACCATACCACCAGGGCCAGCGTCGCCCTCTGGCTCTCCTCCAGCAGCTTCCTCATCTCGGCGGCGTCCATGGATAGGCGAAGAATAAGCAAGCTTGGTCGCAGAGGGCGCGTGGGTGGTGGGTGCTTGGTGGTTAGTGCTCAGAAGTGAAGTGGCGGTGCACGTCGCGGTGTGTGGGGTGTTGTAGTGCAGCAACGGTAGGTCAAAGGTTAGAGACCCCATTCCCAAACCTCTTGGATGACCATTGCTTCCCGTTCCACTGCACTCTTACCCGCAACCCCACTCCTCTTAGGCCATGCTAACTACCCGCCCCTTACGACCCAAACATGTGCACTTTGTCGCCTTTTCAGTGTCTTGTTTTTGTGCCTATGTTTTCCATGTGTCGCCTGTACTGTAATAGGTGGTGTAGAATAGTTCTTCAAAGCTCAGTACCGGGTATCAAACGTGAAAAGAAGTTGGCCAGAGTTGAGCAATTGTGGAGTTGGCATGTGCTCCATCCAGATGCAGTCACTGAGGGGTTTGTGCACGAGTGCATGGGTATGCTGACTTATTCTGCCTTATTCTGCACTCTCGGTGGTACTAATTTCGTGGTCTTTTTTTCGTTGCTGACGCTGAGCTGGGCGAACTTTCGCCCAGGTCCCTCGATTTTCGTTCATAAGCATACCATTTTTCAACTGCCTCATTTGTGTCTTGTGTATACCCTTTGCAGCAAATCTGGGTACTGTGACCATGTGCAAAGGAGAATGTCGTATTGTGGCCCATATTCGGGTCCTGTATGGCAGCTGGGTGTGGAGTCCCTAGTCACCTTGGCCACCGTGGGCTTCTCTTGTCAAGGCAGTCTTTTGGACCTCCGACCTTTACCAAGGGTTACCTGACAGGCTTCGCAAGCCCCGTGTGACACCGACTATTGAAAAGGCTGACGGTGGGCATATGAGTCTTAAGTTGGGTGGCACCATTATTGAGAACGACACAGGGCAAGTTCGGAAGGAGGAGGGTAGAGTTGAGCTGCTCCCTTCTGGGCAGGCTGCCCTGGTCGCAGCTTTATTAGTGCACTGCCATTTGTCTACATCCTGATTGAGGTCCCACGTATGTGGACGTTGGCCCTGCACAATATTCTGGCACAATTCGTATTGAATGGTATTTTGGTGGCAGTCACTGGTGAGACTGCTGATGTTGGGGCCTGTGTTAGCAACCCGAAAGCTGCCTGTGCCGAGGAATTTTTCCATGCCGATGTATGTGTGCACAACCTGTCCAAGCCATCAGCACTGTACAGCATGGGACAGACTGCTCTTGCACTGTGTAGTCCGCACCAGTTTTCTGCACGCCTACCTCGACATCTTTCTTATATTCAGGGCCCCCTGACGACTGCCATTCCTGTCGAAGTGTTCTGTTATTTGCTGTATGCTTTGGATTTGATTCCGCACTTCTGTGCCAAACGTTTTGCACTTTGGTGGCCCCCGTGGCGTTTCCACAAGATCCATAGGAGACCGAGGAGACGCGGGATGATCAACCCCCTCGCAGAACGGAAGGAAGTGGCACCAGTGCCATGTAGCAGGAGCAGGTTGTTGTGTTGGGCGCTCTCCACGTGTGCTTCTTTTTCACTTCTAGAGGCTGATGTGCTCTGTGTCGCGCGTTTTCCGCGTCTGGCGCGTCCTTTATGTCGTGGATGTGCATTGCCTTTGGAGGAGAGACGTGACGTTTTTCGCGTGCTGCAGAAGCTGCCCCTAGAAACCAAAGGCGAGGATGCCGAACAAGGACCCAAGGAGGCCGCGGCAGGTGCCACAGCGCGTGCGGAGGTCTCGGCAGGGCGCGATGGTGGTCCATCAGGTGAGCAGGTGCGCGTTGTGGTGTCAGTGCCGTTTGCGCGTCATGCCCGTATGGTTGTGTTGTGCCTCTGGAATCTGCTTGGGACTCTGCCGCGCGTTTTGCCCTTGTTAGGCGTTACATTCGTACTGATTCCGCCTCTCCTCTGGAGGACAACACCCCGTTTTCCGTGTTCTGCAGATGCCCGTGCGAGGCAAGGAGGCGCCCCCCGACTCCCCGGAACGCCATGCCGATCCGGAAAGAGGTGTAGATACGGAGATGGAACCTGAGGGCAAGATGACCGATGGCGACATTGCCGAAATTTGACGCCAAACGGCGATGAGGGGTGGGAGGGTGAGGGGTCACATTCTTACTTCTCCCCCCTCGGGGAACCAAGTCCCAAAAGCCAATGGCCGGACCCCGACGAATCCCGGGGGCGGCAGAGTTTGTAGCCCGCTTTGCGGGTTCCCTCTTGGGAGGTTTCAGCGCAGACACGCTCTTTTTCACAGGAGGTGCCGCATTGATGCGGCGTCGCAATGCGTGATAAATTTACCGGTTTCTTGGTTGTACAATAATGTAGTTTTATGGCAATCGGACATGTTGTGCTCGGTCTGTGCCTAGCACAAGCGAGCTAGTGGTGTCCCGCAAAAAACGATACCACCTTTGTTGCCAATTGGTATGTGGTCGGGGAATTCAGGATGAACCCCCCCCCCCCTACCGAAGATTGTTGTGTGGTAGGGGAATTGAGGCTCAACCCCCCCCCCTCTCCCCAAAAGACACACACAATGCCCTATGCTACGTGTCCCGCGCGTTGCCTTTGACTCTGCCTCTGGAGTTCGCCTTGCGCGTTCTGCACGTGTTGGGCGTTCTCGGCGTTGCCTACGGTACTGCCTGTGGCGTCTGAATGTACGTGTTCCGTGTTGTGCAGATACACCGCTCTTCCAAAATGCCATTTCCCACGAATCTTTGTGCGGGTGCACTCCCCCTGGAGGATTGTGCAGCAAATATCATGCATGGAGTCCGGCCAAGCCAAACTGAACTAGCCGGGTACACCGAGGATGAGGTTTGGGGCCGCATGTTGGCACCAATCCGGGAATTACAGCGGACATCCCTCCGAAAGGCGAACCTCTCCCACTTGAGCCGCCTAGTACCAAGGTGTGTCCCCTTATGGATATTGGGTGTAGCGCTTGACCCACTTGATTCTAGCGGCTGCCCCAATTGATTCTAGCGTTTGCCCCAATCGATTCTAGCGGGGGCTCCCAGTTTTGGAGGTACCCCTATACATTGTATTGAAGTGATGATGGAGGCTATCGGTAGCAGGGACAGCAACAGTCATAGCCATAGCTGTAGTCTGGACTGCACGTTGCTTCCTTTTCCCTATGCAGTCTGTTTTTCATTTTTACAAGAGCAGACAGGCCTAGTCGGAGGCACCCCGCGACTACGGGTGCCTTTCTCATGCCGTGGGAGCGTCGACAGCTCGCCAACGTGGAGAATTTTGCCGCTGCGGGGGGGCCACCGGGCACCTCTGTACCCAGTTCTCTTGTGCTCCCGCCGGCGCTCCTGGTGCCCTGCCCCCCGAACGAATTTCAGACACCAGGGCAGTGCTGAGGAGATGCCACAGCATGGTCGGCCTAACCGGGGGGGGGCAACGCCCAAGGTGGCGAAGCGGATCTCCGACTGAGCATCGATGTTGTCCCCCTTGCAGATCTGGCTGGCATAGAGACGGATACTTGGCTAACCGGGTACCCCCTCTCACAGGATCCGGCTCCGCACAAATCAGTTCATAGTGGTCGTAAACATGCAATGTGCAGAGGCCCAAGCCAATGGCTTTTGCCCACATACTACTACTACGTGTCCGTTCCACATACATCCGGTTAGGCACCCTTGGTTTCTTATGGATGGCGCCCAAGCGAAGCGCGGTGTGGGAAGGTTGGGTAAGGCTGGGCATCCCCCCTCCAGTCCCTCACGCGTCCTTGATCGGATGCAGCGCCACGTGCCTCAATGGAAGCACCCTAGACGCCAGCGTCGCTGGTCCCGGGTTCGATTCCCGCTGCCCGAGCCGCCCGAGCGGTGGCCCGGGCAAAGGCAAGCAACGGGTGGGGTGGCAGCCTCCCGTCGGGCGGGGGCGGTGGTGGGGCGCACTGCTGCACGTGGCCGGGTTCCTTTTTGCTCCTCGCCTATGCGGTCAAACACCTGTGTTCTGTAGCTGCCCGTCAGGAAGTGGTTCAAAGAATCAAAAGCGGGAGGGGTCCCAGTCCCCAGTTGGGCGGGGCCGGTGGTAGGAAGCACTGCTACAGGCCGGGCTCGAACCAGCGATCTATGCGACGACTGCCAACGATGTTAACCACTATGCCACACTGCCTCCCTTAGCACTTTGCCCAGCAACATGGCGTATCCACAGGACTCTTCCCACGTTCTCTAACTTATGCGCTCTGGACCTCCCCCCATTGTGTCCCTCTCTCTCTCTCTCGCGCGCTCTCGGCCTCTCATAAAAGGGGTGTTCGGAACGTCCGGTGCGTCTCAACCCCCCTTGGGGTTCGAACCCGCCTCCGCGGGCTGGAAGAGCTGTGGTCTCCCGCTATGCTATGAAGAGGTGGAACACGTTGTCTAACATGTACAATCAACACATCAACGAGGTTGCGCCTCACGCGTCGGCCCTGCGCCGCTTGGGGCTCAAAAACTGGGCCACGAAGGCCTCGCACTCGTCTACTGGGGGCTCGTCCCCGGACTCTGATGAACTCTTGCACGCCACCCCCCCCTCCTCGTCCTCCGATATTGTTATCACCGACAGCCCGTGTGGGGAGTCCCCTTGCGCACCTGGCATATCCTCCTCCTCACTATCCAGCACAAACGAGGCCTCAGACAGCAACCACGAGGTGGCTTGCGGCAAGGGGTCACCTCTCTGCCCCCCCTCCCCATGGCGCCTGAATCTGGCACGTCCGGTGGGCTCAATCGTTGTCGCTTAGGCAGCGGCTGCAAATTGTACTCGTGCAGTAGCCGCCCCTCCTCCGCCTGCCTATCTGCTCCCTCATTACCCTCTATGGAAACGTGGGATGGCACCCAGAAAAACTTATACTGCCTAGACGAATCCCGGGCCAGTCCCAAAATCTGCATCCACTGGTCAGAGTGGGAGATTCCCACCCGATCCCGTCTCTCCCAACGGAGGATGTGTTTGGTCAGTCCATTAAAGCACAACTCTGAGTCTGTCACGGGGTCAATCAAAAAAAATAGACACTAAGAAAGTGTCCCCCTTGCAGATCTGGATCTGGTGCACCTTCCCCACAAAAAAAAGAGCACAGCGTGCTCGGCGATCTCCATGACCGCGAGGCCGGTGGCCGGCGCGGAGCGGGAGAGGAAGGTGGGGTGGTAAGGGCAGGTGGGGGGGCCGGCCGGGACCGCCTCGGGGGCGTCGGCGAAGACGGCCTGGGCAGCACCCCCGTCCCACAACCCCACCCGTCCAGCGCCCTCCTTTCCCACCCACAACACCTTGTCCACGCTAGGGCGGTCCTAGATGGACGAATCCCCAGCAACGGCGAGGGCCTCTGGCGGGGGAGGGGTCTAGGTGCGTGGTGTTGGGCTCGTGGTGGCGGTGCCGGGGGTCGGGGGTCCACAAGTTAAAAAGAGCCCACTGCGGCCTATCCTTGGAGTCCGGCAGGGGAGGCAACCCATGGTGGCGGCTGGTGGCCAGCATTAGCAGCATGTCCCCCCTCGCTAGCTGAATGGTGTCCCAGCGCACCTCCTCCGCCTCCTCCAGGGCCGTCCCCACTTACACCTGCACCTAGTACTCCTCCGAAAGGCAGAGGAAGCTACTCAGTTGACACCCCCAAAATGTCCTTGTCGTAGGGGGGGAGTACCTCAGGGTGGGCGGCGACTTCGGTGTGGGGGAGCTGGGACCCACTCGCCAAGCTTGCCACAATGACACTGCCCGGCGTCATTGGGTGGTGCTAGCCAACCTCAAGGGCACTTTCGACAGGGGGGGGGGGGGGGAACTTCTTGAAAAGGGGCCCCCGACCCCCTGCCCCAACGACGTTTTGCTTTGCCAACGCCGGGGGAGATCAAGATCCCTTGCTTGATCTTCACTGCGCCCGGCGTTGAACAGCGGCTCAAAATTTTTTGCGACGACCTTCGTCGCCGCTGCCCCACTCCTTCATCGCCTGCCCCCATCCCACCTGGCAATCCAGTGCTCCGACAACCTCCGGAAGCACAATTTAGCTGCTCCCATCCACAAAGTTGACGGGCGGCCGGGAGGGACCAACCGTGTTGGGGTCGGGGGCGGGGTTGCCCATCACCCCATGGGGGGGTTCGAGAAGGGGTTCGGTGCGGAGGGGGGGTTCAATCTAAAAGAAGGGGGGGGGGGGGCATGAGGCACCCTGATACCATTGCAAAGAAGTGGTGCTGTAGAAGGTGGGCTGGGTGATGCCGGCGATGTGAACCTCTCATTGCATGTTGGGATGAAAAGGGGCCATGCCCAAATCCTCCCACCACCGGGGGTTGGCAAGGTGCCGGGTGAAGGGAAAAAGAGAATGGCTAGGTGGTGCCCCTACAACAAGATCCTGAAAGCAACCCATGTCTCAATGGGGGGAGTATGCACAAGGTTAGTGGTGGGGTACACGTGGACTCGGGCATCCTTAGGCTTTCCCATCGCATTAGTACGCATTTGATTTAACAATTGGTCCACGGTGGTGGGTTGGGGGAGAATCTGCAAAAAAAAGAAGGGAGGGAACCCGGAAGCGGAGTTCCATCCACAAATTTGTGGACTAGGCCTTCCCCCCCTTGTACGAATTCCGCCACAGGCTGCGTAGGTCAATGTGAATTACCTCGGCGGAAGGGTCGAGGAATGCTGCCCGAGCCACTAGATCCTCCACCAAAAGTACCCCCGAGTGGTTTGTCGCCACCTGTATTTGGTGGTGGGCAATGGGGAGGGCTTGGTACTCTGCCAAGGCGTTGGCAGCGGCATCGGGCGGGACTGCAGGGAGGCGAGCTGGGACAACGTCTGCTGGGACATGGTCGCAACAAGAGGCAAACAAAGGCTTTGAGAGGTGCAAGAAAGCGAAAAAGTGGAAAGTGGGGCAAATTCATGTGAAATTGGTACGAAATTTGTACGAATTTCGCACCAATTTCACAGTCTCGTGAATCGGTGAACATAGCGTGAAATTATGTGTGAATTTCGGTGCGTGAATTTCAGATATGCTGAACCAAGTGGCTAGGGGAAACCTATAATGTGCACACATTTATTGTACTACGCTTTTGGCGAAGATAGCACGGGAAACGCACACGATGGCACCAAGTTACGCGCAAAACACAGCAAAAAGTTGTCAAATTCACGGTACCGTCAATCTCCCATTCAAATTGCTGGTTCACGCAGGGTACACTATTGCTACACCTTGCTTACGCTCCTCATTTTCAACGTCCTCAAACCTCAGCACTGCCGGCATAGGCAAATTGTCGGGGTTGGGCCCAAGGTCGTCTAGGACAGCCGGCCCAAAGGCATGGGGCACCTGACGATGGCCGCAAACATCATTCAAACTGCGACAGGATGTGATAAGAAGAAATGCTATTAACAACGTTGCTATGAACAAAATCTAGCCGAAGGCGAGCCCACGTCCCCTTACGTCCCTTCTGCCTATTACACGGCCTGCCATTACTAGGTTCCGGATACTGGGCTCTGCAAAGCCCAATATTTTTCAACAACCTATTTCCATGTCTTCTGTGCATGCTACCCGCAATGCAAGCCCGTACTACTTTTACCTCACGTGTGAATTCAGCTCCCACTATGCACAGTATGTGCTCGTCTACGCCTATTGCTAGTGTCCTGTTTTGGTTACCACCTCTTCTTGTTGTGCCACCCAGACTGTCTTCTCACCATGGCACTGGTTTCTATGGTGTTGCCTGTCAGCTACATGCGGTCTCTTTGTAAGAAAGAATGGCGCACCGGTCGCCAAATGATATTGTCGGCTGTGCCCAATGGTGTGGCGAAGGAATTCTTACAATTCTGTGCCGGTCTACATGTCAACAACCGGTCCCGCATTACGCTTCACCACATTTCCAAGCCGTTGGCATGAAAACAATGGCCGCTTTGGCTGACTGATTTTTCCAAGGAGGCCTATTATGTATGGATGGGTATGCGTCGCATGGCCTTGCAACAAGCGGCCATCCCCAGTGGCGAGAGCACCATTGCTTTTGTGCGGGCAGGCGGCCGCAAGCTGGTGCACGCATGAAGGTCTCACCAAGCCATTCGAAACTTTGGCTCTCGCTGAACTGTTGTTTTCCTTGGAGAGCTTGTGGGACCTTTGCTGTTTGGTGACAGGTTTTTCTAACCTATGAGTTTGTTTGCTACGAATCGCATGGCCTTCGGTAGACAACCGGGGCTTAAATCCGTCCGCATTGCATGGGACCCCACGGCCGTGTAGGGTTGCGGAGGAATCAAGAAGGCCCGCCTTCGTGGCCTCTACGAAGCCAGCACCGCAGCCGCTTACTTGGAGCGTTGGACAGCGGCTGCAAGGGGAGAAGAAAATGCGGCAGTCGAGACTGCCGAAGTTCTGCAAGGCGGACTTGACGAAGAACGCCCGTTTACCGCGGCCGGCAGCACAGGAACCAAGGTCCCGGACGAGCAGCGGGAGACGATGGAGTCCGAGGGGGGCACAGCGGGGAAAGGCGGTAGGTAGGGGGCGGTGGACTGGATGCCCACGGCGGGGAGGGGGCTCGAAGGGCAGGGGCCAGGCGCGGAAGCTACCCTGCCGGCGCCCAAAATAACCACACTGGTGGGAATTCCGCCGTAGCCGAGGGGGCCGGATGCGCCGGGCCCTACCCAGAGGGGCCCCCGAGCTGCTGCGGTGGTTCGTGTCAACTGGCCCGGGTGTCGGTACAGGGACCGGAGGGGTGGTGCCAATGGCACGTAGGAGGGAAAGAAGGGCTGCAACGAGTGGTGCAAGAGGTATGGGGGGCACCCATGGGGACGTGGTGGTTGGTTAGGGGGGGGGGGGGTGATGCGAAACGAGGCGAAGGCCGTGTACCAAGGTGAGCACATTCAGGTCCATTTCCGCGTGGTGGGAGGGGGAGGGGAGGGGGAGGCGGGACACGCCGGGGCACAGGGGGGGCCACCGGGCGGGGAGGGTGGGACGGGGAATGCATTGGAGAAGATGATGCAGATGATGAGGCTGCAAGGGGAGTAGCCGCAGGTGCTAGCCGCGAGCACCAGCGGCCTGCGGAAGGAGGTGGAGGAGCTAAAGAGCGGCAAGGGGAAGGAGTAGCAGCAAGAGGAGAAGGAGGAGCCCCTCCCACCGAGTTGGGTGGCTAATGTGGAGAAGATGGAAGCTGCCCCGCATCTGCCCCGATGGATGTCGGGGCAATGCAAGGTCTTGAGGGAGTTGCTAGGGGGGCTGGGGGAAGAGTGGGTAGCTGAAGACATGGAGGGGGTGGAAGGGGGGGAGGGGGGTTGGGGAGTAGACTCCGACATTGTCTTGCAGATGAAGAGGATGGGGGGACAGCTGGGGACAAGTTTGCGTGGGGGATCTAGGTGGGCATGGTTCGAAACCAACCGGAGTATGGCGCCAAATGGGTTCGTTCTAAGAAGGCTGGCATAGAGACGGATACTTGGCTAACCGGGTACCCCCGCTCACAGGATCCGGCTCCGCACACAAATCTCTTCAAAGGGGCGAACCCATTCAAAGTGCTGTGGCCCATGCCAATGGCTGTTGCCCACATACAACTACATAGATCTTGCACTACATACATCTAATCAGGCACACTTGATCTCTTATGGATGGCGCCCAAGCGAAGCGCGGTGTGGGAAGGCTAGGTGAGATCGGGTATCCCTCCTCCAGGCCCTGGTGTGTGCTAGGTAGGTTGCAGCGCCAAGTGCCTCAGTGGAAGCACCGTGGACGCCAGCGCCGCTGGTCCCAGGTTCGAATCCCGCTGTCCGAGCCGCCGGAGCGGCGGCTCAGGCAAAGGCAAGCAACGGGTGGGGTGGCAGCCCCCCGTCGATCGGGGGCGGTGGTGGGGCGCACTGCTGCAGGTGACTTGGCCCATTTTTGCTTATGGTTCTAAGAAGGGGGGGGGGGGGGGCAGCAGATGGAATCCAAGGGTGGGGGAGAGGCGGGGGGAGGGGTTGCTGCTATTAAGCAGCCGGGGGTTTAACGGGGGCTGGAGGTGGCGTTGCACCAGGGGGAGCTGTGCTTTAAGACATTCAGAAGCAACCCTAAGTGGGTCCCCCTGTCCGGCCAGCCCAGCCGGCGCTGCCGGCGGTGCATACAGAAGGGGGTGAGCAGGCAGCAAGCCCTCCATTGGAGGGTGCACTGTCCCCATTGGACAGGGTGAAGCGCTGCTGAGGATCCTGTGGACGGGGGGGGAGGAAGGCGCGCCGCGGGGGGGGGGGGTTCAGACCGCAAAGACACGTGGTGGGCGGACGGGTATGGTTTCGCCCGGGGACGCCTCTGGGAGGCAAGAGCGCAAGAGCCGAGCGATAGCCCGGAAGCGCTGGCGTTTCATTCCGTTGCTGACCGCAACTCGAGACGTTGGGGGGACCTTGGGGAAATTGTGGAAGTACGCCATGGGGAGCCCGGGGAGGGGGAAGGGGGGGGTCCTTTCCGGATACTTGTTGCAGCACTCCAGAGTTGGGGCCTTGTCGTCCACAATGCAGGGGACAATCGCGGCCGTGCGGATTGCGGAGGACCCAGCAACCGTGGCCCCAATTCACACGCGTCTTGCCAAGAGCGGAGGGGGTCCCCGGTTCAAATTTTACCTCTTCCCCCGGGTATGGCGAGAAGCGGCAAGAAGAGGGTGGGGAGAGGCAGGTGGGAGGCCCATGGTGGCGCTTATGTGTTTGTCCCGGTTTGCATCCCTCCGGGTTGCTGAAGCCGCGTCCGTCCGGGTGGAAGATATTTGGGGGGAGAAAGCTCTTGGTTTTTGGGCTACAAAAAGAGGGATCATTGGCTGGAGATGGTGGCGGTGGTCTGAATGGTCGAAGGCCCCGGGAGAGTACAAGCGCAAATACACGAAGGGTTGGGAGGGCGACGAGCAAGTGGTTCTTGGGGGACCTCCGGTGTTTGAAAGCGCGATGGCGAGGTTCCTCCAAGGGACTGAGTGGGAGGATGGGGGGTGGCATGGTCACTGCACGGGGGGGGGGCGTGGGCGCGCGGCCCACCGGAAGTGTGGTTCCTATCGATCGGGAGGTAGGAGGATAAGCGCACGGCCATGGCGTATGCCAAGGATTTCCAAGATCGGAGGGTGCTGGGTGACCTCCTCTTGCCGTGGCCCGGGGACGGGAACACCGTGGAGTTCCGGGACCTGGCGGCAAGCCAAGTGTGGGCAGGGGTGCAGTTTGTCACCGAGAGGTTGGGCGGGGGAGGGGGGGGACGTCGCATGCAGGGAGATCTTGACTCGGATGACCCTGGGCCACGAACAGGAGTGTCGCAAAAATGACTGAAGGGGGTCGACGGGGACGAGGAGCGGTTGTGGAGAGCGCCTACGAAAACGATGAGCCAGTGTCGGAGGAATCGACATGCTCCAATGAGGGGTCCCTATCTGAACCCCCCCCTCTCCCCCGAGGTGTCCAAGGAGGCGGGTCCCGACCGCTCAGGTTGGGCGGCCAAATGTGCGTCCAAGCCCGAAGACGTCTGCCGGCGGCAGGGGGGGGGGGTAGGGCGCCGAAACGGGACGAGAAGCTTGTCACTTTGGAAGCCACCACTACCCCCGATGGGGGAGATTCATCCGCCGAGGAGGCCGCTAGAGGGAGGGCTCTTGAGCCTCCCGCTCCTGAGCCGAGGTGGGCACCAGCCGGCGATGAGGCCATAAGCGCGTCCTCGGCCTCAGACGGGTAACCCAGGGGCTTGGGGGGGGCGCGGGGGATGGGGTGGGAGTCCCCTTCGTTGTGGGGGCAACGCTCCGACAGGGCGTTGGGGCGTCCAACCCCCCCCCCCCCCCCAGTGCGGGGTACCCCGGGGAGGGGAAGAAGACCGCTTGTGGCTCCTGCCGGGAGTACGCGTCGGCCGCGGACGACGCGTGCGCCGGTGGGAGTGGTGGCTTGGGGGGGGGGGGGGGAGGACGTGCCGGCCGGGGCGTTGCTGGTCGCGTCCGGATTGCGTCAGGGGCGTGGCTTCCGGGTGGAGGGGGAGGCTCGAAGCGACCCCGGCTGGCCGGCACTGGTGCGGTGCCTGGCGGAGCTGGCGCGGGTGGCGTTGTGGCTAGCCCCCAAGCTCAGAGTTGGTCTCGTACGGCTTCTAGGTGAATGCACTATCCTGGCGGAGAGGGTCTTCGCAGCAGCGGAGGACTCGGGGACGGGGGAGATAGTTCCACGTTTTTTGGGGGCATTGGGGGACATGACCGAGGACACCTTTGAGTCTCTGGCCCATCTGGGGACATCCCCCCTCCCCAAGAAAGCGACCATCTCACATGTGATTTTACGTAAAGGTTTGGGGGAGATGGGTGAGTGCTCAATCCCTAGGGAACTTTGGGACAAGCTCGTACCGGCTAGCCTGCTTGAGCGCCTGCGCGGGATACAGCTACGTGAGGGGAAGGGTTACCCGAGCCCGGAGACGGAGGTGATGCTGGAGGTGCTGAAGGGCCAAGGAATGTTTGCTGAGGTCCAAGTGCGGCAGGGTGAGCAGGGAGGGCCCCATTGTACCCCTTTTGTTATCCCCGAGAAGGATGTCAAGGCTTCCATGAATGCGGATTGCACCCCAGGGAAAGCGGCGGAGCCTGAGCCGCCGCCCCACTTTATCTGATCTTCTTCGACGGCTCTGGGGGAGTGGTTGCAGGTTTACGGGGGGGGGGGGGTGACATGTGCATGACGCACGTAGATTTATCAAACACTGTTTGGGGTTTCTTGCTATCAGCAAGGTTTGAGGGGATGTTTAGGTTTAGGTTCGGGGGGGAATTGTGGGACATGAAGAGGTTGCCCTTTGGCTGGAAATATTCGCCGGTTACATGCCAGCGGCTGTTGGGGTCATTGGTTCGGGATCTCATCCCCCCTGACATTCTACTAATCCATTATTTGGATGATTTTCTGTTGGTTCCTAGGGATAGGGCTGGGCTGCGCGAGGTGACGGGTCGGGTGGCGGCAAGGTTGCGAGATCCCCATTTACTCGTGAGCCCTAATAGCACGTTGGAGCGGAATCGCTTCATTGCTTGGGCAAGTTTTTCGACGTGGCGTGGGCACCATCACCAACACGCAGTTCTCGCTGGCGAAGTTGGCCGTGGCATGGCTGCGGCTAAGCGTTACGCCGTATAGCCAAAGCTGCTTGCAGTCGTTTATGGGCTCACTGCAGTGGGCTATGCAGCCGCGTACGGGCTTGGGACCGCTGGCGGCGGGCTCCCTGGAGTGGATCGTGTGGGATCGCGAGCGCTGCGATGGGTTACTTGCGGGTGTGGGTGAGGCCCTGGCCCAGCTTCTCGGGCACGTTATGTTGCCGTGGAGGCCGGCTGGGGGGACATTGGGTTGGACACGTGGAGGGGTGAGGCCTGGTTTGGGGTTGGGCAGGCTGGGTCGGGTGCTGGGCCCATGTGGGATGGGTTACAACCATCCTGTATTGGTCTACCCTAACCTTTTTGTGGACGCGGCTTGGGGGCACCGCGGGGAGCGGAGGGTTATAGGGTGGGCCTTTTCTCTCCCAAGTTGTGCACTCGCGTGGAGTGGTTGGGGAAGACATTTTCTTTGGGTTCGCGTGCGCGCAGGGTGAAGCAGCAGATGGCCGAGTGGGGGGTATGGACAGCAGTGCGGTGGGCCTGTCACATGGGTTTGGGAGGGGTAACCCTTTTCCTTGACAATGCGGGGGCCATTTACCAAGGGGTGCGTGGTAAGGCGTCTGTTGGTTTGTGGGTCTAGCAGTGGATATTGCGCAAGGTCAACTTGCTGTTCTTTAGGTGCCCTTTGGTGGTGCACTTCGTGTTTGTCCCCACATTTTTGCAGCCGGCTGGCCCCGCGTCTAGGTTGGAGGCGTCGTGTGCGGGGTGCATGGCAAGGACTCCGGAGGCTGCCCGCGGTGTTTGGCAGCGCCTCGGGGACAACCTATCCTATGCCTTATATATCAGGTCTGTGGGCCGGTATGTGGGTGACGCATGGGGGCCTGTGGTGGCGTTGCCGAGAGAACTGCAAGGGGGGGGTGCGGAGGACGAGGGGCTTTTGGGGTCGTCATGGGTGTCGGGACGCGTGGAGGGGGTTGGTGGTTTTATTCGTTTTGTGGGGGCCAAGGGAGTCTAGGTGCGAATGCCGGAGCGGCCCCAAGACCCGTGCAGCAGATGTGCGGTTGTGGGGGCCGACCCCGGTGATTGTTGGCATTGGGGGGTTGATTGCCCGAGGCGTGGAGTGGTAGCGTCATAGGGTGAGTGCCAGGGTGGGGCGGCACTGTTGTTTGTGTCGCCCTACCGCGGTATGTAGTACCCTCGTCACCTAGTAGAGTTTGACTTGCACTTGTCCAGTAGGGCTATAGTCTTGGGTTGGATTCCCGTTGCCTCTTGGGAGTCGTCCAGGTTAATCCTCCACTATAAGGTCCGGTATAGCACGGGGCCTTTCTTTTTCGACACAATTGTTCTTTGCCCTGGGGTGGGCGTGGCAGACCGGACTGGGTGGAGGGGGAGTGGACGGGGGGGAAGGGGGGCAGCGAGGGGGAGGTGGGTGGCGATAAGGATAGACCCCCGGGCGGCAAGGGAAACCGAAGGATTCAGCCCGGGCGCGAAAATTTGCTGCCGGCGACCGAAAGAAACGCACCGGTAGGCATCAGGCGGTAGCCGAGGGGGACGGATGCACCGGGCCCTACCGGGACGCGCCCCTGAGCCGCTGCGGAGGCGGGACGGGGGCGACGGGGTGTGGGGGTGCGGGTGGGGGGGGGTGGATACTGCAGGGGTGAGAGGTGCGAGGGACGGCTCCTACCGAGGGGTCGGCTTTCTTTGGGTCACCAGGGTGCTTGATGGCCTTGTGGAACGCTCTTAGCTCTATGCCTCCCTTTTTCTTGCTGCCTGCTTTTCGGCCCCTGCCCCCTCCGGCAACATGGTCGGGGACGGAGTCCGGCTGGGAGGAGTAGCGGCGGGCGACGTGTGTGCTGCTGCAGCGGGTGCACCCGGTCCCCGTCATCCGTGGCTAGGCTCCGGAGATCATGGCTAGCCAGCAGGTGGCCCGGACTGAGAGGCGGGTAGCTGAGCGTGCCTGTGCGACGTGGGCCGTGCTGGAGGCGTCGCCGGCAGTGCAGGCCATGGAGGATGTCCCGGTTGGAGCCTTCAGGCTAACCCTACCCTGGCATTTTACCCCTAAGGGAGCATTATTTGGCCCTATATATGGGATATATGTGGGATAGGGTATATCATATTCCATTTCCTTGTTAGGAACATAGGATGTGGGATAGATAAGGCAATCTTGGATGTTTAGTAGTTATATCAATTAGTGGATGCTAGGGTGGATTTCTCATATGTCTATGTCGCCACCGGAGCGGTGGAGACTAGGGCCTCCATTTACAACACGCCTCAGGGGTTGGGCATCGCGGTCCCAGCCCTCTTGGAGGCACTGCCATGGCGGTACCCGGGGCAGAAGAGTGCATGCCGCTGCTGGCGGCTACACTAGAGCGAGGGGGCGAGTGTGCCCCTGCTGCATTCCCTGTTTAACCCCCTTTGACGGGGGGGGGGGCATGGTCGAGGCTGCGCCAATGTTGTACTTGGTTGCCTGGCTAGGACGAGTTCCCCCTGCGGAGGCTTATCCTGGTGGAGGGATACGTGCCGGGTTTTGTTTCAGCGGGCCAGGGGCACATTGTTGGGGTGAACTGTAGGGGGCGTATTTTTTGTTTCCGCCTGGGTAATTCATTGCAGGACCGGGACGTGTACGCCGCCATGGACATTGTTTTGGGCAGGGTGGGGAGCGTGTGGCAGGTTTGGTACGTCCTGTGACCTCCAGCGCATGTGGCAGGCACACGGCCTCGGGTTATAGGGGGAGCATGGTTCCCCTCGTGGCACGGGAGGGTGGGGCAAGAGCGGTTGTGGTGAGTTATTTATACGGTGCTGAAGGATTGGAGGCAGCATTGCTCCCCGGTCCGCGGATTCTTGGATTCTGTTTGAGCTTTGGTGATCCTTGGCTCTCTATCATCCTCTTCCCTGAGATTACCTGGCACCATGGATCGGGACCGCTACGGCCTTGAGGAATAATCAGAACAGTGGTCATTCCGCCGAGGGCTAGGTCTTCGAGCGTGCGTTGGCCGGTTGATGGTTGGTTGTGTGTGGTTGGCTGCAGGCGTGGCCCCGCGGCGGTCTTTTCTATTGTTTTATCCAGTCGCGACTAGCCCCCAAGGGGAGTGGGGTGGATGACTTTACGCTGCGGGAGTCTTGGCCCAGCTGAGGGTAGGGTCTAACCGTGTATGTGTGTAGGGGTCCTAGGTGTCGCGTCAAGGCGTGTCTTGCGGGCGAGACAGTTTCCATCAGTAGTACACGTTCCGCCCATATGCCCACACAGCGGTCTAGGGGTCGACAGGGGAGGGGGGGGTTGGCAATATTTACCGCTAGCAGATCCCGCAGATTCGTTTGTGCTTGTGTTGCCGGCATGGGAAACGACAGTTTTGCTGTCCCTAAAATGTTGTTTTCCTTGGAGAGCTTGTGGGACCTGTGCTGTTTGGTGACAGGGTTTTCTAACCTATGACTTGCCCGCACATCTCGACCCGCCGAGTCATCATTGTTAGGGAGCCCTTGTGATCCGAGAGCTAGGGTAAAGTTTTTGGAGAGATGCACCTTTAGGTGCATCAGGACGATAACTATGTTCCTGTTGGCGGATCCCGGGGATTCCTTTGTGCTTGTGTTGCCGGCATGGGAAACCGGTCGTCTATTGCAGACCAGGGGGCATTGCACTTCGGCATGCTGTGGCGTAGCATTGTTCGCCGTGATATTGTGGTGTGGGTGGACAAATGGTGGCATGCCCAGTTTCGCGCCAATCCAGTGACACCCAAGGTGTGTCCAGATGTCAGCGCAATAGCGGTGTTGCACACTACCGCCCTTCCCCTTTTTCTTGGTCGCCTCTGTCTGCATGACTCAGTGGACCAAGTTGAGACAGTAGCCATGGCAGTTGTTCAACAGCACAGAGAAATAACCCGCTCTAACTAATTAGAGCACAAAAAGACCAAATCGCAAAAAGTGCAAAACGACCAATATCGCACTCTTTGTTTCTCTGCTTCGCTCATGCATTTGAAGAGCACGTTACCGTGCTTGAATCCCCAAAGCATTGGTGTGCAAAGAATTGCAGTTTAGAAGGGAAAATTCAGAAGGGGATTTAAAAAATTGATATCAAATTCATGCCTAATGCCTCTTGCTGAAGAGATCTCCCAAGTTGGCCCACTACCGCAATTTACGCCAGGGCACGTAACGGAGATGAGCACGTGAAAAAATCATTCTGCACCTGAGGGGGGATCGGGTAGGCAGATAGGCTAATTAGATAATTCTCAGAGGGGGGGGGGGCAGGTAAAAACGGGGGGCTGGTAGCACAAGATTGCCCGAGTAATACCTGCTTCGCGTGTTGCTTCATTACACGCAGCTTGCGTAGAACGTGGACAACGCAAAAAACGCACGCATAACGCGCAAAACGCGCAGCACGGCGTTCCGGAGGTAAACTTAGAAGCAGACTTCCGGCACAGGCAAAACGCGTAGCACGCGGAGCACGTCGCTACTGCACACGGGCGCACTTTTGGAGGGCCGCGTCCTCACAGTTTGGGTATCAAGCCTACGCAGTTGTCCCCCACGGTTCGCACTGGTCCCATGGGGGGGATGGCAGAGGCTTGGCAGCCATGAAGTCCATGATTCAACTACCTCCGCCCTCAACCACTTATCCTTCCTAAGCTTTGTCCTCCTCCATGTCCTCGTCTTCTTCCTCGTCACTCTCCTCCTCCTACTCACTCATTTCCTCATCATCCTCCTCCCCCTCCGCCTCACTCTCCTCCTCCTCCTCGTCCTCACTCTCCTCCCTCTCGCTTTCATCCTCTCCGGCCTCTTGGCTCTCCTCCTCCACATCCGCCTCTACTGCCCCGATCACCCCATGCGCATGGCAAAGCACCCCTCATGGTACCATAACAATGTCGGGCCGGATGTTACGGCGCAAGACGTAGTACTCCTTGCGGCTTAGCAATTCTGCCACGAAGGGGTTGTATAGCAACCCGTCTTGTTCCCAGATGCCATCTACTTGCATGGGTCGTACCGTGCCTAGCGGGAGGATGAAGGCGTTGTTCCAACCGGCTGTCAATCGCAGGGCAGTCAAAAGCAGCACACATGCAAGCAAAGGACGTATCAGGCATTCCACATGCAGACCAAGCTGCCAACGTCAAAGTCCCAGACTGCCTGGGTGCGACGCACCGTGCCAGTGTACGCACGGAAAAGACAAAATCTCCGGGTGGGCGGGTGGGCCTGTCTGCTCATGTAAAAATGAACAACAGACTGCATAGGGAAAAGGAAGCAACCTGCAGTCCAGAAACACAGCTATGGCTGTGACTGCAGCTGTCCCTGCTACCAACAGCCTCCATCAGAACTTCAATACAGCGTATAGGGGTTCAAACCGGCTGTCGGTCGCAGGGCAGTCAAAAGCAGCACACATGCAAGCAAAGGACGTATCAGGCATTCCACGTGCAGACCAAGCTGCCAACCCTTATACGAGCGAATGTGACGATCATCGCAGACGCCATGCAAACCTCGGGAGAAAATCAAGACAAACAAAGCGATTTGGCTCACCTTTCCAAGCTGCCTGCCGGCGCTTAACACTGTCAGTGACATCACTGTGCGTGTGAAAGGATCCCAGCATACTAGGCGGGTCTGCAGAATTCAAATCCGTGCTCACCCTGAAAACGCCCATAGGGCGATCATTCCAGCTCCTGAGCCAATACAGCTGGCGAAGCAGTCTCTCCCGGCTGCGCAAAAAAATAACCCCCACGCACGCCTAAAATCTGTGCCCTACCGACGTCACTGTCTGTGGCTACTACTACATAAGGCAAGCGCATATAGCAACTCAAGCGCAGTGCATAAACTGTAGCATACAGCTCTGCGTGCTGCAAAGTAGTGATCCACTTGGGTGCCTTACGGCTGAGCCATTGCCTGCCCTCCCTCACAATCGCGATCGTGTACCTGCCCCTTGTACTTGTCTCAGCGGTATCAGTGAAGAAAACACACTCTGCCGCAGGCAGCTGAGGCAACCAGGGCCAAGGTGCAAAGCACTGCGGGGTCATGGCAAAGGCAATGGCAGCCATCCGCGCCCTACGCATGCTTTTTCTAAAATCACAAAAATCGTTCCACTTCCAACAGTGTCCCTCTGCAACAAATGGGGCCAGTCCCGCATTGGGCCTCACAGCCCACTCAAGCTTGCCCAACAGTCGCGCAGCCAACCGTGCGCTCCGCCTATTTTGGACAATGCCCAAAAGCCAGAGCGCAACAACTCCACCAATAACCCCGGGCTTATTCCCTACAGTCATGGTAGCAGCAGAAAACTGCTTCCCAATACAATCCAAGGTTCAATCACACTCTTAGGGCTAATCAGGAATCGTGCCCGGCCCGAAACAGGGCTCACGCGGCGCGCAGCAACGCGCAGACGGTGTCTACCCACAGCAGACACCAGGACATCGTCCAGGTATGTGACTCCCCTCGCACGTAAGTCACGCAGAGCCCTCCTGACTAGCGCGGAAACAAGCTTCTGGCAAAGCACTGGCGAGTATTTCCACGCAAAGGGCAGAGTAAGCCAGCGGAAACAGCCCTGGGGCGTGTTCACACGGCAAACCCGACACCACCGGTACGGCATGCGAATAGACCAAAAACAATTGCTCAGGTCTATTTTCCCTAGAAACGCCATATGTCCCGAATCCGCCATCAGGCGAGTCACTTGTTCTATCGCGGGCAAACGGAATTTGGCCGGTTTACACCACTCAGCGTCGTTGAAACCAACACACGCAAAAATGAGTGCACACTTCTGTGAGTTCTTAGGAATGACCCTTGCTTTGCTAGTACCTGTGGCCTTGCTGCACCTTTTCAAAGGTCCCGCTTCACGAACAGAGCTTAGCATGTCACCCACGGGTGGGCTGTCCACCATTGGTATACCACTGGCATACTTCTTGTCCCATGCTTGGTACGTACGCAACAGGTCCCCGGGCACGCAGCGCCGCCAAATGGTATCCGCCATCTTAACCTTTCCCACTTCTCCGATCCCTCTCCTTGCAAGCTGCATGCTCACCGGCTCCAGCTCCTCATCATCATAGTATGACTCCTCCAACGCTTGACTGAGGCCCCCCTCTGAGATGGTCTCCAAGGCCCGCGTTAGTCTTCCCGACCCCCTGCGCGGGTCAATAGTAGCCGCCCGCCTTCCCAGCGCCAGCAGCCCTCCTGCCACAAGGCCTTCTTGCCCACGCGGGACATCCGGCAGTCGCATCGGTCTTTCCACTTGCCTGCCGAAGCCCTTCAATTCGTCACCGGGTCACACTCCATGAACCGGTACTCTCCTTCGCCGCTGGACTCGCTATTGTACTCTGCGCGCGTGGCACTCGTGGGCTCCAAGGATTTGCTTATTTTCCGTCTCTTTGTGCCGACCGCACTCTCCTGAGTCCCAGGGCATCGCCGAGGTGCAGCGTATCGCAGATCCGCTCGGATCCATCGCGCCCACAGATTGTCCACACGTCGTTCTTGTGACCTGTACTGGAACACGCCGCCTGTCCCCCCCCGCAACCAGTCCACCGGAACTGGGAGCTGCATCCTTCTCTCGCAAGACCACGCGTGCGTTGGGTGGCAGTAATCTTTGGCGACATTGGGGGTGACCCATCCTCCCGCGAGCATGACCGTCTGGATGCGGGCGCCCCAGAACCACAGGACCGCCGCTCCACACCTGCGCAGGGCATGCCACCTGTACCCTTCGAAATCCGACCCTCGAACAATCTTTTTCCATCCCGCCTGTAACTCCGCCGCGTCTTGGAAGGAAAAGGGCAAGTCGCCGCGCCCGTGCTTGAGCCGTCGGAGGTCCCAGAGGAACAGCACCCACCACTTTGTCCGCGGACCCACCTCCACATGCCGATGCCCAGCCGTCCTTTCTCGCCGTTGAACCAGACGTCTCCACGTGCACTGGTGCGCACTGTGGCCGCCTCCCCCACTCGCAGCACGCATGCCACGCTCATGAAGGCCAACGCCACGACTTCGGCGCTTGCCAGGTCCACAATCTGCTCCGCCAGCCAGACGAACAATTCCATCGGCGCCCGGCGTACCAGGGTTGACCCGCCACGTACCCGTCTCTTGGCCAACGACTTGACCACCTGCCAGTCAGCTGTCTCCACAATCATGGGATGAAGCCGTAACTTGTCCAACTGCCTGCAGGCGGACAAGGACTTTTTGAGGTTTCCATCCACGTTCTCACTTGCCACCATTTCCTTGATCTCCAACTCCAGAACTTGGCGTGGGCTCGCCGCAAACTGCTCCCCACTTCGTTTCCGCGGCCGCCGGAGTGCTGCCGTGTATCCCCTCCTGGTGCTCTCTTCGAGGGCATGTGCCGCTGCCGACAGCCACGAGTGCCCAGGCTTTGACTCGATGGCATCCAGGTACTGCTGCACGGCCTCACGGAGTCCCCGACCCCCCGTGTCCACCTCATCCAACGCGCCCCCCCCCCCCTGCTCACGTAGTCAGGCCCCACAGCCAAAGGCCCCGGCCTCGTGGTACCAGTGCCGTTGCCCACACTTGGGGCATGGCACCCCTGGCGGGTTGGTACATTCGATCCACCGCTGGCTCTTTCGGACCAAAACTCCCGTCGCCCGTCCACGACCCGGATTTCCACCTTTCTTTTGCGTCCGGCGCTCGGTGGCTGTGTGGCCTTTTGGCATCCACTTTTGCCACTGGACTGGGAGGATGACGAACTGTCCGAGCTGTCACTGGACTCGCTGGTACTTCCACTGGAGGAGTCAGTATCCCTCGACTTGCGCCTTTTACCCTTCTTGTTCTTGTGGCTCGCCTTTTTCGCCTTCTTGCGTTCCCTGCGGAGCTTCTTCTTTTCTTTCTTGTGTTTCTTCCTGCATTCCTCCTTCAAGTGAGCATTCCCTTGGCGATCCATCTTGCGCATGACGTCCCATATGGCATTTGCCAGGCTATGCTTGTGCGCTCTCTCCGGTCGCTGCACTTAGTCACGAAGGGCCTTGCTGAGTCTTACCGTCCATTTGGGTGCACCCGGCCGCTGCCTGATTTTGCGCACGTTCTCCAGGTTCAGGACCTCGTATGCGCTCTCTTCCTCGTTGCTACTGTCAAGTTATCGTAGGTGCTCATCGTGTTCTTTTCTGTTCGCTCCTTCCAACCTAACCTTATGCTCGACCTCGTTGTACTCTCTGCGGGCCTCCTGCAACGCATCCCAGACATCATGATCGTGGTATTCCTCGCGGCCAACCTGCACGTACCGCATCACGGAGAAGTCCAAGAAGGCGCCTGCATACGTCTCAAAACATCCCAGCAACGTCCACATTTGCTCTGACTCCAGCCCCGGGCAGTTGACGCTGACATCTGTCAACAGAATGGGCAAGGTGCCTGCAAACCTTCCTATCATCTTTTCTATGGCACGTGTCAATGCCCCGCCTGTCGTCGGCGAACCTGCCAAATACTCCCTCCAGGTTTCGTACTTCTGCACACGGAAGACGGCCAGCGCTGCGAGCGGGTGTGAGTCCCGAGCACCCCCCGTCACACGGGCCCTCATCTCCAACAGCATCCCAGGTATGACACCGAGGTCTCGTAGGCTCACGTTCCTCACCAACATCGTAGCCCCCGCGATGAAGATGACGTTCTCAAGCTGTTCAGGACACCATGCCGCAAACCGCCTGTAGTCCTTGTCCAGCTGCACTGGCACCTGGTGCACGGCTCCTCGCAGGTTGCGCAGTAGAACGTGGCGATCCCAAACTAGCAATTGCCCTTCCGGGTCCAGTGGCCGCTCGTCTGCACCCTCCAGGAAGAACACCGTCTTGTGTACTTCAGCGAAGCCGTCATCAGTCCACACACTGTCCCACTCATCGAGCACCGTGTTTGAGTCCCAACCCTCTTCTTGATCTTGCCACCATTCCACGAGCTCTTCCTCAGCCGCACAGTCCACACCCCCAAAATCATCTTCCCCCGCTACAGGGGGGCTACCAGGCACCTTCACGCCCAGCTCTACGTCGCTCTTGTCGCTGCTGCACTCCCAGGGCTGCCAGACCCCGCCCAGATGGGCACAGATGGGCATCGCGCTTGGCGAGCAAAGGCGTAGGCCATTCCCCTTGCAAGTGTGCACAACTGCCCCCTATGCATGTGTCGCCGCTGTGGGGCCATCAGCCACCTCCGTAGCCAACTCTGCTGTGCTCCTGCCGCCACTGCACCCCCGCCCTTGCCAGCAGCTGTCGCCACTGGACCGGGACCGACGGAGGCCAGACCTAGTGAGCCTCTCACCATCGTCACAGTGGATTCCATCACCCGGTCGGCCTGCTTCGCGGGAAACACCGGCGTGTGTCGCCGCTGTGGGGTCACCACACACCTCCATACCCAGCTGCATTGTTCTCTTGGCGCCGCTGCACCCCCGCCCTTGCCAGCAGCCGTCGCCACTGGACCGGGAACGAGGGAGGCCAAACCCGGCGAGCCTCTCACCGTCGTCACAGTGGATTCCATCGCCAGGCCGGCCTGCTTCGCGGGAACCATTGGCGTTGACGACAATGACCAGACCGGCCCACTGGGATATCGGGACGCGGGAGAAGCCGGGCCGCCCCGCGGTAGGCCTCGTGATGACCACAGTGGAGGGATTGTGGGCAACATCGATAGCAGCCTGCCTCAAGCAAAGCCCGGTGGCGGCCATTGGGGGCGCGAGCGCGGATGCGGAGGCGGAAAGAACCAGGGGGAGCACAGTGCAGGTGTGCCCTGTAACCCCCCCGCAACGAGGCAAGCCAGTGAGGCCCGCGTGGAAGGCCGGCCTAGCGATGGACCCTACGGTGATGACAGTTAAGGACTCGCTGGCTCAGGGGACAGCACCGCCCCAACCAAGACAAACAGCGCAGGATGAGCCCTAGGGCCCAGCGGCCGAGAGGACGTTGGGGGCGCCTAACGCCGCCGGCGTTGGGTTCGTTTTGGCCTGGTCCCAAGCATGGCATGCATAGGCTGAGGCGGCGGCGGGACAAATGTCGGCTGTCGCCACAGGCCTGTGCATGGCCCTGCTGACGAGTGGCCAGGGGTTGGAGGTGGTGCACGTGGCGCCGGAACAGGCACGGGTCACTGCCGCCCACAATGACGTGGCCCGGGAGTACGCCCCCCCCCCCCACCGCCTCAGGGCGGCGGCAATGGACGCCAATTTTGCAGAGGCGGTGGAGCACAGCTCCCCGGGCTCCGCTGGCCGCAGCTCTGCTCCAACCCGGGGGGGGGGGGGGCGGTAGGTCCGCCTTCGCCATCGCGACCTTCTGTCCCGTCTAACCTCCACGGATGTTATTGGCACATATTTATATATGAATATATGTACATGCAAGTACTGCCTGCCCATCCCCCCCCCCCCGGCATGGGTAGTTTGAACGACATGTGGGGTACTCCCCCCCCCCCTGGCTATGCAAAGTTTGCAATGGACGTGGTGTCCTTTTGCGCAATTATTACTTTTTGCACATTGCACTTTGCACTTTTCAATTTTTGTTCTCGTGGCCCTCCAGTGTTGATTGCCGCGGGTGCCGAGAAAGCCGGAGAATCAGGGAGGTTGTATTCTTGTACCCGTGCAGCAAACAGGAACGTACCACAGGATGTTTCATTTGAAGAAACGGTAAAAGAGGATGAAAATGGAGAAATTCGCTCACCCGGCACAGCACCCCATGGTGTCTCGTACAAATCATGTGGAAAATGGGAGGATTGTATCGTAGGATTCTACTATCCCCTTGCACAAGGTGACTACATTTGGTGAGATTCACGTGAAATTCGTACGAATTTCACGTGAATTAATGTTTGTGAATACGGAAGGATCAATTCAATTCGTACCAAATTTGTACGAATTTCACGTGAATTTGGTCTCGTCCCAAGGAGCCGTTCCATTGGGTAGCCGATTGCACGCGACGGAGGCGCCTGCAAGACCTCTAGCAAGTTGTTACCAAGAAGCTTGCAGCACCGTCAAGTACGTGCCCGACACCGGGTGAATAGTGCTTACCCCGGAAACAAGAGTTGTACGGGTCGTCCAGCCTAAGACTAGCATGGAGGAGAGGTTGATTATGGCCGTTTGGCAGATCCGGTCGTTGCACCTCTCTAGGACAGAGACGCGGTACCTGGTGGGGAGCATGACGTACGGTGTGGTATGGGAACAGGTGTACGGCATGCTTCGGCAGCTAGGTTTACCGGAGTCCGGGCGTTCACTGCCTATAGGGGAGACGACACGGCCATTTATGGCGGCCCGTGCTATCTCCTGGACCGCATCCGCCACTTGTACAAGTGTCAACCACCCCCACCCTCGGACATCATGCAGCCCGGGGACCGACGGCTGCATAGGTTGCCTATCGCGGTGCATGGTACATCGAGGCAGGAGGCCTCGTACGTCCATTACACGCTTGGTGGCACCACCAGCCCCAACCAACTATCTAGTTGGTGGCTACTAGGAGGCAATGAAAAGTGGAAGACCCTCTACGCGGCCTCACAAGAAATAGATTGGGATGATGAGTTGCGCAAGGCCGCCACCGTACATTTTAAAGATATGGAAGGGAATGATAGGCAACCCCTTTTTTTTGTTTGCAGATGGGAAAGCGCAGGTGCTCACGGCGGGCTGCCAAAGCTAGAAGGCAGAATCCCCCGGATCCACAGTGTGCGGGGTCTGCATGCGCAGCCGTGCTCTTTGCCTTGCTACTTTTGGCACAGCAAGTGCAATAGACGCTGACTAGGTAGGGGCTATTGCCATAGGTGCTATATATGGGACCATTACAAGTGACAGGCGAGTGCCTCATTATGGCCTCCATGGGGTCCTCCATGTCCTGTTGTGCGGCATAATCGGGACAGGGGACCTCGTTGTACAATTGACAAGTGAGGCACCGGCCACTGTGGCACGCACCATGCTGCAACGAGTTTTAGATGAGGCACGGCTTGCTACAGGAACGTGCACCCGTGCTGCATTAAACAAAGACAAGGCAAGCAGCAAGGGGAAGGTAAGGATGGAGTGTGCTGCTGCCATCCACTTCATGTGGAACACGGGATGGGAGAAGGTAATGGATGCTTGCCTACAACACCCGGTGTCAGGCAGCATCAAGTAGGAGCAAAAAGTTGGGAGTCGGTGTGCAAAATGTGGTGGGACAATTTGGCAAGCATGTGTGTGCGTTTGCTTGGCGTTCCGCATGGTTCTCGGGAGCCGACTTGGGGCGGCTCCAGAGCCATAGCATAGCTATGCGCGCTGCCCACAATGAGCTCTAGTGGGGCAAACTTATGTGGACGCATCTTTGGATGGACCACAGCTATTTTTTTGCATACAAGTGGAGAATCGTGTCAAAGTCCTCCCGCTTTGCCATGGAGGGAAGTCACCTGAGGCTGAAGCGCATGTTGCGCAACAGCGAGGGCTCAAGCCTCCTCCCGGGGAGACTAGGGGTGCAAGTGGTTGTGGACAACCACACCATTGATGATAGCCTTTGGTCGCATGGGTGGGAGGCGACCAAAAGGGCACACAATCGGCAAGGGCCCATGAGTGTACAAAGGTACGCATGCTGGACAAGAAGACGGCTTCTAACGGACATGCAGCACCTTCAGACCCTAGAGCGGTGGTGTCGGTGTCGCAAGAAAGAAACGAACATGAGAATACAACACGACCCCAGAGCATTTTTGCCTGCGGCCAAGGTGCATGCACGGGTGCATTTGGGGGGTGTACCCCGGGTGTTAGGACTAATGAGGGAGTGCACACGGGTGAAATTTGTATAAATTCACGTGAATTGGTATGAAATTCGTAAGAAATTCGTGCGAATTTCGTACGAATTCACGTGAATTCACGCCTATGAATCGGCTACCGGCTTGCCGTGTTTTCGCACTTGTCGTTTTGGGCACTGGTTCAACATGGTGCATGCTTTTGGGGCGGGACTTTCAATGGATGATGCGTAATGAAGTTTGGGCAAGAATTTTACCAACTCAAATCCCTCAAAAGGAATCAAAAGTATGGCGTTTTCTCTCAAAATTTGGGTCAATTGGCGTGAATATTCATGCCCCATTCAAAGGGCCACTTACCCCCCGTTCACGAAGGGTACATGCAGCCCCGGGGCAACCGCTCGCCACGCTGGAAACCAAGTTAAATGATACCTCCGCTAAGGTTGGAATAGTAGGAGACAATGTGCGGCAAATGCTGGGGACCCAGCAGCAGCCAGCAATCAAAAATAGCCGGGAGTGGCACACGGTGGGAGAGATGGACATGGTTGGCCCACACCATCTAACGGGCTCCGTGAAAAAGCCCAAGTCCGGGACCGCTCATTACATTATCGCGCCCGGGGTATGTGGCACAAGGTACTCGTGCACCAAGCACTCGTGCGGGACACCGATCGAGTCACAGTAGTCTAGAAGCTATGGCGGAAGGACTCAAAGGCTTTAGCGACGACACTCCGCATAATGAATGCACCCCGGAGTGTCTGTACCAAAAGATGGACGTCGCGACGGACATCACGGGCAGGCTCAACAGCCATATCGACGAGCCACAAACAGGACACCGGAAAACCTTTGGTGAGGCTTAGGCAGCGGTACTGCAATGAGGACCGGAGCCGGTGGACATCGGGGCAAACACAGTCCCTGAGGAATCCTCACTCCTACCAATTTGGGAATCCCTTCTAGAAAATTTCCGTGTGTTGAACGCTGTCGCGAGGGACGGTGTAGCTCTCGGGTACCCAAATGTCCACGAATCAGACTGCAGAAGATGCCAATGGAAGCAGTGCAATGCCTCATTGCCATCAATGATGTCCACACAACACACTACGCCTACGGAGCCCTCCTGGGAAACCCACACACTTTTCTCATGTGCAATGCAATGTACCAAAATTTGTCACCAAAAAGACCAGAGGCCATACCACAAACACCGGCGATGCACAAAATACAAACACAACTCAAAATACTACACCCCTCGAGTTTGGGGTAGGGACTCACAATGCTCGCTTCTTTGCATGGCCCCTCGAGTTGGGGTTAGGGACTCACAATCCACGCTTTTTTGCGTGGCCCCCACTCACAATCCACGCTTTTTTGCGTGGCCCCTCCAGTTGGGGTTAGGGACTCACACTCCACGCTTTTTTGCGTGGCCCCTGGAGTTGGGGTTAGGGACTCACAATCCACGCTTTCTTGAGTGGCCCCTTGAGTTGGGGTTAGGGGCTCACATTCCACGATGGTTTGTGTGGCCCCTCTAGTTGGGGTTAGGGACTCGCAATCCATGCTTTTTTGCGTGGCCCCTCGAGTTGGGGTTACCATGCTTTTTTGCGTGGCCCCCTCGAGTTGTTGTTAGGGACTCAAAATCCACGCTTCGTTCCGTTGCCCCTCGAATTGGGGTTAGGGACTCACAATTCACGCTTGTTTGCGTGGCCCCCTCGAGTTGGGGTTAGGGATTCACAATCCACGCTTTTTTGAGTGGCCCCTTGAGTTGGGGTTAGGGGCTCACATTCCACGCTGGTTTGTGTGGCCCCTCTAGTCGGGGTTAGGGACTCGCAATCCAGGCTTTTTTGCGTGGCCCCTCGAGTTGGGGTTACCATGCTTTTTTGCGTGGCCCCCTCGAGTTGTTGTTAGGGACTCACAATCCACGCTTCGTTCCGTTGCCCCTCGAGTTGGGGTTAGGGACTCACAATTCACGCTTGTTTGCGTGGCCCCCTCGAGTTGGGGTTAGGGACTCACAATCCACGCTTTCTTGCGTGGCCCCTTGAGTTGGGGTTAGGGACTCACAATCAACGCTTTTTTGCGTGGCCCCTCGAGTTGGGGTTTTGGACTCACAATCAACGCTTTTTTGCGTGGCCCCTCGAGTCCAGGTTACGGACTCACAATCCACTCTTTTTTGCAGGCCCCTCGAGTTGGGGTTAGGGACTCACAATGCACGCTTTTTTGCGTTGCCCCTCGAGTTGGGGTTAGGGACTCACAATCCATGCTTTTTTGCGTAGCTCGTTGAGTTGGGGTTATGGACTCACAATCCCCGCTGGTTTGCGTGGCCCCTCGAGTTGGGGTTACGGACTCACAATCCACGCTTTTTTGCGTGGGCCCTCGAGTTGGGGTTAGGGACTTACAATCCACGCTGGTTTGCGTGGCCCCCTCGAGTTGGGGTTAGGGACTCACAATGCACGCTTTTTTGCGTGCCCCCTCGAGTTGAGGTTAGGGACTCACAATCCACGCTTTTTGGCGTGGCCACTCGAGTTGGGGTTAGGGACTCACAATCCATGCTTTTTTGCATGGCCCCCTCGGGTTGTTGTTAGGGACTCACAATCCACGCTTTTTTGTGTGCCCCCTCGAGTTGGGGTTAGAGACTCACAATCCATGTTTCGTTGCGTGGCCCCTCGAGTTGGGCTTAGGGACTCACCATCCACGCTTTTTTGAGTGGGCCCCCCGGATTGGGCTTAGGGACTCACACTCCACGTTTTGTTGCTTGGCCCCCCTAGTTGGGGTTAGGGTCTCACAATCCACGCTTTTTTGTGTGGCTCCTCGAGTTGGGGTGAGGCACTCACAATCCACGCTTTGTTGCGTGGCCCCTTGAGTTGGGGTTAGGGACTCACAATCCACGCTCTTTTGCGTGGCTCCTCAACTTGGGGTTAGGGACTCGCAATCCACGCTTTTTTGCGTGGCTTCCGGAGTTGGGGTTAAGGACTCACGGTCCACGATCTTTTGCGTGCCCCCCCCCCCGAGTTGGGGTTAGGGATTCACAATCCACGCTTTTTTTGTGTGGCCCCTCGAGTTGGGGTTAGGGACTCACAATCCACGTTTTGTTGCGTGGCCCCTTGAGTTGGGGTTAGGGACTCACAACCCCTGCTTGTTTGCCTGGCCCCTTGAGTTGGGGTTAGGGCTGCACCCAACACCACGTCAAGCAAAGGAAGGTGGGTATGGAAACGTAAGTATTGCTAGACCGATGGGTCAGCGGATTCCATGCACTTCGCTGCCAAACATGCATCACGCAAAACCAGTGTGTGGTAGAGGAAAAATTGCAAGGTGCTGGTGGTGCAGAAGCGGTGGGAGTCATGCCAATGCACTTGAGGGCTATTAGATGTCATATCCACATTGTGATATTGGAAGGACTGATCTGATCGCCATGCAACATGCTCGCGGGTTGAACTAACATTAGCTAGACATTCAGCAGGGCCGCATCTGCCCAAGGTCACCACCGGTTGACTTGGGCACACCACAGGGTGCTCAACCCTCCGCACAACCACTGCACGCCCTGGAGCCGCAGCCGTCCGCCCTTGTCCCGGCCCTCGCGTCCTTGGACCCGGCCGCGCCACAAGGTAGTCAACCCTCAACAGAAGCACTGCGTGCCCTTGAGCCGCAACTGTCGGCCCTTATACAGGCTCCAGCATCGGTTGACTTGGGCTCACCAGCATCTTTTGTAGACGGCGTTGGCGGCTACAAGATGGTGGCCACATCGGTTGACCCACATAGAGGGTTGTCTTCCTCCCCGCACCCTTCTTGGTGCGGGCCGTCACCGACTCCATCACCGCCTCCACTTCCTCCAGATGGAGGTAGATCAAAAATCCAGCATCCCCTAGATTTACCTGAAGCAACTGAAAAATGGAACCGTGGAGTCTTTCTCTTAAACCATGAAGGGGGTCGAAGTGATTCGCCACAGGGCACCTCACCTGGGAGTCACCCATCGGCGGCAACATGTCCATGGACTCCAACTCGGGCATTGCCTCTTGCAAGCCCTTCCGCAATTCCATCTAGCCGGTCATCCAAACCATTGACCGTGGTTCGGTGACACTCACCGTCCTCACCAACCGCGTGCCAATGAACAAGGCCCATTGTATCATGGGAAGGTGTTTCCACCGCACACAACGGGTTGATCAACTCCTCCGGCACCGCCTTAAACGGCTCCCGGTATCCAACGACTTCAAACCCCTCGGCCGTGGTGATGGGTGCTGGTGGTAGTGGCCTCACAAATCATTCAAGCTGCAATAGTGCTTGTGGTAGTGGATGCCGCACTACTGGGTATGAGCAATGTATAGCCAAACTGGGGGTACTCATGCCGAAGACTCCATACAATTCCTCGGATGTGAAAAGGGTTGGTGCTGTCAAGTCCGGGATGTATTGTTCCATGTGTGGTACCGACAGATTTGAATGGGTCCACTAGGTTGCCAAGCCGTGGTGTTTGTGCACACGTACTTCAATAACGTGTCCGTGGTCCTAGGCCTCTTCTTGACCCAGCGGCCTGCGTGTACTAAATCAACCAACAGCCAATGCTGCCCACATAGGAGATCCGAGTCTTCTGCATCAACGGGTGGGACGGGGTTCATGCGCTTCTTGGGGACCCTGGCTGCTTGGCATAAGGACACGGTGCGGTTCAATGACGTCCGAGTTGTCTTCCCCAATGGTAGATACACCGCGATGGAGTTGAGAAATGGCTGCCGCACACCCTAGGGAAAGGTGTTTAAGACACACTAAAAAACGCACTACAGTGCAAGTTGTCATGTCCACGCGCCACATCACCTCTCCGTACTCTGCTGCCTCTTCTAACTCTGCCACTGCGAATAAGGCTTGGACCATACCCTTGGGCGACACCGGGAGATTTGCCGTATCCTTCCCCGAAAAGTGGTACAAAACCTAGAAGTACGCATTTGGGAAGGCCTCCACCACAATGTCCACCTACTCCTTGACCACTGCCTCAACCTCAAAATAATCAGCTTCTTGGCTACTGCCTTCTTCTTCTCGGGCATTTTCAACAGAACATGCCTCATGGAGACAAGGGACAAAAAGGGTGTAGATTGGTATGGATGAGTTTAACCTGTTTTGGCGCACACTAAAGGGCCTTTTGGCGCGCCCCAAAGGATCATTTTGCGTGCACCAAAACGCATTAGGAGGTACCAACTTGCCTATAGCACCGAGCGTGCTCATTTCACACCTGCATGGCCTAGCGCAATTGATGATTTTGGGTTTGGCTCAGTACTTACACCAAGTATATGGCCGCATACTCCGGATGTAGGGTGCGCCGCAAGAAGGCTTGCACAGAACCCCCCTCCCCCTTTTGGTACTAGTAGAAACACAATGTGCATGCACCTAGCATGCCTCACATCGCATGAGTTGCCATAAGTGTGCTAACTCCAAGGCAAGCCTAGATTTTTTAGCTATCCGGTTTTTTTCTTTCAATCACGTACCACACCCACCAATGTGGTCCACCTCTTCCATTCTGTCCACAGTTGCAGAGTGTTTTCGTGCTCAATAACTACAATGCGCCTCAATGCCTTCTGTTCATTTATTGGCTCCATGGCTAGGCTCTAGCCACAAGGGCTGAAGTACCCTACTGCACAACAGTCAAGCAGCACTGCAGAAAAGTATACCTTACCGGAAGATACCCAAGTATTCTATGATCACAACATCTATACAACACACGTTGAGCCGCCTCAAGTCAAGCCACAACATATGCCGGGCCGCCTTCCCACAGGCCGCTCCGGGTCTCGGACGAGTGGCCCCCAGCCCTTGGGTGTAGCGCACTATAGTTGAGCTACGACGACGGTTACCTATATAGTCCACCCCGGCGGCACATCAAACTCACACATCGAAATCCGTAAAATTCAGTGACTTTCCATGGGGACGGCGTGTCCACTTGGTACACTCGTGGGATGATTTGTTTGACTGGTGTCGTGGTCGGTGACTCCAGTTTGCCCCGTGGTGAACCCTTGTCAAACATAAGTACAACAGACTGCGGACTCCAAGGCACAAAATCATTGTGTTCACGAGATTGTGGAGGTGGTGCAACTGCCCGTGCACTCAAGAACTGCACATCTAACTCTTCCTCTAGTGTTGACAAAGTGAAGTTCAACAATGTTGTGTTTAGTGTCCATAGTGGGCTCCTCAGGCGACCCTCCCCTGCCAATCTATCCGCTACCTTGTTTTCTGCCAGCCCTACGTGTGAAGGTACATGATGCACAGTGACATGTGTAGCATACACCTCCAAGAGGATCAAAATTTGCTTCCACAAATCCGTATGTTTGACGGGGCGAGAGGCGGTTCGCCATTCGTCCCGCTTCCATTTCATGGCATGCCCGTTGCAACCATCCATTATGTATTTTGAATCGCACATGATGGACGCGGGTCGCAACATCGTAACTTCATTGAGTGCCCTCGGTACTGCCCTGAGTTTTGCCCGTCCTATTGTTTGCAACTCCCCTACGGGTATAAAGTCAGTCACATTCATCTCAGGTCGAGAGGGAAAATATACACCAAAGCTCCCTACCCATTTGTCCATCCACCTATGATCATTCAGAGGATCCATCTTTCCATATCATTTCCCTGCCCTCCTATTGTAAGGACTCCAACAAAGAGCATACTTGTTCCGCCTTCTCAAGTTTTCGTAGGGTTCTACGGTGTGATTTTCCTTGCTCTGGTGTGTGGGAGGAAGGCCGTGTCCGAGACACTGCAGTGTAAATCCACTGCCCTGTTTGCACGAATTCCTGCTATACACCAAGAAATTTTTGCACTTCACCCCTGTTCACACTTAGTCCAAAAAGCTCCGACGAGGTATGCAATATATGGGACCAGCCTCTTGCGAAATGGGAAGTATTGACTTACCGGTTGGAAAAAAGTACAGATCTCCGTACGCTCCAGTTGGCCTGTCTGCCTTCCCATAAAAGCAATCCTTGTGGAGTGGACAGTGTCTGGAGATCGTCTTGCGAGATCTGATGTACAGATGTGTTTAAGCACTTTGAAATTGTGTCACCAGCGAGCAAGAGAAATTTGCAATTAAAACGTGCATGTTATACCGTCTCAACCTCGCCACACAAACAACAATGGTGTTGCCCTGGGAGCCAAGACTTCAGTCTGTCCCCCAACTTCAACTTGGCCCACAAACTCTCTCTGAAGAATTCTTTACTGGAGGGTGGCAAAATCAACTTATTAAAAGCACGCCATGCCTCCAAGGGCTGCCGTCCCGAGGTCTCGTCAAACGACAGGATGATGGGAAAAAATGCCTTTGGGGAGCCTTGCAGAATAATAGATGCCCACTGAATAGGTGAGTCATTGGACTGTGCATTGGAAATTGTCTTTGCATGTTCAGATTAACTCGAATGAAAAGAGGGGCGTATCAAACCCAACTGCCAAGGACTTTGCAACACATCAGAAACAGCGACCAATCCCTCCTTTACCAAACGGTTGGAATAATTAGAGTACCCGTGTTCACTACGGAAAAGGGCACTGTGGTGTAGTGGGACCTCTCCCACTATCACGTGTTCATTCAAAAGCAAACAAAAGCAAGTGGCGTCCCAGCTATGAATATGCTGTACGTGACATCCAATCATGTTAAGAGAATCCCAAGTTACCAAACCCAGCTGTAAGGTCGGCAAATGTTTTCTGGGTCCCTACACAACCCCACAAAGTCTGCCCATCGCTCAAATGATTCCACACACAATGGGGCGAAGTGGTAGGGTTTCCCAAAAAAATGTAGATACAAGGAAGCATGATGGAAGAGAAGGAAGTTGTGTGGCAAAAGAAGATCGAAACCACCTGTACCGCAAGAATGTCCAAACTCAGACAGTCCCAAACCCCCAAGGCCGTGTGCACCATTGTGCACATCTGACGAACAATTTGTTTGGTAGGGTAACATACCCCCGCCAGGAGTATCCAAAGAGGGTATACGCATGCTTTCAAGAGTTGTACCTTTTCTGCTTGTGTCATATCCATGTCACGGATGGTTTGGGCACGAAGAAAACAGTTGGAGATAGCCGACTCAAAAACGTCCTTTTCTGTGACATTTCCAATCGTTACCCCCAAATATTTCATTTTGTCCGCCACCTTCAGCCCCAGAGACGAGACAAACGTTTGGATGTTCAATCCTTTCAAAATTTTTTTTCTCTTTGAAACATTCGTGCGCAACCCACTATGGAGCCCAAATGTGCGCAGCGCATTGGACGATGTCCTCTAAAAGTGGTTCTCCCTCATCGTCGGAACATGCAATATATACAACAAGAACATCTGCAGTATTGTCTGTACAATGGGTTGTTTGGGGGCACATGCTATGTTGGATCCCCAACAATGACCGAAAGAGCACAAAGGTGGCTTCCGGCAGGGGTTCTAGTGCAAAAAGGGAGGTTTGAGCACGGGTTCCACCAAGGGTTCGCGCGCAGCAAGGTGTCGCGGCAAGAGAATCCGGATTAAGCACCTTTTGTTCACCATTGCTGCCTTGCAACTCAGCCAATATGCCCGTGTCGGTTTCGTTCGTGAACTGGACCAAGGCCCCCCGGGTTGCCACCGGCACTCAAGCCTATGCTGGCCTGGATGGTTTGGATGGCACGGACATCACCGCCCATCCCAACACCAAGGTGGAGATACCCTCGGGCACAACCATTGCCCTCGTCTACCTCACCCGCTCCCTCTTCGGCACCAAAAAGCAACCCTACGCCCTCAGAGATTGCCTCCACGCATTGATGGAGGCCTGGAGCTAGATAGCGGGGATAAGGCATGCCCTAAACTCGGGGAGGGCCAGCTGTTGCCACAAGTTTGTGGCCCACCCCTTCTTGCGAAGGGCACCCGCACGCTCGGGGGCCCTCACGTCAATATGGATGAGGGTTGGGGAGTGGTCCAAACCTTTTGCCCACACCACCACCTCCCCCACAAGCAGGCCCCCTGTGTACGTGGCCTCCTCTAGCGTGTACGGGCGGCGGGGGAGGGCCAGGAAGTGGGTATGGGTGTTGGCGGCTGGGTCCGGCAGGCTACCATGTTGCGGGAGAGCCATAGCAAGTGAACTGAGAGCTGCACAGGGGGATGAAAGCATGGAAAGCTGCCAAATTTGGAAAACATTGGGCACATCGCGCGACTTTCGGGCCAGTTTCTCTTGATGTTGGTCTGAACGGGAATGGCATGCGAATGTGAACCAGACCTGCGTACAACAATGCGAATTTGCGCGCGAATTTAACAATTTTTTGCGAATCTAAGCGTTGTTAGCCTCCGGGGTGTGAAGAAAGAAGAGGAAGAAGAAGAACAAGAGGGCACTAGCAAGCACGCAAGGTGAAAGCCGTCATCAGCTGAATTCCAAAAGGGTGGGCGTGAAAGAAAAATAGTGCATTGCACGCTCTAAGTACGGTCGTCGGGAAACTTGTACTTTGAGACCAAACGGCACCACGCTCTTCCTGGTACATATGCCCCAGCCATTTGTGTCCCTCACCTCCTATACGCGGATGCCTTGGCTCACACATAAGCCCCACTCGCCATGCATACAAGTCTTCCAACCCTCATACTCATCACCATGTACAGAGACAATTGGTGTACGACCATGCCAACTGACTGAAGAGTCATATAGTCAGTCTGTACAGACAATAGCCCCCACTGTCCTGCACACAAAGCAAGACAAAAGCGAGCATTACGCAATCGATCAAAATCACCCGGGTCACATGATGCGCACCGGACCACTCCCTCCCCTTCCTCACGCTTGCTGATGGGCCCCGCTAGGACATGCACATCAGAAAACAGGTCAGAAATTCACCGACCAAGGGTCGGGCGGTCGTGTATGTGCCCTGACTTGCCATGCCCTAGCTACCGTTCACAAATGTCCACACCACATGAAGCCATGGGCTCGCACATAGCACTCGTATTGTGCACGCCACTGATAGGGCCCACTAATAGGGCACGAAACAGCCACCGCCGTAGCGACTTGCAACAGAATACATATCGACATCCTCCCAACAGCCATATCCCAAGCAAAATATCAGCACGTGATCATGCGATGCTCACACCTATGCACTCACGAATCCTCAATAACACACACTCGCCCTGTGCAACCGCCCTACCCTACTTGTACGCATTTTCCACCACTACCTGTGGAAACGGTTACTCGAAAGCATGCTGGGTGAAGAACCTATCTAGTTGTGGTTTCCAGCGATGGGAGCACCTCAAGGCCCCAAAGAAAAGAGTGAAGATTGCCATACACATCGTGCCGCCGAAGCGCAAACTAGAGTGATTGCTGTAGCGCCGGCGGGACCTGCGCCTGCAAATGCTCGAAGTACTTTTCCGGTGCTGTTAATTTTCCTTAATTTTTGGCGAAGCAAGCACCGCAAAAGGGCACAAAGACACGGAATAAGGGGCAAATTGTGCCAAAAGTCAGCGACGTGCACATGTTCATTCAAAAGTGCGGTTCGCAAAGAGTGGCGACACCCCGAACGTCCCCATCATCCAAGTGTACCTACATAGGGACGACATTCACGGGCATGTGCAAGCGTGTACCATCCGCCCGAGCCCCACCGTCAACAAGACTGAGCAACGCCAAGTGGGGATCAACAACACCGGCCTGCTCTTCTTGGCCCACAAGCCAACCAGCAAGAAGGCCGGGAATGACAAGTACCCTTTCAAGCACCTCCGCCTCGACACCCTCCGCAAGGAAAGGTATAAGTCTCAGTTATGACGGTAGTCATCTCCTCTACGTTTTCCGGGGAGAAAGTCACTTGTTGTTTCACTGGTATCCAATGACCTTGCAATTTTTCAAGCGTGAAAGGGATTCGGGCGGGGGATCGAGCACTTTCGAACTCATCTTAAGCAGGCAATGGTACACCTTGTTTCCTACACCAACAAACACTAGGAACGACATATTTCTTAACTAAGGGGACGTGGCTGGGGTGCGGTGGTGTGCGCAATAATCCCCCCCTTCGAGCGCCCTCTTTGCATGTTTACCCAAGCCTCACCACCTTGTGTGGTTGAAAAGTGGTTTGGGGCCAATCACCACATGTTTGTGCCCCTTTTGGTGGCTGATTGTCACTTTTGTCCGAAACGGTCCGTTTTTCCGGATTTTCTACACCCCCCTCTTCCTGGAACGGGGGTTCCAGCATCCCTTTTGCACCCTTTTTGCACCCTTTGTGCGCCGTTTGGGCACCCCCATTTTGCGCTAGAACCCCTTTCTTGCACCCTTTGTGCACACCCTTTTGTGCGTTGCAACCCTCTTTCTGCACCCTTTCTGCGGGGGGGTTTCTGCGCCAAGGCATTTTGCAAGAAGCGCACCAAATGCATCCACTAGGTTCAAATGTGGTTTCTCAAGCGTACATGCAATGCCTTTTTCTTCAGTCCCTTGTGGCCTCGCCAAGGGCAACCGTTTGCCGGGCCGTTCGGTGTCGTAACCCCATGTCAAGGGTCTCCATGTTCAATACATGGGTGAGACCCCATCGTGAAACGCGTGGCCAGCGAAGGCACCACGCACGCATGCTTTTTTTGACAGCAACTTTGAAAGGCTCATGCCTGTGTTCAGCATGTACACTGCTGAACACCTAAAGGTTACGATATTTTTCGTGCACCGCCCCACAATGGCCCACTGTCCAGTGGACCCATGGGGTTGACTTCCAACCCAATTTCAGCCATGCCTCATGGACCTTGCGGCAATGAGATTTGGCCTTTTGCACCTAACCATTGGTCAGTGGTGTCTTTTGCCTCCACATGGCATATAGGCTACGCGTATTGCGCAGCAACACTTCAACTAGTGTCACTAAGAGGACACCACCAAACATGGTGTTGGGAAAATGGTTCCTGAGGCCATTTACAATTCGAATATGGTACTTGGGGTCTGTCAAGAAAAGCATAGAAGTGCTGATGTCAAATTGCCGTACCTTAGTGGTCCTTTGGAAAAGCCTGTCAGTAAGAGCCACATGCTTTACCTCCGCTAAAAGGGTAGACTATTTATCGGCAAAATCAGTGGCAATTCACTGCACTCCAACAACACCCATTGTCAAGGTGGTGATAGTTTTTGTTAGGCGCTTCTTGAAAGCATTGGTTACCCTACAACCTGCGTGTGCATAGTCTCCAATGCGAATACACACATTTGGAAGCAATGCCCCTCATTGAATTTTGTTTACCGTGCCCTCCATCGGAACCAACCCGGAGGCATCGGGGGGGCCCACCCAACCCCCCCCCCCCCTTGTTCGTCACCATCATTAGTTTCCCATCCCCGTTCAGTTCACATTGAAACTTTTTTGTTCGTTTTTCACCCTTACGTAAAACTTTCCTGTAGGTGGATGATTTGGGCATTTCGGCCCGCATCCTCATCTAAGGGCTGCAACCATGCGGCGTCATCGGGGCCAGCCATGCACGCCCACGTCACCCATTCATGGATGTCCCCTGCAGCAGAAAACACTGAGGCCCGGCAGTTTACTAAAAAATTGATCTTAGTGACCGATGTGTGCCACAATGCCGTTGCATCGGGGCATATTAAAATCCAAATCTTCTCAGCTTCCACTTGAAGCTCCCCTAGGGTCTCGGCTATCTTCAGCTGCATGAAACCGAGGTCTTTGAGTGTTGTTGTCGCTGCGCACCTTCACTCGATCATGCAGGGGCCATTGATAGCGTAGGTTGTGGGTGAGTATGGTGTTAACCTTGTGCGCGCTTCCGCAAGATCACGACCCGTGCATTCGCGCTGAAGGACCAACATATGCCGTACTGATAACTTCAATCTGCTGACGGTGGCCCAAATTCCCATTGCGCGCATTACACGAGGGTCCTCATCGTCGTGGTGCTAGGCAAATCTGATGTACCATCCCCCACCACCCTCAACGACAACTGCTTCCGGATCCACCACAAATTCCCGCACCATGGTCTGTATGTGGTGCCGCCGCTTTGCTCGTGCCTCCCCCTTGATGGCCGTATAAGGCTTGAGCTATGGTATGCTCCCCACAAGTGCACCAACCGCCTTTTCCATGGTTTCTGTGACAAACGGGACAATTAGGACTGCTCGAATCCCCGCTGGAACCCCTTGCTCGAACCCCTTTTTGCGCTGGAATCATTTGCTGGAACCAGCGTTGGAACCCCTTCCAGCGCTGGAACTCCTTGCTACAACCCCCTTGCAGCGCTGCAACCCCTTCCAGCACCCATTCCGGCACCCCCTTCCAGCAGTGCCCGCCCGGTTCTGCCTTGCTCTCGCATTGAGACCCCCCCCAAGGTACAAGCAGAGGCATAGTGCAGCGGTCAAAGCGGTGTAACCGTCACAAATGTGCAATGTATCAAAGTGCTACCACGAACCCCACACCCCACACGTCAGACATCGCCTTTGCCACCGCCGAGGGGACGCAATCTCTCAGGGCCGCACTCATCTACTGCGTCAGGGCGTCCTTGCAACACCGTACCACCATGGCCCGAAGGTCAACCACTAACTGGGACTGCTCGGATTGCTGGGACTGGGGCTGCGATGACTGTTGTGACATCGCCGCCCGGGTTGTTGGGGCCTTGTCCTTGTCCTTGTCCTTGCGTTGGCCTTTGTCTTTATCCTTCTCCCTTGGCTCGTCCTTGGCTTAGTCCTTGCCCTTGTCTTTGTCTTTGGCCCTGTCCTTCGGCTGAACCTTGTTCTCCTCATCTTCGTTGCCACCTTCCACCTCAAATGCGGCGCCCCTTGTGTGCCCTCGGCCACCAACGTAACTGTCTTTACGCTCCTTCACCCATGCAGCGAACGGCTTCATGACGGACTCCGAACGTCATCTACTCCTACGCTTTGCAGCACCCGCAGACCATACCGCACGCTCCGCCCCTCCTCCTCATGGTACATCTGATATGACCAAGATCGGTGTAGTCCTTTCCCAATACTAAACATGGTTGGGATGGGAAACGTGCACACCAACTTCACGCCGCTCATTGCCGCTACATTGAGCTCCAAAACCTTGTACCACAGGGTTTGACCAGCCTGGGACACCGGCTCTGCCAGGGCCCACGTCTTTGCTGCTGCACTTGCTAGCCAAGTCACCCCGTCGCGAGCCTGCCACGCAACGGACACTGTGTCCACCACAGATGCTGCATTGTCCCCTCTCGCTTGCGGCTCAGCCACCGACTTCTCCCGCTGCACCAGTTGAGGCTAGACATCAACAGCGGCCTGAAAGAAGAAGGAGTGGCGGTGATACAATGCCTGCTACAACCCCTGCTGGAACCCTTTTGTACGCTGGAACCCCTGGCCGGAACTTTGCTAGAACCCCCTTCCAGCGATGGAACCCCCTTCCAGCGTACCCTTCCAGCGGACCCTTCCAGCGCTGGAACCCCTTTCTGCGCCTTCCTGGCACCCTTCCAACAGACCCTTCTAGTGATGGAACCCCTTCCAGCAGACCCTTCCAGCGTTGGAACCCCTTCCAGCACCCCCCCCCCCTAGACGCAAGTTTTGCCTAAGGCCTTAGCCCCACCGCACCCCAGGCATATACCTGTTGGCAAGGGCACCCGCACTCCTTCGGGCGCTCCGGGTATCGCCACCACAAGCCCCGATTGGACCACAATAGACGTGTCAACGACCCGCGGGTGGGTGCCTGCCACATCCCATCGCAAGACTTGGGCGACGCGCGGGGTCGACGGTATCCTCCACCACTGCCATCCCACCCATCTGGCCTTCGCACACCAGCATCTGGTTGCCCGGCCGCGTGGGAATAACAGGGAACTTGCTTGGGGTCAAGGCTAGAAACTCCTCCTCCTCATGGACAAATGGGCCCCGGGGCCAATCTTCAAGGGCGCAAAGGGCAGAAACGTCGATCACCGGGCCCGCTGAAATATTTGCCGCCAGTGGCCCTGCGCGATGGGTGGTGTACAACACTGTTTGGTCCAAGGGCAGCATCACCAGAGCCGCAAACCCGCACAGATCCTCCTCCACAATCTTCTGCGTCCCCTCATCAACTTCCTCTGCTCCCTCAGCATCCATCTCCGTAGGCGCGTCGTCCACAGCAGGCGCATCTTCCGCACAATCCCGCTGACAGTCTGCGCACGGTTGACCAACATGTACACCACAAAGAGGACGGTTGTCACAAGCGAAACACTTCGGGCGGCGGGTTGGTCTTCATCATGCGGTCGCCTTGGGCTACTGTACAGTGAACACGCTTCGGGGTCGGCGGCGACGGTTGTTGCGCGGGGGCGTCAGCCCAGGGTGGCGGAATGATCGGCACTGTCGTCTCGTAGTGGACACGGCGTGTCGCAATGGCGGCAAAAGCGATGACAGGGGTTGATCCAGCCGGCGCATCTCTCGGGACAGCCCCACCACGGTGAATGATGTAATTGCTCATGATCGACAAGTCGCCCGCCAACATTCTCATCGAGACCTCCTGCCACGCGTAGGGAAGACCAAGCCAAAACCGTACACGAACATTTTGTCGCGGCTGTCCATGGGGAAGTCCAAATCAACAGGCATGAAGCAGGAAAGGCGTGGTCCACCCCAACGTTGTGCACTCCAGCGGCACATCCCGATGCCATAGCTGTGGCTCATCCGACATTGCCCGCACGTACCCAACCTTCACCAAGAACGGACCCACGTACTTCGTAGAGAGGCCTTGCAATACCCTTTGTGCCAAAAGTACGACGTGAGGAAGCTGAAGACCTTCGTCTTGACCCCCACTGCCCGTCGGACGCACCGCGTATCGCGTGCACGGCAGCCCTGTCGCTTGGATCGGGTGGCCGGTGTGGGCTTGGCCATGCCACATGGAAGATGCCGCCGCACCTCTAGCCCACGTTGTCCGCCTCGATCTTCATGTTCGCCAGCATGTCGCCATCCTTTGCCAGGAACTCCTTGAACACGTGCCCAGTCTAACGCAACATCCGGGAGTTCCTCCTTCAATTCCCGGAAGACGGCAAAGTGCTTCACCGGTTGTCCCAATCAAGGTAGGGGGTGGCACATGGGGATGGGCAAGACTGAGTCCTCGCTCTCCATGAGCACCGGCTTAGTCAACCCCACAAGCTCCGGCTTCCAAGAGTAGGGGGAGTGGCTAGTGAGGGAGTAGTTGGGGAGGTACATGGCGGGATGGCTGACCACCACGTTGCGGAGGGTGTCCAAGTGGGGGTGCTTGAAGGGGTACTTGTCCGTCCCGGCCTTGTTGGTGGTGGGTTTGTGGGCGGCGAAGAGGAGCGTGGTGCCATCTATCCCCACATGACCCCGTTGCGTCTTGTTCACGGTGGGGTCCGCTTGTGCGGTGCAGGCCAGCACGACATCATCCACATCGTCGGCGTGCAGCCTGACGTGCAGGATCGGCACCTCAGGGTTGTCCTCCAAGACCCCGTGCAGCCAATCGGTGAGGGTGCACGGCTGCTTCCCGGCAACGAAAAGGGGGCGGCTGAGGCGGATGCGGGCAATGGTGGTGGCCGGGGGGATCACCACCTTGCTGTTGGGGTAGGTGGTGAGGTCGGTGCAGCCCAAGCCATCGGGGCCAGCATAGCCTCAAGTGCCCTCAGCAGCCTGGGCAGCCCTGGTCTGGTCGACAAAGGGGGCCAACAAAGGCATCTGGGCTGAAATGCAAGGGAACAATGGTGAAACAAAGGTGTTGCAGCCCCTGCTGCAAGCCCTTGCTAGAAGCCCTTTGTGCGTTGGAATCCTTTGCTGGAACTTTGCTCGAACCCCCTTTCTACGCTGGAACCGCTGCTGGAACCCATGCTGGAACCCCCGGTTCTACGATTGAAGCCCTGCCGGAACCCACCTTTTTGCGCTTTTGGTCATTTTTGGCAATTCGACATAGCGTTGGGCCGTGCACAACATAGGCTTGCTTTGGACTTAGGACACATATGGAAACTCGTGCAGTGACTCTTAGGCATTTTAAATGCGTGCACATCCTGGTTCTAGTGGTACCCAAAACGGTGGGGGGGTTCTGCGCAAACCTTCTAGCGGCGCAACCCAACATGGTAGCCCCCATCCAGCCGGTGTCCTAGAAGGGGGGGGGGGGGGTTCCAGCGGAGCACTTCTAGCGGCGCACCTGAACTGTAGGCGTACACAAACCCATGGTAGAAGGACCAGATCGCATAGCTCCATGTCCCGGGGGTTAGCACTGACACCTCGTGCCATACCAATGACCAAGAGAAAATGTTCCTTCCCGATGTTTTATTACAAAAATGGACGGAATTACGGACAACATCGTACGACTTTCCCACCCAATCCCAGGTAAATGATATGCGAATCATTCGCCGTTTGGGACACCAGGTAGAGCTCAAACGATTTCCTGGAAAACTAGCTTCCTGTGTACACCCACTTGAAATAGTCACCACTTTCCTTGGGTTGCATGACATGCGCCACGGGAGTACGGAGGGTTCAATTGCCAGGATTCGGCCCCCGTATTTGGCTAAAACGGGGGCAAATGCATTGTGCAGGGTAGTACTATTGATACTTGGTGGATACACAACGTGGTACACCACCCAGCAGTCGCAGAGGATTAGAAGCATGCCCCTGAGAAAGCGCGTGCAAAAGGAGGGGACCGGTTTTTGCAGTTGTATGTGGGTTGCTAAACATGTGGCCGTGCCACGCCGTTGCATATCGTGGAATGTGTGTAGCTGTGGGGAGATGGTGGGGACCACAACAACATACATTGACTCGCCTGGTGAGCTCAGGCCGTTATGTAGCAAGTGTGTGGACACACTGTAGCGTGGTGTGTCGGTTCGCCACGCCACCGGCCGGATGCACAGGTGGGAGACGTATGTTGTACTATTCACGGACACTAGAGCCTGCAGTACGAGGCCGCTTCGCACTGGGGTGGAGGGCAATTGTTGCCACACAGCAGTGTGTACAGTTTCAAACGGGGTTTTCTGCACTTGTGTGTATTTCGCCTCCATTATTCATAAACGACCAGGCCGGGGCTCCACGTTGGTAGCGGCCAGTGAAAGTTCATTTTACCACATCTGAAAAAGAGAGTGATATTGGGAGGGCGCCACTTTTGGCTTTCAGGGTGTCGAGACAAATCACCTGGACATCATGGAAAAATTCCATGACATGGTTTGTGTTGATATCACACCAAACAAAGAACGATCTACACAAGGTCGAGTTTTCCCACATGCAGGCGATAGCTACGTATTGTTGGACCCATTGCCAGAAAGATGTGAGCAGAGGGCACCATTGTGCTATCACCCCTTCCTTAGTGCTCGGCGTGCGCCCTGTAGGCGAGACCCCTATTTCTTAATCCCCCCCTTGAAGCTCCTCTTCCTAATCTCACGCTTCAACGACTGATGCCTCCCCTCACCCTTGAAAGCGCTGAATGCGGACAGGGTGCGACATTCCCTCGCAATCCCCCACATGTGGTCCACCCAAACTCGGGCCCACAGGGTCACCACAAACCCACAAGCTTCCCGGGCACTTCCCATCTCGGACAAAGCACCTTTCACCACATTCAAATGGGGAAGGTCCAAGGTCCCCTCCTTCCATACAAGGTCACAGGTCAGTGCAAGATTTTCTCCCCTCAAACGCCAACAAGCAGGCCATGTCATTGTAACCTCCCCCCCCACTTGCACCGGGACTTGTAAAAGATTGTTTGCCTCCAAGTATGTCGGCAATGCAATCCCGCTCTTGCCCTTTCAGGCATGCCCCCGCGGCAGTTTGCTCCAATGCACAGCCTTCATTCCCACCTTCTCTTGCTCACAATCGGCCGCCGTGGCAGTACGGCTCTGAACCGTGATGTCATCCCAAAACCACGGTGCTGTGCCAGCATCCCGCTACAGTAGTACCGCATGAACAAGCCAATAGCTAGAGTTATGCGTGTCCTATTTACAGGCGGGGGGGGGGGGGGGCTTGGTTCTTCTCACTCACATATCCAACCCTTCCCTAACCTGGTCCTTCATAACCCCATCTGCATCGGGGACCTGGATACGGACATGTGGTGGGAACACCTGAGGGAAAGCTTGGGGAAAGAAGACCTACACAAACTCGGGGATCTATTGGTACCAGCTTGGAATTGCATGAAGGTTGATGATGTGTTGGCCTCAGCCTGGATTATGAGTCTGGAGGAGGGCCTGCTGGTGTGCCATTTCTTGGAGCTGGCAACCAAGGCAAGGACATACCCAAAGAGGTTTGTGGCAGTAGTGACTACACACAACGCCCTGATGGTGTGGCTCCAGCATTGTGTGGATTATGTTGGTAGACGTATCTGTGGCGGTAGGCACCCTATCCTCTTGGCGTTGCTACCCTTCATCCGTTCCAAGGGCTGCAAGCCCAAGTCCTTTGGGCTTTCCTGGTGTCACACGTTGCACGGATCATGAGCGACATCTAGAGGGGAGACAACAACGCACAATCTGAGCTCCACGTCTTTGGGCGATTCCCACTGCGGGCGGACCACCCCACACCTGGTGCATGGATAGCTGCACTGAGTGCTGTCCAATGGGAAGCCACTTCAGGCGCTGTGAGCACCACCCTTGAGTTGGCTAGGGTATTAAGGGAGGCTGGAGTCATGGATAAAGTTGAGGAGGGCACAATCTACCAGTTGGGGGGGGTGGGGGCACTGGTTGTGGAAGCCTTGGAGAAGGGCAAGAGGGCACGTGACCCCTGGGGGGATGGACCAGGCCATGCTGACCAAGTGTTGGACTGGGAACGCATCATGGCCAACACTCGGAACAAGGCACTGGCAATGCACGTCACAGATCAGTTGGGGAACTTTGTTACACCCAGGTCATTGGGGGTCACCCTCCTTGACTTCACTGAGTGGGCCCTGCACCATGTCCTTGTGGAGGATGACGTACAAGATGTTGGGGACTGGGGTAGGTTGTAAAGGGTGGCCCACACAACCGAACTGGCACAATGGGAGGGAAGCCTAGTGCAACACCTTGTGTCCAACCCCTTGCAAGCGAAGTAGGGGTATATGCATGGGGGCAAGGCAGGGTAGTACCGAACCATCGACCTGGCACTTTGGAGGGGCACGTACAGTTGTCAAGTTTCTTTGCGGTTCTTGAAGGGGGCCTTTTGTAGCCCTCTTGGGGTGTACGTGGCATCCCTCCTTCATGGGGTTGAGCAGTGGTTGGGGACATGGAGCGATGATGGGGGTTTGGCGATGTTGAATGAATTGGCGAATCTCATGGAGGAGGCCGGTGTCGCTCCAGCATACACACAGCAACGAAGTCCGCAAGGGCACCCCCGAGGTGATGCCAATGACTCCACAGCCTCTGCCATAGCGCAGGGGCATGGTGCACCAATCCTCATTGCACAAGACCACCCAAGAGGTGAGTCCAATGACCCCCACTTGGTCCTCCACCACGCAGGGGCATGCTGCCCCACCAGTTGCACAAAGTATGGGCCGTTGTGCTATGCTGACCCCTTGCGGGGTTCTCAGTTCAGAAGCCACCCCAAGAGGTGACCCAAATGACTCCACTGCCTTTGCCACACCGCAAGGGTAGGGAGCACCGCCCCACATTCCACAAGGCCACCCAAGAGGTGACCCCAAGGACACCACCGCCTCTGCTCTAGCACATGGGCATGGAGCACCACTCCACAGGCGCTAGGACCGCTGAAGAGGTGAATCTCCATGCATTGACAGCACAACTGGCCCTTCTATGTTGAGCCCAACGGGGGTTCTCACCCCACAGAGTGAAACCCTAGGACCATCCCTTCGCCCCCCCCCCCCCCCCGTTGGTGGACACCGCAAGTCTACCACCACCGGCCGGTGATGGAGAGGTTGTTAGCTGCTTCGAGGAGTCCCCTGTCCAACTTGCACAACACCCTAAGGAGCCAATTGCTGTGGACTGTAGTCCATGCAGCACAGGCGCCGTGGCAATAATGAGGGCATGTAGTGAGTCTAGTTGTTTGTCCGTCACTTCACAAGTTGAGCACCCAACCCCCTTGGAACAAAGCCCCATGAAGACAAAGCTTTCAGCTATTCCACCTCTTGGTAATGCATGGGCAACCCCTCCCCGAAAATGTGCCAAGATAGAACCAGGCACAAAGACACGCCCCGTGGATTGCGATGCTCCATTGGCCAGTGTGCAAAGGAAGCCCATCAAGGCTAGTGTGAATCGGGACTTGCCAACCATCAAGTCTTTGAAGTTACACCTCTTACCTGACCAGTTCGTTGCTGCAGCCTGTTTCTTTGATTCTGTGGGCCAGAGTGTGCATGCACCTGGTAGTGGCAGCCCCATGTTGGACACATTGCTCCGGGCAAACGCCATTGTAGTGTATCGTGAAACCTGTGGCTTTGTGGTTGAAGAGTCTACATTATTGGTGCACCGGGATCTTGAGAAGGAGACATGGGATGCCCGGCCCCAAGGCGTTTTGCCCGAGCACTTTGCCGGGTTGGCGGAGCATGTGAGTGGTAATGAGATGTTGTTGCGAGCCAACACATACATCATTGTGACATCCGCATTTGGGATGGACACGGCGTTGACATGTGCTACCATTTGGCTTCGTGGAAGGGATGCTCCATGGTGTATCCATGGGTGTGGAGATATGGAGGAGCATTGCCAACGGGCAAGAGTGGTGGTTATTGCTGAGGCAGAACGTGATGGTTATGGGAGTGGTCGCCATTTCAGAAGAGCTGTGTTTGAGCACTCATTGCAGGTAGCCCCCTTGTGCACAGTGCATGGGATGATGAGCATGTTGCCATATAGGCTTGGGCCAATTGGGGGGTTTAGGCTGCGGCACTTGCAGCTCGGGGTTGGTGGTATAAAGGGGCACATCAATGCAATAGATTTCCGTCACACTTGTCTAGTGCAACAAACGCGGAACTACAAACCACTGGTGACTTTGGTGAACCAAATTTGCAAGGGAGTTTTTGCCCAAACAGTTCACATGGACTACCATGCAGTTGTGTTGCAATGTGCTTACTAGACCGCATCAACACTTGCATGACTCATCCCCTTTGTCAGCAATGTTCTCCACAAGACAACACCCACGGGGGCACGTATGCGTGGAGGTAGGTGGTGTCTGTAGTGGTGGAGGTGGACGGCGATGCAGAATGCAATGCTTGGATGGTGTTACACGGGATGGTGCAACATATGATGTATCACAGCAACCGGTTGTGGTACGTACAAGTTCATGGCATGCAACATGTTCATGGCATGGGGAGAGGCGGCTGGTGCTGTTTTACTCCCGTGCTGATTGGAGGACACTCCCACGACGGGACTGTGCGTTCCTCCATGAATTGCATTCCGCTTACATGCAGGTGCATAGTGGGCCACTTGGAGGAGCACCGCTGCGACCATGGGGCATTGGGAATCCGCAAGGCTACAACTGGTGTTGGCTTGGTGCAACACTACAATGCCTGCTTGTGGCGTGTGGTGCGCGTTGAACACAACATCCACAATGCCTAGATGATGGGGGTATATGGGGGACGTTGTGGCAGAATGTTCTGGCACATGCAGGAAGCAGTGCGTACAAACCGCGGGCCATTGCTGAAACGATGGGTGAGGAGGGTGGCATGTGTGTGGCAGTGTGCCGGTGTAGTGGGCATTGCAAGTGCAAAGCCCCTACAACAAAATTCCACTAGAAGCAGCAATCTAAGATGCGGGAATTTTGGAAGCACATGGTGGCCAAGCTGAGGGCTCCCGGGGTAGTGGACTTAACATACTGCCTCTCTTATGAGCACTTATGGCAACGGTGTGGGAAGTGTAATGTGAAGGTTACACGGGACGCGGGGAAGGCAGACATGACAACAAGGGTACTGCAGGTGACGAATCAGTGACAAAGTGTTCAAAAGCGTGTGAAGGAGGGAATGAGGGGTCAAACAGTTGGCATGGCCCGTAGCCCCCCCCCCCCCTTGTGCTTGTGGGGGTGATTCTGGAGGCTCGCCATGGCAGACATCCTTTGTGTTCAATGCAGTCGTGGGGTTACATGTCCACAACCAACAGGACACAAGTTAGTTGTGGACCATGAGTTTGGGGATATTTTGGGATGGCAATGGTCATTGCATGCCATGGTGCTACACATTGGAGCAACAAAGAATGAGGGTCACTTTGTGGTGTACGTTGTTGTTGAACATAAGTGGTGGCCGTGTGATGATACCACAGTGAAGGGGGCGACCCAGCCCCCAACTCCGCGAAAAGCGACATTCCTATTGTGCAAGCGCAAGCCAACCAATCTGTTGGTGCCACACATGTCACAGTGTGCCTCCCAACGAACAAGGGCTTCGGCCCTTCGGAACAAAGGGGATGCCTAGAGCATGCCTGCTGACACTTGTGTGCTAGCCATGGCGCTGCGACCGTGTGCTTCACCACCCCCCCCCCCCTCATGCCACAAGGGGTCCATCAGGGTTTGGGGACATGAACATGAAAGTGCATATGCAGAGCATGCCTCGTGACATGTGTGCCTTGGCGCCGCTACTTCATGTTTGTAGTAACCATGAAGACATCACGTCAGTTGGTGCGAAACAACCATCATCACAGTTGGCAAGTGTGAGGGGGGGCACATCAGATGCAACGTAGAGCACCCCTAGAGACCTACGTTAAAACCAATATGATTAACTTTAATTTTTGATATATGAAAGGGTGTAAAAATCCACCTATCAAATATTAATGTGTTAACCCACTTTTGGCACATTTGCCCCGCTTTGCTTGTGCCCGTACCATGCCCATTTGAAGTGTTTGTGTGGTCAAAGGGTGCCCAACGGGTTCCTACAGGGGTCGCATAGTCCTATAGGTGGTTATGTAGCCCCACACATCCCTCTCCGGTCTCCCCACTCACCCTACTCCCAACCTCCTTTTTCCCTTGTGTAGGTCTTGTTATGCCTTTCTCTCGTGACACCCTTCTCAAGCTTAGTATGACGCTCACGCGTTTGAGTGGGGCCAAGAGTTTGCGAGACCCTTTGGTCTCCCAACTCCTTGGTGAGTGGGTGGCCTCATCCCCTTTAGCCAAGGCCCGCTGGTACAAGGCCACCAAGGTTGCCCAACTCCCCGTCATCCGCAACAAACAAATACAGGCCGTGAAGCAATATGCCTCCGTCCTCTTCCCCATTCCCGAATTGATCGGGTTACTTATGGACTTGAATGTCCCCAAGGGCGGCTTCCGGCATGCGTTGGGGTTCATGACCCGCCGGGGGGCTGCGTACACCGCACAACGGGCCTCCCATTTCCCCGCCCCATCCGGTCACGTGGCCGCTTCATGGACACATGGAAGGAATTGGTGAGGCCGCTTACGCTAGATCGACCCATGTCCATGGCGGACCCCCCCACAAGTGCCCGCTCTTGGCCGTTGCAATCCTGGGCCCGCTACATCCAATGGTGTCCACCCCTTGTGGACACCATCGATTGGTAGCGGCCGCTGACTTTCCTCCTCCGTGGGGATGCCTACCCGTGCACCGGTGGAAGTTGGACCCAACTTTCCATTGGGCTCCTCAACCACGGCGCACGGGGCCCACCACCCGCGTACCAATGGGTGATTGGCATGGCCGTATGAGGGGACAAGGACATGGGCGCGCTAGCTATAATATGGTCCCAAAACTCCGTGGCATATGGCCGCTTTTCTTTGGCTTTATTTTTTGTGTTAATTTCGCGAGCTTAATATTTAATGTCCGGCAAATATTAATTAGATGTGAAAAATTGATCTGATATTAAACTCAAAAAATTAATGCAAAAATTAACTTTTTTTTCCACATATATTGCAGCCTATTCATGGTTGCAAGAAGTTTTACTAGGCAAGCATGTGTGCGCAATGAGTTGGTCATCGGGGGTTACCGGCCCCTAGTGTGCTGCCTCATGGGTGGCGCCCAAAGTGTGCTCTATATATGAAATATAGAGCATCTATGCACCTTTTTCTGGTGCACCCTTCCAAAAAACACATACACACACACAACCAATCATATTGGCGCCCCCACACACCCGTCGCCTCGCACACACATCCCTCTTTCCTCCTTCCTCTATCCTTCCCTTGCCCTACCGGTTAAGGTTCGGGAGGGTATGCCCTTTTCCTTTTCCAGATTCTTTACAAGTTTTTTTAGAATGGTGGACATGAAGATTCATGATGGAAAAAAGCGAAAAAAGTTGTAGGTATGTATGTGTGTGTGTGTGTGTGTGTGTCTGTGTGTTCGCGGCATGCAAACTGCCCCAAAGGAGATAAAGGGGCTAATTCTGGCTTCATTGTTGACCCCCCTCCTTGGTATAGTGGTGTGTGAGGGGGTGACGCTTGGGGCTGTGGGGTGTGGGGGTTTAGGGGGGGGGCGTTGGTCTGTGGTGTGTGGTTTCTAGGGCTGGGGTGTGTGGCGGTGTGGTTTTCTGGGCTGTGGGTCAAAAAGCCTCGAAAAAACCCCCCAGGCAACCCCTCCCCCACCCAAAGATCAAATTTGGCCAGCGGGTTGGTGTATGTGGTGTCCACAGCCCGTGCAACCCCCCCCCCCCCCCCGAGCCCCCAAGAGCCCCCAAAATTTCCCCTCCTCCTAGACCCCCAAATGGTGAGGCACCAAAGGTATGCATGCCCACTGGGGGCGTGTCACGGTGTATTATGCTTTTTTTTTAAAAGTTAATATTTGAATCGGTGATATTAACATTTGTAGGTTATTAACGCGAGCGACGATTAATATTTGATATGTTACTTAATATTTGGTCCGATAATATTAACCTGCAAGTATTGATTGGATGGTCCCAAAATTTAATTTTTCGGTTGTTGTGCTTTTGTTTTTTTTGCATGTGCCTCGTGTAGGGGTGGCCACACCACTGCACACCAGAAACCAAAACCCCATAGGCCCACACCTCAGTGCCCCAGACACCACAGCCCCACACGCCGAAGCCCCACGGGCCCACACACCACAGCCCCACACCAGCAGCGCAACACCCCGCAGCCCCTGTGGTATGGGCTGCTGTGGTGTGTGGTGTGCGGGGTGTGTGGTGTCCGCTGTGTGGGGTGTGGTCCTGTGGGTGTTCGGCCGTGGTATGTTGGGCTGCAGGGCGTGGGGCTGCAAGACGTGGGGTTGTGGCGTGCCAGGTTGTGGTGCTTGCGGCTGAAGGTAGTGGTGCTGTGGGGATTGGGGCCGTGGGGGCTGTGTGGTGTGACCCCTTATACCACAGCACCACAGCCCACAGCCCCACCCCCAACAGCCCGAACCATCAAAAACCGGCGCGCCAAAGCCCACACCCTGCAGCCCAACACACTACCCACTGCCCCAAACACCACAGCTGCCTACACCACAACCCTTTACACCGCAAGTTCACACACCACAGCCCAACGCACCATAACCCCCCCCCCCCCCCCCCACAACCCCACACACCCCAGCAGGACACCTCAAATACCCCGACAGGATAGGCACACACACCAAACCTCCACACTGCCCCCATTCTTTTAGTTTAATTTTTCGACTACCGGGTTCAATATCTGGAGGTTAACATTTAATTTTGGGACCGGCGTTCCAAATATTAAAATTAACATTTGATATTAACGTACAAATATTCCTTCGGCCCCTTCAAACATTAACCTGACGAAAACAGACGCTAGGCCGCACTTTAAGCGGTTGTCCAAGTGTGGGGGTGGGGTTTTGGAGGGGGGTGGGAGGTATGGGAGGCGTTTTGACCTACAGCCCTACAGTGCCACACCACAGCACCCAACACCACAACCTCCCATACTAGAGCCCACACACCATTGCCTTACACACCACAGCGCCTAGCACCACACCCCCACATACTAGAGCTCTGAAAACCCCCTCCCCCCCCACAGCGCCACACACCACAACACTACAAACCACATCCCCAGACACCACACCCCTAAACATCACACCCCAACACACCACAGCCCCATAAACCACATCCACACACACCACAACCCACACACCACAGGCCCACACACCACAGCCCTGATACCCACCCACCCCCACAACACAGCCCAGCAAACCACACACCCATACACCCCCCCCCCCCAACACATCTCCAGACACCACAACCCCAAACATCACAATCCTACACAACACAATGTGAAGGGGCAGGGATAGCCAATGAAGTTGGAGCTAGCCCCTATATCTGCTCTGGGGCAATGTGCCAACTACAACCCACGTGCAAGGGGTGAACACACAAACACACACACACACACATACATACCTACAACCTTTTCCTCTCTCCCATCGTAAATCTTCATTTCCATTATCCTAAAAAAGCTTGCACAAACAATGGCGCATACTGTCCCAAACCCTAACTACAAGGACAAGGGGGTAGGGGGGGGGCAGCAAATTGGCCATGGGGGACAATTATGAGTACAAAAACTTGGTGCAGAGGTTTTTGTTTTCTTGTTCTGCATTAATAGGGATTTTCACGCACGGTTAATTTTTGCACAAAGCCCTTCATTTTTACGAGGTTAATATTAACGTTGGCGACGCATTAATTTTCAATATTTCAAATATTAAACGAAAAATTAAAATCAAAAATTAAAACCGAGGACCATTTTACCGATATAATCTTAGACGGCCCAAGTTGCCACCCCCCCCCCCCCCCCAAATGGACCCCCGACAAAAACGTCACCAAATGACGGTCATCAGAAACGCGTTCTACAGGGGTGAAATTTTAGGAACAAGCAGCACACGTCTGTTTCCGCTCGTTTTTGACTACCCCCATATACTATTTTGGCACTTTGTGCACAACACCAACTTGAGGCTGGGCCCCGTGAAATATGGGGAAAATAGTCAAATTCTGAGGAGGAACCCCACGGAATGCATGTGTGTCTATGCACGCTTCAATATCACTACACCAGCGGAGGCACTACTCGTCGACGCGCACCATGTTACTCAAATTTTGTTCTTCAGACAATGAAATACTGAAGTTTGTCTGGAAAAAGACAGATCCGACCAAAAGCTGCTGCGCAGGGACAGTAATCGCAAAAACTTGTCTGATTGCAGACACAAGACGAGTAACCTGGTGAAAAATTACCTCCATGTCTGGAACGAGACAACAACTCAGTGATGCGGCCCGTCAAAGCAGAATTCCTCCTGTTGTGTCTGGCACCAAACAACGCCTAATTATTGACACCCATGAAACGGAGATCACGTCCTCTTGTGTCTGGAACCAAACAACAATCTGCTAAACAGCCTTGTCATTCGAAAATTGGCTACCACCACATAGTTCCCGTACTGCCACCCTGTGCAGGCCCAGGCATACCAGTGTCCCCTCCTTCACTGTATTGCCACCCTTCACGTATAGCACTCCTAGGTGTTCTCGTATGGATTTCTCCTCCAATTCATCGCGGTCTAGCTCAACACGCAGGAGTTCCATCCGTGTAGACGGCTTTGGTAAGGCCGTGGCAGACTGCATAGCCTGTGATATGACGGGTGGTCACAGCAGTTAACCGCCCCCCCCACAAACGAAGTGGCCAGTCACGCAGGACAACAGGCAGGTCATGATGGACGTCACAGGCGCGGGATGTTTCCCTGGTGTGGGAAGGTAGCATGCAGTGTCACATTGCACTGACACAGTGGATATACTGTGACATGCCAGCGATTGACTCCCGTATGTGCAGAGTGACATCCGTACGAACCACTTGAGCAAGAAATTGCACTGACCATGTTGGCGGTTCCAAATGGGCATTCATATACTCCCTTGCGATTCATCGACAGGCCTCGGCGATATGCTGCCCCGATAAGATCCAGTACTGCCCCACTGCGTCACGCCACACTATGATTCGGATTTTTGCTGCACCGGGTGGACTCCTGCGTAGCTCTGTCATCTTGTCCTGGACAAGATCTTCATCCAGCACTCGGATTTGACCATGCTCCCTTTTTTTGTCCCATTGCAGTCTGCTGATGGGCAGCAGGACCTCCTGGTCTTCAGTATGGTCACCAACTGTCAGTTGACCATCTTTTCCCTTCGGTGTGTCACCACGTTTCCGCTTGAACTTGGATGGGGCATCGTCCACGGCACTAAATTGAGATGAGAGATCAATTGAGGGGTCTGTAGAGGGTTCACTGCTACCTTGCGTAAGGTCAGACATGTTGGAACCAACTGGGCGCAAGATGCAAAATGACAAAAGAGCGGGCCGTTGGGCAATGTGATTTCAACTTTCCAAGTTTGTCGACGTGAGCATACCGTTTCCACACTCAGACCACATCATGTTCAATACAAAGGGGTGTAAAAAACACAGTGTGTCTGGTTCCACACACAACAGTTTGCTTTTGGGGTGTGCAACCGGTTCAGAACAATTTGTCGTCTGGTTCCAGACAAGCATGTAATGTTCTGGCAATTGACAGGGCATAAACAGTCAGTGTCTCTTTCTAGATACATATGCAGTATAATTGCGACTTAGCTGGCTACCCAATGTGATTCTAGCGTTTCCAGAAACACATCAGATGACCTTGAAGACAATGGAGAGCACACGGGGGGGGTGACCACAACCGGTCCTGATGCGACCCACCCCCCAACTATCTTTCAAAACTCGGGGGGGGGGGTAACCTAATTAAAAAAAAGACAAATGCAAACCAGAGGTAATGCACTCCATAGTCAGGCATGGGGGGGGGCAGTGGGGGGGGGGGTCGAGCCGGGGGTCAGGGGGGGTGTTCCTCCCGGGAGTCGGGGGGGGGTGCTCCTGCCGGGGGTCGGGGGGGGGTCTGGCCGGGGGTCATGGGGGTGTCCAGCCAAGGGTGAGGGGGGGGGGTTAGGGTTAGGGTTAAGGTCACCGAGCTGGTGGAACCAGTCTTGGTTTTATAACCCTTTTTAGGGTCTAGGGTGGACCTACCAGGTTTAGCAGCAGCAGCAGCAAGCAGCAAGCAGCAGCAAGCAGCACGCGCGAAATGGGGGAAAATCAGAATTCCGTCGTGGTGCTTCGGATTCGGCTGAAATTTTGGTGGATGATACCTATGGGTGTCAGGGACAACCCTACAACGTATGAGCCAGAAACTCAACGGTGGCGGCCGGGAACGGGTGTCGCAAGTGGCGGACCTCAGTTTCAAAAACTACAGTTTAGGGCCAAAAACAGCCATTTTTGGGCCAAAACAGCCCTAGAACCCATTCAAAACGGCCAAACAAAGGGAAACGGTGGGTACACTCCATGTGCGGCTTGACTTTCTTGTGTCAACGACCCCTTTGCGGCCCTCTTAACTCCACCATATGTC